>OY728163.1:979992159-981255659 GCA_963277665.1 Viscum album
TATTTATTTATTCAATTCATTTATATAATTACTATGTAATGATGATCATGTAGAACGAGTCGCATCACATCGAGGAGACGGTATTCCGTACGTACACACGAGCGATGATATTGTTCCCATGATCGTGGAATTGTATTTAAGTGTATTTATACTATTTAAGTATCAATATCACTTTATAATAATCATATATAGTTACTCATTACACCATTATACCCATCCTTCTAAGGTGATGATGGATAATAGATTGCACCACGGCGTGGAGACGGTATTCCGTACGTACGCACGCGCGGTGATTTCATTTTTCCGTAGGATGGATAGAAGGTGAATTAGGGTTGTTTCATATTTATAATAACATATCAGTATGTTATTAATACTTATGTTATTAATTTATCATGAAACAACTAAATAAGAGGATGTTGAAGAAGAAAGAAATTGAAAAGATCGGTAATGGATATTACCTCTTCTTTGAAATGCCTCTTTGAATCCTCCACTTAGGGAACTATGATTGGTCTTTGAAGAAGGCCAGGACCTCTAGGATTATTCTAGGGAAGTGGATAAGGGATTTTGGCAGGGGTTGACCGAGATTGAGTGCTAAAATTGGTGTGAGGAGGAGGGGGAGGAGGTGCCCTTTTATAAGGGAGGAGAGGGGCACCTTAGGAATATCTCAAAATATTATTTTATATTAAAGTCAAAATCGGTTTATAATGGTTCCAAAGGGTCTTATTTCGAAGTTAAAGTGGGGATGGGTCGAAATCCTATCAAAAAATAGGATTTAGACAAGTTTAGGTGATTATTTTAACCTTATCAATTAGATTTTACTCTAAGTTAAATAATTTAACTTTTACCGTGACTTTTTATTTTTTTACACTATATGGTTAATAAACTTACTATAACATGTCAAACGAACCCCAAGTTGTTTATTATTAATATAAATATCCTTATATAAGTCATTTGGCCGAGCCTTAGATTTTTAGGAATAAAATAACAATTAATAATATAATATTTGATTTAAAAACTCTTTTGTGTCAATTTTGACACTATTTGATATATGATTTCTTTGAAAGTCATAACAGAATCATATGTTCAAAAAAAGTTGATTAAATCGACACTAATATATCATATTAACCTATAAAATTAGTGTAATTTATAAAAAGTCTCAAATTACATTTATTTGGGCATTTATAACATCAATTATGTTAACATTTCCTTAAAAGGGTAATTACTGCATCATCGTTGTGTCATAAATACATTAATTTATTTAAAGTCTAAAAATTATAAATAAAATATCATTATGTACGAAATCTTTTTATCTTTCTAATGAATTTTTATAGTCGAATTTATCTTATGTATAAATCCATATTAAAAATTATTTAGTTATTAAACTTTGATTTTAACTATTTTAACCCTTCTTTAAATAAATTAATAATAAATGTCCTAATCTAATCCAAGTGGACCTAAATGGTCATATTTTATTCCTAAGTTTGTTTTTGGTCGAATTACACTTGTCCAATAGAATTAGGACATGTGTTAGGTTAATAATAATATCATTTTTACCTTTAATTATCCTATTTAATTTTAACCGTGGTAAAAAAAGTAAAAAGTTACTATTCACTAAAAACTTATTTTCATCTCATTGAACCACATTTTAGACCTTGATATTAACCGTGTATCTCGGATTTTTGAAATTCCATTCACAGAAGCGGTAAAATTAAGTTTTATGCAAAACTCAGTTTTTAACCTACCACTTAGTGGTTTCACTATTCATCAAAAATTGAAAGTTTTCAGAAAAATACCAAAATTTCACCCTAGGCTAATTTCGGTATTCTGAATCCAAAAATGAAGTCCATTTTGAAAAATAAAATTTATAAAATTTCAAAAAGTGGTTATTACTATTCATAACGGCTAGTTTTATTTTAATAGCATATCGTTGTTTAGTGAAACTCTGTATTGCGTACGTCGCAAGCTATTGAGGAAGGTCGCGATTTCGTGTAAAGAAATCCAAGAAAGTGTTGTGTAGAAAAAGATTCCTTTGATGATTTATATAACATAAAAGTCTCGGGTGTTACAGGATACAACACAGAAGATCCAGAGGTATAGTGTCTTTTGGGCTTAGGATCACTACATAAAAACTTAAAACATGAAATACAACATCTTTAATGAAAAATTCCTTTACATGACCACTACTTTCTCTCGTACTTAGCATTTCATGGGATAACCTGAGGACATGCATATGAAAAGGGTGAGCTATAAAGCCCAGTAAGGGAGTACACATGGAATAACATGAAGTGTAAAATACATTCTAAACAATAGGAATATCAATAGAGAATAAAAACACATGAACATAAAAGCATGATAAAGCATGATAAACATAACGTGGACATGTGGCAACAACACTTAACATGGAATTAGCATGAGCCAAGGCTCAATGCACATGGAGCATGAGTAAATCCTCATTACACATAAAGCATTAGTAAACCCCCGTTGCACTTGAATTAGCATGAGTCAACACTCATTGCACATGACGTATCTTGATACTATACTTTACCCAATTCATTGGAGCGCTATAAGGGCGCACCCTTCTTAAACATTTCATTTCAAGCATAAGTGTGCCACATGGATCATAAAACATGGATTCATAAAACATAATCATTTATTCCATGATAATGGAATGGTGAATTCATACATGAATCTTTTTAATCAATAAGTAAAGGTGCATAAAGGTGAATACCCTTGATGGAGAAATGAGCATGGTATTCACTACACAATGACATTGGCTTAGAAAATCGGTGCGATTTCGGAAGTGTAACAGCGTGAAATAAGAATTCATAAAAATGGTTGTGAGAGAGAAAGGAGTTACTCATCATATTTACATGTAATGGAAATTAAGGAGTTCATATAGATACATGTAACAAAAATTGTAATGGAATTTAAATTCATGATACAAAAGTATTGCTTGAAGTAAAAGAGGAGAGAGAAGTTCCTTTCGGAATTTCGGCATAGTAACGGGTGTACATGGGGGGAATTTAATGAGATATAAATGGTCTCTCATCATTAAAACATAAAGAGGGAAGTATGAGGGAGGTGCGAAACCATACCCCAGCATTTATAATTGAAATTAAAAGGAAAAACAACTTAAAGAAAATTAGACAAAAATGAGAAAGGAAGAAAACACCCTTACTTGGAAGTGTGTTTCCAAAGGCTAGAGGGAGGCTTCTTGGGAGCTTGGGGAACCTTGGGAGGATTATAGAGAGAGTAGGGCAGAGGTTTGACGAACTCCAGTGACTTTGAGTGAGGAGGAAGTGGGAGATTTGGTGAGTTTATATAGGAAAGGTGATGGAATTCTTTATTATTTAGGTTTGGGTCCCCTTACATTAAATTAATCCAAACAGCAAACCATCCCATGGTTTTTGCCCATTGTTTTTGGAATAGGGAAGAGGAAAACAATATTTTATAATTCCAAAGTCCGAACATCTTAAAATATTAGGGTTTCTTATGTGGAGGTGAGTCATACTCACATGGAAATTAATTTAAAAAGGCAAAGTGGTGAATATGTCTTGAGGGGTCCATTAATGCTTTGAAAAGTAATTCAAACAAACCCAATATCACATTATATAAATGGTAGAACATATATTTGTCGAACATAAAGATTATAGTATTTTATTACATCACTATTGGGTCATTATGATGTCATAAAACACATTATATATTTAAATGGTATTTAATTGTTACACAAAAAATTGACTGTCTCAGAAAATTATGAAAAATTACCAGTTGGATAATTTTGACGTCCTGATTCAAGAAATAACATTTATTTTATCTAATTAATTTTCGAAATATGGTTATTTTCACTTTTAAAATAAAAACTAACGTTTATCGAAAATTCATGGGTTTTGATAGAAATGGCTTTCAAACCATAATAAAAATTTTAATTGCATTCATAATATTATAAGATCATTTATATTTAATAAAAAATAATTTAATAATATTATTATTATTTTATTAAAATATTATTCAATTCAAAAATCCCTTAATTTAATAAAATATATTTCTTAATTAAATAATAACTAAAAACACCATTTGTACTTTAAAAACTTTTTACAATGTATCAAAAATGACTAGAAATTATATTCATTATTATATACAAAAAAATGTACATGAACATAGTACTACTTATTTGTTACATAACCCCTTAAAAAAATGCATATTACCTAAGGATAAGGTGTGCGATGGTGACAGACTCTTGGGGTGGCTCGGATAACATCGCTCGAGTGGTAATTTCAATCAACATCCACTTTTCCCGTAGACGGTCACGTTCGAGCTTGACATGATAAAGCTCAACTTGGGCTTGGTCAAGGGAGAATCCCAAAGACGCCACCTCTTTTCTGATCTCCAAAAAATGGGCTTCGTATGGGGAAATTCTACTAGATGAGGTCATCGCTTCCTTTGTCTGAGTAAATTGGATTTGTTAAAGTCCTATATTAATACTAATAATGTGATCACTGCTCAACATCTATATTAGCAGCGGTCAAAATTCTTAACATAAAACCAAAGAAGTTTACATTTTAAATAAACATAAAGTGATATTTAATCAGATCAAGAATAATTTCTATTAATGAAACTTTGGGTCATTACAATATTCCCCCCTTAAGAAATTTCGCCTTCGAAATTTTCTTTTTCCCACACTATAACAAATATGGGTAACTCAGCTTCATCATATCCTATGATTCCCAAGTTGCTTCTTCAATCTTGTGGTTTCCCCACAACACCTTGACGAGGGGCATTGTCTTATTTCGTAGAACATTTTCTCTTCAATCTAAGATCTTCACTGGTTTCTCCTCATAAGAAATTTCATCTTCCAATTGCACCACCTCAGAAGAGAGTACATGTGAAGGGTCCAGTATGTACTTCCTTAAGAGGGATACATGAAAGACATCATGTATTTTGGCCATAGTATGTGGAAGTTCTAGTTGATAGGCCACAACCCCGACACGATCAAGAATGTCAAAGGGGCCGATGTACCTCGGACTTAACTTCCATTTCCTTCCAAACATCATGACCTTCATCCACGGAGATATGCGTAGAAACACCATGTCTCTAAATTTAAACTCAAGGTCTCGTCGACGATTATCTATATAACTCTTCTGTCGACTCTGGGCTGCCTTGATATGCTGCTGAATGGTTTTCACCTTCTCCACCATTTCTTCGACCATTTCTAGTCCAAGCAGCTTACGTTCACTGACCTCATCCCAACATGCCGGTGTTCGGAACTTTTTCCCATACAGGGCTTCATATGGTGCCATTTGGATGCTTGAGTGGAAACTATTGTTATAAGAGAACTCAACCAGAGGAAGATGTTGATCCCATCCTTCATTAAAGTCCATTGAGCACGCTCTCAACATATCCTCACGTGTTTCGATTGTCCGCTTAGATTGGCCATCAATTTGAGGATGATAGGCCGTACTGATGTTCAGTTCAGTATTCAGAGCATGTTGAAGACTCTTCCAAAACATAGATGTGAATCTTGGATCTCGGTCCGACACAATAGATAGTGGTACTCCATGCAGCCTTACCACTTCCCTGATATATATCAGTTCTAGTTGATCCAATGAGAAATCCTCCCTAATAGAAATTAAGTGTGCAGTCTTTGTAAGACGATCCACAACAACCAAGATTGCATTATTGCCTTTGGATGTCCTTGGAATTCTGGTGAAAAAGTACATGGTGATGTTATCCCATTTCCATTCTGGTATGGGTAATGGTTGCATCATCCCCTTAGACATCTGCCTCTCTGCCTTCACATTCTGACACACTAGGCACTTTGATGTATATTCAGTGATCTCCTTCTTTATATTATCCCACCAAAATTTTTCTCGGAGATCTCGATACATCTTTGTACTCCCTGGGTGAATAGAGAAATTTGAACTATGTGCATCATCCAAAAGTTCCTTCTTCAGATCCAAACTTGATGGAACACATAGACTTTTCTGAAACCTCACAATTCCTTCTTCATTAACATTAATCTCGGAGGATTTCCCTTTTTCGATAGCTTCCACTTTTTCCTGAATTCCCACATCATCCTTTTGAGCATCATTTACCCTTTCCAAAATAGATGGTTGAGAAATAAATTGTGAAAGGATAGATGATGTTCCCTTCTTTATGATTCCCACATCCATCATCATCAAGTATAATAAGATTGGATCATTCTCAATTCTTATCATTTATAGAATTGCTGGGTCCTTTCTACTTAGGGCATCTTCCACCTTGTTCTCTTTACCAGGGTGGTAATGTATTGAACATTTATAATCCTTGATGAGCTCTATCCATCTTCTCTGGTGCATATTAATCTCTTCCTATGTGAATATATGTTTAAGACTCTTGTGGTCAGTATATATCTCACATTTCTCTCCATAGAGATAATACCGCCATATTTTCAAGGAAAAGATCACAGCTGCCAACTCCAGATCATGCATTGGATAGTTTCGCTCATAGATTTTCAACTGACTTGATTCAGAGGATATAAATTTATCATTCTTCATCAACATACTATCTATTCCCTTCTTTGAAGCATCACTGAAAACAACAAAAAGTTCCCCACTTGTGGGTAAAGTGACAACGGGCGCAGTGATAAGCCTCCTTTTCAACTCCTTGAAGCTTTTTCGCATTCATCCCTCCAAGAAATCTTTACTCCCTTTCGAGTTAGCTTGGTATGAGGGTTGGACAATCGCGGGAAATTTCTCACAAATAGTCGATAATATCCAGATAACCCCAAGAAGCTACGGATATCTGTTACCGATGTTGGCCTCAGACATCCCTCAATTGCATCTGTTTTGTAGGGGTCCACAGATATCCCATTTCTTGTGATGATATGGTCCAAGAATGAGACCTCTTTTAACCAGAACTCACACTTGCTGTAATTTTCATAGAGTTTCTCCTTGCACAACCTCTCTTGTACAGTTGTTAAATGCTCCTCCAGATCCTCCTTGGTTTTGGAGTATATTAGAATAGAATCTATAAAGACTACCACACATTTGTCTAGGTAATCTATAAAGACTCTATTCATCAAGTCCATGATGATTGATGGAGCATTGCTAAGTCTGAAAGGAATTACTATGAATTCCTAGTGCCCGTACATTGTACGAAAACCAGTCTTGGGGATATCTTCCTTCTTTACCCTAACTTGATAATATCCAGACCGCAAATCCACCTTGGAGAAGTATTGTTCTCCACGCAGCTGATCAAACAAGTCATCAATTATTTGGAGAGGATACTTGTTCTTTATCGTTATTTTTTTAAGTTCACGATAATCGATGAAAAGCTGCATTGACCCATCCTTATTCTTGATGAAGACGACTGGTGCACCCCATGGTGAAGCACTTGGGCGTATAAACCCTTTATCCAGATTCTCCTGTAGTTGTTTCTTCAGCTCTTCATGCTCAACAATATCCATTCTATATAGAGTCTTGGATATTGGTAGCACCCCAGGTATAGGTTCTATTGAGAACTCAACATCTATTCTAAGAGGAAGACCAGACAGTTCCTCGGGAAACACGTCCGTGAATTCCCTCACAATAGGCATTTCATCAAAGATGGTTTCTTCTTTGGACTCAATCATCTGAGCCAAATACGAATGCTCATAGGGTAGTAATATCCATTCTTGAGATGATGGAGTTAAAGGAGATTCATCTTCCTCCTAACACTTGTAAAGAAGCGGGGGTCGATTCTCCATATGGAGTGTGATTTCCCTCTCCCGACAATTTATGTTGGCCTTATAAAAAGGAAGCCAATCCATGCCAATAATTGTGTCAAATTCCACTAGAGGGAGTATGACGAGGTTCGCCGGGAAATTCAATCCATAGACTATAACAGGGGAGGAATCATATTCATGGGATTCAATGATTTCCCAATTTGTCATTCTCACCTACATCTTTACTTCCATGATTTGTGGTGGTGCTGGGATTGTTCTAATAAACTTTTGAGATATAAAAGAATGCGTATAACCTGAATCAAAAAGTACATTCGCTATTATTGAATGAATAACTAGCGTACCTATCACCAATTCGTTGTCGGGGTTCACATAGACAGTAGTGATGGAAAAATATCTTCCTTGCTGCCTTAGAGGTTGTTGGTTATCTCAGAAAACCCTTGGATTAGGGCACTGATTTGAAAAATGACCCGCTTCATTTCATTTTTAGCATTGAACAACACGCTGAGGTTCGAACGGAGCGTTCCTCTCATCTGTCGTAGCCGTGGGTCTTTCATGGTGACAATTAACAGTTAGGTGCCCTTCTCTTCCACACCTGAAGCATGTTCTTTTCCACTTAAGGAAATTTCCAGGGTGCTTCTTTCCCCACTTTTGGAAAGTGGGGTGATGGATATTCTTAGCACCATTGGATTTATCCGTCTGGCCACCATTATTGAAGTCCACCTTGCTCTTCTTGTCCCCATGATACCCTTGAGATTCCCCGATATCCATTTCGACCTTGATGGCACATCAAAAAATTTCCTCATAGCTGTTGAAGTCACAGATCGCTAATGCTTTCCGCAAGCTAGGCTTCAGCCCTCCAAAGAAGTGGTCAACCTTGCATTCGGGGGTAATGACAAAGCCGGAAGTTTATCGTGCAAGCCTTGTGAAGTTTTCGTCGTACGCTCCAACAGATTCTTCATCTTTTTTCTTGAGGGAAACGAAGTCCCTTTCCATCTTAGGCTGGAGGGTGCGCGGAAAATATTTATCAAAAAACATCTTCCGGAAATCCGTCCATTCCAACGCCTCAATATCTTCCTCAGGCTTCATATTTTTGTTCAACGTCCACCGTTGATCAGATTCACCCTCCATACGATAAGCTTCCGAGAGAACCTTCTCTTGTTCAGAACATTGGATGATGGAGAATATCTTTTCAATGGAGTTGATCCATTGTTCAGCGATCGTGGGATCGGATGATCCACTAAAAGTAGGAGGCCTTTGTCTCATGAAGCTCTCGATAGTGACTTGTTCTTTCTTTGGGGGGGGGGGGGTTGAACGTTCCTCTTGACCCATGTTTATATTCAAAACATGATTTATCTGAGAGAGAAGCGTGACAGAGTTCGCGATTCCGGATCCCATTGGATTTGGCATCTCATTAGTACAATCATCACACAGATCTTCACAACGGTTGTTAGCCCGAGTCCTCCTATTACCGGCCATTGGATGGAATAAAAGGAAATTTAGTGGTAACACTTAAAGGGTAATCCGAAGACAAAATTTGATGACTCATAAATAAACTTTTATTTCCTTAACTCATGAGTCTATAGGCTTCAATCTAGGATTTTCATGATCTACTTTCTAACATATATTAGTAGGGTCATTTTTTTAATTTCATTAATAAGGGTTCATAATAAGCTTGTGAATTTATCAAAACATATCCCTCGGGAGTGTCATAACCAAGAGTGCAGCATGGCCCTTTTTCGTGCACCAGTTCCTGTTCGAGTCCAGCTCAAAGCGGTGTTTTCGGGTTTCACCCATAGGATATATCTGAGCCAGAGCTGCCTCTACCTGCTCGTATCCAGACATGGATGTATTTGTTTGATAAACCACTTACTCAGTACATACCAAAACTTAGGGATGTTTTTATTATACTTAGTCTTGTATCTAAGGCTTTACTATGGTTTCCTAATCCTAAAAATAACTAAACCTCCCTCTGACACCAACTAAGACAACCCATATTTTTATTACAACTTAAACATGATTTAATACAAAAAAAATCACTGGATACAACAAACAAGATCGAATGGTTTAGTGTCTTTGGGGCTTAGGATCATTACATAAAAACATGAAACATGAAATACAACATCTTTATTGAAAACTTCCTTTACATGACCAGTACATTCCCTCGTACTTATCATTGCATGGGATAACCTGAGGACATGCATATGAAAAGGGTGAGCTATAAAGCCCAGTAAGGGAGTAATAATGGAATAACACGAGGAGTACACTATATGTTAGACAATAGGCATATCAATAGATCATAAAAAAACATGTACATAAAGGCATGATAAAGCATGATAATCATAACAGGGAAATGTGGCAACAACACTTAACATGGAATTAACATGAGCCAAGGCTCATTGCACATGGAGAATGAGTAAATCCTCCTTGCAAATAAAGCATGATTAAAGACTAGTTTCCATTGAATTATCATGATTCAACACTCATTACACATGAAATATCATGATACGATACTTTACCCAATGCATTGGAGCGCTATAAGGTCACACCCTTCATAAACATTTCATTTCATGCATAAGTGTGCCACATGGATCATAAAACATGGATTCATAAAAAATAATCATTTATTCAATGATAAAGGAATGTGGAATTCATACATGAAACATTGTATTCAATAAGTAATGGTTCATAAAGGTGAATACCCTTGATGGAGAAATGGCCATGGTATTCACTACACAATGACATTGGTTTAGAAAATCGGCGCGATTTCGGCAGCGTAACGACATGACATAAGAATTAATAAAAATGGTTGATGATAGAGAAAGGGTTTCCTCATCATATTTACATGTAATGGACAGTAAGGAGGTCATATAGAGACATGTAACAAAAAGTGTAATGAAATTTAGATTCATGATACAAATGTATGGCTTGAATGTAAAAGAGGAGAGAGAAGTTCCTTTCAGAATTTCGGTATAGTAACGGGTGTACATGAGAGGAATTTAATGAGAGAGAAAGGTTATCCCATCATTCAAACATAAAGAGGGAAGTATGAGGGAGGTGAAAAACCATACCCCATCATTTATAATTGAAATGAAAATGGAAAAACAACTTAAATAATTTGGACAAAAATGAGAAAGGAAGAAAAAAACCTTACTTGGAAGTGTGTTTCCGAAGGCTAGAGAGAGGCTTGTGAGATGATTCCTGGGATCTTGGGGCACCTTGGGAGGATTCTAGAGAGAGTAGGGCAGCGGTTGGACAAACTCCAAGGGCTTTGAGTGAGGAGGAAGTGGGATCTTGGGGGGGTTTATATAGGAAATGTGAGGGAATTCTTTTTTATTTAGGTTTGGGTCCCCTTACATTAAATTAATCCAAACCACAACCCATAGCATAGTTTTTGCCCATGGTTTTTGGAAAAGGGAAGAGGAAAACAATATTTTATAAGGCCAAAGTCCTAACTTCTTAAAATATTAGGGTTTCTTAGGTGGAGGTGAGTGACACTCCCATGGAAATTAATTTAAAAATCCGAAGTGTTGAATATGTCTTGAGGGGTCCATTAATGCTTTGAAAATAATGTCAAAAAAACCCAAAATTACAATATTTTAATGGTAAAATATATATTTTACAAAAATAAATATTATAGTATATTATTATATCACTATTGGGTCATTATGATGTCATAAAATACATTATATATTTAAACGGTATTTAATTTTTACACAAAAATTTGGCTGTCTTAGAAAATTATGAAAAAATCACCGTTGGATAATTTCGACATCCTGGTTCCAGAAATAACATTTATTTTATCTAAATTATTTTCTAAATATGTTATTTTTCACTTTGAAAATAAAAACTGACATTTTTCGAAAATTCACGGGTTTTGACAGAAATGGCTTTCAAACCTTAATAAAAATTTTAATTTCATTCATAAAATTATAAGATCATTTATATTTAATAAAAAATAATTAAATAATAAAAATATTATTTTATAAAAATATTATTTAATTCAAAAATACTTTAATTTAATAAAATATATTTCTTAATTAAATAATAACTAAAAAACACCATTTGTACTTTAAAAACTATTTACAATGTATCAAAAATGACTAGAAATTATATTCATTATTATTTACAAAAATAATGTACATGAACATAGTACTACTTATTTTTTACAAAACCCCTTAAAACAGCCGCATAAGACCTAAGGGTAAGGTGTGTGATGGTGAAAGACTCTTGGGGTGGCTCGGATAACATTGCTCGAGTGGTAATTTCAATCAACTTCCACTTTTCCCGTAGACGGTCACATTCGATCTTGACATGATGAAGCTCAGCTTGGTCTTGGTCAAGGGAGAAGCCCAAATACGCCATCTCTTTTCCGAGCTCTGACAAATGGGCTTCGTATGGGGCAATTCTACTGGATGAGGCCATCAATTCCTTTGTCTGAGTAAATTGGATTTGTTATAGTCCTATATTTATACTAATCATGTGATCACTGTTCAACGGATATATTAGCAAAAGTAAAAATTCTTAACATAAAACCAAAGAATTTGACATTTTAAATAAACATAAGGATATATTTAATCATATCAAGAGGAATTTCCATTAATGAATCTTTGGGTCGTTACATGGAGAAAATGTGGATCAACGCTATATGAATCCCACAATTGGATTCTACAACGCAATGACGGATCACATCCGATCGTGACCAGAGACATCAATAAAGAAAGAATACCGTCTAGGTAATTCATTTCAATTAATTAAATTAATTATAATTAACATATGATGACCTCATTTTTATGGTTCAGGGACTCCCTCTTTCTTTTTTGTTCTTTGTTCTATTCTGAATATCTGAAGATTCATTATCGTGACAGATCTCAAATTGATCATGGATAATGCTAATATTAATGTTGGGCTAACCCACCACCATGATTATGCTATGCCTGGAACCTACAATGGGACCGGTGGCTGAGGGAGGTGGCTACTGGAACCCGCTATCCGCAAAAGAACGGAGGGGCCCAAAGTCCTCTTGAAGAACAAGGGGCGGCCGACAAATGCCAGTTGTGTTGAAGCGGGGCGGCATGCTGTGAAGGCACGCCGCAGTGGAAGGTCGTGGCATCCATCCACGGAGGAGGGCAGACCAGCACAGGAAGTTCTGTAGTGGGCCGGTCCACGCAGACCATCTAGGAGGTGAGGAACCATCCGACATCACTGCTGAGCTGGGTGGTGTACCGCTGAGGAAGCCAGTGGTATCGAGCCGCAATAGAGAGCGAACCCATGCCCAAGGGCCGGAATCGGGCTGATCCATGTAGACTAGCCCAGAGATGCGGTGCCATAAGGCGTTGTGGCATTGAAGGCCTAAATGGCTTCAGCTCTTCGGGAGGGTAGCATTCTCTTGCACTCGGCCAGTGGGAAGAGCTATTCTACAGCCCGACGGGCAAGACCAGATGGGTGGGACATGCCAAATCCAAGGCCCAGTGGGCCGAGCCCGCATTCCATTATCCCAGACCAGGTCTGGCTGAACTAGGTCAAGTCCAGCCCATTCGAGATGGTCCTAGTGGTCCCGGTCGGGTCGGTTCGACAGTGTCGGACCTGACATGGACCAACTTACAGCCTCATTATCCTAAATGAGCATATATCCTAAAGAGGAGGCTCGTTTGACGAACCTTCTATAGAACCAGAACCCTTAGGATAAGGAAATCCTATTGAGATACACCACATGAATTTCAAATATTGATAGATTTTTCCCAGGTTGAATCGTACCCAAATCCAACCGGGCCCTCACCACAAAAATTCATATAACATTCAGATGGGGTGTCCGGTTGACACACCGTCTGTTTCATTGTAACCCTTATGACATAACAGATCATCATATTACTTCTTTGTGGACTTTTTTTCAGTTAAGGTACGGCTTATTACCTAAGGATTATAATAATGGTGTTTCTTATAGTGAGAGTTAGGTTTGATACTCCCTTGATGACTAAAGTTGCGGGTATTCCTTACTTTTCTACTTCGGTATAGACGAGACTCTCCAAGTCATGAGTGCATGTTTATTTTTTTGATAGTTTTCCTATCTTTGGAGTTGGTACTCCCTTATTTGACTAAGTCATGGTTCCACCATACATAAAAAACATAGATTCAGGTACTCCCCTACTAGGTAGGGTGAGAGTCCTCTATGTTAGGAGTAGGTGCTCCCCTATCAACCTAGGTTGTGGGTCCTCCTTATGTAGTGCTACAACACAGTTGGTACTCCCCTACCTTGCCAGGGTGCAGGTGCTCTAGCCTAGGGTCAGTACTCCTCTAACATACTAGCGTGCGGGTCCCCCATTGTGAACAAACTACCATAGGTGTACTCTCGTACTGGGTAGGGTGTAGGTCCTCACATATGGAGTAGTACTCCCGCATCTCCAAGTAGTGATGGGGAGTGGGTCCTTAACGGGAGTTGGGGCTCCCTCGACAGTAAGAAATATTTATGAGGAGCGGGCCCCCAAAAATATTTAATCGATACCCAATGTATAAGTTAGTACTCCCACAAGGGACATAGTTGTGGGACACTTCTTAGTGGGGTGACTGATATATTGTGGGTTATACTGGAGCAGTGCTCCCTCTACTGATCATTGTGTCATGGATTGTGCCTCTCCACTTGGTTTCCCTTGGTCTTGCCTTGGCTGCAAGACTGTGACTATGGGACCTCTAATGTTAGGCACTGGAGGCAGTTCTAGTAGAAATATTCATATGGAGCATGTCCTTTCGAACGTTTCACTACGAATGGTTGAGTTGTAACTCATGGAGTACATCTCTCATATGGTTGCCATCAGGGATGGCCAGTACATGGAGTGTGTACTCCTAAACCTTGAGTTACACATTGAGACTTCTTTTCAAATCCTAGAAATGGGTTGAGGTTGGGGCCTTATGTTTCTTTGTGGATGAGATGAGTATATCTAGATAACCTAGGTATATGAAAAGGCATATTCTGGAGTAGAGATGACTATGAATAATAATTGTGGTTTACTTCATGGATATGTTGTGTTATATTTTATTTATGGTTTTTTGAGAGACTATCGGGGGTCTTGGGATCCCTTATTGAGTACTGAGTTACTCAAACCTACATGGGCTTCTCCCGCATGTGGTGTGTCTTGTGTAGATGTTCGACATTTCTATAGGGGCACTCCAGGAGATGGGACCGATGGACATTATGATAGTGGAATGGGTGGCCTAGGATCTAGAGGGGTCTAATAGGACTAGGTAGAGAGAACATGATACTTCATCTTCCAGTAGATTTACTACTCTAGTGATCTAGTGGGATCTTCCACAGATGGTCGTAAGTGATCCTTTTGTCCATTGATATTTTCAGTTCTTTTGTTGTTCTTGTATATTGGACCGGTTGTATAACTCATTGCTTTACTTGTTGATGTACTAAGGTTTTGGGATACATATTGTTAACCTTCCATCGTGGTGGTTTTTTTGATTGTGAGTGCATGTGCTTACAGGTATCTAGGGAAATGCCTCCCACTTGAAGGTTGATGCCTTCGATGGTAGTCTCTGACCCCTAGCCTTTAGGATTCGGGCTTGGGGTATGTCACAGCACGGTCCCCAGGGGATAGGTCATGACAGTGGATTTAGAGAGTGTTACCCGATCAGATATGGTCTTTGGCATACCCTATCATCATCACTAGGTATTCTAGACTAGGGACAATGGGTCTGGGATGGTTTTAACTTGATCATTTTCTAGTGGGGTCAATCAGGGTTATCATCTTGGTCGGGTGGGATCCCTTATGGGCGGCTCCCTAGTGGTGGTAACTATAGGATAAAACATCACATTCCCTTACTCCTGAAGATTGGGGACAAAGTCATTGGATCATTCCATAGAGTGGCTCAAAAAAATATAATGTATGGTGATCGGTGATATCAACCCCTTGTATTACCATTATCTATGGCGGTGTCAGTGGGGGTTTGATACTTTATAATAATTTTGGTCATATATACGGTTAGAATGAACCATTGATATTTTTATTGATGATCCTTGTCATTAATGACCGTCTAATGGATGAACATAATGGGGGGGATAGGGAGAGGGTTCCTAGTTGTTGTGGAAGCGGTGGATTCTATGGAAGGAGCATAGTTATGTGGAACATCTGCACCACTGGTACTCATACCCCATTATTGATAGTGGTGGGTAACAATAAAATATCAACATATTGATTATCATATCATTCATGAAGTCACATATTAATAATGTACTGATTAAATCAATTCTAAACGATTCTAGCTTAATCTATTCCTTCAAAGATAGTTTCAATATGGATTAAAGACCCCATTTAATGTTTCTTTAAACTGATGATTCCCAATATCTATAATTTTTCCCTGATTGCTTGAGAAAACTGGCATGTATAGACCACCATATTGGTTTGGTGTTCCTAGAGCCAAATTTTGGGTCATGATTCATCCCACTATAGACGCTTCCTACACAATTAATCAACAAATTATTAATGTATAATATTTTTAAATTGGTTTCCTCATTTTGTTTTCCAACACATTCATGTATGGTCCACACTATGGTTGTGATGATGATGCAATTTTTTAATTCCTTTCCTATAGTGAAGATGTTTTCTTCCATGGATAGGTTGGTCCTTCCCCATCGTGGTTGGTGGGTTTCCTTGTATTCTCACTTAAAAATTTGGGATATATCTACCACCATGGTTAATGATGCTACCTCCTTGATTGAAAGAGGATGATGGGATGTTGATTCATCCATCCAAGTATTCATCTTTTGAGCTCATTTCGTAGTCCGGGTCTCTCTCATAGATTTGAATCACGTTCTTGAAACTCATTATTAGTTCTATCACAAGGTGTATAGCTATTAAATACTATAATTATGTCTCGATAGGGATGAAACCTCTGGTCATAACTGATTGTGATGTTTCCCACATCATAATATCGATGGAAATTTAGTGTTTTGGGAACCAGTAAAGTCTTCTTTATTAAATGTCCAGGGTATCCAATATATGAAGAAAATTAGGTTTGAAATCACATGGAATCCCATTTTTGTCACCGGTTAATTTGAACGTGGCTAAAATGGAATTCGAATATTTTGACCCTAGGAATCCAATAATTGTTGGTTTATTTAAATATTTTGATGTATTTGGATGGTGTAATGGGATTAAGGGTTTATAAGGATGAGTTTTCATAGGTATATTTAATTGTGGAGATAGGTTGGTCACATGTATAACATATTTTGGACTGTAAAGACCCAAAAATATCATACAAATATGTCACATATTTCTAGATGAATATTCATTACATTACTTTAACACACGCCTGAGGGTAGTAAATGTATAATTCCTTTGGAAATAGAGAGGCTTAATAAATTGGTCCATAAGTGAGCTACACCATATCCCACTATTTTCTTCATAACTATAACACTTCTTATTAATATCATTCATAATAAAATTCATCATAACCTAGGTAAAGGGAACACACTAAAGGGTGATCTCTGATACTCAAAAAGTGTAATAAAGGGAGATATTGATATATCATGTTTGTAATGGTATAAGAAAATGAGAATAAAATTTCAAAACAATACCATGCATATTATATATTATAAAAATAATTAATGGAATAAATTTTGGATGTTCATAAGGCATATATCAAAATGTAATCAAATAATATGAACTATGAGAACATAACATTGGCATACAACATAGACATGTGGCATACATATAAGTATATAAAATAATTTTATTGGTAGTTCAAGGATCGTTTTCAAGTCAATAATATTATAATGGGTTCACTCCCAAAACCATCATAGATATCAATGATCATTTCAAAGTCTACCATAGTGTTAAAATTCTATTACGACATAAGGTTCACTCCCCATTCCAGTCATGTTTATCTCATCTGATATCAATATTTACCCAATGAATTAGAGGGATATAGATGCCCCTCTAGTCACATAGTGTATATCAGACATATCTATTCAGAAATATCACAAAAAATTATTCATATTATAAACCAAGAAAAATGTGGGTTTCATAAACATGTTGTCATTATATAAATCATGAAAAAGAAACAGGTTTCATAATTTTTTCCTCATTTTATCAAAGCAAAACCCCTGTAAAAATGTGGGGATCATATGAATTTTATCATCATATAACCCATGGAATAGAAATGGGTTTAACAAAAATATATTCAGTATATATAGTATCAATAAATAATAAAAATGGTATCCTAGGATCATATCCCTTGTAAAGAACAAGTGACATAAAATGATTCCATCATATATAAATAATTATTTTTAATGATCACATGGAACATTTATTTAGAAAAATAACTTTTTGTTGCAAATAACTTTTTAGAAAGAAAAATTAATTAAATATAATGGTAATAAACTTTATTTTAAAATAAAAATCAAAAATTATAAATAATCATAAAAAAATAATTTCCATTATGGTGGAAAATTCTGTTCATGTCATACACATTAAAAAAATCCTTTCACTTTTTCAGAAAAAAAACCAAATAGAACTTGTTCGGAAAATGAGATAAATAATCCTTTTAAACCATTTATAATTAGTCAAAAATCGGTAAAAATGACTTAAAGATTAATAGAAGAAAACTAATACATATTTTAATACAATATTTTTAGAAAATATGGAAATGTAGAGATAGGGTTTTCATCCTAAGAGGGAAATAAAGTCGATTTTCATTTAAAATGTTTTTTGAAATATTGAGTGTATAAAGAGAATAAAATAATAGGAAACATTGTATTATTATAAAATAACTAGAGGATAATAAAATTCATGATTTTATTTAGATATGTATTTTAATATTCCATTATCATAAGTATAATCATAAATAATTTTGAAAAACAATGAGATTGTATCATAATACTACTACAAAATTCGTAAAATAGGATCATAACCCCAAAGAAAAAATAAAATTAATTAAATAATAAAAAATCCTGAATAGAATATGATTAATTATATATTATTCATTAGGGTTAAGTATATACACTTCTTTAAATAAGATACATTCATGAAATAACATTTGTCACAAAGAAGGAAAATTCAGAAAAAAAATCCCATACCTTGACTCTCGACTTCCTTCATACTCGCTTTAACCTCTTATATAATAAATATAAGTTTATTAAAAAAATATTATAGAATCATAATTATATATATCAAACAATATATTATTTAATTACGAATTTGTATTACACATTTATTATTAATTTTATGTTAAAGTCACATTTCAAGAAATAACTACGTCATTTTTGATGTATGTTTGGAATTTTTATTTTTGATCATATTATGTTGATAATAGTTCAATAATATATAGAATTATAACCATAATATTAATATAATATATATTTAGTATATATATATATATAGTAATACATTAAATGTAGAAAAGGAAAATGAATTAGACCGTTCCAAGAGGTGGTAGGCCGTAGGTATGCATAAATGATGTTTCCATTTCCATAACATTTTTAAAGAATGAAAGTTAAATAATATCGTACAATTAAAAAATAATTATTTTGTAATTTATATCATACATTTTCATTAAATCCATGTATATTACATTATATTTAAAGCGTAAACATATTGCATCACTTAGTTTGGCATTAATCTTCCTTATACATGATTGACATTATAGTATTCTCCATTAAATGGAAAGTAAAATTGTATATGAGATAATAAATTTAGGGAAGTATAGTTATATTAAAAATATCATATATATACATTTAATCCACCATCATACCGAGCCATTAGAGGTGTTTACGAAAAACATGTCAATCGGTTCACAAAGTGGTAGTTAGTCATACAAATGAGCGACATTATACTTTCTCATTTGAGGGAAGTTGAGACATATGTATATCATTCTCAATGAATAATAACATCTCAGTATATGCAAGATTCTAGGGTTATTATAATATCATTTTTTAATAATATTTTTAAAATACTTCAATTCCAGGTTTATCCAACACTAAGCTTTATCAGCGTTCACTAAAACCGACGATCAAGGGGGATCTTTAACAAAACTAAAAATATGGTGATAAAGGGTCACTTTATCTACTATAATAAAAAAATATCATATAAATGTTTTTAGTTTATGGGCACTAAAAAAGTGATAATAATGGGGGCCCTTTATCCACACTAATAAGATGTGATGATAAAGGGGGACCTATATCAGCACTACTATAAGAGAACTGATAAAGGGGTCCCTATATTAGTTATAATAAAAAATTGTTGATAAAAGGGGCCATATAACACTGCTATTAATTAATCATTTACTATGCGGTTACCATTATTAGTGATAGTAAAAAAATCAACGATAAAGGGGGTGCATATATCATCACATATTTACTTATACTGATAAATGCCCCCTTTTCAGTTCTTTTTTTCTATCAGTGATAAATGGTAATATATTTATATATAAATATATTAATACAGCTAAAAATATTTTTTATTTTTTAAGTATTATATACATATGTCTAAATACATCATTACAAATAAAATAAAATATATTAAGATAATTTTTTTATTAAATAAAAAAATATTAATTAATAATTTGAAAATTATTGTCAATTAATAATAATTTAATAACATATGGATAAAATAAAAAGTAAATTAATAAATTAAAGAAGTAAGATAATTTGAAAACATGAGTTCAACATCAAAGAGTTTTAACATTTCATCCGAGTGTTCGTTTGGCCTCTACCAAATATCAAATCAAATATTTTGATGATATCAATGGCATGTTTATGAGGGAAACCCCAGCCACAATTTTTTAGTAAAAAATTGCCAGTGATGACCCGAAATATAGATTTTTAGTTGGGATAAACTGTATTTTAAATATTCGATAGTATTTCATCTTTCTATAAGATGGTCATTTTGTCCATTTTCTGTGGGCAATTAATTTATTCATAGGTCTTACATTCATGTAGATATTATGGTTTTTAAATTTTACTTTTTTCATAATTTTTTTCATTTATAATTTAACATATAATAATTTTCATATATTTACTTATAATAAAGAAATTTTATAAATACATGTTTACAAAAAAATGATTTTTAATGATATAATCCTTATGAAAATAAATATCAATTAATCATTTCCTTAAGAAAATAATTTAAAATTTAATTTTCCCTTAAAAATGAATTAATATTTATATGTATGCCTATACAGTGAAATATGGTTATATATAAACGTGTGTCTATCAATAAATCAATTATATATTTGTGTCTATATTCTAGTATATTTAAATATATTTATATATACATATATATTTTTGTTTGTGTGTGGGGAATATAAATGTGTACTTGTGTGTATAACTATGTGTGTGTGTGTAAATATTGTGTGTATACATCATATCTAAATATATTTTAATATAAATATGTCATTATCATTTAATATAGTGCACAAATGAATTTACACCAAAAATATTTGAAGATATATATATAAATATATATATATAGTTTATATATACATATGTGTTTGTATTAATAAACATATATTTCACTATATTTATATTTTTATATATGTAAGTGAATATTAATATATAATATATCTAAATAAATTTATGTATATATATATAATACACACATGGTCACTCACATAAACCTATATTTTATAAATATTTCCAAAAATAAGTATATCTATATGAATAAAAAATTTATATTTAAATATATATATTTATAAAATAAACATATGAATAAAAAATGAATATATATATATAAATTTAGGAATACAATAATTTCATTAAATATATATTTCTAAATATAAGCCTATAAAAATATTGAATAAATCGAAGTAGTGTAGTTGTAAAGAAATTCTTTTAATAGGAGGATGTTCTAGGATCTAATTTGTGCGAGTGTGGATTTATGGGTCCTCTCTAGCACTGAAAAAGGGTGGTTAAAACAACTCTAATAAAGAGAGGTATGTATAATTAATGGAGGGGGGGGGTCTTTAAGGGCACTACGGTGGGGGTGGGGGTCTTGTACTGAGGGAGGGGTAGGGTGGTCACAACACTAGGGTACAAAAATATATAAATATATTTAAAATTTTATCAAAGCTTCCATAAAATAGGATAAAGGAACTCTTTTTAGAGGTGAAAAAGAGATGATAATCTAGTCACTGTTACTATATGTGATTTTTCAGTTCTTTTAAAAATGTGCGGATAAAGGACCCCATTATCAGTTCTTATAAAATGCAATAATAAATGGGCCATTGAATAGTTCTTTATAGAGGGCCTTACAATGGTCGTATTGTAAGAAAAACTTGATTTTTATCGCATTTAAACAACTAAAAAATAATTTTATTAGTTCTATTTAAAGAATGATATATATATTTTTAAGTATGTGGAGGATGAAATAAAATCTAAATTCTCATTAAAGAACATTACCCCTTCTTCTAGTAACCTCTATATGATTCACCAAAAATACCTCCTATGTTGGATTTCTGATCAAACAAATCTTTCTATAATGAGATAGAGGAAGTAAAGAGGGTATTTTTCTAGGGATTTTTTTATGACAAATTATTTTGTAAGTGTGAATGGAATATGAGATTGGGTTTCAATTTATAAGTTATGGATAGGACACAACATGTATTTTTTTAAAAATAAAATGCACCTACATTTTTCATTTTTCAAAAGGCACAAAAATTTTCCATTATAAAACATAGAGGTGATACGGTGTAAATGTGTCAATACAATGTGTAAAAAAAATTTGGGATCATTTTTAACCATTGCAATGTTTTTTTATCCCATGGTAAACCCATTTTAATCATAAACATGGTAAATTTTATATTATAATTTTCAATATTCATTATAGAATAAAATTTAAATTAACTTATTAGATTATAACAATTTTTATGATTCATGATATGGAATATATTTTCAATAATTAAAGTAAAAAAATTGGTAAAATTTATTTTTAATATAAACCCACAAATGTGGTGCAAAATTGTTTCTCCAAAGATAAATATTTGAAATGTTTTTAAAACATTATATCAAAATTCAAAATGAAGTTGTTTATTGTGAAATATATTATATTTTTTAAAATATAATATATCTAACTGAAATATTAAATCCACTCTAAAAAAATTAACTTTAGAAATTCTTCCAACATATAGTCAGTTTTTAATAAAAACCTGTGTTTTTATTGTTCATAGAATAATTAGTATTTTCATATGAATCCCACAAATTCACCCTATGTTAATTGGTACATGTTTATTTCAAAAACAAATTCTAAATTTTAAATTAATTTTATAATGTTTCCAAAATTACTTTTATTATTCTTTCGTAAGACTAAATAATTTTTTTTTCGAGAAGTTAGAATTTTATAAACATATAATGGCCCTATCAAAAATTAAATAAATCTTTATAATTTTTTTTCTTTATATAAAACCAATATATATTATTTTTAAATGTGGTTATTCCTTTTAATACATCCATATTTAATTCCATGGTATAAATTTCCATGTGAAATATTAATATATATTGTATATTGTGGTTTTTTAGAAATCAAGTTTCTGTGTTGTGCATGGTATCGAAGATAATTAATTTTATTTGAAAAAATATATTTCATAAAATATTAGGGTGTTACTTTATACCAACCATAAAATTAATTTCTCCTTATAATCTCCATCACTTTGGAACAAAAAATTGGAAACCTCTTCTTTATTACACCCTCTGTTTCATTTGTAAGAACCTCAAACTGGTGGTTTCACCAAAAAAATTATCCACATGAGAGGTCTTCCTTCATTAAAAATTATCTCTATGATTTAGAATCTCCACTAGTTATTACTTCTTAAAAACATCTTACTCAAGAGTTATAACATCTATATTCAACACTTGTTAAAGGGCCGACATTGTAGTTTATCATGAGAGATACATAGAACACATCATATACTTCAAAGAGGGTTTGTTTAAGTGCCAACAGACAGGCTTCCATCCTGATATAATCTGAAATTTAAAAGGGACCAATATACCTAGATGTTATTTTTATATTAATTACAAATATATTTACCTTCATCCAATGAGAAATTATTATAAAAACATTTTCACCAATACCATATTCTAGATAAAATTAGTGATTCTTATCAAAACTATTCTTCTAACACTGAGATTCCTATCGCATTGTTGAATGGATCTAACATTCTTTACTATTTATTCAGTAATATAATGTCCTAATATATTTATTTCTACAACTTCATTCTAGTATATATTATTTCTACAATTCATTCAATATTTTTCTTCATAAGGATCCATCTGAATGCTTGAATGAAATCTATTACTTTAAGGAAACTCTACTAGAGGATGTTATTGAGACCGAACACCTATAAAATTCATTGAACAAGATCTATAAATATCCTCTATGGTATGTGTTGTACCCTCAGAAAAACCATCTATCTTAGGATGATACACATAGTGGAAAATTATCTCAATATCTAGATCTTAATAAAAAATTCTCTATAACAATAAGGAAAATCGTACATCCCCATCAGACCAAAAGTATTGTGGTACTCCATACAAGCATACCACTTAATATATTTAATGGATGTCCAATAAAGAGTTAATTCTTCCCAAATAGATATGTGGTTTGATGAATTTGTGTGGGATATATTACAATTTATATGGTATTATTTCTTTTATATATTCCAGGGATTCCAAAAACAAAATTCATCATGATGTTCTCCTATTTCCAATCATGTATTTGTAATGTATGTAACAACACCATATAATTTTTTCTATCAACCATAAATTATTGAAATACAAAAACTAGGATAAAAATCATTAATATACATCTACATTCTATCATACCAAAAATAATCTTACAAAAATATATACATCTTCATACTTCTAGGGAGAATAGTGAATAAAGAACTATGATTTACCTCTAACAACTACTTCTTTAGATTTGGTATGGATGAAGAACATATATGGTTCATGAACATTATCATTCGATCATTATCAATGTTAAAACTCTATATAATTTCTTACCATATCTTTCCACCCTAAATATTATTTTTGTGCCTCATTAATATTTACTTAGATAGATGGTTGAAAATTCAATTGATAAAGATAAGATTTATAGTCTTCTTTAATGATTTCTAGATCTGTTCTTTTCAAAACAATAAATATAGGATCTTTTATGATCCACATCTGGGATAATCTTATATGATCCTTTCGAATCAATGATTTGACCACCTTGTTCACATTCCCTTGGTATTAATGTAATGAGAAGTCATAATCTTTATTTATAAATATATATATTCACTCATGCATGTTCCTTTTATGTGAATATATAATTTAATCATTTACAGTCGTTATATATATTATAATTTTCTCAAATAAAAATAATTCTGTTATAACTATAATGAAAAAATTATTTAATCATACTCCAAATCATTATTTGTGTAATTTATCTCATAAACCTTTAATTTTTATGTGACATAATATTTAACCATGTCATTATACACGAGAACACATCATAATCCGTTCTGGGATTCATCAATGTAAATTTAAATCACTTTTCCACTATTGGGTTATGTAAGTATAGACACACAGACTAATATTCTCTTTAGTTGATAGAAACTCTCATTACATTATTCTTTCCAGAATAACCTCGATATCTTCTAATTTGACATTTTCTGAGGATTAGATAGTTATTATAAATTCTCTAAAAACCTTCAATAAAATTCTATTATCCAAGGAAAATGTACATATCAATCATCGTGGTTGATATGATTAGATATTAAATATCATATATCATTTATGGATCTATAGATATAACATCCCTTGAGATTATGTGAACAAAAAATGAAACCTTTTACTACCAAAATACACTCTTTTTGAAACATTCATATAGTTTTCTCATTCATAGTATATTTGGTACAATCATCACATGATATTCAAGATCATTATTCAAATTTAAATAGATTAGAATATATTATTTAAATAATACCACTAATTGATCTAGTTAATCTATATAGACTCAATTGTATTAAAATTGGGAATATTTCAGGGGGATTAGTATAATCAAATGACATACCTATAAACTCAAAATGTCTTTCCCTTGTGTGGAATGATTACTTGGGTATATCATACTTCTCTACCCTCATCTTATGATATCCAAAATACACATTAATCATAGAAAATTATAGAGATTCGTGTAGTTGATGAAAATAGTCATCAATATGGGGTATATGATAGTTGTTATTGATTTTGATCTTGTCAAACGCCTAATAATAAATCATAAGCCACATCAACAAATATTTCTTTTACAAAAGAATATGTACACCCAAATGTGAAAAAATTGTCAAAAAAATCCCTTATCAAGGCTATTAGAGTTTCTTCTTCAATTTCAGCAATATAATTAAGTATATTCTATAAGAAGTCTTTAAAATAGGCTTGACACTGGGTTTTAATTCTATTGAGGACTTAACTTCATGTTCTCATGCAAGGCTAGGTATCTCTTCTAGAAATAAATCCAAAAACTCTCTATCAATGGGCATATAAAAAATATTGATATTGTACTCAACCATATGGGATGAACTCCCATATTGAAAAGGAATAAAAAAAACCATATAATGAATTTGATTTACATCGGTTGTTTATATTTATTGTTACACTAATAGATGATCATGGGTTATATTATAATATTAAGTTTTACTTCCCTTTCACGATAATTGATGTTTGATTTACGTAAAGAAAGCTAATCCGTTACCAATATAACACCAAATTCAACCAGAAGATGAATGAACAAAGTAGTTAGAAGAAGAATCTGACAAAACATCATACAGAGAAGAATCATGTACTTCAGATGTGATCATCTTACTATTAAAGGGTTTCACAACTTATTCATTTGCTAATTTATTTGGTAGAATCTTGATACACTTAAGAAATTATACATATTTAAAATAATTGGTAGATCAATATTCAAATAATAAAATTAATGTTTTAGAGTGGATGGTAAGTGTACCTTTCCCCATGTAAATATTTCACCCCTCATTAGTAATCATGATCACATGATATTTATTTTTGTCTCTCATTTTAAAAGTTTTATGATGTTCATTATCATAATTATCCTTTTTTGTTGTGAATTGGTTAGTATAATTCCCTTAATACTTACATTTAAAACATTGGAGTGTGGGTGGTTTATTTTGTATATATGTCTCTCGAATTTCATCAATTTCTAACATCATCCTATCACTTCGGCATTCGATTTCCCAATGACATTCCCTTCCAGACATAAAACATTTATTAATCCCAGTGTTTTCTTTCACACATCTAGTACGAAGTAAAGACAGTCTTCTTCTCTCCATGAATTTTAGTTTATTCTTATGAATATATATTCCATTTATTTTAAAAATCTTGAGATTTATGGGTAACACCAATATATATTTCTAGCCTAATAGCATAGAGAATGAATCCCCATAGATACTGAATTATTATTTTTCCAAGGCCCTTAAGTGAATTGGTTTTAAGCCACCAATGAATTGATCAACCTTAATTTCTATTTTGATGATAATACTAGATTCTTATATCATAAATTTTATAAAATTTTCTTTATATGTTACAATGGATTCATCATCCTTCTTCATTAACATAATTAATTTCTTCAAAATTTTCATGCGAATGTTATATGATCATAGAAAAACATATTTTTTATTCTAGTTCCCATTAACATTGTTTTCTATAGACTAAAATAATTTTATTTTCTTTCACACTCATCATTAACATTGTTCCTTCAAGTCCCATCCATTGAATAAAAACAAAAATTCCTAGTATAATAACTAATAATCCTACTGTAGAACTAAAAATATGTGAAAAATCACTTGTATCATTTCTAAATCATGACATCATAATTTTAATCTATAACACCATATACGTAACATTGGGTTTTAATGGAATTATTCAAATAATTAATTATGGTTCATAAAGAGTTTGTGAATTTCCCAAGAATATCCCATGTGAGTATCAAACTAGGTGTGTAGCAAAGCACATTGTCATTTTCCAGGTGAAAATCGATCCCAACCCAATGATCCCTTCTAGATTTATTACCACTAGTCACCATTGTGATAGATCCACATCCACTTATAGTATCTATAAATAAATTTAATTTTTTGGAAACCACTTAATATATCTTTTACCAAAACTATATTATATATTCTAATACATGACTCATTCATAGACTTATCCTTGGATATATCTCTATACATAGCCTTAGAAATATCCATAAATATCCCAATAATGTATTCTCAACCAAGTTTCCAAAGGATAATTAATCAAATCCTTTAGTACCGACTCAAAATTCACAATCATACCATATATAGATATTATATCATTTTATATGAATATTAATTATGTTACAAAAACAAAAACATGAGGATTGTAATGGTATAGTGACATTGAAAACATGAAACCTTAAAAAATAATACATAATTAATCTACATCAACTCACACTATGTTCTTCATTACTAGAACTATTATTATACATAACATATACAATACTTTTCATCCTATACTAGGAAATGGAAACAAAAGAAAGGGTGAGAATATATTCTCAATAAGAGTAAACATGGGATACATCAACATATCAGGATCATAAGGGTATGAATGAATGAATATTACATTTGAAAACCAAACCATGCTTATCATATATGAGAAACAGATGTCATGGAATAAATAATGTGTGTTCATAAAACATGAATCATATTGGAATCAAAGAATATAAACTATAAGAATATAAATTTTCCATAAGGAATGTATTTATCATATACACATATTTATAGTAATTTTTTTCCTTAGTATTTGAAGGATCATTTACATGACTATAATAGTGTAATGGGGTCACTCTCAAAAATGTCTTAGTAGTTATGGTTCACTCCCAATTATATCATATTTGAAAAAGTCCCTTAAACACTAGAATCTCTTTCCATTCAGTACTATTTATCTCATGAGATATCAATCATTACCTAATTCATTATAGACAGATATAGGCCCCACTCATCACATAATAAAAACCATACATATGTGTCACATAAGATCATAATAGATTCATCATACTAGAACCCATACAAAATAGATTTCATAAACATTTCATCTTATCATGTCCTAACAAAAATAAATAGGATTCATAATCATTTCATCATTTTATCAAAGCACAACCCATGGAAAAAGAAGGCGTTTTCATAATAATATTATCATGGTATAACTTGTAGAGGAGAAACGGGTTTCATAAATATCATTACATTATATCCATCTAGAGAAGTAATAAGAATAATATCCTTGTATTGTATCCCTAGTAAATAATAAGTAATATAGATAATATCATCGTATATTTAATGTGATTTTTAATGGTCACATAGAAAATTTCTAGAGAATATTAACATTTTTTTAAAAGAAAATTTTAAAATAAAAATTCATTAAATATTTTGGAAATCCATTTTCTTAGAAAAAAGATGAAAAATTATAATGTTTGTTTTAATGAAAATAATTTTCATTATGTTGGGAAATTTTGTTCATGTCATACAGATTAAAATAATTATTTCTTTCACATTTTTTTGGTAAAATATAAATTGTTATTTTTAATAAAATGATATAAATATTTTTTTAAAAAAAATTTATAATGTAGAAAATTGTAAATTTTACTTTATAAAATCCTATATAAACATTAAAACATTTTTGAAAACATTTTTTACGAATGCATGGATATAAAAGAGAAGGGGTTTTCAAGCGAAAAGATAAATAAAGTATTTTTTTATTAAAAGAAATATCTTGAAATATTTAGTGTATAATGAGAGGAAAATTGAATAAAAAAATATATTCTAAAGACATACCCATATGAGAATAAAATTCATGAATATTTTGAGAGGTGTATTATAATAAATCATCATCTTATTGGTAAACGTAAACAATCCCAATAAACCAAAATATTTTATCTAAAAACTATTAACACTTTGGTAACATTGAATCATAATACACATGGAATAAAATAATTTAATATAATAGAAATTTTAATAAATATAATTATAATCTTAATATAACATTTTAATGTGAAACTATATACACTTCATAAATAGATAAGAGCATTACACTGTAGTTGTCTCGGTGAAAGAAAATTGTGATATAGATCCCCTACCTAAAATATTTAATTATTTCATACACATTTTAACCTCATGTATAACAAATATAGTATCATTATAAATTTATTTAAGAACCATAGATATATATATATATAACCATATATGACTTACATAGAACTAGTTATTTCCCATTTATTAATATTTATGTGTTAAATGTATGTTTCTAGAAATAACTACTTTGTTTTTATGTCTATTTTGATTCGTTATACTTGGTCCTTATAAAAATGTAATAATAATATAAATATCTTATATATTCATAATATATGTATTTATATTAATCCATAAAATATAGAGATAGAAAATGAAATAAACTGTTTATAAAGACAGTGGGTCGTACGTACACATGAATTCTTTTTCCATTTTCATGAATGTTTTAAACAAAATAAGGATAAATAATATATTATTATTATTGAATCATTTTTTTAAAATTTATGTCAATTATTTTAATTTAATACATCATTATTACCTTAAATTTAATGATTTAACGATTCACATCACTTAATGAGGCAGTATTGCTCCGTGCACAAGAGTGATGCCAACATATTATGCATGAAATAGAATGTAAAAAAGTATATGTGGTAATATTTTTCATGAAGTATATTTGTGATTATAATATGAAAAATATATATTATATCCATCAAAATACCCAACTGTTATTGGTGATGAAGGAAAATGTGTGAATCTTTTCGTGAGGCAGTAATCCTCCGTGCATATGAGAGACATTATCATTTCCCATTTGATGAAAGAGGAGGTGGATGTAGGTTATGATAATAGAATAATAAATTATATTTATACAGAATGCACTATGTTTTTTTAATTATATGGGTTTAATAATATTTGTTGGGGTTGGGGGGAGAATTAAAAAAATATTGTTCGTTGAAGATCATTACCTCTTTTTCGAGAAACGTTTTGAGTTTTCACCAATATCCATCTAATAATGGTTTTATGATCATGTATAGGGATATATGATGAGATGATGGATGTAATGTGGGTAATTTTGAAGGGCTTGAATAAACCAAATGTGTTTTTAGTTTTAATTGGAGATAAGATATGGTGGACTTTTATAAGTGGGGGAGATGACACACTTGGTATTTTTGAAAAGAAATATGTATACCCACGTTAATCATATACCCAAAATATTAAAAAATAAAAAATTATTTATCTAATCATAGATTTCATAAGGTTTAAATATGGCCATAAAATATATTTTTTATAGGTTTAGGTTCATTTTTATCCGATATCTATAAGATTAACCCCATGTATGCTAATTTCTACCTTAACTATGGTAATTTTTTTCTATTTTGACTATTAATTTGGGTAACAAATCAAGGCATAATTATTCGATAAAAAATATTATTCCCATTCCAAATATATAATAAATTTATCCAAATTCTAATAATAGGAGCAGTATAATTTAATTACAAATTTACACCCTAGATAAGTTGAAAAATGGTTTTCAGAAGAGAAAATTCTCAAAGGGATCATATAAATTTTTTATATAAAATTGATTCCAATGACCTATATTGGTTTAATTACAATATAATTTGAAAAAATTTACTTTAATTTTTTTAAAATATTTTTTCCCTCATAATATTTTAAAATAACAAATTATTTTTCAATAAAAGCAAGTATTTGTCACCATTCAATTGAAAACTACGATTTCTATAATAATCTAAAAAATCCACCATAATATATTTTTGAAATATTGATTTTAAATAATAATTTAATTTTTTAAAATTAAATTTCTATAATTCTTAAAAAATTAATTTTATTATTTTAAGAGAGAAATTAATAAAAGAATTTTTTTAGAAAATATAACTTTTGAAACCGATAATGCCTTTTCAAAAAAATAATTATATTTTTAAAGTATGTTTTGTTTATAAGAAACCATTATTATTAACATTTAAACTTTTTTATTCATATTTGTACCACTATGTTTAATGAATTATTCATATCTTCCTTGTCAAATAGTAATAAATATGAAATATTATGGTTTGTTAGAACTCGATGTTTCTTTTCACTAAAGTAGTTGAAGAAATTAAATTTACTAAAAAAATCATAAAATATTTGGTTGTTTCATCGTTGTAGGTTGTTCATATATTTAACTCCTTGTGGAGACAGGTTTTTCACATATTTAACACCTTGTGGGGAATGGTGGGTTACATAATTAACATCTAGCAGGGATAGGTTTCTCATATATTTACCATCTTGTAGGGATAGGTTTTTGGGATGGAGTGTGTTATTAAATGGAATGATCACACTTCAAAGTTACATCCTTCAAGGGGAATACATGTAGATTTAATGGTTTTGTCGAAGGATTAGTATTGATCCTCATGGAGGAATACCATGTGAGTTTGGATTGAACATCATGGAGGAGTCCTTTGTTCCCTGTTAGGAGACAAGAATGAAAACCTTTATAGTTAGAGTGCATAGTTTATGGCCTTATGATAGTACTGATCCTTGAATTTTAAAATTGTGAGGTATGAGTTATCACATCCTCAAATGATTTACAACAAGGGATAGTGTTGGACTTATCCATAAAGGATTTTTGTGGTAGAAGGCTCATCCAATGTGAGTAATAAATAGTGGATCTTGTGTTCACTTAATAGGGTGGGATATGAGATGTCATCCCATGACAATCATTCCTAAGGAATCCTATGTTCACGGTATCTGTTAGAATTAAATTTTAACATCATGTTTTTAGGATGTTTTCATGTAGTTTAATGTTGTGAAACTAGGAAATATTGATATTCAGTTTATCTTATTATATCTAAAACATGTTGGGGCGTTTTCTAAGGGGGATCATTTCTAGGTATGAGAGAAGGATACATCACCTGGACTCCCTACAAGAAAAGTTTTTCATTTACCTTGATGATACCACCATCAAGGAATAAATTTCTACTACACAAGATCCTCTAGGAGCCTCGTGGTTTAAACCATTCAATGGTGAAGTGGAAAATAGGGATAAAGATATTAGAGATTCTATTAGTAGCATCAATAAGAATGAAACAATTTAATCCATTCTAGATGAAAATTGGCTAGATTCAAGGGTTAATGATATGGGTCGCATGGGTGATCAAGGTGTGAGCGGACTAGGTCAGAGTAGGTATAGGTCCCTAGGGAAATAAACATCAACAAAACAATTTTTGGTTGAATGAGGTGTGGGGATAGGTGAATAGAGATTTCAAAACTCTACAGTTTTGTGAAAAAGTGGGGTTTTAGGAACCATAAGATCTAGTACAAGGAAATTCTATTTATATTGGGGGCATGGTTGCACGTAACTTATGGAGTCGCACTAGGGTTGGGATTTCAAAAATATAAATATTTCGACCCTAAATATGTCTTTGTTACCCACTTGATGGTGGTGGTTACGAGTGGCGATCTTGATTCAGGTCCTACAGATGTAGTGAAGGATCTTCTATGAACCGTAGGAGGACGAATGATGGTTCAGCTTCCTGAAATAGGTTTTTCTCTGAATCTCTAATCGATTATTCCTCGTTAAATAAGTGGATCACCAAGAATGGATCGATTAATTTTGATGAGGCGAGTCCTAATGTTTTGGAAGATCACCTTGAATAATGTTGGTTCTCACTCCTTGTAAGGTCATCGGGAAATCCTAGTGAATATCCAATGAGGGTTGATGAAGTGCGCACTTGATTGGCCAAAATCTGGGGCGTCTCTGATTGGCGTCTGATCTCCATTGGGAGAGGTATGTTTCATGTCGTTTTTCTATCGAAGGTATTGCAGAACGTAGCATGGAGTTTTGGTCTGGTTCCTATGAAACATGGCTATATAATGGTTTAGCAGTGGGATCCATTATCAACCTGTATTTCCATTAAGAACTCTACCACTCAAACATGGATCGGCATTAGGGGATTAAACTGGTTTTTTTGGCATCCTTCAGTTTTATGGGAAGTTGCTTTGGCTATTGGCTACCCGATAAAGGTTTATAAGGAAACTGAACACCCAAGATATGGTCATTTTGCTCGTGTCTTGGTAGAAATTGATCTAGCACAGACTCTTATTGACACTGTCTTCCTTGTTGCTGGTGAATTTATGCTAGAACATTTTACACAATATGAATGGTTGCCGACCTTTTGTACGTACTGTTTATGTATTGGTCATACGTCTCTACAATTTCGTAGGATTACTAAATGCAAAATTTTTAAATCTTTGGGTCATACTTTTGATCAGTGCAAAAAAAAAAATTGGTTGTGCAGACTGGTGTTAATTTGGTTTCCAGGGGAAAGGAGACTCAAAATGTAGGTCCTGCCTCTTTCGGGGAGGCTGTCAAGCATGGTATTTCTAAGCTGACTGAGATTCATCCGGCGGCTGCTGCTGCTCGACCAGTGGATATGGAATTGGAGCCGGTTGTTGTTGGATTCACCAAGGATGTTGCTAATAGGTCATGTGATGATATAGCTGAAGAAGAGGAAGGGTGCCATCTAGAGAATGAGGATGCTGTTACAAAGGCCACTGAAGTCCATTAGGATGTAGCTATTGATATCAAGCAGGGTGAAAATATGATTGTTGAGGAGGAGGAAGGGTATCAATCGGAGCATGAGGCTGTTGTCCAGAATGATGTTAATGTTTAATTTGATCGTGCTGCAATGGCCTCGGCTTGTAGGAAGGGTAAGATAAAGGTCTTTGATGAAGATGATTTCAAACTGGTGAGGCTGAAGAAGTCACGGGAATGTCCAGTTCAGGTGCCTACTGTGGGAGCTCAGATGAAAGATATTGTGCTGGTGGACAGTGCTAATACAGGAGAGGCTGCGGGCCAGCAGTTCAGTCATGAGGATATACTAATTAGGGGAGATTCTCCTATTGGGAAGGAGGATGTGTTGGAGAGTTCACCTGTGCAGGTTTCTGTTTTGGAGGAAAGATCTAATCTTATTGGGAAGGAGGATGTGTTGAAGAGTTCACCTGTGCATGCTGCTGTTTTAGAGAAAATCTATAATCCTATGAATTTGGATCAAAGGGGGGAGAAATTGGAGGCTGCTCCAATGGATACTTTGAGTGATGAGGTGTTTCATAAATCTCCAAATCCAGTTATTAGCTTCTCTTCCATGATGGATTATCTTAATACTCCGGAGTTTGACTTGCATAACCTTGAAGGGCTCACAAATGCCGTATGCAGCAATCGAAGAGTTGCTTCTTTGATACCTGCTATTGTTGATGGGATGGAGACCTCTACGGTGTTGGAATGCCCGATACAAAATGATGTGATTTCTTCTACTGATGTGAAGGATTCTCAGGCTGTACATGAGGCTTGTCAGAAGATACATGAGGAGGTTCCTACTATTGTGGACCACCAGGATGGCACCTTTCTAGAAGTCAGGCTGCATGGGGAAGCTTCTCCTGTGGAAGATTATGAGGTTATGCCGGTGGAAACAGAAGATGGAATCTAAAGGGGGTGTGGGCGCCTCCCAGCCACTCGGGGGGGGGGGGGTCTAGGGGCCGAGTTCGTCCTATAAAAAGGTGATGGTTGATTGTTTTTTAGTTTTATTTTTTTGATGTGGTCTGCTACATGGTAACAATTATCCCCGTATCTTTAAACTTTTAACTTTTTCAATAAATTTTGGGGTCATGGGTCTTTGATCCCATGACTGAACCTATTTTAGTTATAGAGGTGTGTGATGTTGTGAGTGATTGTGTTTCATGAGTGAGAGATGATGATTTGACTTTTAGAAGTATATGATCATATTGGGATTGGGGTGAACAATTATTATTCAAAATGGTATTATTTAGATGAAAACACACCAATATCAAGCAAGAGGTTGTTTGATCGGTATTTATTTTTTTCATATAGAATGTTATAAAAGGTTGGGTTTTATCAAACCCTTTTTATAAAATATGACTGTGTTCTATTATCAAGGATCTGAACAACATCCAAATGTTCCAAGAAACATTCTTACGATGTTTTTTATTTTTAACTACCCACACAATTAGGTCCCCTAACATCACATTTTTTGCACAACATACTTTCTTTTCAAAAAGGGAGTTTCACACATAACCCAAAAGATGAGAACACTCAATCACTTTTCTCTAAAATTTTCCCTTAGTAGATTTGTATCTTTTTTTTGATAATACCCAACTTCCATGAATTAAGGAAATTTTATAGTGCCTATAATGATCTAGAAAATGTTTTTAAAAAGACACAATTTTTTTCTTATGTGGTTAGGGTTATTTTTCATTCATTACCATGTTATAATTAAATGTTTTCATGAATGATTTTACTATTCTCTTATGATAGTTAAAATATGTTTTTAACCATGTTGAAATTTTAATATATTTTTTTGAAATATTTATATTTTCATTTTTGAAATAAGTTATTTTTGACTTTTTACTGAAAATGAGAAAATATTCCTTTTTAAAAATACATGAATTAAAAGGATCTTCCCAATGACATAATGAATAAATTATTTTAATATTAATTTAAAAGTACCCATGGTATTTTTCAAGTAAAATATTTTTGATAATATTTTTGATATATTTGGATTTTAAATTATTCTTTTCAAAATTAAGAAATTATTTTACTCAAGAAATATTTCAAATATCATTTAAGGTATATATTCATCTGTTATAACATCCTTTAACATTAATTGTTCTTTACTGGGGATATGATATAATAATACCATCCATATAATTTCTCTGATTTTTTTTATTATTATTATGATATTTTTATGAAACACATTTATTTTCCATGGGATATAATATTATTAAATGATGAAATGATTAAGATTTTTTTACCTTCCATAGGCTACGATATGATGAAATGATGAACATGTTATGATCTTGTGGAACATAGATGTATATTTTCATATTTTATGGGTGGTCCTAGAATTATATATCTCAATAATTCAATGGGTATAAATGGACATATCATGAGATAATAAGAAATAGAATTGGGAGTGAACCTAGTTTAGTAAGGGGCACTATATTATATGATTTCCATGGGAGAGAACATTGACTAAAGAGAATATGGTATGGATAGTGAACCCAATCCACTATGAGATTATTAGAGGTGATCCTTAACTAAAGAAATTATTTTCTAAGCTAATATGTATGTCTCAAACATATTTTTCTACTGATTTTATACTTTAGAAGATTTTTTTATTTATTCATTTAGGATTCTTGACTTCTGTAATTCCACGATTCATGGAATAACTCATATTTAAATCAATTATTTTATGGGTATCATTTAAAAAAGTTAAATTCATCTTATTATATCATTATTATCATATTTTTCTTAATGTTTCACTGATATATCTCTTATTTTTTCCTTAATGAGAATCTTATATGACCCTTTATTATGTTTTATTTTCCTCACGATATAAAGAATGGTTTTATGTAGGATAAGTCAAAGAAGGGTAATATATGTGAATATTTATTGGGAGACAATGTTAACATTTTATGTAAATATTTTTATGTACACAGTTTTCCAAATAAACTAAACCACTATATTTATAGAATAAATAAAAAATTTAGGTTATGAATGTTCATATAATGGTATGTAATTTTGATGTTAAAAAAGTATGGTTCACTGTAATTATTATCAGAGTAGGGCCTATTGAATCAATGGAGATTTTGAAAATGATAATTTAGTGAAAACTAAGTGGATAATTATAAGTATTGTATAAAATGCAAATGTTTTTATAAGGTATATATTTTTGGGTTTTCTTATTAACACATCCCCCTCTGGAAACATCATGTGGGTATGGATTTGAAAAATATGATTCTAGGGTAAATAAACCTAAAAATAATTATTTGAGTATACCTCAACCATACATCTATTTCTTGGTTATTGAAACATTATAGTGTATCGGGATTGACACTCCTAGGGGATATTCCTAGGATATAAATTTTTTTTAAACCGTCATGAAGGATTTGAATTGATGATGACCATTGATGATATATATAAGACCTGTGATGTCATATTTTGAAAAGAAGATTTTATGATTTAGACATACTATGCAATAGTTTTCATTATTATGTGGTTTTTCACTTTGGTTATTTTTTTACTATATACTAGTCAGTTTTAGTTAGTGGGTTAAACCAAGAGGAATCGAGTGGACAAAAAATGTGATGGTCATTGTAATGATTATCATCTCTATCAACTGAAGAAGATAAGAACTATAAGTTGAATCCTTGTAATTATTGCTAATCATATATCATGATATATTAATATTAACAGAATCATAGGTGAGGTTCCAAAGATGTAAAATAATAGGATAATTTAATTTTATGCAATTTAATGTGGATATGGTTATAGGGAAATAAAAATGAATCTTCTTACATTCTTTGAATGTGGTAATTGGGGGGATATTAAATTCAAAAGAGATATTTTTTCTCCTTTAAATCTTTTCCATGGTATTTATGAGTATTTCCGTTTCATGGACTTCCTTCTTTGAATATGGATCCATTCAATCATTTTCAGACCGATGAGGTGAATGTCGTATCTATAGTGGTTATGGTATAGCCCACTGTGATTTTCATGAGATATAGTGGTCTATTGGAGGAATTGATGTCGAGCGTCATGGTGGATTTTAGATTTGATAGTATTGAGTAAAGAGACATTAAGGGATAAGATGGGATCTCAGTGTATAGAATAGCGTGCTGGTGGTAGTACTCTAGTGGAATATCAGAAGGCATAGAGTGGTGATGTCCTGAATATGGAACATAGTCAAGTTTTATTTTATTCTATTTTAGACACATATGGGTTTAAGATTAGCAGTTTCAAACATTTCAGTTATCAGATTTTTTGTTTTAGATGGTGTATTATCTACCATCAGTACTATGTACATAGTAGTTCTTCACAAGACAATGTTTTTTATGCAAACCTAAAATATTTGGAGCTGTTTTATTAGTCCAATTATGTTTGGAGGGACTTTTATAATTATTTAAGGTATATGGGGTCATTGGGTAATGTTTTTGTATTTCTCCTCTAAACCCAATGGTATTGTAATGTTCAACCAAATCCCTATTCAAAAGGGTTTATTCTAAAATCAATAAAATCCATATATTTCAAGATTTTAGAATAATAATGTTGTAATATTGACATAGTTATATGTCTCGATGGTATTGTATGATGTTTTATGGGTGGAAAATAAATGAATAGATCAATTAATTATGGAGTAAAAATGAATATTTGGATGGAGATAAATAAATTACATCCTAAAGTTACATTTATAGTTCAACGTCCTTTATGTGAGGAACATGTGGATTATATTATTCAATTCGAAAATGAATTGGTTAACTCATATATCAACGATGTTCCTATGACATGAAAATCATTATAATTTAATGTTTGAAGAGTTTATGTCTTCGGATTTGTTAATTATATTATATAATTGTTTTATCAATGATATTTGGGTAATAAGAAACAATAAACAACTATTTTTTTTCTATAATATCTTTTATTTAAAGATTTTAAATAATATATGGAATGACATAGAGAACCCAGAAAATATATTTATTGGTAAGGTGATATCATTTTTGAAATCACATGATTGAGTGGTAGATAAACCATAATTTTTTTTGAGATAAATATTTTTATTTAGAATAGATAGTTTATTTATATTGATAAAAAAAAATTTATAGTATTGGTGACCCTGAAAATGATATGTAACATAATTAAAAATTGATTTATGGTGAAGTTCATTGATTTTTTGGTTTATGTAATTTATTATATTTTTTATTATTTTAGTTTTTAAATAACAATAGAGTTAATTTTTGGAAGCATATATGTTTTCATTGGGTCTTTATATTGATTCAGGATATTAGAATGTTTTAGAATAATATATGATCAAGGTATTCAAATGTTTTGTATGTCATAAGATGAGATACTTCATGTAATATGGGATAAATGATATTTCTACTCTTCTAAAAAAATATTTGATAAAATCACTAATATTTTTTGGTATTTAATTTTTTCATATATATTCTAAAGGATTTTGATGGTTAACTAATAATGAAATGGATTAAGTTTAAATTTGGGTGTTATTATTGAGGTTTCAGAGATTAATGTATTATATTTACGAACATTGGATAACTTGTGTTGACCATTTTGGTTATGGTAAATATTTAGATACAAAAGGAATAAAATTTCATTACTGATTAGATCAAATGATATTATAAATGATAATTTTTGTGACTTAAGCCCGAAAAAAGCATCTCGAATTTTCATTTCAGGGAGTAATAGGTGAAGTAAAAATTGATCAATGAAAATAAAAATGTTGAAAATGTGCCTATGAAATGTAAATATTTAATGTATGTGGATATTCTAATTTTCTACATATTGATAGTAAAATAATCCCTCAACTTTATGAAAATGATCTTGTAATAAAAACCTTCATTTTTTAACTTTATTTATGATGAATTTATGGTCTTTTCACCCCATAATGATTTCTGATTTTATATTCATTAAATTTCTCATAACCATGTTCTTTATAAGTATATATTAGTCCTTGGATGATAGTTTTCTCCTCTATGTCCATATTTTAACTTCCCCCTAATTTTGGCATCTTCTAGGAACCTGAATATGTGTTACTTTATCCTGAATGGCCCAAAGGCCTTAATTTTTATTGAATTTTTTGATAACCTCCCTTTGCATGGATGAGGGGGAACCCTTATAAGGCCCTTAGGCTCAGATATTACAAGTCTCAAAGGCTTAAGATATTACATGACCCGAAGGTCTTAAGGAATTCAACCAGACTATCTACAAGGAACTACCCCTCCCTAGCATCTGGTTTAGGATAGTATCTCTCCAACTTTGCATGGCCATCTTCCTAGGCTTCCCATCCAAGAACAAGCTGGTCCCGATGGCATAGCCATACCCTCTCATTCTGAAAAATCTATTTGGAATTCCTCTTGTAAGTGAAATTAATCTGAATTCTCTTCTAGGGCTGCTCCTTTTTTGTAGTGTGTTTAGGGAAACTACATGTGGACCAAAGGCCTTGAGGTGGCCCTGGGGCCTTAAAGGTTGCCCGAAATCGTTACTGGCCCAAAGGTCTCGGTGGCCCGAAATCCTTAAGGACATCAAGCCCAAACTGGTGGCCCATGGTGAATAGTTCCAGCTACTACAATACCAAACAATACCTACTACAGTGCCTGCTACAGCACCCACACGGTGTACAGTGTTGCTATAGTACCGATACCGTGTACAGTTTTTCCCAAACTAGTGGCCCATGGAAAAGCTAACGTTTCCCACTTCCAATTTTCAGAGGATGTTTTAATATCATTTTACACGATATGGGTTTTCAAATAAAGAATTTTCAAATGTTATTGCATTAATGACTGTGATAAAATTGTAATTTTATAATTTATTTAATGCGGATAATGTAAAACTGCAAAAATATAGTTTAAAAGAAGAATAATATTGATATATTTCTTTACACACAACAACAATATTTGATCATTTTGTGATATACTATGAAAACATTATTATTTATATGTTACTATAATACCCCAGACATTGAATTTTCAATTATTAATATTAGTAACAGCTTTATAAAATCGAGGTAGAATGGTTCTAATCAACATAAATGCATTGTTTAATTAATAGTAAATAAGAACTCAATTTTTAGCAAAGTTATTTTATGAATCTAAAATATTTTTTCAACAAAAATAATTATTATTGAATTTTTTTTCTTGGAAATTATAATTAATTTTTGAAAATTTTAAATATTTTTTTCTATAAAATTAAAATCAATTTTTTAATTTTTCATACCAAAATTAACATTTTGTGTAGTTTATGATTTCTGTAAATGTTTCATTATTTAGTGAATAGTAGTAAATGTGAATTTCTTAAATACCTTCTCTTATAATCATTATATAAAATAATTTAAAATACTCATAATATTTTGGAGTCAATATTAATGTTACATATGAAACATTATATTTATAAAAATATAATTTATTTAATTGGAATCATCAATATTTGGGATTGATATACGTTAATTTTTATCCTTCGAAACAAATTTCTCTAAAAACTATTTTTTTGTGCATTTTATGAATATATAAGGAAATTTATTTATTTCCCTTCTAGATTTTTACTTAGGAAAATTTTATATAATATTTATAATTAGTTTGTTCAAATTAGGTAAATTGGTGGATTTTATTTTTGTTCTTTTTGAATTGTAAACACGGTAAATAGTTATCATCTTGATAAGGGTGATATGTATAAAACATGGTCAAAACTTTGAGATAAGGTCTCAAAATTAACCCAAAAATATATTTATTTCCTATAATGAGTTTAATTTGACCATAACCATTCTAAAATAAAATATATAGTGTTCCTTCCATTATTATTTATTAATGAAATTAATATATTACAATGTAATTAAAATTCCAAAATGTCTCTCTTTATTTTAAATTTCCATTCTATGTCCACATAGGGAAAAGAAGATGTTATTAATTGAGGAATAAGTTTATTTTAGAATTATTAAATGATTTTTATGATGGTAATGTTTTTAATATTTTTAATTGTATAACTATCTGATATACCTACGCAACACTGACACGGTGCTTCTGAATGAGGTATAAAAACCAACGAAAATGACTTTAATAATGTAAAAAGTAATATTTTTTGATGAATTATGGTTTAATATGAATTTTATGGTATATAATAAAGTATTATTTTAGTATAAATGGATTATGTTCTAATTATATTCTTGTCTTGATAAATATAACGTCAAATTATGAGATTTTTTTTATTAAAATTGACTATAATAATATTCAATGATAAATAATATTTTATTATATTATTTAAAAACTCTAAAAAAATTTAAATAGGAAAATTATGTTGATACATTGTCAAAATTTAATACCTTGGAAGTTTTCATCCACTTTTTACGTTATTATTAAAATTAAAACAATTTAATACTTAAAAGGTTGTTAGTGTGGTTAAGATAAAAACTAGTTAACAAAAGGGTTAAAACATAATTTAAGGATTAAAATACCACTTTATATTATAAATATTTTATGGGTAGTAGTTATTTCTACCATATAATCTCTCATGATAAAAAAAGTATCCAAATTGGTCCACATTCATTTGAAAATGAATTTATTATATTTAAATATTTTTATTAATTTCATGTCTGTCCTTTGAATCTATTATAAAAGGAAACCTCTAGTTTATTTTCATTATGAAAACATCAAAATACTATATTTAAGAAACAATACCCAATTATCTTCTATACATCCCTATCAATTGACTCAATTTTCATGCGTTCCTAAAACTTTATTACATGGGTCTACGAATGGATATAAAGGAGGTCTTCTAAAGAAGAGGTAATAATATTACCTGATATACATCAATTTATTTCTTCTTTTCCCTCTTCTAAACAGTTGGTATTAAAAATAAAAGAATAAATTCAAAATCTTTAATATTTTAATATTTTATTTTGATTATTTAACAGCCATTATCCACACTTTTTTTCTAAATATGTGAAATGGATGTATCGCTCGTGTATACATATGGACTACTGTCTCCACAAAGTTATATGATTAATTTCCCATCACCATAATTTATGGATTAATATTATTATGTATTTTTGTTTTATATATATTTATTAAATTTTAATATGTTTTTAATTTTAATATATTCCCTACCTTTTTACTAGTCCATCTATTAGAATGGAATAAGGTTTCTTATGAATATGTGTGGTCAAATAACACCACAGAGTGATGTGTTTTTTTATTTAATTATCACATTATTGGTAATAATGATATATTTAAGGAATGTTTTTCATATTTCAGATATAATAATAAATCTTTAAATTTTAAATAACATTTACCATTTTTTCATTCCAACATATGAAATGTTGAAATATCACTCATGTGTACATATAGATTACTGCATCCATGAGGTGATATTTTTTATTTTTCATCACAATATTATATAAAAATTTATAAAAGTGTTAAGATGAATAAATAATATTCTTTATTCATAAAATATATTTAGGTGATGATGAAACCATGAACAAGATAAAAGTATAAGTACCATCATTCTAAAAGATACATAGAAAAAAACCATCCTTCACCCCAATGTACATATTAAGGAAGAAATATTTAATAAAATGATAATAAATGATTATATAGGAATAATACATTGAAACGTATGAATTAATATTGTTATATAATATATATAAAATAAATATAAATTTATTAAATAGTATTCTTCAATGCATATGAAGAAGAACAATACATGAGGTATGGGGATTTCTCATCTCACTTTTATTTTCATGAGACACATTTCATATTCATTACTTGGTTAAATTTTTTGTTGTATACACATTTCATTAATATAATTTATGGTTACTATAATTATTTCCAGGGTAATATGAACCTTCTTCCAAGGTTCTCTATGTTATAATGTTTTAAATGTACATTAGAAAATCTATAAGGGTATAACTTCTCAAATTGTATTTTTTCTGTCATATGTTATGTTACAATCCAATATTATTTTATGATCTATATTTAATTAACATTTTTAATTTTTCATTATTGTCATACTTATATTCTAGGAATTTAAATATTCAGTTGATTTTATTACTTTCAGGGGGTTATTAATAAAACGTTACCAATGTTTGGAGGGATTTATGTTTCAATATCATTTTATTTTTGATTATTTACTTTGTAATTTCCATTGAGGGAAATTATATGATAAATAAATTATAAAAAAAATTATCTGAATTTTATAAATATAATAATATAATTTTTCTATAAGATTAAAATTTTCTTCTATTTTTCCTTAAAATTATCATGGATTTTTGGAAGATATGTTGACTTTATTTCCTTGTTATTCATGAATATTTTTATTCCATGTCATTATTTTCATTAAAACATTTTTTATGATGTTTCTAGTATTCTCCAATAAATATTTAAGTATTTTTTTACCCATTTGGACATTATATAAATCAATTTCAATGGAATCTTCTTTTTAGTTTCTAGACGAGGAATTTCTGACTATTTTCGAAAAATGAGGATATAAATATTATATTAATGTTCATGAAATGAAGAAAATTTTCCATCATCATGACTACTCAATGATTTTAGGATTCAATGTAAATTCATAAAATCTAGAAACCAATTATTGTGCATTCTATATTATATTTTAATAAGATACAAGTGACCATATCCCCATGGAGAAAATATATTAATTGTATTTAAGACCCATATACATATATTATTCCCATTTTACATTGGAAATAAAATATTAAAAATTGAGATAAAAATTATTATAAAACCTTGAACACATTAAATGATTACATTTTAACATCATAAGGAATATATAAACCTAATGGGTGAGACGGAATTATCATTATGGGTTGTCTAGAATATAAACTATCATGGGTAACTAAGGAATAATCATCTGGGAAATGTAAATAAGTAAAAATCATTAATCAATAACTTAAGAAAAAAAATGTATCCATGGATAATATGAATCTAGTAACCTCATGTATAAAAATATTTATATTATCATTAAATGAAATTATTAATATTCAATTTCATCATTTCAATCATTATCATATATCTACCATAAAAACCTTGGAACAAGATAGATTAAATTATGTGTATGTGTACACTTAAAATCATATAATGCTATATTACTGATTTTTCTCCTAAGACCTATCAATTCATAATGGTGATATATAATTCTAGGACCGACCTATAACATCATATTCAATTCATTAACCATATGTTGAATGGTCAATATAAATTTGAATAGAAAATTTCTTATTAAAAATGTTCTGTATCAAGTAAAAAATATAGATTATCAATAACTCCCCATTCAATGAAACATCATTCAAATTAAAACAGTTTGTTTATAAATTTTATATATCTGAATAAAATAAGTATACTAATGATATAAATAATATTTATATTTAATATAAATGTAATGTTCAGTGATTAAACGAAATAGAATATTCTAATGGAAATTTAATGACTAAAAAATTAATAAAGAAGGATAATGATAATAATTTACATGGTAACATTGTTCATAAACCATCCAAAGAAATAATAAGGATGGTATCATTAAAAAATATCCATAGTTTAGTATAACTAAAATGAAGGGTTTTTTATTGATGAAAAGTAATACCATAAAAAATCATTAAAATCAATATTGGAAAAAATCTAATTCACATTGAAAATCTCTTTTAAAAATAAAATAAATCTATAATATTTGGGAAATATTTTTTGAAACGAACCTCTTAAACATGAAAAGTAATATTTAAATCATTGATCAGTCAGAATTGTTGGAAAATATTTTAATGTTTTATAAGTTAAAAAAACCTTATTTCACACTTTTGTAAAAAACAAAAAAAGTACCTTATTTTGAAAATTATTTGAAAATTATTTTTATACCATTTTGTAAAAAGAGAAACATGGGTAATTTTTTTGATAAATCATTAGAGAATTTTAAAGATAATATTTAAATAATTATTATGAAAATATTGATATGGAAGAAAAATATTCCCGACCGATTGGAAAGACTAATTTAGTTTACATTAAAATATAATATTTTTTCTTCAGTATGTAAATAGTGTATAATTAATGAAAAAATATTAATTTAAATTAATAAATAGAGGAGAATAAAATTAATTGGGTTTAATATAGAAATATATAAAAATTCCCCAAATGGAGACTTTAATATAAATAATCTTGAATAATGATGAGCTTATGTGATAAACCCTTACCACATAAGTGAAAATTGAATAATTAATTCCATGAAATAAAAAAATTAAATGAAACATTAAATACCATACATTTATAAAAATATTTATATATATACATAATATAAACTAAAAATAATAATTAGATACACCTCATAAAATAATATGGGTGTATAACATATTATATAATCCAAAAAAGATAATTCGAGATGAAGAACCCTTAAAAATATCATATCATTGAATTGAGAATTAAAAAATAATGTGATTAAGTGTAAAACAATAAATAAAAATAAAATAAGTGAAAATGAAACAGAAAATAACAAATGTATATTCTATATAAAATATTTTAATTACATGGTCAATAAAGAAGTAATATAACATACTGAAAAAATTATTTTTGGAATCCCTTTCCTGATGGAAATATTCAATTTAAATAACCTTGGAAGTACTAATTTGAATATAAACATAAAATACCAACGTTTTAGAATAATTAATGATATATCATTTTAAAGTGCAAGAAAACACAGCATATAAATGAAATTAGACGTGTAACATTAAAATATGTCTTAATAAAGATAAATTGAGACATAATCGCTTACCAGAATTCGGACTAATTTTGTATGTTATTTACCATACTAAATAATAAAAATTATGTTAATTATATAATTTCATAATAAATTATAAAAAATTTAAAATTTATTTAATTTATTTATTACTGTGATATATTTACTTACATAATAATTTATGTTCTGGTATGATGTTTTGAAGATATTGAGTTTACATATCTAAAATGACATTGATTAGTGGACTATGGAAAAAAAATAATTTATTACATATTATATAAAACAATTATAATTACATAATTATCATTTTTATTCCTAAATTATACTTTTAAAAGCAACCATGTAATTTGTTTTTGAAAAATGTACTATGTAACAAATGTGGAGAGGGTATCCCTTACATAAACTTGAGTAACAATTTCAAATTTTCAAGGATTGAGATGGAAAAAAGGAGAATATTATTTTATATTTATAGAATGATAAATCTATCATCAATAAAATATTTTATTTAATTAATACGATAAATAATATCCATGTGATTCAATGGGGGGAAATGAATGACCTCTTTTTCTAGAGGTTTTTGTCTACACAAATTCACAAACAACGTTATCATTTTTCAATGAATAGAATGCTAGAAAATATTTGATAATTTAATTTTAAAGAATTATAAATATGTCATTAATATGAACATATACATAAAATCTATTATCATAACCAATGTTGGAGATATTTATGGAAAAAAAATACATCGGTTCGTGAGGTGGTATTCTGCGACACACAAGAATAATGGTTTCATATCACATTTATTGGAAGAAGACATGGATGTGTGTTATTTAGATAACATAATAAAATATAAATGTATAGGATATAATTATGTTATTATATTGACATTGTTCAATAATAATTAAAAGTATGGAAGAATAAAATTAAAAATCTGAGTTAAAATGATAAATTTTCTTCAAAAAACCTCATGTTCATTATACCGAAATCCTTCCATGATTAGAGTTATGATAAAGTATGTACACCTGAATTTTGTAATTTATGTATGAAAAATATGTTTTTTTGGTATTTTGATAACTAATTTTTTTATGCGTTAGTAAAAGAGGAGAGGTCATGCCCTTTTATAAGTGAGGGGAGGGGGTCTTTTGGAAATTCAAAATGTATTAAATTAAAATAAAATTATTTTCATATAAAAATGGATAAAAAATATATAATTATATGATGACGATAAAGTACGTCCTCATGAATTTCATTGTAGCATTACCCTTGTAATTTAGTATTAACCCCCATTAACCCATTTGATAATTACCACTATATAAGAGTTTTTAACACATTTTGGGTGAATAATGATAATATAAAATAAAAAACCCATCAATGGAGCATGGATTATTTTTTAAACCATATCTGATTTATTTGGATGAATATTATTTTTTGATGGATTTTAAATATTTTACTAAAATATAATTTATTACAAAATATTATTAATGTCATTTTTGACACTAATTATTTAATATTAATTTAAATTCCTTAAAAAATGGGGTAATTAGAATATAATATTTTGAAAAATACCTCACACGTAAAATTGATAATTAAAATTAGTAAGGAACATTAATTAATTCATGTTACCTCACAATAATGGTTTTTAAAATCAATTATTTTATATTTCTATTAATTGAATAAATATTTTGTTTGTGTTTCCAGAGAACTTAAGGTTATTATTTCATAAATAAATATTAGAAATAAATTTCCAATATGAGTAAATATATTTATCTTCCAAATAAATATATATTACTATACATATCTTATATTTATCGTTAAATAAAAAAAGAGAAAAATGAAATAGAATGACATTTTTGGATTTTCACTAAATAATATAATATAATGCTTGAAATCAATTTAAAATTCAAAAAACGGTCATGTATTATAATATATGATTATTATAGATGAAATAGATTCATCTAGTGAAATTATTTAATGTTTTAAGGTAATTATTTATCCCTCAACACATTATTTTTTTACCATAACTATCTAATTTATCCATACCTTGTTGATAATTATATACTATGGTTACATTTCATAATTACCAAAACTAAAGGGGTCATCTTTACCAAATTTTTATATCCTCATTTAAAATATGAAAACCATTTTTATTAATTCAACTTCAATAAGTGAAAGTAATTAATTTAAAATCAAAATGAAAAATGAAAGAGAAATTTGTTTTCTATGAATAATTTGTTTTTGAATGAAAATATTTTTACACCATATTCAACCATAAGATTGATTCCAATGAACATAATTTAATTATTAATAAATTTATTGAAAATTTTTATTTTGAAATAATTTTCAAAATAATTTAACATTAAAAATTATTTAATCAAAATTACTAGATTCAATAAAAATTAAATTATTCACTGAAAAATCAATACTTACTTGAAGCCCCAAGAATTAAACATTTACATAAAATTGTTTTGATTTTCGAAAAGTTAAATTATTTATATAATAATATTATATACCTTCTTCAAATTAATTATATTGTTTTATCATAAGAATAAAGAGAATATTTATTTGATGAAAACATATATATGAACCACAAAATAACCTTACTAGGAATTGGTACTGTATAGTATAATCATTAATAAATTCATTTTTTTTTGAGTACATCCTTTATATATATTTCATATTTTTGGTAACACTATTCATACATTCTAATTAAATGGCTTGGTAATAATTGTAATATTTAAGTAATAATAATATTTAAATAATCATCATTTGCGGGTTTTTTAAGATCGGTGTTGTGTTTTGTATATGCAGTTGAATATAGTGTCTTTCAAAATATCATGGTGCATCACTCTATCCCCATAAATAAATTTCATCCTCACAATTTGAACTTCTTATTGGTATTCAAGTATATTAAATTTTATTATACCTTATCTGGTCAAAACAGCATCATAAAAATGGTTAACAAAACATCCACCTAAAAAGTTGTAAAGGGAAGTACAAAGGTCCCAACCAAACAATGTTTCAAAAAAATAGAACATTTGTAATAATCAAAAATATGGACATGGAAGATAAATATAACCAAGTAATAACCGATATTTATATAGATTTTTATGATAAATTTGACAAACAGAAAACCACAAATCTATAATTGTTGAAATGTTCATCAATTCATTAAAATTCATCATAATAGAATAAAATTTTAGTTTCGTGGTAATTTTATTTGATTTTAGAAACTACTTTTCCTTCCAAGATAATAATATAAGGAGATATACTTGGTTTACAATTATAATTTCATCCTTTAAAATATCTCAACCATAATCCAATCCTTTATCCAATTGAGAAGTATTGAAGAATAATTTTTTAATCTCTAAATCACTAAAATCTACATATAATGGATCACATAATCCACACTAGGATAACAATATATTCATCATTTACTTATATTTTATCTCTAAAATGAATGTCTTACCAAAAGGTAATTAAATATCCAGATTTTATAATTATTAATATCAAGAAATAAAACATTTATCTTCTATGTTTTCAAAATAACACCAATGTTCAAAGACAGATTTCTCCAAATAAAATTAGCTTACATTGCATTTGTTCTCATAAAAATCAATATTAAATTTTTTTTAATCTCAATGGTGATCTCACAATGTTTAACTTTCATTCCAAAAATTTAATTTTATTAAACCCAAATAATCATTCATGTTAAACCATGAAGCATCCCAAAAATGTCAGTAATAACCATGATAAGTCACTATTTAGTATTATAATCTAGTTAACTTTACCAAAATATCATAAAAATAATTTATATATTAATTAAGAAAGAAAAACTATAGATTGACCATAAATATTTATGAAAATATAACCTTGTTAATGAATCAATTTTTAACCATCAAGATTATCTATATCTCACTATATAATTGACTATAATTAATATTTTCTCGAACCATCCCAGGTCAACCATTAACTTGTTACCCAATCCATCTTGCAAAAAATATTCAGAATCATTCCTGATCTTCCGAGGTTAGAAACCAGTGTCAAGCATCAATAATACTCATTTTAGAATTATTTATCCTAGAAAAACTAGAAAAATAATAAAATATTAACTGAAGAAAAAAATTAAATATAAACAATATAAATAAATAAACTACTACGCATATCTCTATGTGACCTCATTAGTTGCCTCCAAACATAATATCACACTAGATCCTTGGAAGAACCTGAGAGGGAATGAGAAACATTGGTAAATATAGAAATAAAGTTATAGGCATGTGTATTAAAACTCAATAGTCTATCCCAAATAAACTATTCACAATACCTTCCTTTAAAAATAAAACAAAGTCATTCTGTTTTGAAACTAAGTTATTATACAAATAATGATTCCAAAACATTTCAAATTCTGGAAAAAACATCTCATTTCAATAAAAATCATTTTATTTCCATTATATTTCCAAAATAGTTCTCAACCATGCACATATATTTCAAAATTAATGGAAAGTAGTTTAGATTAAAACATGATTTTCTTAATGGTGGAAACAAGCTTGAAGCAACTGCAATGGAAATCATATCACAAACACTATGGGAAATCCCTAAGTAGTTATGGTTAATGGGGACCTAATATCCTCATACCTTAGTTTCCAGGTATAGAAATGATAACCCACAGTTTCCAAAATGTACGAGCCATTATGGAAGATTCAAACCAACGGTCAAGTGGTATGCAATCTTCATTAATTTTTTGTTATTATTTTAATTTCAATCCATCTAGGCTGAAACTGGGCCTTATCCCTACCAATTCTCCTAGTGTACTAGTCCAAATCTACCAACCTAGGTACACAGGCATCCCCTTTTCTTATCTGAATATTAATATCAAAAAAATCTATTCCAACCAATCACTGTAATCTCCACATAAATCGATAATTGACAATAAACCATTTAACAAATTAATATCACCATTTATCCTCAAATTCACACTAACTTCTATGAGATATTATAAACATAAAAAATGTGAAATTCTGATTCTCTAAATTTCCAACTATTTTCCATAGACAAAAAATCATTGGATATACACATCACATAGCCAAAAAAAAATTTAGGAAACACTTTCAGGCATTTAAAATGTTGAGTATTCAAAAATAGTCTTGGAAGAATATTTTAATAAATAATACGAATGTCATAAATTGAAGGTGAACATGAAAAATAATGGGAAGTGAAAAAACACATCCCCATCAACTTTCATAGAATATACATACTATTTAATATTAAACATTATTTTTAAAAAACTGATGAATCAAATGAATTAAAATAAAAGTCCTATGCATAGGAAACCTGCCTAAAAAAAAGTTATACTACTTTAGATGATGTCAACTTGAACCTTCCATTTACCACTTGAACACATATGGAAATTTTCTTATATAATATTACACCTATCATTTATATACCTATTTTCATCACCAAATATATACGAGGGGATCCTTACATATATGGTTGTACTTGCATATAACCCTTTACACTTACACATGTGTGCATCATCATATAAATATATAAGTACACCTAGCCCCATTATAATTTTCATCATGTCATGAGTTGATTTATCTTAATTGGGAAATTTTATATGTACATTCATACATAATAATACACATGAAATTCGTGGACAATGGATGTCTAAATCAAACAAAACGAGCTCCAAAACATTTTAGATAAATATCAAAAACTCAGAATCAAAAAAACCCAAATTTAAAATTGACCGAAGTTAAAAAAATTGTAGTACCCTTACACATAACGGATCATGGAAATCACTACCTTCGATGCGCAAGACCCAATATCACCTAAAATAATTCTATGGAATCTCATAAGAAGATAGAAACACTATTTTCATGAAGAACACACCACAATCAGACCATTTGAAACCCAGAGGGTTTGGCCAACCTCTTTCCATAGTGAGGGAATTTAGAAATATGATAAATATAGAAGAGTAGTGGAGGAATGTCTTACCATAGAATATCGCACTCAAGATAGAGGGAGAGGAGAGGAGTTGCGAGTGGCTAAGCACACCAATGTGGGGTGTTGCGTGAGAGGAATAGCTGTTTGGGCCTAGTCATTCAAGGTGGAAGTGGAAAATGGGGGTGTCTCTTAAGAGTGTTAATAAAAATTATATTAATAATAATAATAATATTATTATTATTAATATTAAAATATTTTTTTATACAATAGAACATGTAGCATGGTTTATGTGCACAGTTTATTGAAACAATTCCAAACTGTGTTGTCCCCACTATAATGAATAGGTTCCCCACATGGTTACCCCTAGGAGGTTGCACGGATTAACAAATTGTTCTGAATATGTGAGGAATAATTCAATGTCAAATGAACAACCCAACACACACAGGCATCGCTCGGTTACACTGAACTGTGCGAGCTAGCGGTGAAAACAAAATTTTAAAAAATACAATCAATCCCACAAAATATCGGACCTCAATCCGACTCAAGCACATGATTTATTAGGAACAAAAAATATATATAAATAGAGATGTGTGGGGTAAAACTGTGACAATTCTCCCCATTATGACACTTTATACCACCAAAAATATCCCAAATAACACTATTGAGCAAGGCCCAAAGCAAGAATACAATGAAATTTAATGAAAAACATCAAATAAAAGGGGACTATGTCATGATTCCATCACATACCAAAACTAATCAATATGGAACACTCTTGCCCCTAATAAATAATCCTCCAATGAGACTCATCATGTTCCCGTGGGATGATAACAAATGTTACTCTATCAAGAAGTCTGAAGATCAAAATCATTATGAGTTATTTTTTATTGTGGTCTCCCGAAAAAATTGGGATTTTGTTGAAACACCATTTCTTAGTCTAACAAAATATGAAAAATATGATGAAACCCCTTATCAATCATAACACCTCTTAATTTTCAAATGATACACCTAATAAATTTTAATAGAGGATAGAAACGAGACCCATAATAGGTATCCCCACCATTTGAAAACCAAATAGCACAAATAAACCCCTAAAATAAGGGCCCCCAATGAAATAGAATAAAATCAAACACCAGAATGAACCATGATTCATAATTCCCGTAAGATAAAAACATGTCAAAATAGGATTGAGCCCATTAATCATCCCAGAACATACCCAAAGATCATAAAAGAATGAGTCCACCAAACCCTCCAAAACAATAAGAGGACCCAAATAGAAAACCACATGAATAAAAAACATAACCAATTTCTTCTTCAATGTTGAATACAATAGGTTGGATAGAAATATCCCACACCAAGATACTACATGGAAATGTGAAAAGCATCACTCTGGGACCTATAGATATATCCATGATGTCTTGAAGAAAATGTTTTACCACAAGAAGGAAATCAAAACATCTAACAAAGGCTTCCTCTTCATGAAATACTACTTATATAAATTCTACACTATCACACTATCAAAAATAACCCATAGGATTATGAAAAATGTATTATAGTACACAAACCAAATCTATTAGATGTAAAAAAAAGTGTGTGGTATTAGAAATGAGAAGAATAAATTGTTGAAAAAGACACCCATGAATAGGTTCCTCTAGTTCACCCTTCTAACCAGATGGGAATAAATTCACAATTCCCTTGAGAAACTAGACTGACATTTTCCATAGTTCACCCACTACAACCCAACTTGAAAATAAAAAAGGAGTTGTCACCCTTCACTATTCGAAAACTAACCCTAAAGAAAATACAATAGTTCACACCCTCACGAAATATAGAGTACCTGAAGATCCAAAGACAGACTCAACATCCTCATGTTTCACCATAATCTCTAAAATTATATTCCACCTTGAAAAAAAGTTATCATACAAAAAGAACTCACCCCACCAATCCATTGGAATTCTGGGAAATATCACCAACTATAAGAGACCTATGAGATGAATATGTATCATTTTGGGTGGAATATTATAAACAAAAATATAAAAACCATCCTAAATCACATCATGAATCAAGCATTTACATCTTAATCATATATCAAGATTCAAAATCAAACATCACTTAAAAAACAAGAACTACACAACGGAACAGAAATTACATTTTTGATACCACTACATTATTCCAAATTCAAAACCATTTTCCTCTTAAAAATCATTTAAACACCAATATAAATTTAAAAATACCCATGCAATTTCAAGTCCTCTTTGACTAAAATCATCCCATTACACCCAATTATCAAAACATCCAAATCTCCATTTTTTTAAAAATTCAATTTTCAGAAAAAACAATCCTTAAATTCAAGATCCCACCATTGGTATTCCATGAATCCTAGCCTATATATACAAAACACCCAAATATATAACACCTCCAAAAATTCATAAAAAATATCCACTAGAAAAATAAATACACTCATGTGAGCATCCAGAAGAATACCAAGGGTTAAATAGAAATAAAAATATTTCCAAACTACTCAAAAAAATATACCAATATAATTTCCAAAAACATCTATTATCATTATAAAATCAATCATTTCCAAAACCCTAGATTCTAAAAAAATTCAATTTCACATTTCATAAATCTATCCAAAATCTCCCAAAACAATTTCTAAAATGTTTTAATTTTTAAAACAATTCCCACAACCAATATAACCCAATATTTTTATTTTGTAATTATAATTTAATATACCAAATTAAATATTATAACCCAAGGGAAAACACCAAAATATATGAGGAAAAATCGCTACAAATGGCTTGGATACATGGTTTGGTATACTGTGTACAAAATAGGTGAGCACATAAGAGGCAGTTTCATGTTTTTTGTTTCAGTTTTTAGTCTGTTCACAAATACCATTCACCCTTTTAATTACACCCATAGTTTCCACCAAATCCTCAAAACCAACTAGAGACACTCATACCAAAACAAATAGCTCGAAACACCCATGATAAAAATTTTGTTTTTGAGGAAAGACCATCTGGGACTACCTTGGAAGTTCAAGTGTCCTTTCAAATATGTGGTGATCGAGATCCTACCCATAATTGAGTACTTCAATCTTGAATATCCTACCTACAAACTAATAGAAATACCCATAAGACAAGTTCAATACAACATTTGATAAAAAATTCAATAAATAAATCCATGTCAACCCTGAACCATTTACCCATGTCATCCCGCGATAAGGGTCGAAGGGCATTCCAGATCCATCCGGGAAATAAACTACATGAATTAATAAATAATACATTGTTGGGAATGATTTATCAAATGATAAAAATATAAATAAAAATATATAAACTAAAAAATAAATATAAATACAGGCCTCATAATGAATTAAACATATAAATGGTACTACATGTGACCCCAAGGATGACCTCCAAGAATAGGATAACACTCGATCCATGAGAAAACTATAGCAGGAAGAATCACCAAAGATAAAAAAAACTATAGGTGTGAGTGTTAAAGCTTAGTATCCATGCCCAGATAAACTAATCCTTATGCCACTCATTAAAAATAAAACCGAGAGATACTAGATTGAAAATAAAACATAATAAAAATATTATTTTCAATCATTTAAATTTGTTGTTACAATCATATCTTTTCAATAAAAACAATTTTATTTCCATTACATTAACAAAATACTTCCCGAGGAAGCGTATATTTTTTAAAATGAATGGAAAATAATTGAAAAAATGGTTTTCAAGAAGGAGGATATAATAATGAAGTAACTAAAATTAAAATCACATCATAAGAACAATGGGAAAACCCACAGTAGGTATAGATAATTTGGACCTAGGATCCTCGTACCCCAGGGGCATGATATAGAAATCATAACCCATAATTTCCATAGGAACGAGAAACCAAAGAGGAGTCAATATAAAGTTTTAGTTGTCTCTAATCATCCTCATCATTTAGTTAATGTTGTATAATTAATCAACTAGGGGAGACCAGGTCTCAACCCCACTGATCCACCTAGTGTACTTGTCATAGTCTTCCCAGTTTTGTATTGGGGTTACCATGTGATTAACCCTTTCTTAATATAAAATGAAATTTATTGCCCCAAAATCATTACATAATCACATGAATATACACTTTACACATCAAATAAAGGCCTTTAACAATGTTATAATGTGTATTTATCAATGCTAAAAATGAATTGAAAATCAGAGTGTGGTGAAAATCCTGAGACTTTTACCAATGCGAAAAAAGAATGGTTAATTGAATCCATTAATAGCACTAAAAAATCCATTTCTAAAAGCACCTTTAAGAAATGTTTTTTAGTACTATTAAAAGTGGTAAAATTATATTTTTTTCAGAAATTTATGAGCTCGCGACCCCATTATCAGCGTTTCCACAATCCCACTAAGAACACTTCACCACCCAATCAATGATTTTCACCCCACCACCCCTTTAATTATGAATTTTATAATTTCTAGCCTCAGGCATACCTACCTGTGTTTGAAACCTTCACTCTCCTTCAAAGATAGAACACATTTACAAATAAACCATGTGGTTTTTCTGTATGTTTAATGATATTTCTATTTATTTATATATATCTTTACATAAATTTATATAATTATTTTTAAATAAATTTATAATATATATGTATTCATGTGATATATATATTTATATTTATTTAAATATATTATATATTCTATTCATTTATATATAAGAAAATATAGTATAAATGTATATCTGTTTATTAATACACACCTATATGTATTTATATGAACATTATAAATATATGTGTATAATGTAAAAAATGGGTATATATATTTTTTAATTACATTTTTATTATATTAATTTATTTAGATATAATATAATACACATTTATATGTAACTATTTTGATATATATATTTCTTTTAATGATTTATTATAAGTATCTATAAGAAAACATGCATATATTTAATTATAAATAAAAATATGTTGTAAAAATGAATGAATTTAAAGACAATTATATCATTATGAATTTAATACCCCGGAATAAATTCATTCTGTTCTAAAAAAGGCAATAATACACCCATAAATGATGCTAAAAATCCATTAAATTTTAAAAAAATTGAGGTGCCCCAATTAAAAAAGCATCTTTGGAGGCCTTCTAGTACTTTTATAGCCTAAAAATTTTAATTATATTTACCTATATAAGTAGAGGAATATATATCACTATAGACTTCTATTTGGTATGTGTTAGAGACCAAAAGGTCACCCAGATCAAATTTTATTTTCTTTTGAAGTTAGAGTTATTTTTTCAACTTATATGAAATATTTTTTTATCTTTTTTATATTTGTTATCTTCAAATTGATATTAAATTAATATTACTTAGTTATAAAAAGAATATTAATAATTGAGAATATTTTTTAATTTATTTTATAATCCATTTTCACTAAATATAATATATATTATGTGAAAATTACTATTTATTTTATATAAATAATGTTTAAAAAAAGATATATTAAAAATATATCTTTATTAATATATTTATATATTAATATATTATTCTTAATGAAATATAATTTTTTGATGTATACTTTTATCAAATATTGTAAAAAACCATGATAAAAGACCGAATTTATTTATATTTTTTTAAAAGTGATGATAAAGGGTGGGCCTTTACTAGTGGTTGAGAAACGTCTTGATAATGGTCCCCCTTTAGCAGTGTTTTTCTAGGACTATTAATGACCCCTTTTAATAGTGCTAATTTTTTTATTAAAGACCCCTTAACAGTGTATTTAAAGCGTTGAAAAAGGGGGTCCTTAACATATTTTTAGATAGAGTCATTAAATACCAAGCACTAGAGAAACTCAATTTTAGAGTAGTGTGAAAAGAAACCATTTAATAAAGAAAAATCACTTTTTACATTTAATTCACATCAAAACCCAGGTAGTTTCCCAAAAATACCAAAACAAGAAATTTCACCTTTTTAAAATCGCACATGAAACCATATTCATTCAATTCATCACTCAAAACTATTTTCCACACACCAAACATCTTTGGAAATACACATCACACACTCAAACTTTTTTTGAAACCACTTTTATGAATTTAAAATTTTTAATATTTTAAAACATTCATTGTAGAATATTTTAATGAAGAATAAAAATGTCAACAGTATATGGTGAACATGAAAATTAATGTAAAGTCTGACTGAAAACCTTACCATCACTTTTAATATCATATACAATCTATTTTTTTTTTAAATGTTTTTAAAACACTCAATCAATTGGGAATTCATATTATATGCCGAGATTTTGGGAACATACATCATACTCAAGGTGTGTTACATTATATGATGAAACACAAATATTCCATTTACCACTTGCACGTATATCCACATTCAATTATATGAAAGGGCACCTGTCTCCAATGTACATATTATCATGGACAAATATATATATAAGGGGATCCTTGTTTATATTATTAAAATTCTATATACCCATTTAATCTTAAAGATGGATGCATCTTTATAAACCAATATAACCACACCAAGACTAATAACATATATTAATCCTTCTATGGTTGATTTTATAAAAAAGGTAACTTATATGTATAAATTATTATCTATGCATAAACAGGAAATTCATTTACAATTGAAGATAGAAACCACCACAATGAAGACTAAAACACTCTATAAAAATACATGAAACTCAAAATCATAAACCACCTAATTTATTAATGACCAAATGTAAAAATAAAAATAATATATGCTACTAATTGAAATTATCACTCATTTCTTTTGATGTGGGAGACCTAATATAAAATGAAACGAGTCCTCAAAATCCCACAACAATAAATAATTCCAATCATCATGAAAAAACAACAAAAATAGGGAACCTAGAAACCCAAAGGGTTAGGCCAACGTCTTGCCACAATTAGGGAATAGAGAAAGGGGATAAAAAGGGTGTAATAGAGGAATAAATCTTTAGTATAGAAGATAACACCCTTGATAGAGAGATAGAGAGGCGAGGAGAAGATATCATATAGGGATACCATTCAGGATGGAATATTTTGAGAGGGGTAGGGGAGGATCCTTGTTGCATAAGGGGTGAGAAAAAATGGGGGACACCCTTAAGGGTTTTTGTAAAAATAATAATAATAATAATACTATTATGATAATAATTATTATTAGTAAAAATAATTTCATTATTATTAATCATAATATTTTCATTATTATTAATCATAATAATTTCATTATTATTAATCATAATAATTTCATTATTATTATTATTAAAACAAATTTATTTTTGTTATAGGACATAGTGCATGGTTTAGATGCACAGTTCACAAAACTGTGAGAAAACCGTGTTGTACCTACTATACATGCACATGGAATCAGCATGGTTACCCCAAGTAGAATGAATTGTTTATTAAATTGTGTATAATCTATGAAAAATGGTTTTGTATAATGAAATATAAAACCCATATGAGCATCGTAGAGTTACTCTCAATAATGCAGGGTAACTGTATAATTAAAATAATCCTCCAAAACCACAATTCATTCTACAAACTACTACAGGTCAATCCCACTAAATCCCAGGTTATATTATGACAATAAATAAATAAAATAATAGTGAAGTATTGGATTGGGTTTGGAAAACCAAACATCATATCATATATTGTTTTGTTGGGTTATTTAAACCATAATAGGGTAACATTCCAATAACCTAGTAAAAGTTTCAAATCATCTCATCACATAAAGCATTAAAAATTCAATATATTCCTTTTAACTATTAGAAATATTAAACATATAAATCCAATAATATATCAATTAATCATAGTTTCTCAACATATCCAAACATATATAAATGAAAAAAATTAAACAATCATTATTCCTAAAATAACATCATGGAATGTTATAGTTAACTTTGTTAAGGATGGACTAACTCAATTTTTCATCAATTAAAAGAAATTTTTCAATGTCACCAAGAGTATCCCATTAACTTGGTTAATTTAAATCATATATTTATCATAAAACCTAAACAAATCAATACATACACATTAATTATTGGCATATCATACATCCTTCCTTGGTCTAATAGTCAACCTATATGTTAGGGAAATATCATTGATAAAGTTCATATTCCCCACACATAATACAATGCAATATAAATGGAGTTGTATAGAAAAATTAATTTATTATATCATAAAATTATCTTTTTTATTTGATAATTCATTTATATATTCCATTATTTTCCACACATTAAAAAAATTCTCATTAATTTTAATCATTATCTATGGTATCTCATTTAAATATTTTTCCCTGAAAGAAATGGAATCTTCTTCCCTCAATGGTATCCACTTGCTAATCTCTCAAAAGACACAATAATTCTATTCTTTTGTGATTATATGAGATAGTTAATGGATTAGCTTCTAAAAATATATTATGATAACTGATGAGGCATAATCACAATATCTTTCATTGTAGTCATCATTCAATTTGGATTAACATAACCACCACATTGTCCATCACATTTAATGATAACACAATTCTTTCTAGTACCATCCATTGACTAGAAAAAACACAGTTATAAAAAATGGTGGGAAACCATATAATCTATAACATAAAAAATCATTCATATTTAATAATATTCATTTAATTATCCTCAATTTTATTCATAGGGGTATATTTTATAATCAATATTTTCTTAAATATACTTTTCAAGGTTTCTACTAATCTTTCTCCAAAACCAACTATAAATAACCTAAATCCAGTAACCCAAATATAGTGTACTCTTTATTACATTGAATTAATATATATTAATTCGATTTATAAATGACTAAATTATTTATTAGTCTTGAATAACCCAATATATATGTTCATTCCATTTTACTTTGGAAAAATAGTAAAACATAATGAATGGTATTATTTTCCATCATTGAAAATATTCAGTGATTCCAACTTCACAACATTAGGAAAGGAAATAAAATAAAGGGAAACATAAAATTCTTATTGTGTGATTTATGAAGTAGAAAAAATCATGTGTAAATATGGAATAATCAACATGGAGAGGTAATTAAATAAAAACACATTCCATTTAATCAACAACATTAGATTAAAATAAAACAATGGATAATATTAATCTAGTAATCACAGAGATAATAATGAACTAATTATAAATAAATCTAATTATTAATATTAGATTTCATTATTTGAGACATAATTATATCTCTACCATTATTACCTTTATCTCAAATAATTTAAATGATGGGTAGACATACACCAAAAACCCCTTCAATTCTAGATTATTTATTTGTATCATGAAACATATAGATTCTTTGAGGTGATATATAACCATAGTACCCATACCTCAATCCATGTCCAATGAATTCATCAAATTTTGAATTATAAACATGAATTCATAAAAAAATTACTTATGAATAAATTTCTTTATCATGTAATAAATAATGAATATTAATAATTCCCCAGTAATTCAAATGACGTTCAATGTACAAGAATATATGATAAACTGATATAAATTTTGGGAAAATATTATATCTATTATATAAATAATATTCATATTAAATAATAAATTTAATGTACTATGATATGTCGATTTCTATTATTTCATGGGAATGATAATGACCACAAAAGTAATCAGGAAAGTGGTTTTCAATACATTCCATAGTAGAAATGAATATAAAACATCCAAAAAATGAAAAAATATTGAATTATTATAACATATCCCTTTGTGAATTATACGTAAAATAATGGTTTTTTTGTCATTGAGAAATATGAAAACAATAAAAAGATAATTACAAAAACCTTAAGTAAAAATCCTAATTCACCTTGAACAAATATTTTAAAATATAAACATTTCTAGAGTTTCATAGGAAACAATAATTGAAAATTACCTTGTAAAAATGAAAAATAATATTTCAATAATTGAGTGGTAATGATATTAGTATATTTTATTCATGTTCTGAAAGTTAAGAAGCATTCCTTTTATGCTTTTGTAAAAAATAATATATTACCTCATTCATAAAATGAAAGCAAAAATATTTTTAATCCATTTTTAATGAAAAAAATTGGAATAATTTTTTTTAATATATCATTATTTAAGTGTAATGATATTATTTAAAAATTTAATGTTATAAATAAATATATATATATATATATATTATAAAAACCATCATGATAGAGTAAAAATCCAAAGTCAGTTTTAAAAAAATAATATTTTTTTATCTTGATTAAATAAACAATGGAGAATTAATTTAAAACATTTAATTTCAAAAAAATTCCAAAGGGTTAGAAAATTTATTTTTTTAATATATAAATATCAATAAATTCCCTATTAGAACCATTAATATAAACAATCATGAATAATGATGAGATTATTAAAAAAAATCTTTTTGGCATTGTTGTCTTTTGTATTATAACTACCATAAAATAAATATTATAAAATGAAACAATTAGTACTATTAGAATATATATAATCTTCATATAACATATCAAATGGGATGTATATATAGATTCTAAAATTATATAGGTGTATAGAAAAACCCATGACTTAATAAGACAATTTTAGACGAAGAACCCTTACAAAGATTGTATTATAGAAAAGAGAATTAATCAGTGATGTTATTATTTGTAAAAAATATTAGTACAGATAAAAAAGAGTAAATACAAAGTAAAATAATTGTAGGTCATTCCTCACGTTATATTGTAATGCTATAGTTAGGATAACCCAATGATAAGAAATTAAGTAATTAAATCTCCTGACACTTGGATACCATAAACTCAAATCCATTTTCATGTAATAATTTTAATTTCAACCTAAAATACCATGAATTATAAATTATTAATGATATATATTTTTAATTCTTTTTATATGCACTATATAAATGAATTTAGATACATATCATGAAAACATGCCTCAATGAAGAAAAATTGTGGCATAATATCTTACCATGGGTCTCACTCTCCATGAACATTCTACGTATTCATAAATAATAATAAAATTTTTATTTAAATTATTAAGAAATTTTTTCATGTTTATTATTTTTTTAATTTTAGTTATTATAATTTTATATATTATTACTTAATCAATTAAGTTCATGTTAGATGTTTAGATGATATTCGATTCATATTTCCAAAATGGCTTTATTAAGAGGAATATGGTAAAAGAGGCCTTTGTTTCATCATATAAAGAATAATAATAACTATAATGGAAAAATTATATTTTTTATACAATTATTACACATTAAAATATATATATTTAATATGGTTATGATAATTGAAATATATTATAATCCTAGAGATGGTAGGTCTTGCGTACACATGAGAAACTTTTTCCATTTATCTATGATCTTGATAGAAAGAAAGTAATTGTTATTTTACCATATTGTAAATATAATTAAATCATTAATAAAATATTATCTCTTTAAACATGTTTATAGAAACTATCCAACTGATCTGGTGGTGAAAAGAGAATCCCACCCCATCATGGATGTGGAAGTCCACACGTACACATAAGAGACATTATCATTTTCAAAGAATTGAATGGTAAGAAATAATAAGATAAATTGACTTTCAGTAATGATAAATATGTTTTTAATATAATATATTTTCAGTAAAATCGGCATTATAATTGAAAATGAGAGGTTGTGAGGGAAAATGAATTACATTGGTTCATGAGGCGGTAGTCATCCATATATACAGTTGATGGTTTTGTTTATCATTTAATTGGAGAGGGGATTGATGCATGTTGTTAAATTAAAATAATAACATCCCAATACATGGTATATCCTTATTTTATTATATTGGATTATTTGAATAATATTTCATAAGTTTTGTTGAAAAAATAATATAAAATTGCCCGATTATGAATGATACCTCTTCTTCAGACAACCTCTTTTGGATTAGCTAAAACTCCTCAAGAATTGGATATATCATAAAAAAGTACAATATGTTGTGGATATTTATGAATAGAAGGTAATGTTTTAGGTATTTACTGAACCAAGAGGTTTTTTATGTGTGAGAAAAGAAGGGTGGCTATTGCATTTTCCAAGTGAGGGAACGGGATATTTTGGATATTAATAAATGATTAAATTAGTGTAAAGTAATTATATAACTCAAATGGATAAAAATTTATATAATTATAATATATGAATAGAATTAATTTAAATAATTTAATCCAATAATATTTGAAAATATTTTGGTTGTATTTTTACCTATATCATTTATTTTTAACCCCAATTAAGCCACTTAAAAATTACTATAGTATTAAAGTTTTCAATCCTTTAAGGATCAATATTTATAATATTAAATGATAAAGGTCTCAAATATAGACCTTGGATTATGAATAAAAACTAATCAAATTAATTTTGATTAATATAATGTTTTTAAATTTTAAATAATTTAATAAAATATTATTTATTATAAAATATTATGATTTTCATTTTTTCCGTTTTTCATATAATATGACTTTAAATACATCAATAATAAAGGGTAATAAGATTAAAATCCTTTAAAAAAGCCCTAAAATTTCAAATATATATATAATTATTGGGTCATAATAGTTTATTTTAATTATATCCCTTGAATATTTTCAAAATAATTTATTTTATTTTTCTATTAATTCAACAGATAATATGTGGGTGTTACGTAAGAATTTATGTTTATTATATCATTACAAAAAATTATATATAATTTTCCAAGATGAAAAAAATATTATTTCATTCAAATAAATATTTATTACTAAACACATAATATTTTTATACAAACATTAAAAATAAAATTATAATTTAACAAATAGAATGAAATTTTTTTTACTTTTCTTTTCACAAAATAATATAAAGGCCAAATAACATCTAATTTGAAAAAAGATATAATATATTATTATTTTGGATTCATTGGATGAAATCGGTTCGTACAATTAAATTTCGATAAATATTTGGGTCATTTTCTAGTATTTATCATATTATTTTTAATCATAATTACCAGATTTACTCTTACTGTTGAGGTAATTTTTTATTATTTTTACTATTTATAATGACCAAAAATAAAATATAACTATTTAAAAAATTTGGAACTTCTAATTTTAAATATTTAATCCGTTTTTCATATTAAAATTCTATAAGTGGAATTAATTTATTTAAAACCAAAAATGAAAAACGTGATGAAAATAAATTTTTCATATAAATGACTTTACACAAAATTCAATTGTAAAATTTATTAAAATGAACTAAATTGAATTATAAATAATATAATATATCAAATTTTAGATTGAAATGTTTTAAAAAAAATTACATTTCTGTATATTCTTGAAACAAAAGAAACAATTTTTTATAAAAAATATTACCATCCTTGATAAATCCATCTATTCAACAAAATCCAGACAATTTACTCTTAGATATTTATTATATAATGATTAGGAAGATGATATTATTTTAATTAAATAAAAATTATTAAACTATTATTAATTAAATAAAATATTTTCTCAGAAAAATATATACAAATCATTTTTGAAGAAAATATATTTTTGAAGCATAAGATAGGCTTACTGTAAATTGTGTAATTATTTCTTAATAATTACTAAATTTATGTGTATTGAGTAATTCCTTTATATATAATTAAAATTTTAGTTAAAAAATTTCATAACAATCAATTGGATAACTATGTTCTGAGTGTCATTTTAATATTGTAATATTTTTTTGTATGTTCAATCTCAAGGTTTCATGTTGTATGTGATATCGAACATACTATTCGTTTAAAATCATGGAGTGTGAAATTATATTACATGTATCTATGGTTCATTTCAAATAAAAAATAATATTTTTTAAATATGTATAGTTCAAATAAGTTATTTAATGATGAAAATAGTATTTTCCTCAAGAAATATTCCTTGATTTTATAAAGTATTTTTCCATCTATAATAACATACATGGATATTAGTATTATTTTTTTGTGATTTGATATAATGATACAATCATTATCAATTCTCTGGATGATTTATTATTATTATGTGATATTTTGGAAACATATTTTTTCATGAGTTAAGATATGAATAAATGATGGATTGTTTAAGAATTGGTTTCCTTTATATGGGTTATGATTTGATGATATAATGATTTTTTTCCTAATCATGTGGTATAAATATTTATGTTTTCATTATATGATGTGTGGGACCAGAATTATTTATTTCTCTAATGCATTGAATATAGTTAGATGATCCATGATATAATAATAACTGGAATTGGGTTTTAACCTTGTTTAGTAAGGGAATTTGTTATCTATGATAGTCTTGAGAGTAAACCTTGATTAAAGAAATAATGAAATGGGGACTGAAACAAATAATATATGATATTCTTTAAAATGATCCTTTATTGAGAAATTTATTATCTATGATTATTTGGATTAAAAAAGATTATTTATTTTTCTAAATTTATACAGTCATGGATCATGTTCATTTATTCATTTATGATTCATGAATCATGAACAAAAATGTTTTTACATGACTATATTTTATGATCTATGATTTTATGTTTATGTTTTTAAAAATTTTATATCATTTCCTTATACCCTTATAATCACGTTACACATAAAATTCCATTGATATCTCTCTATTTCCCCTTACAAATTATTTTAGGCCTCTCATTATTATATTTCCTTTTCCCCAAAACATAAAGGGTTTTTTTATGTATTATATGTCTTAGAATTGCGGGGGTGTTGAGGAACTATGTGTTAGATGTTTTCAATCCATTATGTATGAGTTAATTATTCATCCATGTTTTAGACACAATAAACCATTTAGTTTACGGTAGGGATTATTATTTGATGTAATGAATATTGATCTAATAAAATAAAATATTAATGTAGGAAATGTTTGGGGTGACATACATTCTGTCACATGATTAAGTCCAATGAATTCACCATAAAAGGAAATCATAAATTTTATACCATTCTCTGAGGATCCAATAGCTAAATAAAAAAGGACTTGACATATAATGAATAATATATAATTTCAATACATAATCAATCCTTTTCAGAAGTAATTATTAATCAAGAATGTCAATACATACCCAAACAATAAATAATCATTCTTTCTAGGTGAACATCACCCAATTAGACATTTATAAAATGATATTTTCACACTATATATTGTAAAGAGTACAGGGTTTATTCAATTCAAGAATAGTATGATCGTAATCCATCCATAAAACAAATTTGTATGGTTTATAAATAACATACCCCAACTATAACATTGTAAACATATAATGATAAAGACCTTAATGGAAATGAACATCTCAAAAAATTCATCTTAAGGTATCATGAAAGAAAGTATCAAGAATAAGTTTGTTTTATATATTGACTTCAATCTACAAAATGATAGAAATATATAAATCAATTAATAAATCATGAAAAATACCCAATTTGGGAAAATTAATTTTAAAGGGATAAGGGAATCGGTAGGGAAAACCTATAAGTGATTTTAGAAAACATTTTTTTACATTAATGTAAAATATAAATTTATATATCACTTTCGAAGGTAAATTTTAAAAAATGTAAATTGAATGATTCTAGAAACCAATAATTTTAAAAATAATATCCATTAAAGATTTATTGAAAATTTATATATTTTATAATATATAAATGAGAAGAAGAAAAAAAACATATGAAATTGAAAATAAAATCCATTTAAATTATTTTCAAAATACAGATGTTCAAAACAATCATTGTAAGGAAATAATTGTTTTTATTAAAATATATTAATTTCTATAGAGGGTGAGTAGCTATTATAAAATAAAATTTTCGGATAAAATAACCCTATAATTGGAAATATATGATCATGATGAAACAATGTCACTTTATGAATGGAGAATGCAGTTATCAGTTTCCCTTCTGAGTAACATAATACATAATGTGAGAAATTTTTAAAAAATATCATTTTAATCACTGAAATATGTATAATTATTTTAACAATAAATATAATAAAATAGTATAGTTTTCCCATATTATGTGAAATAGTTTCAATTGAATGAATCATAACTTAATTTATGAAAATTGTGGTATAAAAAAACTATACCACTGGGGTAACAACTGATTCAAAATACATTTATTGAATTGAAACTTATTTTTATTATAATTTAACTTCAGTAAAAAAAATATTTGATAAATATGTATCCATTTTTAGTGAATTCACCATTAAAATTAAAACATGGTTTATAACATAAAAATGTATCATATAATTCATGATTGACTAAAAAACTATACTAATTCTGATAAACATTAACCAAAACCACCTGAAATAGGGGGTTTGTAATTGAGCATAAAATGAAATTATATAGATATAATTTATGATATAATATCTCAAGTATAAAATATATGCATCACATAAACGAAATCTAGTTCATTCTACCAATCTTGTCTCAAATATTGGAATTTGAGAAGAAAACAATTACCTCAGTCCTAATTTGTTATGAACATGCACAAAATGTATATATAAATTTAATTATTTCTATTGAATACATAAAAAATACCCTTTCTCACAACTACAAACATTTATAATACAAATTAAAAATAATTTTATAAATAAATATTTAAGATACTTTTTACATATTTTCAACGCCGCATGTAAGTAATCATTATCACTTTAAACTAGTTACATAATAGTTGTATGGAAATGTATTCATTTTAAAAAAATTCATCACTATTAGTTTATATAAAGTATTATAATATATTTCCTAATATTTTTTATAAATATAAAATTTCATGTTAAAGATGTTTTTTATTTGATCAATGAGGATAAAATTGATGACAGACCTGTTTCTTTTATTTTTAATGAACAAAGTGAGATTTATCAATTAATGAGTTAAATATTGACATTATGTTACCAAAAAAATTATTTATTTATATATATATATCATAATATAATATCAAATAAGGTCTCATATTCATTCATGATGTAATTTTAGAGTATGGTTCAAGTGGTTAGTCAAACCGAATCCTGAACCAATACCAATTAAATGATTATTATAAGGTGGTTTAATTGTTATGTCATTATTCTAGTAGAATAATGGTACTCTTTTTGGTTTATTAGTGTGATATACTTTAGTTATAAATGATTAAGTATGATATTATTTATATAAAATCATTACATATAATGTAGTTATTGTTTTCATCTTTATATGCCCGTGTTACATGGTGGAAATAACTACGATTGTTTAGTGATTATATCATTAATTAGGTATTCAATTAGTAATATAGAAACATTATTTATATAATTAAAATAATATTATTCCATTTCACTAATTCTCATGAATATATTTGTTGGGTTGTGATGAAATGAAAAATTAAAATCAATCATTCAATAGATGTGGTTGTATACACATGCCCATGGTTTGAAAAAAATCCATAAAATAAGAGAAATAAATAATTTGTATCATCAATTAGTAATATAAAATATATTTTTTAATATAATCCATATTTACTAAATTAAACATTCATTCCAAAAGTGTATGATAGTTAAAGAATAAAAAATAATACATTTTGTAGAGGTGGTAGTCCAGGTACATGAAAATGAATGTCATTTGTAATTTTTTAAGGGGAAGGGAAATGGTGATCAATAATTATTACAAAATTACAATAAATTTCAACATATTCTTAATATTGATTTAATTATATAGGTATTTTAAAATTATAAATGGAAAATAAAAATATAAAAGAAAGAAGTTAAGTAAAATTTATTAATCATGTTGAGAACATTATGATTTCTTTAGAATATCCCTTGGAAATGGGTGAAATAGGATAATATCAAGTGAACACAATATCAAAATAAAGATATATTATTATATTTGAATAAAAATGGTAGGTTTTTGGGAGAATTATAATTTTTACAGTCGTATTGAATGGGTTGTGAGAGGCCCCTTTTATAATTTATGAGAATGGATTTTATGTAAATATTTAATCTTAATATAAATAAAATACATGTTAAACCATTCATGTTTCACTAAAAGAGGATATTATTAAGTGGTGTGCGATTTATGGTAAATAATATCATGAACACTCATTGAAGAAAATTTTTTGAAACATTTTCATGCCATCTACCCCTTGACTTATAAATTCTTTCATTTATGTTTTTTCAACTGTAAAGGGTTCTTTCCTAATCTCACCTATTCTTTATCTATAAATATTATGTGTCACAAAATACATAATTTATACCTAATAATTGATTTTTTTTATTTTATATTATTCAACTCTCTATAGTGATAAAAGTTTATTATAATGTACAAAATATATAATGTTTTAAAAAAAGTTTGCTGATTAATATAACTTATATTCAAAAATTTATATTTTTTATTTATAAATTAGAAAAAATTAAATTATAAACACACTTGTAAAATAAAAATATGGTATTATAATAAATTTTCATTAATTATTAATTTATACATATATGATAATAATTTCATAACATCCATGTTATTTATAAAAACGATACTTGTCATGACCCGTCCTGAGGGGGCCCGAGCCGCAACTCCCCAAGCCTGCCTCCAATTGGCCAGGGGATGGTGACTAGCACTGAGTAGGCATGCTACAAACATGGGAGGAATTGACTATAAACCTGTACACATGCACACACATCTCTAAACCCACAAAGATGAAAGGTAAAACTACTAAAAGGAAAAGATGCATGCATATACTAAAACCCAACCACATAGTATGATAGGAAAGTAAAGTACAAGGAAGTAAAACCCTGGTCCAACAGTACAAGCCCACCAAAAAGAAAGTCTGTAACACAGTCTAACCTGGAAAGAAAAGTTTTGGAACTATAGTCTGTAGCCGTAGTAACACACCTCGGCCCGTCTGATCTAACTGAGTTCCGTCCGGTCCTGGTCTGCCTAGAATCCTGCCAATGGCTCGCTCGTCTGCACAAGACACGACATGTGCGGGCAAAGATCATTTAGGGGTGAGTATAACAATAACCTATAGGACACCCTGAAAACCACAAAGTAAATACAAAAAATAAAATACCACAAAGAAAGGTATAGTCATCTCTACACAGTATATGTCTACGGAACATATAACAAGAATATCCAGATATACTCATACAGAAACGACCTTCGAAAAACTGCCACTATGATCCAGCTCGAAGATTCCACTAAGCATACCATCGGGAGAACACACTCCTAGGTCTGAAAAGAGAGATAAGAAGTACTTCTTCCGGGAGAACACACTCTACAAGTAGCTTGGGAACAAGATTCTCAGATGAGGATCAGAGCCATGTCATGGGGTGATTCCGACAACTCAGTCTGAACTAATATGCTAAGAAGAGGATTGGCGCCTGAGTAAATTTGGTCAAATCGATACCAAGAACTCTACCTAGGGTTCCATGAATGAATAGAGGATCAGGATCTAGGTCTCACATAGGGGATTCAAACAACTATATTCATAGAGTTCTGCTGAAGGGATCATACTGCATGAAAGAGTTGAAACCAGAACCTGCAAGGGATTTCCAAGGGTACGAACCCAAAGAACTAGTCCAAGTCACAGAAGGCAAGTGTCTTAAGCCATGAAGAAAAAGTTACACGGCGTATAGTATGGTTACACGCTGTGTTCCTTGACCCCGGGTACTGCCTGTGTAAACGTCCAGTGTCCTTCATTAGAGCCATGCAAAACCAAACTACACGACGTGTAGAAAAGCACATGTCGTGTTCCTTGACTCCGGGTTCAGCCAGTGTAAACAAGCTGTGTCCTTCGGCTTTGCTGGATAAAAAAAATCTACAGGGCATGTAGGATAAATCACACACCGTGTTCGAGCTCCTGGGATTGCTCTGTGTACGCTGGCCATGTGCCCGTACACGGTCTCTGCCCGTTTCTGTGTCGCCTGCCCGTGTACCAGTACACGGGGTACCCCGTGTATCTGGCCGGGTCTGGCCAGGGAGGGGTATACATGGCGTGTCCATGGCCGTGTCCGTGTACTCGTAGAGTACACGCCGGGTAACCCTTCTAACGAACACACGCCGTGTAGCCCATACTACACGGCGTGTAGTCAGGAAAATTCCAGAAACTGCGTCTTCCTCCGCGCACCTCAGCTGATCTTCCGGATCTCGATTTTGTCATCCGTTCACCGCGAAACATCAGATACCAGGTCGCCTTGTCTCCGTGAAGCCGAATCCGTGGGTTTTGGGCCTTAATCGGCTCCAAAATCCGATTCCGGCTATCCAAGCAGAAATCGTTCGAAGAACTATTTCTTCCAATCTGTCTACCGAAACCATTGTCGAACCTCCTCAAGACCACTGCGGTCTTGATCCTTCAATTTGGGATCATTTCATCGCAGAACGGATGCACAACGATCCGTTGTTCATCTCCCCGTGAAGAATGCGAAGAACTCTCACAAAGAACACGAGAATTTGGGGAAGAACACACAACAAATCGAGAGGGATGAACCTCGATCGATGTTCATGTCAATCTTGGTTCGTCACCGTTAGAAGGTTGAACGAATCCAAACAAATAAGAAGAATCAAATCCCCAAAAATCCTCGCAAAAGCCCATCCTGCTAGAACGATCGATCCGTGAGCTAATATGTTTGTGGATTAGTCCGCATTCAACGTGGAAATCAAAAACTGGGAAGAATTAAAATCACAACAACATCATACCTAGATTCGCTGCGTTTTCCGACAAAGATCTGCTCGTCGCGTCGTTGTTGCCATTGTAATCCGTCAAGAACGTCGCCGCCACCACATTGAGGGTTTCCTACAGAGCCGCCAAGGGTTTTCAGGGTTATGGGGTTTGTAACCTTGGACCCTGGCGCAAGACTCTATTTAAAGTGGATAGAAAAAAACGATTTAAAAGATCTTGCTTCAATAATAAAATATTTTTGTTAAATATTTTATTACTATTGCGTCCAAAAACCAGATTTCACCACCGACCTGTGCCGGCCAAAGTTAGGACTCACCTAAGGTAAAATTGTTGTTCTGAACGCAACGGTGCCCTCAGATTTCGGATCTGAGAACCCGTTCTGGAGTTATTCCACTTTTTCAGGAAAACCGCATGCGCACGTAAATTAATTATTAAATTAAATTCAAACATTTGTTCTGGGCTCACTGGGCCTCCGAACTGCACGCCGTCTCAGAGACTGGTCTCGAAATAATTCCCATATAATATTAAAATAATACATAGAAAAATTTGGTACATTACATCACACCCACCTTAGGGCTTTTACGTCCCCTAAAATCCAAAACAAGGGCTACTCAAAAAGATATGGGAACTGTATGAGAATCTCAGCCTCCCGCTCCCATGTGCTCTCCTGGAGATCCCTGTGCTGCCACCGGACACGCACCAAGGGAATATCTCGTCCATGAAGGATCCTCTCCTTCCAATCCTCAATCTCCACTGGGTACTCAGCAAACGTTTCTTCATCGTCGATGTCCAGCTTGCCCCAGTAGATGACGTGCTATAGATCATGCATGTAGCTTCGTAGCTGCGACACATCGAAGAAGTTGTGTACCCTGTCCATCTGAGGAGGTATAGACAAGCGATACGCCACCTCGCCAACTCTACTCCGAATCTGAAAAGGGTAACGAACCTCGGAGATAGCTTTCCACCTCGGCCAAATCTCTGCAATCCCCGTCGAGGTGAGACCCGAAGGAACACATGGTCTCCTTCCTCAAAATCCAAAGGCTTACACCTCTGGTCATCATAAGACTTTTTCCGGCTCTGTGAAGTCTTCATCTGCTCCTGGATGACCAGAACCTTCTCTGTAGTAGCTCTCACCATTTCTGGGCCCATGACTGCTGACTCTCCCAGGTCAGTCCAGCAAAGTGGCAACTTGCAAGGTCACCCATATAGAGCCTCGAATGGTGCCATACCATAAGTGGAATGATAAATGTTGTTATAAGAATATTCCACCAGTGGAAGGTGATCCTCCTAGCTAGGACCAATGTCAAGAATGCAAGCTCGTAGCATATCCTCCCAGATCTGGATGGTCCGCTCTGTCTGACCATCATTCTGGGGATGAAATTCTGTGCTCAAGCGTAACTGAGTCCCAAAAGCTTCCTACAATCCCTTCCACAATCGGGATGTGAAACAAGCATCACGATCTAATACGATCATGGATGGTACTCCATGAAGCCGAACTATCTCCTGAACGTAGAGGTGTCCCAAGCTCTTTACTGAACACTACTCCCATATGGCTAGGAAGTGGGATGACATGGTGAGTCGATCAACAATCACCGAGATGGCATCGTGTCCCCTGGACGTACGTGGTAAACCCTTCACGAAGTCCATGGATATTCCATCCCACTTCCACTCTTGAACCTCAAGGGGCTGAGTCGAACCTGCTGGAACCTGGTGCTCAGCCTTTACTTGCTGACAAGTAAGGTACCGAGAAACAAACTCCGCCACACTCTTCTTCATTCCTGGCCACCAGAACTGACGTCGGAGGTCCTGGTACATCTTTTCCACGCCTAGATGCACCGCCAAAGGGAATGTATGGAATTACCTCATAACCTCCACCTGCAACGTCACTGGTACTATTGTGCATCCTCTGAAATGGACAACGTGCTCTCCACCTTCTGAATATCCATCAACATCATCACCTGTGGATATCTGAGCACTTAGAGTCTCACAACTAGCATCCTCGCGATGTGATTCTCTGAATCGCTGTAAGAGTGGAGGGGTAACAACCATTGACTAAAGGTAAGCTTTCTCATCTCCATCCACAAAGGACAACTGCAAAGAGGCCAACTACCTTGACGCCTCATCTAGCAATTGCGAACTGGATTTTTTACTGAGAGCATCTGCCACCACGTTCCCATTCCTAAGATATAAACGATCTCAAAGTCCTGATCCTGGAAGAACTCAATCAATTCCCTCTATCTCAAATTCAGATCCTTCTGAGAAAAGATATATCTGAGACTCTTGTGATCAGAGTGGATGGTAAACCGCTTTCCCATCAGGTAGTGCCGCCACATCTTCAATGTGAAGACTACCGCTTCGAACTCAAGATCATGGGTCGCGTAGTTCTTCTCGTGTTTTCTCAACTGACGTGAGCCATATGCAATCACTACTTGCCTCTGCATTAGAACAAAACCAATCCCGGTTCCTGATGTGACGCAGAACACTACGTACCCGACAACCACCTCAGGTAATATCGAGATCGGGGAGCTCTTCAGACTCTGTCTCAACTACTGGAAAGCCTGCTAGAATTTCTCGGTACACAGGAATGGTTGTCCCTTTCGGGTCAAATCTATCATGGATGCTGCAATCCTGGAGAAATCATGGATGAATCTCCGATAGTAACCTGCCAACCCAAGGAAACTCCGCACCTCCGTCACGCTCTGGTGTGTCTCCCATGCTAGCACTGCCTCCACCTTCACTGGGTCCAATGCTACACCATCCACTGAGATAATGTTCCCCAGAAAGTGGACCTCCTGTAACTAGAACTGAAACTTTGAGATTTTCCCATACAACTGGTGCTCTCGGAGTGTGTCCAGAACCATCCATAGGTGTCTCGCGTGCTCCTCCTCGGACACAGAGTACACAAGGATATCATCGATGAAGACCACTACAAACCGGTCTAGATAGGGTTGAAAGATCTGGTTCATGAGTCCCATGAACACTACCGGGGCGTTCGTCACGCCGAAGGGCATCACCAAGTACTCATAGTGACCGCAGCGACATCTGAAAGCCGTCTTCGGTATATCCTCCTCCCGTACTCACAACTGGTGATAGCCTGATCATAGATCAACCTTCGAGAACCATCATTCCCCTCTCAACTGGTTGAAGAGGTCATCGATCCTTGGTAGTGGATACTGGTTCTTCACGGTCACCTGATTTAAGCGTCAGTAATCCACACATAGCCTCAAGCTCCCGTCCGACTTCTTGGAAAACAGCACTGGGTCCGCCCAGGGTGAAATTCTAGGTCTCACAAATCCCTTCTTCTGCAAGTCATCCAGCTGCATCCTCAGCTCACAAAGCTCTGCCGGAGCCATCCGATAAGCTGATGCTGATATCGGGGTCGTCCCGAGTTGCAACTCAATGAAGAAATCTATCTCCCGACGGGGAGATAGCCCGGGGAAATGCTCCGGAATGATGTCCTCGTAATCAGCCACTACTATTGGAAAACGGAAACTCGTTACATCGATCGCGCCAAGGGCTAGGCTAGCCAACTGATGTGAAATTGGTTGTGCCCTCCTATACACGAGTCCATCATGCACTACCAGGGTTTCTCTTTCACCGACAAAAGAGAACCTCATTCCATCACTGCGGACACACCACACCCTTCGCCTAAAATAATCAATCTGGGCATGAATTTTGGATAGCCAATCCATTCCAATAATGACATCGTAAGGCCTCAATGCTGCCACCAAGAGGTTCCAACTGAAACTCTCACCTCCAAGGGTCAGGTCACACTGCCTGCAATGGTTTGTGATCTATGAATCTTCAACAGTCGGTGTTTCTAAGCGTAAGTGTCGAGTCAACATCTCAACTAAAATCTCAAGGTCTCGAACAAGATAAGCACCCAGAAAGGAATGACTAGAACCTGTGTCTATCAATACAACAGCCAAAGTAGAAAATACACAGATAGTACCTCTAATCATTCTGGGAGTACCTGGGTCAAAATCCTCTCCCACATGCAGCTACCCCTACCTCTGTCCACCATCTCCCTGAGCCTGGGGTGGACCTCCTGGGGGTGGTGGTGGTAAAGGGTCGAAACGCCGACCACCTCCAGCTGCTCTCCCCGATCCTCTGCCACGTCCGCCACCTCGCGGATCTGCCTGCTCCATACGTTGCCTCTGCCTCGGTGGTCCATCTAGTGCTCCTGTGTCAGTAGCACAGCGGGTCGGACAATCTCGAGCGAGAGGTCCCCTACCGTCACATGAATAACATTGCCTCTCTCAAGGCTGGATGGAAGCACCCTGTGAACCCTGTACGGCTGATCCCCTGTCCTGAGATCACCTCTGGAAATGTCTCACATGCCTGGGTCCTTGACGTCGGCTCCCTGCCGCCGAGGTCTCTGCTCCATCTCGCCCACTACTGACAACTGTCAGCTGTCCCTGATCCACTTGGAATATCTCGACCACCAAAGCCCGCTCGATCACCCCAGCATAAGTAGGAATGCTCATAGAGATGCTGCTAGCTCGGATATCTCTAAGGAAAACTCTCTCAAAAGTCCAAGCTCTGAAGTACTGATCTCTGACCATACTTATCGAGTACGGCGAGAGGTCGGTAAACCTCGATGAATAGTCAGCCACCGTCATGGTTCCCTGATGGAGCTGAAGAAGCTCCTATATACGTACTGCTCTCAGGGTAACTGGTGAAAGTCCTCTATGAATATATTCTCAAACTATGACCATGCAAGAGTCGCCTCGTCGTGAGTCTGGATGACCAAACTCCACCATCGCCCTGCCGAGCCCCGCAGAAGGCTCGCTGCCAGGATCACCATTTGGTCTGCTGGTGTCCTGACCAAATGGAAGACTCTTGACACCACCTCAATCCAGTCCTCTCCTGCCTGAGGGTCAGGCTCACCTTGAAACCTGAGGGGCATCTGTCTCTGAAACTCGTGGAGTGCGCTCATCCTGCCCTATTCTTCCACTGGTACAGCGGGTGCTAAACATTGCCCCACAGGGGGTGGAATAACTGGCACTCCATCTGGGGGTATAACTAGGGGATTTGGACCCTATATTGAAGCATCTTCACTGAGGGGGTCATTATCGTGATCGAGCTGTTGGATCCTTTCAGGTACGCTTCGCGGAGGCATCCTGTTTAAGAAACAAGATGTATCACAATTAGTGAGTATATCTGGAGACCTGACTCAAGAAGGACATGTAAGCCACAACCCATTCCTATATGATGCATGTACTATTATTTTACCCCATTAAACTAGTTTTTCATGTTCCGATTTGAAAATAATGTTATCAGAGCCCTTGTGTATGGATATGTTGGCCGCCGCACCAACACGGGGGTCCTTGTCCTGAGAGCCGAACTCGAAACAGTTAAAACTGTTGCCCCAAACCAACTCACAGACTCTCAGTCCTAAGGTAGAACCGACCACCTCTGATACCAATCCGTCATGACCCGCCCCGATGGGGCCCGAGCCGCAACTCCCCAAGCCCGCCTCCAATAGGCCAGGGGTTGGTTACTAGCACCGAGTAGGCATGCTACTAACATGGGAGGCATTGCCTATAAACCTGTTCACACACACACACATCTCCAAACCTGTAAAGCTGAAAATTAAAACTACAAAAAGGAAATGATGCATGCATATACTAAAACCCAACCACAGAGTACGACAGGAAGGTAAAGTAAAAGGAAGTAATAACCTGGGCCAAGAGTACAAGCCCACCAAAAAGAAAGTCTGTAACAATGTCGAACCTAGAAAGAAAGGTGATGGAACTACAGTCTGTAGCCGTAAGAACACACCTCGGCCCATCTTATCTCACTGAGTATCATCTGGTCCTGGTCCGCCTAGAATCCTGTCAAAGGCTTGCTCATCTGCACAAGACATAACATGTGTGGGCAAAGCTCATGAAGGGGTGAGTATAACAATACCCAGTAGGACACCCTGAAAACCACAAAGGAAATACATCAAAGGAAAACACCACAAAGAAAGGTATAGTCATATCTACACAGTACATGTCTACATAACATATAACAAGAATATCCAGATATACTCTTACACAAATGACCTTCACGAAACTTCCACTATGATCCAGCTCGATGATTCCACTAAGCATACCATCAGGAGAACACAATCCTAATTCCGAAGAGAGAGATGAAAAGTACTCGTTCCAGGAGAACAGACTCCACAAGTACCCTGGGAACAAGATTCTCATATGAGGATCACATCCAAGTCATGGGGTGATTCTGACAACTCAGTCTGAGCTAATCCGCTAAGTAGAAGATCGGTGCCCGGGTAAAGTTGGTCAGGTCGATACCAAGAACTCTACCTAGGTTCCAGGAATGAATAGAGGATCAGGATCTAGGTCTAACAGAGGGGATTCCAACAACTCTATTCAGAGAGTTCTGTTGAAGGGATCATACTGCATGAAAGAGTAGAAACCAGAACCTTTGGAGATTACCAAGGGTAAGAACCCTAAGAACTAGTCCAAGTCACAGAAGGAAAGTGGCTTAAGCCATGAAGAAAAAGTTACACAACGTGTAGTATGGTTACACGTTGTGATCCTTGACCCCGGGTACTGCCCGTGTAAATGGCCCATGTACTTCGTTCAAGCCGTAAAAAAACAAACTACACGACGCGTAGAAAAGTACACGCTGTGTTCCTTGACTCCTGGTTCTTCCCGTGTAAACGGCCCGTGTCCTTCAGATATGATGGATAGAAAATAACTACATGGAATGTAGGAGAAATAACACGCCGTGTTCGAGCGCCTGGGCTCGCTCCGTGTACGCAGGCCATATGCCCATACACGGTCTCTGCCTGTGTCTGTGCCACCTTCCCATGTACCAGTACACGAGGTACCCCATGTATCTAGCCGGGTCTGGCCGGGGAAGGGTATACATGGCGTGTCCATGGTTGTGTACCCTACCAGTGTCTGTGTACTCTCGGAGTACACACTGGGTGACCCTTCCGACGAACACACGTCGTGTAGCCCATACTACATGACGTGTAGTCGGGAAAATTCTAGAAACCACGTCTTCCTCCGCACGCCTCGTCCGGTCTTTCGGATCTCGATTCTATCGTCCATTCGCCATAAAACTCCTGATACCGGGTCACCTCATCTCCGTGAAGCCGAATCCGTGGGTTTGGGGCCTTCAATCGGCTCCAAAATCCGATTCCGGCGATCCGAGCAGAAATCGTCCGAAGAACAATTTCTTTCGATCCACTTCCATCCATCCGCCGAAAACGTCGTCGCACCTCCGCAAGACCGCTGCGGTGTTGATCCTTCAAATTTGGGATCATTGCATCACATAACGGACGCACAATTATCCGTTGTTCATCGCCCCGTGAAGAACATGAAGAACGCAAAATAACACTCATGAAGAACGTGAGAATTTGGGGATGAACACACAAAAAATCGGCAGGGAAGAACCTCGATCAATGTTCGTGTCGGTCTTGGTTCATCACTGTTAGAAGGATGAACGAAACCAAACAAATAACAAGAATCAAATCACAAAAAATCCCTGAAAAATACCATCCCGCAAGAATGATGAATCCGCGGCCTAATATGTTCATGGATTAGTCTGTGTTCGTCATGGAAATCAAAAACGGGGAAGAATTTATATCACAACAACATCCAACCTGGATTTGCTGCGTTTGTCGGCGAAGATCCACTCGTCGCGTCGTCGTCGCCGTCGAAATCCGTTAGGAACATCGCCGCCACCGCGTTGGGGGTTTCCTCCAGAGCCACGAAGGATTTTTAGCATCATGGGGTGTGTAAACATGGACCCTGGCGCAAGCCTCTATTTAAAGAGGAGAGAAAAAAAAGATTTAAAAGATCTCGCTTCAAAAATAAAATATTTTTGTTAAATATTTTATTATTCTTGCGTCCAAAAACCAGATTTCACCACCGACCCGTTCCGGCCGAAGTTAGGCCTCGCCTAATGTAAAATCGTTGTTCTGAACGCAACGGTGCCCTCAGATTTCTGATCCGGGCACCCGTTTGTGAGTTATTCCACTTTTTCAGGAAAACTGCACACGCGCATAAATTAATCATTAAATTAAATTCAATCATTTGTTCTAGGCTCACTGGGCCTCGGAACTACACGTCGTCTCAGAGCCTGGTCTCAAAATAATTCCCATATAATATTAAAATAATACATGGAAAAATCCAGGACATTACAATACTTTTTACTATTCACCTAAAAATCATTCATTTTCGAAAAAACCAAAAAATTCAATTACCAAAATAATACTATATTGAATATAATTTTTTTAACTTTATTCAATTTGATTTTATAAATTTTTTGAGTATAACATTTAAATGAAAAAGCGATACATAATGAAAAGTTGTTTTTATAAGAATATGTTTTTATTTAAAAATCAACTATTCTCTTAAATTTTTTTTATTATTTACTTATTCAATTAATATTAACCAATTATACATATAAATTTTTATTTTTTATCATTTTTTCAAAAAATAGAAATATAAAAACATATCTTATTGGAATCATACATTTAGAAAAATACATTTCTAATCATAAAATAATCATATTTTAGATTTTATCTGTACTAATTGAATTTCATTCAACGTAAAAGTAGACATAATTAAAATATATAAATTTATTCATTATGTAGTTACTCATATTCATACCAGTTAATTCTATGACTATGTTTTAACAGTCTAAAAATATCACAGTTTCATTTTATTTTGGGGTTTCATGTGGAGAAACATATGAAGAACATATATTTATTTAAATATGATAATAAATTAAGTTTTATTGGTGTTATATTATCCCCCTAAAATAAATTTTTTCCTTTTAATTTTAATCATATGATTAAAATAATTTCTATAGGGAACTCATTAATTAATCATACACTACTAAGTGATCAGGGGTTTATTTAGGATGTGAGATGAGATTCAACTATATTAAATGTTATTATAAATTATTTATAAATTGAGGTAACCCATTCATAATTTCACATGGAATTTTAATAATAAAAAATAACAAAATTCCAAAGGAACAACATCGATAAACTATGAACAATGATATTCATTATAATAATAAAACTAATGGTTTTAAATTATAAATAAATATCCAGTGGTTGGTGAATATTAAATGGAATAAGAATGGAATTTCAATATTGAAAACTCACTGTCCTCTACATTCATAGTAGTTTCATTGGATTTTCCTTATTCAGGTGGTTATTGGGGAAAATTTCCAGCATTGTCCCTTTGGATTGGGACATTGAGTCACATAATTCCAAACTTTGTTGCAATTGAAGAATGTGAATTTTTTTAATTCATTCCCATGAACTTATGGATCTACAATTTAATTTACATATACCTTTAATACAATTTACCCATCATTATTCCAATATTTTCTTCAAGGAGAATTATTAACTTCTTTCTATCATCATCATGGTCACCAACATTTGTATAAGATTACATCCCTCCCATTGTTTGTTTGTTTGAAATTTCAAATATGTTTATGTTAATAATTATAATTTACGATCTCTAGTCTAGCATAAAAAAAATCAATATATCTCTTATCACATTAGGTTGTTCATTGAAAAGGGTTCCTCATTTTCCATAACATACATTGTTAAATTTGTTCACATTGGATTTAAAAAATACTAAAAAAATTATTTAACAAAATTTATGATCATTATAAGATAATTATCCCCAATAAACATATTTATATTTAACCTCGAGGTGTATCACATTATAACACTATCTTGTTCTCCTATAGTTCTTACAAATCAACTTGTATCTAACTTGGTTCGACCTATATCTCTCTCAATTTAATAAATATAATTCCTGGGTAAACCTATGATTCTTTAAATTTATTTTTATCATATTCCTTAACAAAATACATAAAATAGATATACTAAATTACCTAAATCATTGTAAAAATATTCTACAGAAAAAAAAGAATTGAAATTTATGCTGTTAATATATAAAATATTATTTTATTATAGAAAGAACAAATTAATTAATATGTACATTAAATTTTGAATATATATGATTCAATCCATGTTATTAATGATCAATTTTCAACTAGGTTATATAACTTAAAAACATTCAAATCAGTCATAGAGGATCATAAATATAATGTGAATTAACCAAAGCATATGCATTGGGATTGTTAAACCTGGTTTGTTATTTTCCACCTTATTTCTTGTAGTAGGTAAAGATTGATATAATATCCAATACAAAATATTCAAGATTATTAGCACGAGGAACATCTATTATATAGCCTATATCAACATTTGGTATTAATAATGGGATTCAATTTCTAGGAGAACCACACAAACTCTATATTACCAACACTTTAAAATGTTACCCTTTACTCATTATTCTAACATAAAAATATATAAAATGTTTTCAGAAAAGTTCTCTAACACTAATCACTGAAAAAAAGTTCATTATAGACTAAATTTTAAATCATATAATATGAAAATATATTTATCTATACAATTTTAATTATGATTATCCTAGACTTATCTACCCTTAAAATAACCTCAATAAACATCATAATATTCAATGTTTTCTAAACCCTTATCTGATACCAACTATTGTTCCCCAGACCCGCACTCCAGAAGATTGTTCCCTAAACATATACATTACATATTGGATTCAATAATAGCTATAGATTATCATATGTAACTATTCCATGATTTCATGGAAAAAAAATATTCGATTACATACATTCCTTGGACCTTTTAGTTTTATTTATTTTGAGAATTATGACAAAACATAAACTAATAAACTTCATGAACTTCTCAATTAAAGGAATTTTTTTAACTATATATAAAACTACATAATTCATAATGATTCTACAAAATTTCCCTTAGATTTTTCCACACATGATATCCTTTTTAATAGGTCAGGATTTATACATTACATTATAACCTGGGGAATGGAAACATAATATTGTGTGAACTAGAATTCTCAAAAAGAGAAACATATAACGGAATCATTAAAAAAATAAAGAATCTCAAAATAATATGATAGAAATAATGTTATAAAAAATATCATATTAATAGAAATTGAGATCATACTGTATCAATGGAAATAAATTGAAATAGTTATATCAATAATTTTGATCTCATACTGATAGAATTCATAATTCCCGACTATAATGGCGTGTATTCCGGGACTTATGCCAATACAATAGAATGATATTGTGGTAGTTAAAAATCATAACTGTAGATATTTTTCACACTAGACATATCAATAAATTGAGGGGATATTTATTGTCGAGCAGCTCTAATCACTTTATTAAGTCCAGTAGATTCACCATAAGAGTCAACAAGACATTTTATACAATTTCTTAAGTATCCAATGGATGAATAAAAACATTTCCTTCCATATAATAAATAACATAATATTTCAACATGTAGTTGACCTCTTTTAATCATCAATAATGTCGATACATTTGAAAAAAATAAATGATCATTATTTCTAACAGAAAAACCTCTAATTTAAATTTTATAAAATGAGATATTCAATGTGTATAGGGTATTGATTATACGTTTAAGTCAATAATGTTATAAAAGATTCATAATCTATCCAAATAAATATATTGTATGGTTAAAAAATAACATATACTTTGTGACAAAAAGGATACATAGAAGGATTTTGACATAAATGAAAATGTCCATAAAAAAGATAATGCATCAAATTATACCACAAAATAAAGTGTCAAGAATCTATTTATTTGATAAGAAGATTTAAATCAAACAAATTATATATATATATATATATATATATATATATCTGTGTGTGTGTAACGATATTTGGGAATAAATATTAAAATATAACCCCATTATTGTAATTATTTTTATAAAAGATAAGGGAAATGGATGTTGTTCGTGCCAAAAATATTTTCATAGGAAAAGGGACAAAAGAGTAAACAAAATCCCAAGGATCTGCCTCATTATGATCATTTGTGGAGCCCCTCTGAACTATCGTCGGTGTGGAGTCGAAGCCCCCTCTATGGTCACTATAGAGTAATGAGTTGGAAGGCATTACGGTTACGACACAACTTAAAGGAAGCTTCACTCTTCGAAGGTTGCCGAATTGACCTCCACGAGATTATGAAACTCGAGGGAGTCCTCCGTGAGTGCCACAAAGATAACCCAATAGATATTTTTACTAAGGTGAGGATGATAGTAAATTCTACAGTTATGATGAACTTGACGCAGTCTGTGGCCGATCACGAAGCACCACAAGGCTTCACACCGAGTTTTCCCTGCTTTTCGCTGCCCCTCACCTATAAATACTATGCGTCCCACAACCCCAAATAACAGATACCATGACCATTCAGCTTCTTAGCTCTCAAATCATGATGAACCTTCTAATCTATAAAACCTTGAGAAAAATGAGTGCTTCAATGTACTTAATAATTGCAAAGTACCTTTCCCGTAGCTCAATTCCAACCTCTCTTCAAGCATGTATTACCTTTGTAGAGCCCACGGGCCATCACAAAGGAAGAATATCCCTATGTGGACACATGTCTTCATAAATCCCTCATTCTTTGTGAATTCCCTTCCATGCACATGTGAACCACATGCTATGGAAGGATCACTATGATTCACGAAGCATATTTCTTCATGTAGCACATTTCTTAATAGTGCTATGCTTTGCAAGGTACCATTGCTTCATAAAGTCCTACTTTGAGAAATCCATTCCACTTCACGTAGAACCCTTCATATGCCCCTATACCCTATTCCTAGGCTAGTCCATTCCATAATGTGAAGCATACACATTCGCAAAGTTCCTCCACTACGTGGAGCTCCAGAGCATTTCAAGGACCCTTCCTGTGAACCCATTTTCCTGGAAAACCCTTCTCCCATATGACCCTCCAGGTTTATGTGAAGTGATTTCAAGGTCCCTTGGGCTGTTCTTTACATTGTGTTGTTTCACCTCATGATTCTTCGCATATGGACTCTAATGAATATTTCTTTATCGCATAGCCACACCGACATGGTCCCCTATAGGGACCAATCGACAACACCCCCATGCCCCAACATTACTGATGCCATACCATACTATGTGGACTCTGATACTTTCCATTTCTATGAAAGGTACAATGGAAGCCTCCCTGAGGTTCAATCCAAACACTTACTTGTCCCGACCCCTTCACATCAGTTCACCTTCATCCCGCATGCCGTTAAACTATATCCCCCATTTCAAACTATGTGTACTTTGATCCTTGTCTCCTGGAAAATGTACATAGGAATCCTCTCTAAGGTTCAAGCCCGACACTCATCGGTCCTGAACACTTTACGTTAGTTCACCCATATCCTACATGATGTTAATCTATACACCCATTCTTGGCCAACATGACGTTAATTGTACGCATTCAAACTATGTGGGAGTTGATCCTTGTATCAAAGACAAGGTTTGTAGGAATCCTCCCTGAGGTCCAATCATAATCGATGGTAATACATTGTGGTTCCCAATAGATGGTATGGTATTGCGGTTCCCAATCGATGGTAAGCCCTTATGATTCCCAATCAATAATGATACCTTGGGATTTCCAATTAACGTTAATCCATTGTGGTTCCCAATCGACAGTAAGCCACTGTGGTTCCCAATAGATGGTTAGTCCTTGAGGTTCCCAATTGACTGTAATCTATTATGGTTCTCTATCAATGGTGAATAGTTGTGATTACCAATCAATGGAAAGTCATTGTGGTTCCCAATCTACAGTAATCAGCTGTCGTTCCTAATTGATGGTAAGCCATTATGGTTCCCAATCCATGGTATGTCATTTTGGATCCCAATTAAATGTGAGCCGTTGTGATTCCCAATCAACGGTAAGCCTTTGTACCCTATCCAGCAGTAAGCCATTTTATCCCATCGAGAAGTAAGTCATTTTAGTACCCTTTGCAGGGACCAAAGTCTCTAGTCTACCCCCATGGAATCAAACCATCCTGGGTTGATAACCACTCATAAGCCACAGTATGTCATCGAGTCAATGTCCTATATTCACACCCCAATTCTATACCCCCATCTTGAACAATGTTGAATTTGATCTGTATCTCCTAGGAAAGGTACGTAGGAAGCCTTCTTGAGGTTCCAGGACACTATTCATGTGTCAACCTGGTTTCTCCCAAGAGAATTTGTGTTCCAAGAATATCATTCCCCAACCTGGAGGTTTTACTTACTCTAGGTCCCATCCATACATCCATTCTCATGTGCTTCCCCCCAAGGTATCCCATCGCCCCACCGAACTACATGGACTTTGATTCCCTGTCATGGGGATCTTTAAGAATTATCTTCGAGTCACAATCCCAACATCAAAGTTTTCCTCGCATCAATTCTATTTCATTATCCATCCACCCCAACCATTCATATCCATCCTTATTCTTACTTGGGCTACCACATCCCAGTGAGATCATGTCATTCACATCCTCACTGGTCCTAGCAATACCCGGGCCGCTAACCACGCATACGGCCCATCATGTCTTTGGGTTGCTGTCCTCCATGCACACCATGATTCATCTCCCCAATGAACTATATGGTTTTGGATCCCTATTTCTCGGGATAGGGTACATAGGAAATCTTCTTGATGTTCAATCCCAGCTAATGGAAAACCCTGGAGTTCCCTTCATAGGGTCCCAAGCATCCTCATATCTTCCTTCAAGGGGTGACTTGTTCCACCCATATTGTAGAACTCTCAAGTGCCCCCTGGGGTTACACCCATCTGATCCACACTTATTAGTGTTCCAATCAGTCTGATCCATCTTTGCTAGATGTTAAACTCAAGGCATACTCTATGTTAAACATGGGAAGCTGAGGAAAAACATAGAGACATGCCTATGGAAAATAATTACCCACACTTGATGTGGGATTCATCAAGATTACACCCCCAAGAGAAGCCTTATCATAAAGGGAAAAACACAAAATCATAACTGTTGTAGTATACGAACATGCCAGTGATATCCAACATGACAACTCACCCGACTAAAGGTTGCTTCCCTGATTTGAACCTATGGAATTTTCTGACATGAGTTGTGTAATTAATCAGCATCCATGAAGACATGGAACTGTGAGGAGTTTCAAGAACAACATCTTAAGATAATGAGGGAGACCATAACTTGGCAACGAGTCCCAAGGATGAATCCACAGAAGGAGGAACCGACATCCCATTATCTTATTTTGATCAGGGATAAAATGTCCCTGAATAAGTGATGGATGCCTCTAGCCATTGGAATGTAAGAATACGGGGAAGCAGAACAGCGCAACCTGCAGAGACAGATGTGTGCCCTGATGAAATCATCAAAAACAAAAATGGTGAACACGATGTGAAATTATTCTCCTAAATGTGGAGATTACTAGTGTTCAAGACATCAGTGGATTAGCATGTCACTAGATCTAGTTATCCGGTGCCAGGTCCTAACAAGAAAACATTGGGCCTCGCATTAAACTCACCATAATTTGGGGAAGTTTAATGTTGGAAATCCCAATATATGATGTTTTTATCCTAGATCCTTCTTACCAACCATTGAAGATGGAATGAGAATGAGGAAATGGATTTTTCTTTCCTTCTTTTAACACTAATGGTTAAATCTTACTTTATTGCAGGACCCAAGATGTAATGATAAGAAAACAATCACTGCCCACCCACTGACATATGGGCTGGATAAATGCCAATGCAGAAATATCGTCTGGCCTCATCTCTCCCATGGTAGCCTCCACATCCATACCTTCTAGTCGACCACGACCCATCTCAATTAAGATAAGGGTAATTAACCATTTAGTTTGACGATACGAGGAGGAGGGAATTATCCCAACCTGGGATATGGCCTGAAAATACCTGGAGGTATTAGCGCCATGTCATCACCGCTGCCCCCAAGGGATGTGCAGGGAGCCACAGCTCCCCAGTCGGATGTATAATCATTTCGAGAGCCTCTCCCCAGAATGATTCATTGACTACCTCCCCTATGCCAATTAGTTGAGGGATGTCCGGGCAAGCCCAACTCAAATCCAATTCCAGGGGATCCTAAGAAGGGTGCCCACTAGGCCACATTAGTGCAACCACCCGGCCCCACGATCTGAGGAGTATCATATTTATGCACCTATACCACCTGCCCTAGTACGGTTAACCCGACACTAGTGTTAGGTGCATGCTAAAGAGGGTTCCCACCGAGGGGCTACAATATCAACAGATACCATGGGTCATGCCACCACTAGCACATACCATCAATCCCCTGTTTATGATGACCAGGGGCACTCATATTATCGGCCTGGATCAAGGCCCCAACCACTCTACGGGTAGGCTGGGTCAACTCTCTTTGTCACTTACACAAGTGGCATCTGTCATGGGGTGACCCGCATCAATGTCATCTAGTATGGAGGTCCTCCCCATACCATCACCAATGATAGCACGAGTCCTCCCCACTCCCAATATTAGTTTGATGGTCCTCCCATTCCACAATCAATCCGAGTGAAGGTCCTCCACACTCCAATGAAACTTAGTACAAAAGCCTCTTTTGCACCCACAACATTAGGTATGGAGTCATTCCTCCTTTCACAAGTTTCTGATGTGAAGATGGTAATTGTTCTGTCAGCCGTCAGCATGGGGGTCTTCCCCATGTTCTTATTGGAATTGAGGATGGTCCCCCTCATCCATGAAATCAATGAATCAGAAGATTGCCTCGTGTAATTGGCACCTAACATGGAGGTCATACACGTGTTCAGCTCAAACAATATGATTATCTTCCTCATATTCATGCTGCCAAAGGAAAAAATCATTGAGGACCTTCCCATGTTTCCACTAGCTTTAGATAAGATCCAAACCACTCCATATATTCTCATGGAGATTCCCTCTACATGTTATCAAGTGGACACAAAGGCCATCCTCGAGTTTCCTTTGAAATTTTTCCTGGTGCTTCTCGCACCCTAGCTCACCCAGGCAGATGTCTGAACCACCGTAGAATCATATTGACCAAACATACACCTCGAACCAAAAATCTACCATATCCCAAAGAGCCACCCTGGGGTATGAGGGCGGGTCGCTGAATCTATAAGAAGACCAAGATGTTTCATACTGTGATCAAACCCATATTTTTCTATGATTCCAAGTCAGAATGTGTTCCAGAAATGGAACCCTCACCTCAATAGTCTATTTCGAGGGCCAGGGGAGGAAAGAGGCATATCATACTCATACTTTCGAAATGTTAGGTCCACCGAATTCCCACCTCCCTCCACAGATACATTCAGGAAGATGAAGATTGGGCCTCTTCCCAAGGCATGGCCTTGCAATCTTCCCTATCATCTGTAGGGTCATTACCTACAATTACCAGAGAATATGGAGAGTTATTTTGGGGATAGGTGGACAAAGAAAATCATCATGACCCACCACCAATAACCGAATCACCAACACCAAAATCTTTTTTCGCTAATCCATATTACGGAGATATGGTGGCTCTATCTTTGTATTCATCATTGGACATCCTGAGATGCGAAGGCTTTTCAACTCATTCGCCATATTCTCCACAGGCCATTATACCATCTCAAAAGTCTAGTTCAGTTTTGTTACGGGTCCTACAGCCACCCCCAGTTGATGAGTGGGGAAACCGTGGTCCAAACCCCGAGTCTGAGCCAAGGAGCTTTTGGGACGTTCTAGCAGTAGTCCATTTCTTAGGGAAGATTTGGCCAATTGTGATCGCAAACTAAAGTGCACTGTAATAACTTAATCGTGAGGAATTTAAATGTTTCCTTCAAAAACTATAAGCAATTCACATTCGTCTCCATTATCAGTAGGTGTCTTACCCCAAGAGTTAAGTGTATTTTTAAGATATTGACCAACAATGTCGTATGGTGGACATGGCTGCGTTCTCAATTGCCTAGCACCCTGAGTCACCAAGTTTCCATCAGACCCTCCAGTAACAAAGCATTTATAGATTTAAGGTGCTCCGTAGAATTATAAAGGATGCTTCCACCATGTTTCGATCTACGGTTGGAGGAAGTATACCGCCCTCTATTTCATTTCTATCCAGTGCCAACTCAATTTTCTAGGCGATATAGAGGATATGATTCATGGTAGACTCATAATTCACATTGGTGATCTATTAGAGGAAGAGACCAAGATAGATCTCCTTGGAGAGAATAGGCCCCCAGGTGAGTTCTACACCTATTTGATCCACTGGGATGGTTTACCCACCAGTAGATAAATCTACTCGGCCTTTCCGTGCCCCCATGTCATTACTCCCCACCCGATATCCCAATAATGGAAAAGAGAATCATGGGGAATTCCAAAACTCTGTGTCACAACCCGTCCTCAGGGCCCGTGCCGTGACTACCTGAAGCCCGCCTTCCATAGGCCAAAGGCTGGAGACTAGCACCAAAGGCATAAATCCTGATAAGAAGGGAAGGAATTACCTTTACAAAGTAAACAAACACCACAGAGTAAGCATGATGAAGTAAACACTAAGTAAACTGGGTACAACTGTAAGTGCTGGAAAGTAAATGGGAAAGAATACAAACCCAACTGAAAGTAAAGTACAACTGAAAATAAAGTACAACAACTGAAAAGTAAAGCAGCATCACCGAGCCATCCACTGGAAATCCCACCTAAATGGTGGGTACAGATAGTCTCCTCAGCTCCCCGGGTCTAGCCGTCTGCTCCGTGTATGTCCCACCCAGTGGTCCACCTCCAGGTACCGACTTGCTCCATAAGCCTCAACCACGATCAGTGTTGTCCGTCGTCTGCATCCAACACAACGTAGTGCGGGCATAGCCCGTCCAGGGGTGAGTATTCGCTATTGAGTAGGGACCCCGAGACCCCCAAAGGTCTCCCATAATCCACAAAGGATAAACTAAAAAGGAAAGATACAATCACAAAGTAACAACCAACTCTACTTAGGTATATGCCTATACATATACCTAAGTCATCAATTCCAATTCGGCTCCAACATCTAAGCCCATGTTTGATCTAGTCCACACAGGATAGCACAATCCAATCCACACAAGATAACACAACCCAATGAAATAAAATAAAATTGTCTCACTATCTGTACCCACCCTTCAGGTGGGATTTCTAGTGTACGGCTCGGTGTTTCATCATGACATTTCAGTTGTTTTACATTCTTTTCAGTTTGGTTTGTATTCAAGCCCGTTTACATTCCATCACTTACAGTTGTACCCAGTTTACATAGTGTTTACTTCATCTTGCATACTCTATGTTGTTTGTTTACTTTGTAAATGCAATGCCTTTCCTTATTATCGGGATTTACGCCTTTGGTGCTAGTCGCTAGCCCCTAGCCTATGGAAGGCGGGCTTGGGGTAGTCACGGCATGGGCCCCAAGGATGGGTCGTGACAAATTGGTATCAGAGGTGTTTGGTTCTACCGAAGAACTCAGGACTCTGATATTTTTCTATGTGAAGCAATGATGTTAATGGTATTTGAGTGTGGTTATCAGTTCAGGGAGTCCAGTGTTGGTGAGGCAGCCGACGTATCCATACACCAAGACCCTGACTTCTAATTTTTGACTCAACGAATGAAAACATTGATTGCGTGTGTGTTTGAAAGTTTTCTTAGTGATTTCTTATGTCAGCTCACCAGGTATACTGTATTTACCGTGGCACACCTGTAACATTTCAGGATGGCCCCACAACGGCAGCCAGCTAGGGTTCCGAGCTTTGGGCGAGATGATATCCCACCGAGCGATGAGGCCTTGGTGCAGGGACCTATTACAGCGGGGGCACCGGTGGTACCTCTACCCGCCGAGCCATCGATGCCACCAACCCCAGCCATTGAGAGTGCACGTCACCTTAGTGCACTGCAAGAGTTTCAGTGTTAGAGACCGCCAAGGTTCCATGGGGAGATGGACCCTCAGGTTGTCGAGGATTGGCTGGAGGCTGTAGTTCGAGTTTTCAGGTTAGTGGGGACACCAGCTGACCTCATGGTGATCTTTGCAGCGAGCCTCCTGCACGCAGTAGTAGGAATATGGTGGAGCCTGATGCTCTAGGTGCACGACGAGGCATCTCTCCTTTGGTCGGACTTCGAGAGCCTATTTCGCTTTAGTTCTTCTCAGCCACCCTCCGTGCAGTGCGCATTCAGGCGGTACTACAGCTGCGGAAGGGCAGCATGACGGTAGCCCATTACTCAGTGAGATTTACCAATCTCTCACGCTATTCAATGAACATGGTGCGATGCCCATTCTTTCGATCCTGGACCTTCGATCAGGGATTGAGGCATGAGATTAGGGCATCAATGGTCTCACTCAGCATTCTGACACAGGCGGGAGTACTGGAGCGAGCCCTTGTCGTATATTTCTTTCTTGCTGAACGTACACCAGCAGCAAGACCGACAGCAGAGAGGCATGTAGCTGAGTCTTCTGTAGCTTGCAGTCAACAAATTTCAAAGGGGTCCAAGCGGACCAGACCATCAAGCGGACGACCTTAGGACACTAGCTCAGAGGTTCAGGGCACACGACATAGAGCTAGTATTACGAGGAGAAGACAGTGCTATGCATGTGGAGAGCAGGGCCACATGGCTCATTACTGCCCGACCCACCATGCAGAGGAGCAGCAAATGGTTGAGAGAACACCCAGGCAGAGGCAGAGGTTCGACTGTGGTGGTCCATATGGAGTAGGCGGACGAGGCATAGGAGATTTCCGAGCAGCAGTTGGTGGGCAATGGTTTGAGGCTCTACCACCTCCACCACCATGAGGTCCACCCCGACCACAGGGAGCTAGCGGACAGAGGCAGGCTCAGCTTCAGGCAGCGGAGTCCTACGACCACGGCGCACCAGAGATGATTCGAGGTACTATATTTGTCAAATCCACCCTTGCTGCAGTTCTTATATACACAAGAGCGAGTCATTCTATCATTGCGTCTTCCCTTTTTAAGAGCTCGGAGATTCCAACAGAGTCGTTGGCTCGATCCTTATGGCTAGAGACTCCTACGGGAGCAGACTCGACGATTACGCACTGGTGCCGGTAGTGTGAGCATACTCTAGGAGGCGATATCTTCGGTTGGCATCTTCTTGTTGCGGCGTTGAGGCCATACGATTTCATCTTGGGCATGGATTGGTTATCTACAGTTCATGCTCAGATCGACTGTATTAGGTTCAAGGTGCGGTGTGTTCGCACCAATGGGAGCAGGTTCACCTTCACTGGCGAGAAGGGAGCCTTTGTAGCATAGGATGGACTCACGCATAGGAGAGGACAACTGATTACTCATCAGTTGTCTAGCCTCATCCTAGGACCAGTTGACATGAGGAGTCCTAGTTTTCCAGTAGTGGTGGATCAGTTTGCGGACGTTTTCCCAGATGACGTTCAAGGACTACCTCCTCATAGAGAGGTAAACATTTATGTTGACCTGTACCTCGGGACAGCCCCGATATCTACTCCAGCATATCGGATGGCCCCCACTGAGCATCGAGAGCTATGGGTACAGCTGGAGGACTTACAGGGCAAGGGATTCATTCACCCCAGTGTTTCACCCTGGGCTTCCCCGATTTTGTTTCCCAAGAAGGCGGATGGGAGATTGCGATTGTGTATCTATTAACGTCTCCTAAACCAGGTGACTGTGAAGAAAAAGTATCCACTTTCGAGGATTCATGACTTTTTCAATCAGCTCAAGGGAGCACGGTGGTTCTCAAAATAATACCTCTAGTTTGGCTATCATCAGCTCAGAGTTTGGGACAAGGATGTGCAGAAGACGACCATCAGATGTCGGAATGGCCACTATGAGTTCTTGGTTATGCCTTTCGGCATAACCAATGCTCCAGCAGTGTTCATGAGTCTCATGAACTGGATATTTTAGCCTTACCACGATTTATTTGTCAGAGTCTTCATCGACTACATATTGATATACTCGATCACTAAGGGGGAGCACACCTACCACTTACAGGTTGTACTGGACACACTCCGAGACCACCAGCATTATGTTAAGCTCTCTAAATGCCAGTTTTTGATACGTGAGGTACACTTCTTGGGGAACTTCATCTCTGAAGCGGTATTTGCGGTGGATCCGGCGAAGATCGAGGCAGTGCTAGCTTGGGAGCCACCTAGGAGCGTGATGGAGGTGCGGAGTTTCCTAGGACTGGCTGGATACTATCGGAGGTTTGTGCCAGACTTCTCCAGAGTCGCGACACCACTTTAAGATTTAAAGAAGAAGGGTAAACCCTTCGTGTGTTTAGATAGATTTCAGCGGAGCTTCTAGGAGCTGAGACAGAGATTGACCAGCACACCCATCTTGAGGCTACTAGAGGAGGGAGTAGGGTATGTAGTCCACTGCGATGCATTAGGGACCAGAATCGAATGTGTCCTGATATAGAAGCATGCAGTGATCACCTATGGATTATGATAGTTGAGGCAGCATGAGCATAACTATGCTACCCATGACCTGGAGTTAGCAGTAGTGGTCTTTGCTTTGAAGATGTGGCGACACTATCTGATGGGCGAGTGCTCTACAGTCTACTATGACCACCAAAGTCTCAGGTACATCTTATTGCAGAAGGACCTGAACCCGAGACAGCGGCGATGTCTCAAGTTCCTCTAGGACTATGACTTCGAGATAGTCTATACTCCAGGAAAAGGGAATGTAGTATCCGATGCTCTCAGCAGGAGGACGGGCTTTCAGCTACTTGGAGAGGTGACCGAGCTATTAGCCGCTTTGTAGATATCTTTCGTGGATAGAGACGTAGTACCCTTTCTGCAGTCACTCACAGTCACTCCTCCACTACTCCAGTGGGTCAGAGAGGCACAACGATGGGACGTTGACTGTTAGACGTGGCATGCACAGATTTCCACTGGTCATGCACTAGATGGATTTTTGGTAGGTGGAGAGCATGTCATCCTTTTCAGAGGATGTACCATGGTACCAGATTCTTTACAGGAGGAGGTGCTAAGATAGTTTCATATTCCTCCTTTAGCAGTAAATCCAGGTGTGGCGAAGATGTACCAGGATCTCAGACGATATCACTGGTGGCCGGGTATGAAGAAGGTTGTAGCAGAGTTTGTTTCTCGATGCCTCCTATTCCAGCAGGTGACGGCAGAGCACCAGGTACTAGCAGAATTGGTACAGCCCTGGGAGGTCCTCGAGTGGAAGTGGGATGAGATATCTATGGATTTCATGACTGGACTTCCACGTACTTCCAGAGATCACGACTCCATTTGGGTGATTGTCGGCCGACTCACCAAGTCGGCCCACTTTTTACCCATCATAGAGCATGGATCTGTGGAGAGCTTGGGACGCCTCTACGTTCAGGAGATTGCATGTCTTCATGGTGTTCCATCATTATCGTCTCTGATCGAGATGCTTGCTCTACTTCCCAGCTTCAGAAGTGGTTGCAGGAGGCATTCAGGATGCAGCTACGTCTGAGAACCGCCTTTCACTCTCAGACGGTTGGATAGAAAGAGAGGACAATTCAGACTCTCTAGGACATGCTCCGTGAATGTTTACTCGACTTTGGTCATAGCTGGGAGGAGCACCTACCTTTGGAGGAGTTTGTGTACAATAATAGCTACCACTCCAACATCAGGATGGAACCATAAGGGCCATTGTACGGCCGACCTTGTCGGTCACCTCTATGCTGGACAGACCCTGGGGAGTCAGCACTTGTGGGACCAGAGATGGTCCAGGACACGATAGAGAAGGTCCAAGTCATCCAGGAGAGGAAGAGGACAACTCAGAGCCGACATAATTCTAATGCTAACAGGAGGTGGAGACCACTAGAGTTTGAGGATGGCGACCACATTTTCTTGCGGGTCTCACCTCGACGTGGATTATAGAGATTTTTCCGGGTGGAAAGATATATCCGCACTTTATCGGACCTTTTCAGATTCTCAGTAGGATAGGCTAGGTGGATTATCGCCTGGCTCTACCACCTCAGTTGCATAGGGGGCATGACATCTTTCATGTATCTTAGTTGAGGAGATACATGCACGACCCGACGCATATCATCGCCCATGGGGAGCTGGACATTGACGATGGGGTGACTTTTGTGGAGGTCCCAGTGGAGATTGAGGATCGAAAAGAGCGTGTCCTATTTGGGAGGTGTATTCTTCAATTACGCATCAGGTGGCAGCACGGGAACCTCCAGGAGAGCACATGGGAGCGGGAGGCTCAGATGCGTGCTCAATACCCTCATTTTTTACCTAGTTTGTGATGTATCTTCACGGGGAAGTAAATCCATGAGGTGGGAGAAATGTAGAGACCCGTAAATTTCAAGGGAAATTTTTTTTTCTTATTTTTCTTTGGGATTTTAGAAGTACGCAGTTTCTGACGGCACCTAATTCCGAGGCCCGGTGTGCCCAGAATCAATTTTCGAAGTTTAGCTCGAGTAAGTTCTGTGAACGAATGAGCGGGTTTTTCTAACATTTGAACTGTTTGTCGGAATCTACATCCGAGGGAAATGATGAAACCGCAGCGCCAGTTGTTACCTAAGAAGAACCTTTCTGGTGTTGTGTTTGCTCGAGAGGAGTTTCTACGAAAAAAGGAATTCATTAGTGAGTAAAATAAAATTGTGAGACTGTTTTATTTTATTTCTTTTAAGTGGTTTAATCCTAAGGATAGAAGTTGGGTGGAACTAACCACCCATGTGAGGTTAAAGGTGAGGTAGGGCCCACATGGACCCCACCCCTTCAATTTCCCTAAACCCCCTCTTTAATGTTGGAAACCCCCCATAAGATTATGACTATTACTGCTCTCAATTAATGAATGCCAACACAACCTATTCAATTAATTGAACTCATTAATTAATTGAATTAGATATTTTTTGAATTTTAAATGTTGGAATGGGTGAATAAAATAAGACAAAGCCTTATTTTATTTTTTGTTGTTTCATTGTGAGGAGTTTGGGGAGAAAATAACCACATTCTCGAAGATCTTCTTCTTCCTTGTTGAAGAACGCGAAGAACGTCGGAGCACCAAGGAGTGATCGATGTGCCATTCTTCTCCTCTCTACAGCCAGTGCGAGACGCCATCCAACATGGACATACGCCGAGGTCTTCAACCCCGACACCGACTTTGACATAATTTTTGAGGTAGGGGATTGTTTTACATTCAAGATGAATTTACGATCTTCGTTCACGTTTATTAAGCCGCTTGTTATCAAGATAACGAGAGGAGGTCAGACCGCACGAACACGACCGAACCTCCTCCCCGTGGTTGTTAATTTTTCACTATGGTTTGGAATGGAGGTGACACTGTGTCGTCGCACCGTGCGGGAATGAGGGAACTGCGGCCGGAGCAGGCTGTTGTGAAGAAGTGCGGCGCCGTCGCGCCGCGCCGAGGCCAAAGAACCCGCAGCCATGGACGGGCCCTGGTGGAGGTGCGTGGTGTCATCGTGCCGCATCAGACGGACAAGGGTTGTGGCCTAAGCCGCAGCTGTGTAGGAGATGGTGGCCAGAATCACCGGTCGTTGGCGCTTCGGAAGGGTGGGACCGCAAGGTCCCGCGGCGGTAGCACCGGTCGGCCAATCGGGTCGGCCGTTCGGAGGAGGCCGGGGGTCGTAACCCCCGGAAGCAGACATGCCGGCTCCCTCCATGTGGGGGGCTTCCGTTTTGAGACAAGGGGGGCAGCGCCCCCCCCCCCCCCATTTTCCGCTTGGCCGAAATGGCCGAGCTGCTAGCCACATGGGCCGCGCCCACGCCAGGCCAACCGGCCGCACCGAGCCTGACCGGTCACGCCGGGCCAGAACGCCCGCACTAGGTCGGGCCGCCTGCACTGGGCTGGACCCCCGCGCTAGGCCGGGCCATGCCCTAATGGGTCGGACCCGGACCTAGGTCAGGTCGACCCAGTTCGGGCCGACCATAGGGGTTTTGGGTTGGGTCGGTCCTGGCCCAAACCCCCCTAAAATCAGACAGATTCGTTCAAACGCCCGTAACATGGGCTACAGACTTTCGATCGATGCACCGTCAGTTGAGATGTGATACTTGGATTGAGAAGGTCATTTCAGTATATTACACTCAAGGTTTCAGAGTACATTGGGTTCATCCGGGTTGGTTCGAACACAAAACCAACCGGGCCTTCGGAGCGGAAACACTTATAACTTGAGCTCCAGACGTCCGATTGAAGTGACATATACTTTGTTGGATTCCTCTTAGTGAGAAGGTTTTTTGGCTTACTCCGACTGAGGTTTGGAAGCCATTGGAGTACGATAGGGTTGGTTTGGACTTAAAAACTAACCGGGCCACTAGGATGAAAACGCCAATAACTCTCAGATCGGGCGTCCGATCGACGCGCCGTCAGTCGCGTTGAGTTCCTATTGAAGAGACAGAACATTGGGATACATCAACTCCGGACTTCGTGTCAGTTTATGTATCGATACCCTTGGCTCGTGGAGCGGACCCTCTCAGAATCGAGCATGCTGTGTGTCGGAACCCTAGAGTTGGTTGCGACTGTGACGACGATGACGACTGTACTGGGATCCTCCATGGGTTTGACAATGATGAAGACCATACTGAAATCCTCAGTGTGTTCGACGGTGAAGACTACTGTTCTTGTATCCTATGTGGTTCCGGCAGTACGTGACTACTGTTCTTGTATCCTACGTGGGTCTGGTAGTATTTGACTCTATACTTTTATCCTACATGGGTCCGACAGAGTGGCTGGTCTTGTATCCTTTGTGGGTCTGACAGCTTAGTCGGTCTTGTATCCTATGTGGGTCCAACCACTTAGATGAATCAGTGGCTACATCTAATCATCTCCACCCCTTTTCATTAGTAGTATACCAATGTGAGCTGAGTCTTGACATTTAATCATTATCTTCGATATGATTGTTTTGCTATCCTGTGTGGATTGGGTTGTGTTATCCTGTGTGGATTGGATTGTGCTATCCTGTGTAGACAAGATCGATCTTGGGCTCAGATGTTGGAGCCGAACTGGAATTGATGACTTAGGTATATGTATGGGCATATACCTAAGTAGAGTTGGTTGTTACTTCGTGATTGTATCTTTCCTTTGTGGTTTATCCTTCGTGGATTCTAGGAGACCTTCGGGGGAATCGGGGTCCCTACTAAGTAGCGAGTACTCACCCCTGCACGGGCTATTCCCGCACTACATTTTGTTGGATACAGACGACAGACAGCACTGAGCGTGGTTGAGGCTTGTGGACCAAGTCAGTACCCGGAGAGGGACCACTGTGCAAGATGTACGTGGAGCATACGGATGGACCCGAGGAGCTGAGGAGACTATCTGTACCCTCCCTTCAGGTGGTATTTTTAGTGGATGGCTCGGTGTTGCTACTTTACTTTTTAGTTGTTGTACATTCCTTTCAGTTGTAATTTACTTTCAGTTGTGTTTGTATTCTGTCCCATTTACTTTCCAGCACTTACAGTGGTTCCTAGTTTACTTAGTGTTTACTTTAGCTTGCTTACTCTGTGGTGTTTGTTTACTTTGTTATGGAAATACCTTCCCTTCTTATAGTTATTTAAGCCTTTGGTTCTAGTTGCCAGCCCTGGCCTATGGAAGTTGGGCTTGGGGTAGTCACAGCATGGGCCCGGAGGACGGGTCATGACACTCTGACCCATCATGATTAGTGGGGGAGGTAAAAAATGATCCGGAAAAGGTTTTGATGCATCAACATCTTGAAGATCATAAAAATATGGTCGATGAACTCTTTACTGAATGTGTCATGGAGTGGCGTCCATACTATGGTGATCCACGACCAGGGCAGCAGGGGTATGTACAATATTCCCCTGATGAGTTTCCTCTAGATAAACCTGACTATACTAACTATGTTTACATGATAGAGGCTGGAGTTTAGGGAAATATGGTGTGGTATGTTTCACCAAATCCACCTGAACTGTGTGATAATCCTTAGGACCTGGCTCAGGATCCCCGAGATGCTCCGTAGGCCATCCCTCCAGTCTTACACGAGCCACTGGGCATACTTATAATGTTTAAGAACCTTCCAACACACTCGTGGTTATAGAAGCTCATCATGCCAGGAATCCCCACCTAGATGATCTGATGGTGGTGATCATTTCACACAATGAAGGATTGGAAACTCGATAGGTGGCCATATAAACTGATATAAATCCATAACCTGAGTGGTAAAATGATATTCCAACACCCCTGGGTTTTGGAAACCCCACATTGTCCCTTTTAATGAGACGGTTTATCCACTTCCTCATCTGAACCATTTCATCTCAAGATGTGGACCCATGTTGGGAACTCTATCCCTGTTGGAGAATTCCAAGCTCTAGTGTTTTGTACAGACATTGGAAGGGATCACATATGTCTAGTACAACAAGCTTCCCATTAGGACGGTCCCTAGATGGGAAGATCTCCATAGACAGTTCCTTTTCTGGTTCATCTCTACCACCCAAAAGACATGTATTGATTACCTCTTCAAGGGAAATCATAGGCCTGATGAGCAGGTCGTATACTTTGTCTCCTGGTGGAAAGGCCTCACCCACTCCATAGACATGACACTGACATAAGAAGAACTGCTAACAATGTGTTTGGGGAATGCCAAAATAGAACATGTCCCCTCTCTCATTACTCATAATTACCTTGGGGGATTCTCATATTTCTCTAACAAGGCCCAGAGTCAAGAGGAAGCCTTATAGGAGGCCAATAATGAAGATCTGTTCCCTGTAGTAATTTCTATAAGAAGATCCATTATGGCGGATCCCAACATGATATCACAAATTGAGGCCCCTGGGCAGTTGGATTTATTAATAGTGGATCCACCTTCGCGGGCTCGTAGAGGCCCTCTACCTTAGTCACAACCTCCACCCCAGCAGCGCCCACCTCAGAATTGGCAGGTGCCCCCACGTAATGCGCCACCACCACCTAAGCAAGATTACCAGGTTCCACCTCATTGATAGGACCCTTCACCCCCTGATTTGGTCTAGGATCCCCAGGCCCCCTTTTCAAATAGGAGAAAATGGACCTACTTCTTAAATGACGCGCAGGTCCCTGATTATTTCTGATGTGACTTAGAATGGAATTTTACGGTGTCTCCAATGCATGAGGCCCGAAAGAGGCATATCTCACTAATCACCCCAACTACTACCCCTATCACAGGATCATGGGGAACAAAATCAAATTTTTATATGTTTATAAAGACTAGATTCATGACTAGGTTAATAAAAACATATTAAGGTTAGGCTCAGCTCCGTCAGAGGTGGCATGTGTATTCGTGAAGCCAGATAGTGGCAGTAAGAACAAAGGTTAGTGTAATCCAGTTTCTAACTATGGGTCTCAAATGTATGATGATTGGATGGATCTTAAGGAATTTAATCATTTTCATGGTATTATCCATGCATGTATTAATTGACACAAGCCTTTATAAGTTGTTGTGTCACCCGTAGCCACTACTTCTACATCGACGTCTCAACCTCCCACTTCATAGAAGAGCTTCAGTGACACAAAGGAAACCAATGTCCCCCGCTGATGTCTTCATCATCTCATATTGTTGGAGACTTCATGCCCCCATATATGGTGATTCCCCATAAAATCCATCTAGTGGTGGAGGATTCTTCCAGTGATGTTCAAGGGTATGCTTTGGTAAAAACTACAGAGATGGTTAACCCCTACATACTTCCGGCTGACGAAAAATGCAAGACAGATCCTCCCAACATCCCAAGACGCCACTAGAATCAAAAGAGTCATGGATATATGAGCCATCGTAATGCCTTATTCAGTACTTTGAGTCAGGATGTGAATTCCACTAATACTAGTCAACAGGACTAGCATAGAGGTCAGCATGCACATCCTTCTCATCTGGTGTCATCATGTTCGTCTTCACTACCATTTAGGTTATGTGATTAGGGGGAGCCACCTCGACCACACCATGATCAGACATGATCTATTACAGACTAGCCTCAGTCATCTATCCCACATCCTTTTGACACCTCTAGAGCTTCTACTAGCATGTGTCGGGACATTCCTAGCATAAGTTAGCCGTTAGATCAACCGGAAGGTCCCATCATAACCCCTTCCACAAAATGACCTCCTGTAAGTAGATTTTCTTTCTTAGCATGGATGTATGATATCCTTAATCATCTATCCATCATTCTTACACAGCTCTCTATCCTTGAGACTCTTCGTATGTCAGTGGATATGCATGAAGCCCTCACCAAAGCGTTAATGAGACCCCACTAGTTTGAGACGGAGGTAGCAGCTGTAGAAGCCTTCCATGATGAGGCTGTCAAGCATCCTGAATTTGAAGCCATTATATCTTTATCTATAGATGATGAAGGGTCTCCCATATAGGGTCACATCCTCTCACATTACATCATCAAGCACTTTAGTGGTTTGGAGGTTCGTCATGGTCTTGTTGACACAAGATCTGGGATCAACCTAATCCCGACCCAGACACATAAAAATTTGGAGTTTCTAAGGATGATTAGAGTCCCTCCAATATGAAAATTCAAGGTTATGATATGGCGTAACATACCCATGTTGGAATGATCCACCTAATGACCCAATTTGGTGGCCAGGTAGATATCATCGAGTTCATGGTTGTATTATCGGACACCACTTACAATTCATTGATGGATAGGTCATGGATTCACCGGCATGAGATGGTCCCTTAATCATATAACTAGTGACCTAAGTAGTCCTTTAATGGTTGAGTGGGAATACACTGTGGTGGCAGATCTCCCTTTTCCTCTTGTAGAGCCCGCTACCTGAATGTACACTATTAAAAGAGCAAGGACAAGCAGAATCAGGCTAACAAGGATGAACAAGATATGGCAACGACCGACCCGTCGACAAACCTGGATATTTCCTAAAACATTATAATCCACCGATTGGGGGCTATAACCCCAGATATGGGGAAATTATTTTTTGTTTTTAGAATGAAGAGGAGGCATGTTCCAATGTCTAGGGTATGCCAGAAGGTCACCTCATATTTCTACAAAAATCAAGCTCGGTAATCCCAATGCCCCCTTCTCGTGTAAGGTATCGTGATGTCGGCCCCATGCCAATATCAATATTCCATACATTCTTGATTCACCGAGCTGGGATAAATAAGATCAGGATGACACACTACTATTGCTTTGATATCATCATGTGTGACCCATTGTGCAGAAGACCAGATGTGATCAGATCGTCAGCCTTCATCAATACAGTCTCGGCCACACAGGAGCCCCCCAATGCGGCGCCCACCATAGATCATGCTGATACCAGCTTCCCATCAGGATCTGTCAATTCATTGGAATCGCCTCCCATGAATGATCCCACCTCCAAGACTAATGAAGAGGATTTGAAGGATTCCCCCCCTTTGAAGAAGGTGTCTCCACCACAGTCTATGAGTTGGTAAAGTTGAACCTTTTTTGTGCGACCAATTTGAAACCCACATTGATTACAGCCTCTATACATATAGAAGAGAAAAATAAGAACATGTATTTTCTGAAGTAGCATCGTGATGTGTATTCTAGGTTTATAGCAAGATGCATGGGTTAGATCCTCAGGTCACCATCCATCAATTTGGGGTTCCAACAAATCATTATAGGTTTAAACAAAATCCTAGAAAGATGCATCATTATCATGGTGCCATGATTGAGGATGGGTATGATAATCTCATCAGAGCCAATTTCATCAAGGAGGTCTAATACCCCCAATGTTTGGTTGACATTGTTCTTGTCATGAAATAGAATGGACATATCAGACTCTGCATAAACTTTTGGGATCTCAACTTTCATTGTCTGAAGGATGATTTTCCACTTCCTGTGACATAACTGTTGATTGAATCTATCATTGGGTTATAGGATCTCTCCTTCATGGATGAGTATTCTGGGTATATTCAAAATCAAATGGCCCCTAAGGATGAAGAGTCTACCACCTTCAAGGCACTATAAGGTACTTTTTTCTACCATGTAATTCCTTTTAGTATAATGAATGCATGTTCCACCTATTAGTGTTCCATGAATCACATATTTTAGCAGATCCTCAGGAAATTGGTGGAATTCTATATGGGTGACCTGGTGGTCAAATATAGACATCATCAGAACCATATGAAAGACATTGTTAAAGTGTTCAGTTTCCTTATTTCTCGCCATCTAAAGATTAACCCATTGAAGTGTGCCTTCAGGGCCACGCCCAGAATATTTCTCATCATCATTGTAAGATATAGAGGCATTAAGATCAATATGGAGAAGATTATGTCCATCATTTAGATGTCTCCACCGAGCAGTATTCTAGGGTAGCGAGGCTTTGATGGCCACATGGTCTACATGCAACGATTCTTCACGAATTTGGTCAGTAATTGTAAGCCCTTATTTCGGATAATGAAGAAAGTCACAATCAATGAATGGGACGAGGAATGATAGAAAACTTTTGAGGAAATAAACCAGTACCTATTACAGCCTCCAGTCCTGATGCAACCCATTACCAGAAAACCACTGGTCCATTATGTGTCTGCCCTTGAACAATCTCTTAGTTCCCTTCTCTCCCAGAAGAACATTGAGGTAATGGAGAAGAGTCTATACTATCTCAACAACTTGATCCCCAGTATAGAGATTAGATAATCCAAATTTGAGAAAATATTCCTTTTATTGGAATTCACAGTGTAGAAATTGTAACTTTACTTACATCACCATGATATACAACTAATATCCTATGTGGATCTGCTGAAGTACATCCTAAACCACCCTAGGTTGATAGGACATCTAGCTTTGTGGGAAGTGATCCTCCAGTAGTTCGACAACAGGTTTGTCTCCCAAAACATATTAAGGGACACACATTGGCAGACTTCCTTGCCACTCATCCAGCTCATGAAAACTAGTCTCTAGATCATGATTTTCCTGATGAGGTAGTCTTCTCGGTAGACCAGGCCATCCCATGATGAAAAATTTACCTGGATGGTGCTTCCTGAATTCCAACAGCAATTAGACTCAGTGATCCCAGGCTCAACATGGTGTTCTTGGGTATCATCTTCATCATGCCGACACAGGTTTCTATTCCATATTCATTTCGATTGTCAGAACATTGTACCGACAATGAGTCAGAGTATTAGGCTCTCATTATTGGCCTCGATTTGGCCCTCGAGGTTGATGTTACCCACTTTCATGTGAAAAGGGAATTAGAAATAGCCATCACATAGATAAACGATGACTATGTTGTCATGAAGCAATATGTCGTACCACTTTTGGAACATACCCACCGTTTGGAGGCCCAATTCCCATCTCAGCCAGAGGTTATCGTGCCCCTCATTCACGAAACAGTCAATCCAATGCCTTTTCTAGCCTGGCTGCATCTCTGGAATAGCCTGATCCGGATGATTTGATTACCCTATGTGGCACACCAGAGAGTCATCACCCACATCACTCCGTACGATGGAGATTTCTTGTAGGTAGGCCACCTTACCACCGATGAATCTATATCAGGACCCCCAGGTCCCCCTACCTTAGTGTTGGAAGTGAATCCTGACTGGAGGACTCCATTTATTGAGTTCCCCCACCACAGTAATCTCTTTGCAGATCAAGATAATAATTAGTGAATATGATGTCATGCATTTCATTTTACCCTATAATGTGGTCCCTATAATCATTAAATCCTCTTCATGCACAGATTTGATGGGGTTCTCATCTCTTGAATTCAAGGAGGTGAGATTTTCCAGTTCGCCGTGAAATTTGATGTCGGTTTCTGCGGGGCTCATCAGGCGGGGTTGAAACTATCTCACCAGAACCGAAGTCTATGGTATTTTTGGCCTTCCATGACCTGTGACTATATTGTGTTTTCCTAAATGTTCCATGCCTGCCAAATCCATGCTAATTTTTTACATCGACCACTGGTGCCTCTCCACACTACCATGTAATATTATCCCATTGAAGTATTGGGACTTCACGTCATGGCCGGGACCATATCCACTAGTGACAACTCTCCAATGCTGGTTCATCCTGACTGCTATGGATTTATTTTCCAAGTGAGCCAAGGCTATTTTGAAAAAGGAGGTCAAGGATAGTTTTATCATTTAATTTTTTAGATCCACCATCATATACCTATTTAGAATCCCATATTCCATCCTCATCGATAACAACACCAACTTCTGGGAAGCTGAGTTGAAGAAATTTTACACCATGTACAACAGCCGTTCTAGCAATACCTTCTACATTCATGCAAAATAAAATGGAAAGATCTAGGAATTAAATAAAACAATCCCTAAGATCTGGAAAAAAATGGTTGGTCCGAATAAGAAGAGTTGGCCGAACAAGCTCCCCAATGTGCTCTGGGATTATTATATGATGACTCGTAATTCCTCACAGGTGACCCCATACTCCCTATTGTACAGAACAAAGGCCATACTAACTATTGAGATTCAATTTCCTTCACTACACACAATTATCTATGATCACAAAACACCAGATAAGGCAGTTTAATCCCATCTGGATCAACTGGAAGCACTAGACAAGAACAGGATTTGTGCCTTGTATAATCTAGAAAAGAATCAGAACAAGATAGCCTGAGTTTTCAACAATAATGTTCACCTTCACTCATTCATTCATGGTGACATGGTGTTGGATATTAGAATGCCAATGATACCTGATAAGAAACCATCCAACTGGTCCCCAAATGGGAAGGACCTTGCATCATTCACATGGTTTACCGCAAAGGCACGTACTCCCTGATTACCATATATGGTGAGGATATAACTCCTCCCACTAATTCCACATTCCTCAAGAAATGCATTTGCTGAGTAAAAAGTCCCACATGACCATAAAATGTGAAATCATTACCGCAAAACATTAAAATTCATTATCCGTCTGAGCTGAAGGATGTAAGATCTCCCCATATCCATTATCCCGCATGATAGTAAACTGTGAGATGGTCTGAGCTCTATGAACATAAACTAAGATCTCCCCATATCCATCATCTCACAATAAATTAAAATGAATCATCATGAACTACCTATGGATTGATTCCCATCCCCATGGGATACATAGGAATGCTCGAATACTTTGTCTTTGTGTTCATCCCCCAAACTCTTCTCTTTGACTACCCCTGGGTGTATTTTTCATGGAGGATCCCACACGTTTTAGAATAGAATTCTTTGGACCAACTAATTTTGGGGTTATAATGATCACACCATGTCCCCCTGCCTGTTTTTGATCCTACCACATCCTCATCGCACAACGTTAAACTGCATGGATCTTTCATGAACTACGAATGGATTTATTCCCATCCTAATAGGATATGTAAGAATTCATGTAAATTTATTACATTGGTCCAAGTCTAAATATCATGATCACCCCTTGGGTCAAAAAAATATGCTGTTTTGTAGGATTTTTCATCATTCACGTCATGTTTATCTGGGAAGCACTATGTATCCCTCTCCATGGAGACACCCACCTCTTTCGTCATCCCTCCTGACATTAAACCGTACAGGTGTACTCATGCTTCGAACATCCTCTTTATTTTGGTCTTCATAATCTTTCACATCCAAAATGACCCCTGAACAACATCGATGCTAGGCCCCAAGGCTATACTACTATTTCTAGCCAACGTCCACAAGGGTCTCAATTAAAAAATTGATACAAGTTCTGCGTTTCCAATATGGTCAGCAGTCAACACTCATTTTTTCCCATTTCTGGTCACACGATGTGGATGCTATGTTTTGATTGTGGTAAACTGCTATCAACCATCATTAGTAGCATCATGTTTGTCGCAAATATGGGGTGACGTGGTTAATTTTGTCTTTCTATCCCTTCAATAATCCGTATACCTCTGGAAGGATTGTTTATTTGGTCAGGATCGACCCTGTCAGATATTCTTCTCCCATCATCATACCCATTATATATTGGGGAGATCCTGATCATATTCCTTTTTCCCACATCGTGAATTGCTGACATGGGATGAGGATCTTTGGTAAGGAAATACTAGTATAAAGGTTCTTGTATCAGTGGTTTGATCCCTATGACCTTAAACTAAAATAATTCACCGTCCTCACCACAAGACGTTAAAATCCAAGATGGTTGGGACATTCTGTTATAGGTACCATGGCCTTTTCAGCACCTATCCCATGTTCACATTCAAAATTGTGCAGTGCGGTATGGACTCCATGTCCTCATTCACATCGTGATATTTTTTTCATGCCACACATATCACCTTCATACATCCCTCCTTCATACCATGTCCTAGTTGAATGACGTAAAACAACACATCATCTTCTAGAATAATGTATGGCTTTATTCCCATCCTCATGGGATATGTAGGACCACCCTAACATTTGGTCATCAGGTCCATCCCTGTTTCTTCAAAACCTCCTCATCTTTCTGGCCCCCTGGCCTGAGTTCCTCTGGATGAGGTATATGGTGTGGTATAGACTCAATGCCCCCATTCACGTTAGGTTTTTAATAGCAACTCCATGTACCTCTCACATCTAAGAGTTCTTCCTTCATCTATTCTACACTTTTCTTTTCGAGTTTCCTACTCTTGAGTTGGGCCCCTCGACCCTCTTTGGTAGTTCACCAATTTGCTTAGGAGCACTCTAGTTTAGGGCCTAGAGTGTTGTATTTTAAATATATAGGTTACGGGCATAGAGGAATTGCGCTAGTGGGTTTTCCCAAAATTAATATTAACATTTAAACAACGTTCAATCCGAGATACGTCACGATGTAAAATACCAAATCTTTGGAATGGAATGAAGAATGAAAATCTTAAGAGGTAATCCTGGAACCACATAGATAATATCATCATATGATGGTTATAATTAATTTAATTATATCACAAGAATCACCTTGGTGGAATTCTATCTTCATTGATGTCTCTGGTCATGATCATGTGATCCATCGTTGCATCGTAGAATACAAGTGTAGGATTTCTCTAGCGGTGATCCACACGTGTGCCACGTTTCTCTGGACATCGCCGAAGGGATCTTCAGGGGCTAGCGTAAAAGAACCTTTTCTTGCGATGTCCACCTTTTATCGCCTTGGTCTCTCGATCTTGAGAGAATTCTTGGAGGAAGGAGATATTTTGGCCTTGAAAGAATTCTCCAGAATTTTTGTGCACAACGATTGAGGAAAAGTGTTGGGGTTGGGAGGATATTTATAATCGGGTTTGAGGTTATAGTGTTATGACAATAAATAAACATGTTACACGTTTTATTTATTTCATTAAATCTTATAGAAAACCCCCATGTCGAATTATTAAATCCCTAACATGCGCCCATGCTGATTATAATAAATATCATTTAATAAAACAATATTATATCCTCAAAATCCCGACTGGAAAAACTACACAGTGTGTAATCATTAATACATGGCGTGTAATTTTTTCTATAAAACTACACGGTGTGTATATTTAATATACACGTCCTGTACTTTTATTTTCCACATTCCTTCATTTCCTCCACCATATTTATTAGTCCTTAAGTAATGAATATTTATTTCTTAAATAAATGAAACTACATTACTCACTAATAAATGTATTACTTCTCCCAAAATATATTCTCTGGAATAACTATTGTCGAAATAAATGTAATCAGTAATCCTTAAATAATTATTAAACCACAGTCGAGAATAATATTTATTTAACTTTTTAAATTAATATTTAACTGAGATACATGGACACAATTAGTGTGTGACCCTCTAGGACCCTTTCTCAGTGGCATTAGGCGGAGCCTGCCTAAAGTCCAAGGTCAGCATCATACAACATGCCAAGGCACCCTTAGAGAAAAAAGTTAATGCCGCAATGATGTGTCACCTCATACGATCGCTTACCATGTAATATAATCCCTTTGTCTCAATTTCTCTAATCAAGCAGGTTGCATGCTAGTGCCATCAACCCATCTCGATTATTCATTCTTTGACTCCCCGGAATTGAACTCATCCATACTTTACCATGGCCATGGATTAATTTAGGCTAAATCAATTCCATCAAAGGGCCGGAGATATCTACTTATATTATGGAAAAGAAGAGGAAAATCCTTTATCGCATTATCTATTAATGAAGTATTACTCTTGACGCACCCAATGTATCCTACCTCGCTGGGAAGAGTGTGTCGTCACAGTTTTTTTCAATATATCTAAGTGTGCGAGTTGTAATACCCATTAATAATAATCTTAAAGCCTACGGACCAATACACACGTCCGCATATAGAAACATCCAAAGACACTATAAAATTTTTATTTCTTACTAGTGGGCCTCATTCTCATAATATCCTCCTAGATATTACTAAGGGTGCACACCATGAGAAGGTGCCTCAATTTTTTATTAGTTCTCACCCCTAATGACCTGTATTATTTGTGCCTCTCAAATAATAGCATCCATCCACATAACATATATTCAAGAATAGTTTTATGGCACTTATGGTTTCTCATTATAGCAGGAATCTGCTATGAACCATTAATGCAACAGCTTTCCATAGGAAATTATCTCATGAGTTTTCACGCAGAAGAACAATCAAGATCTGATAAGGATTTTATTAATGAATAAAGTACAAAGTAGTTGGTTATAGGCCACCAACTCCAACAGACTCCCACTTGGACTAGAGAAAACTGCTAACAACGTTTTATCCACAAGATCTCACATGATATTCATGCTTCTATTGAGATAGGCCTTTAGTCATGGCGTCCTCCATATTCTCTTCCGTGGACACTCTTCTCACTACAACTTCACCGCTTTGATAGAAATCCCTCCATATGTGATACTTCCAGAGTATGTGCATTGTCTGTTGGTGTGACCTTCGTTATTTTTCAAGATCCACCGCTGCAGTATTATCACAGTACAATGTAATGGGATCTTTACTTCTAGGCACCACATCATGCTCCAGGACAATGTTCCGAATCCAGATGGCTTCCTTGGCTACATCCGAAGCCGCTATATATTCAGACTCCGCTATAGAATCAGAGACAAAGGGAAGCTTTGAACTCTTCCACCTCACAGCTCCCCCATTGAGATAGAAAACATATCTAGATTGTGACTTCAGATCATTCGGATCTGTCTGAAAACTAGCATTAACATACCCTTTGATGACAAGCTCCTCCTCTCCTCCATACACATGGAATATATCCTTAGTTTTTCTCAGATACTTAAGGATAGTCTTAACGGTAGTCCAATGCTGTTATCCTAGATCTTCTTGATATCTACCTACCATGATCAGTGCATAGGAAACATCAATCCAGGTACATAACATGGCATACATGATGGATCCTATAGCCGAAGCATATGGGATCTTACTCACTCTATCTTTCTCTTGTTGTGTCTGAGGATACATTTTCATAGAAAGATGTAGGCCATGTGACAATGGAACTAATCCCATCTTGGATTGTTCCATACTAAATCTCTTTAGTATCTGTTTAATGTATCTACTCTGACGTAGTCCAAGCAGCCTCTTAGATCTATCACGAATGATATTAATCCCAAGAATGTAGGCTGGTTCACCCAAGTCCTTCATGGAGAAACACATTTTTAACCAGTCCGTAACTGACTGTAAGACTGGTATGTCGTTTCCAATAAGAAATATGTCGTCAAAATATACTACTAGGATAACGATCACATTCCCATTAAACCTCTTATGAACACATGGCTAACATTTGTTCTTAATGAACCCAAATTCCTTTATGGCTTCATCAAATCGAATGTTTCATGACCTGGATGCCTACATTAATCCATAAATGGATTTTTGCAACTTGCAAACCTATTTGGCTTCACCTAGTGTCACAAAACCATCTAGTTGTGTCATATAGAAATCTTCCTAAAGGTTCCCATTAAGGAGTGTTGTTTTGACATCCATATGACAATCCTCGTAGTCATGGTAAGCTGTTATGGAAAGTATGATTCTTATGGATTTAAACATGGAAACTAGTGAGAAGTTTTCATCATAGTCAATTCCTTGACGCTGTCTGAACCCTTTTGCCACTATCCTTGCTTTATAGGTGCTAACTTTACCTTCAATGTCCAACTTTCTCTTGAATACCCATTTGCATCAAACAGTCTTTATATAAACTGGCTCATTGACCAGAACCCATACATGGTTCTGATACATCGAATCCATCATAGAATTCATATCTTCTAGCCATCATGCATCTTTTGAGCTTTCTACTACTTCCTTGTAGGAGAGAGGTTCATCATTTTCCAACAATAATGATTCAACATCCTCAGGGACTAGGAAACCAAATCTCTCTGGTTCACTTACCTTTCTGGAGCTCCTACACAGTAATTGTGCTTCTGGAACCTCTTCCACGAGGACCTGTGGAACTTGTTCTTGAACCAACTCCTGTGTATCTTGAGCATCAACTTCATTGGAGTCAATCTTTCTCCCACTATCCTTCTTGAGGATGTGTTCCCTGTCAAGAAAGATGGCTTGTCTTGCGACATTGACATTCTTTTCTGAAGGGTTATATAGGTAATAACCCTTTTTTTCCTTGGTATATCTTATAAAGATACTCCTCGTGCCCCGGGGTGCTAGTTTGTTTCATGGAAAGGCCCTATCAAACGCCTCACATCCCCATACACGTGTGTGCGACAAAATGGTATTCTTTCCATTCCATATCTCGGAGGGAATTCCATTTTCCTCCTTAGTTGGTACTTAGTTTAATGTGTATGCAACAGTTTGTAATTCCCATCCCCAAAAGTTTAATGGAAGATCTGCATGACTCATCATCGACCTCACCATGTCCAACAAGGTGTAGTTTTTTCGTTTCAATAACATCGTTCCACTGTGGTGTATAAGGAGGAGTGAGTTGAGATAGAATCCCAGACTCCTGTAGAAGATCGATGAACTCTTGGTTCAAATATTCTTCACCTCGATCTTTATCTTCTTACCAATCTGATTCTCTAATTCATTATTGAATTCCTTTATTTTCTCTAAGGCCTATGACTTATACCTCATTAAGTAGACATATCCATATCTACTCAAATCATCAGTAAAAGTAATGAAGTAAGAATAAACACCTCTAGCTTCTACTTGAAATGGTCCACACACATCCATGTGTAACAATCCTAGAAGCTCTGTGGCCCTTTCACCCTGTCCACCAAAAGACAGCTTGGTCATTTTTCCTTGTAAACAAGCGTGACATCTATCAAGTGGTTTTAGCTTAGTAGAGTCCAAATAGCCATCTTGGCAGAGCTTTGTCAAGAACTTTTCATTCACATGACCGAGATGGTGATGCCACAACTGGGTAATGTATGAGTCATGTGAGTTTGTTTCATTATCGATTACCAACACTTGGTTTTCATAATTTAATACATACAAACCATTATTTAAATGTTCCATACTATAACATATGTTGTTCTTATAAAATAGACAACCCTTATATCCAAATTTGAAAAAAAATCCATCCATATCCAAACAATATACAAAAATTATGTTCTTGGTGACACTAGTCACATAATAACAGTTATGTAAATCCAAAATCATCCCATTCGGCAGTGAGTGGTGTTAATCAGAAATATCCAACGCAGCCAGCCTTGCACCATTGGTAGCTCGCAGATCCACCTCTCCTCTGACAATATTTCTAAATCTACTTTGTTCCAACATTTGAATATAGATGTGAGCCCCACAAGGTGTATCTAATACCCAATGTGTAGAAATAGAAAGATTGCACTCGATAATGAACACACCGTTAACATCCCCATGCTTCTGAGTGCAGTTCCTCTTCTAGTGGCCTTGTTTTCCACATGTAAAACACACCGCCTCCCATTCCTTACCCTGTCTCTGGATCTTCCCCTTCGTGGAAAGACGTTGCTCAGAGGATTCAAATCGTTTATAAGTCTTTGTTCCCTTTACCTTGTCCTTCCTTTTCCTATTCAACATAAGGACTTTGGGTTTGTCACGCCCCATGTCCTTATCTACTTGGTGAATCAAGGTTAGAAGTTCCGATAGACTCCTCTCATTGTTACTCATGTTGTAGTTGACAATAAAGCTAGAGAAGGTATTGGGAAGTGATGATAGGATGAGATCTGTACACAACTCATCTGGGAATTTAATCCCTAAATTGTCCAGGCATTCAATGTTGCCAATAAGATTGACTACATGAGGCCCAGATGGCGCAGACTCTCCAAGCTTAGTTGTTAGCAACGAATTGTAGATATCATACCTCTCTTGTCTCACCTTCTCTTGGTAGAGATCCTTAAGGTGAGACATCATGCTATATGCATCCATGTTTTCATGTTTCTTAAAGAGATCATTGGACATGGCCGATAGCATGAAACACTGGAAATTTGTGGCATAATCCATGTTTTTTATATAGAGAGATAATTCCTCATCACTGGCCTCTTTCCCAGGCGCAACTATAATAGGCTCTTCCAGCACATACAAAATCCTTTCGTGGTGAAGGATGACGCGTAAACGCCTCTACCACTCTTGGAAATTGGAATTGGTGAGAATGTTTTCCTTCTCGAGTATGGTTCAAATGATATGTTTGAAGTCATTTTCTTTCCATTTCTACAAATTAAGATGAGAAAAGGTTTATTACTTTATTACAAAACTGATAGAAATAAATAAATTAATACAGATTAGTCTCCCACTATTTTATCGAAATCCAATATCTCTCACCATTGACGTTAGAATATTCTGTTGCTGAATATTCTAGTGGAAAGGATACATATTACCCTTCTCATTACCCCAAATAGGGTTGGTCAAGCAACTTGAAGGGTTATAGGTTGGCATTCAAAATGCCAACTGCATTATGTCGCAGCACCTTGATCAACTAATTGGACTCCCCAATCCTGAAATCCTTTTATTTTGGATTTCCTCAACCTTTGCCTCTTTTTCACACCATGTCCTGCTGTGGTAGTCAAACCTTGATGTGAACCAAGTCAAGTCAACCCAAAACCATGAATTTGATTTTCCACGATAATTGAAAGCACCCCAACTAGGGATGGTCTAGCACCTTTAACTATGGTTCGATTCTAACCAAGATTATGGAAGGCTATACCGACTTAATATTTCTTTTGAGGGATTTTATCCTTATACATAAATAGCCATTTTATTATCTTTGCTTACATTATTTTTAATATTAAGTGGGATATACTTACGTTATTGACCATGTGTAAGATATTATTTTCACATAAGCCTATTTTTATTTTAGTTCCATCTTGCATTCTTATTTAATTCATTAATTATGTGATTGTGAAAACACATACATAATAAATAAACCATGAAACTGACATAAATAAAATAAATGGCATGATCATGAGCTTTTCTATTGGTTAGTTTATCTACCAGTTGTTCAACTAACCGAATACCTAGGGGAGAAACCCCTTTAACCTTTCGAGTTAGTGTTTACAGCTTTCCACATGTCCCCCTTTGTATCTCCTTGGATTGGCTTGACCATTGCTCTTGACTTGAGCCGCCTCCACTAGCTTGGGAGCTCCATCCATTACATATGCATTAATCTCACATGCAGGTGAGGGGTAAAAAGGGGGTTTTACATAAAAGAATCTTTGGGTGCACATGCCCCACATATTAATGAGGAGAAGGCTCTCAGGATAACAAATTTAAATAAATATATTAAAAGAAACCATTCATATACAAAGTTCTTGGTCTAGCTCATGATCATCCATACATGAAATGATATTTACACATAAATAAAACTAGAATTCAGTTATTTAATCATTCTTTCTTAATATCAATCACGCTTGAATCAATTAATTATCTTTTAATTAATCAATCCTTTTATCTTAAATCCTTTTCTGAATTTCTTTGAAATTCTTATCCATCATAATTTTTTAAAAAATAGATTCATTTAAAATTATCTTTGCACGTAACTTGTACATTGGAGGAAACCAGGTGAATTCCAATTTATTACGCAGATGTTAAATTAAACACATATTTATAAAACACGTGTCACATGTTATGCCTCAGCTATACGCTTGCACTATGGTACATGTCTCAAGGGTTTTTATAATATAATAATAAATTTTCATAAATCTGCATAATTTGGGTGAGTACACAGCATTTAGTTCTGACTACACGACATGTAATTTTATTCACCGTCCATCTGAAGTACACACCTGGGGACATGGTGTGTTAATTTACTTCATAAATTTTCGGAGTACATGTTGTGTATAGTGGGAAACACGTCGTGTAGTTTCTGCAATACACATTTTCCAGCTGGGCAAGCCGTGTGCGGGGTACAGGGTCCAACCCTAACACGAAGAGACCACACACCATGTTCTGTTGGACCATGCAACGTGTAATCCCTAAATCGTGTGCCACCTATTTCTAGTCAACACACGGTGGCATAAATGACTTAGATATGATCAATACATGGCCTGATTTGGCAGACCAGTCCGATGCATGAACCTAGTCTACATGGCATGTACTTCCAAATACACGTCGTGTATTCTCGTGTCGTACAACCATGAACGTTTGTCTCCTGTAGATGAGATCCTCTATTTAAAAGAAAAAGGTCATTTCTGTATGGTGAATGAGAAACAATAGAGAAGAAGCATATCATGATATTAAGATTTAAAGAATGAATAACTTGAATTGAAACAACTAACTTATTTAATGCATATATCACCAATGAAAAACTAAATAACTATAATAAAAGATATGATCCCTATGATACCACTTGTAGGTTCTAGGCGCAGCGGAAGCACATAGGTGGTTTTTCCCAACTCTAATTTTAACGTTTAAACAACGTTAAATCCGATATCTGTCACGAAGTATAACGTAGAATCTTCAGAATTACACGAAAAACGAAAAACATAAGAGGGAATCCCGGAACCACAGAGATAGGATCATCATATGAAGGTTATAATTAATCTAATTATATCCCAATAATTACCTTGGTGGAATTAGTTCTTCGTTGATGTCTCTGGTCACGATCATGTGATACGTCGTTGCGTCGTAGAATCCAAGTGTAGGATTCCTCTAGCGGTGATCCACACATGTTCCATGTTTATCCAGACGTCGTTGAAGGGATCTCTGGGTGCTAGCGCAGAAGAACCTTTGCTTGTGATGTCCGCCTTCGATCTCCTTGGTCTCTCGGTCTTAAGAGCATTCTTGGAGGAAGGAGTTCTATTGGTCTTGAAAGAATTCTCCAGAATTGCTGTGCACAATGATTGAGGAAAAGTGTTGGGGTTGTGAGGATATTTATAATCGGGGTTGAGGTTATAGAGTTATGACAATAAATAAATGCGTTACACATATTATTTATTTCATTAACTCTTATTGAAAACCCCCATGTCTAATTATTAATTCCTTGACCTACGCCCACACTGATTATAAAAAATATCATATAATAAAACAATTTTATGTCCCCAAAATCCTGACTGAAAAAACTACACGGCATGTAATCATTAATACATGGCGTGTACTTGTTTTCCATAAAAGTAAATGACATGTATATTTAATAAACACGATGTGTACTTTTATTTTCCACATTCCTTTATTTCCTCCACCATATTTATTAGTCCTTAAGTAATGACTATTTATTTCTTAAATAAATGTAACTGCATTACTCGCTAATAAATGTATTATTTTTTCCACAATATTTTCTATCAAATAACTAGTGGCAGAATAAATGAAATCAAGAATAATTAAATAATTATTAAACCACAGTCGGGAATAATATTTATTTAACTTGTTAAATTAAAATTTAACTAAGATACATGGACACACATAGTGTGTGACCCTCTAGGATCCTTTCTCAGTGGCATTAGGCGAAGCCTACCTAAAGTCCAAGGTCAGCGTCTAGAAACACGCCAAGGAACACATAGAGAAAGAAGTTAACGCCGCAATGATGTGTCACCTCATATGAACGCTTACCATGTAATATAATCTCTTTGTCTCGATATCTCTAATCAAGCGGGTTGCATGCTAGTGCTATTAACCCATGTGCTCGATTATTCTTTCTTTGACTTCCCAGAATTGAACTCACCCATACTTTACCATGGCCATGGATTTATTTAGGCTATATCAATTACATAAAAGGGCCTGAGATATCTACTTCTATTATGGAACAGAAGGGACAAATCCTTTCTCGTATTATCTGTTAATGTAGTATTACTCATGACGCACCCAACATATCCTACCTCGTTGTGAACAGTGTGTCATCACAGTTTTCATCAATACATCTAGGTGCGCGAGTTGTAATACCCATTAATAATAATCTTAAAGTCTAAGGACCAATACACACATCCACAGATTTGAACATCCAATGACACTATGAAATGTGGATTTCCTACTGGTGGGCCTCGTTCTGATAATATCCACTTAGATATTACCAAGGGATCACACCATGAGAAGGTGCCTCAATGTTTTATGATTCCTCAACCCTAATGACTTGTATTATTTGTGCTTCTAAAATAATATCATCCGACCATAGAACATATATTCTAGAACTGTGTTATGTCACTTTTGGGTTCTGATTATAGCAGGGATACACTATGACCCTTTAATGCAACAGGTATCCTTAAGACATTATCACATGCATTGTCACACAGCAGAACAATTAAGATGTGATAAGGCTTTTATTAATGAATAATGTACAAAGTAGTTGGTTCTAGGCCACCTACTCCAACAACATAGACATGTTAAGGCCTATTTTAATGCTTCATGTTCCCATTCATTTGGGCGTTCATCCTCTTTCACATTAAAAATGACCACTGAAAGAAATCGACGATATGAACTAGTTCTCCCCTACTGCCTTGGGCTAATGTCCCTGAAAATTTCGAATTAAAAATTGATACAAGTCCCGCATTGCAAATATGGTCAGTGGATGACGCTCATTTGTCATTCCCATTTAGTTCACATGATGTGGATGATGTGTTTCGAATGCATTGAACAACTATCCGTCATCATCACACCACCCCCATTAATCCCTAAATATTGGTTGCATGATTCACATCTATTTCCACTCCATCATCTCCATCTCAAATTTTGACTCTTTTGGTGATATCCCTCAGCGCACATTTCCACGTTGGGGGAAAATCCATGAGGAGGCATCATTTGGGTATCCACACTAATTTACCATTTTCATATATTCCATGTGATGAAAACATCTTTTCCTCCCTTGTTTCCCACATCATGCATAGCTCACATGGGCTTTGGGATTTGGTCGAGGTTTGTTCCCATTTAGAAGTGTCACTCTTATATAGGGTACAAGATATAAAGCCGTAAAACTGAGATCTCTCATTATCCTTGCCATAATACATAAACTGCATGACACACCTAGAATTATGTACAACTTGATTCCCATCCTCATGGGATTTCTAGGAATTATTTGGCATCTTTTCCTGGGGTTTAGCTTAGGTTCCACTACATAACTCTTATGTTTAGATGTTTGGCCATGAATTTCATAGGATTGTGTGGTGTGGTGTGTGTGGGCTTATGTCCTCATTAAAATCATATTTACAATAGCCACAACATGTACCCATTTTCTAGGATCTAGTATGTCTTGCCTTTCATCCTGTATGACGTTAAACTACACTCTCAGAACATAACTACGTATGGAACGATTCCCATCCTTAGGGGATACGTAGGAACACCCAGAAGTCTCATATTTGGGTTTAATCCCATATTTTATGAAATTTTTTGGACCCTTGGAATAAGGTTTATTCCCTGGAATTTCACATGAGGTGGTGTGGAAATATTCCTCATTCACGTTTGGTATGCTTTATCACACCATGTGTATTCCCCAATAGAACCTATATCTTCTTCTATAATCCAAGTCATATGTCATTAAACTATAATACCTAGTCCCACATGACTCTAAACTATTGTGTCTTTTCCACACGATGTTAAAGTTCATGGGTTGATCCTATCATACGACCCTAAACTATTGCATTATCATCCTTCCCGCACAATGAAAAATGGCACTGAATTGTGATATCTTCACTTGGGGGGGAATCATGTTTAGTAGTTGTCATTCACCACACCATTTTTCAATTCCATCATATGGCTTAATTATTTTAGTGATGCCTAGATTCTCCATCCTAGGTTTCTCACTTCACAGAAAACAAAAACACATCCATCCTAAAGAACCAACAAGATCCATCAAATTCCACTTATTTTGGGGCATGGGCCAGACAGACATGACAATTTTGTCCCTGGAATTGGTACCCAACCATTCCACTTTAAGAACTACGTATGGCCTGATCCCATCATGATGGAGAATGTAGGAATGTCCACACACATTTTCTTAGGTATAACATCCTGTATCCGGGTACCACTCCACGGGTGCCCCGAACCCGGTTGGTCACATGACCTCAAGTGCATTTCCCCAAACACTAGAGGTTTTCGACTAGTAGCGAGGTCATAGGTCTGATAGTGGGGAAACTATGCACTCATTTGTCAAAGTGTAGCACATCAAAATAAAATAAAAAGCACACAACAACAACGGAAGTAGTAAACCATACACATTTAATATAAACAACTGTAGTAAAAGATAACCAACAGTTATATAGATTATGATTTAACATCTATCAAGTTCTATGAAAATATCCAGAACATGTTACACAACAACACAATACAGTACAATACAGAGTACATCAAAACAAAACATAACAGCCGGTAGCATCGCGAGCCTATGCCCAGTCCCATGCTCTCCTACTCCTCAATAGCAATAATGTACCTATATAGGGACCCCTTCCCTTATCCACACCTGCAGAAATGTAATCTGTTTGGGCTGAAAACACGACCCATAAAGGGTGTGGGAAATAAATCCCAGTAGGCACCCACCAAAGGCCCGTGCCCAACTGTGTGAAAATATTCAACAACAACCTACTGTAGTAAAATGTAATGAACTAAGAAGTACTCAAAAGAAACTAACTTTACATGTTATATTGACATTTTATTATTAATTTTATTGTTCATTATAAGGAAAACAACACAGTGAATTTCTATGTAAACAGTCAGTGTCCTCAGACACGCAAACAAACAAACTCTTTCCCTCAGGAAATCAGAAACGTATCCCAGAAGTAATTTCCTATAGGCATAAAAGATATTTCTCTCAGGAATACAATGTGTCACCCTCGGGCACATCGTCTATTGCCCACATGCACGAAAGATGTTTCCCTCAGGCCGAAATAACCCCTACCCTGAGGCTAAAGGAAACACTTCCCTCAGGCTAAACAAGTTACTGGGCCATTCCAAACATATAAACAAGAAATTTACATACAATTCATCATGAGGAAAAATTATTGCGCAAAATAAAAATGGCATACCCTCGGATATCCTAGAAAAACGGCTAAACAGAGGAATGCACCCCTTGGGTGGTCCTGGATCCAAGAAATGATCCCAAGCAACAATTATTATCACATTTAATTACCTATTCAATTCTAGATATTTAAAACAGTTAAGGCCTCAGCCACACGACATCCCAACATGGGTTCATAGCTCAACGATACACAAAACGCACAGCAGTTGGAATTTAAACACTAAGCCACCTACCTTAAACGACCCTAAATGGTATACGTGAATGTCACTTCCAGAAACGCCCAAAGACAACGTAGATATCGGGTAGAAGAAAACCCGTTCAAACTTAAATAACTTTCCATTGTGAATGAATTGGTAAGAACTACGCCAGGAAGAGGAAGAACTCACCCGTGCGGTTCCAGGGAGATCAACGGTGCAGAAAATGGATTCTCAGTACTCGATCTGGAGATCCTCAAAGGTCCGACCATCTCTCTCGACTCCTTCCACCAGTTCTAAGCCTTCCCTGTGAACATGGGAGGATATTTCCCATTTTAAGCAAAAAACAAACAAACTACACGGCTTATACTATTTACTACATGGTGTGTACGTTTCTCATTTAACGGTTCCTCTGGCTGCACCACCGCACTGTTCAACCGTCGACATGAGTACACATCGTGTATTTTTGAGTACACGGCGTGTACAACCGCTCAGTTGGAAACTTCTTCCACTGCATTACTATTTTCCAGCCGACTGACTACAAGGTTTGTAAATATCCACTACACAGCATGTAGTCGGTATTTACACCCTTCATCACCGACATGGCTACACACCCTGTGTACACATCCCACATGGACAATGTACAAAATGTGTGGAATAGTACACGTCGTGTTGTTCCGAAATTTAGGTTTTTTTGTCTATTTTCCTTTTTTTCTCATAAACACATATGGAAACGAGAAAAGAAGAAACCCGTACCTCAAAAATAAGAAACGGGTTCTTACAAACTTCCCCCCTTAAAGAAATTCGTCCCCGAATTTCCCTTCCAAGGGTGGCGAAGATAAAGCTCAGAACAACTCTGGCCACTGAGCGTGTACGTCGGTCTCTCTCTCCCAGGTTTCGTCCTACACTTGGCCATGCTAAGATAGCACCCGTACAAGAGGAACTGACCGACCATGGAGACCCTTCGTGCTTCTATCAACGATACGAATCAGATGCAACCTAAAGGACACATCTACCTCCGGCTCAACCTCATTGGGCTGAAAGATGTGAGATGGGTCTGAATGATAGCAGCGTAACTGAGATACAAGGAAGACGTGGTGCATGGATCAGTACCTCGGTGGTAACTGCAACTGATAGGCATCCAGCCCGACTCTCTCCAGAATCTCAAATTGCCCCACATACCTCGGTGAAAGTTTACCCTGTCTCATAATCTGCCTATGTCCCAGCCTCAGCGAAACATGAAGTAATACCTGATCCTTGACCACGAAATCAAAGAGTTGTCTGCGGTGATGAACATAAGATTTATGATGAGACTATACGATAGCCATCCACTTCTGAATCAACTAGACATGCTCACAAGTCTCATGCATGAGACGTGGTCCAAGTAAAGCTACCTCACCTGCCTCTAAACAATAAAAGGGTGATCAGAATGACCTACCATATAAATCCTTGTAATTTTCCATCTCAATAGTTTCCTGAAAATTGTTATTATATGAAAACAAGACTAGGGGTATATGCTTCTCCCAAGATCCCCCAATGTATAGGATGCATGCACGCAGCATGTCCTCAAGCACATGTATCATACGCTCTGACTAGACATCGGTTTGAGGGTGGTAATCTGTGCTCAGAAGCACTTGTGTACCCAGTTCCCTCTGAAAACTCTACCATAAACACAACATAAAATGGGTGTCCCAATCCAAAATGATAAATGAAGAACCCCATGAAGACGTACGATCTCTCAGATATACAACTTCCCAAGCTCGTCTACATTGAAGGTCTCCATGATCGAAAAAAAGTGAGAAACCTTCATGAGTCTATCCACACCAACCCATACGGCAACATTGCCTCAAGGAGACCACGGTAATCCAGTCAAAAAGTCCATCGCAAAATTATACCATTTCCACTTGGGAATGGGTAACTGTTTTAATAGTCTAGCTGTCCTCTAATGCTCCACCATCATTTGCTGGCAAGTGGAACACCACGTAACAAAACCAGCTACATCCATGTTTATACCCGGCCACCTGTACTAATGTCTAATGTATCGGTACATCTTGGTAACCCCGGGATGAATTGCCCAAGATGAAGCATGAAACTCCCACATCATTTCTTCACGTATATCCCCTAGAACCCATAATCGTCCATGGAAACACAGCACCTCATCACCACCTTTCGTCCATCCAAGAGGAGGGTTCTCACTTGCCACCGACTCCCATAGAACTATGCATTCTGAATCAGATAGCTATCTCATCCTCACTCTATCTAGGAGGGTATCAGTCACAGCTAAAGATGAAAGATAGGTTTTCCCCTAACTGTCGTGCACCTCCATATGCATCTCAGAGAATAAATCCATCAGCTTCCATTCACCACTGGACTCATGAACTGCCTGCGTTAGAGTCTTCCAGCGTAGTGCATCAGCAACTGCATTACCCTTACCAGGTGTATAAAAAAGCTCAAAATCAATGGAAGGAAGGGATTCAACCCACCTTCTCTATCTCAGCATCAAGTCACGATGAGTAAATATGTACTTGAGACTTTTTTGGTTGGTGAAAACCACAAAATGCTCACCCAAGAGATAATGTATCCAACAACGCAACCCATGAACAACTACTGCCAACTCGAGGTCATGCGTCAGGTAATTCCTCTCATGAGGCTTTAAATTTCAAGAACCATACGTAATAACTCGATAGACCTGCATTATCATTACTCCCAGTCCAATAACTAATGCATCACAGTAAGCTGTATAGCTCATTCCCTGCTCTGGGAGTATCAGGATTGGTGCTGAAGTCAACTTTCCCTTTAGCTCCTAGAAGGATTTCTCACAAACTTCTGACCAAATGAAATTCACACCCTTCATAGTCAAACCCTTCAACAACGCTTCTATGCGGGAGAAGTCCTATAGGAAATTCATGTAGTAACCAGCCAACCCCAAGAAACTTTGTATCTCAAACATGTTCTTGGGATTCTCCTAGGAAACTATTGCTCTCACCTTCACTGGGTCTACTTCAACTCCTACATTTGAGACGATATGACCCAAGAAGTGAATATGGTCCATCCAAAAGTGGCACTTTGAGAGATTAGCATATATAATATTCTCTCTCAGTGTTCTCAATACGATCTCAAAATTGGTGGCATTGTCGTGTCGAGTGTGAGAGTTCACCAAGATGTCATCCATGAATACGACCAAAAAAATCCAGATAAGGATGGAAAACATGAATCATCAAATCCATAAAAACTGTTGGCGCATTCGTGAGTCCGAACGGCATAAACAAGTACTTTTACATAACATATCTGCTCCAAAAGGCTAAAATTGGTATGTCCGATGGTCTCACGCGCAGCTGATGATATCCTGATCTCAAGTAAATCTTCGAGAACACTCATTCACCATGAAGTAGATGAAAAAGATCATCAATCCTCAGCAAGGGATATCAGTTCTTGACCGTCAGCTGGTTCAACTTCCGATAATCCACACAGATTCTGAGGGTACCATCTGCCATCTTCGCAAAGTGGACCGGCGAACCACAAGGAGAAGTACTGGGTCGGATTAAACCCTTTTCCTGTAACACCTCTAACTACCTCTTGAGCTCCTTAAACTCTTCTGTAGCCATCTTATAAGTAGGAATGGACACCAGGTCTACACTTGGAACAAGCTCAGTATATAAATCCACCTCACACTATGGAGGTAGACCTGAAAAGTCATCCGGGAAGACATCCATGAAACGATCAACCACTAGAGGAAAATCCTTCTGAAAAGTCCCCTGATCATCCAGATATAAACTTGCAATCTCGGCTGTGACTCCACCTCGCCCATGATGCTCTGGTCCAGCTTGAATCGCTTGAACATCCCACTCTCCCTTGTACAGAAACTCTCCGCCCTCTGGTGATGTGATACACACCCTATGACGATAGCAGTCTACAATGGCTCAAAAGGGAACCGACCAGTACATCCTGTGAATGACATCATAAGTCATCATCTATAAGATGTAGAGGTCTCATAAAAAGTGACACCTACCAACCTCTAGGGAGAACTCCCTGCACTAACGCACACCAGCTGTTCTAGTTCCAAACATAGTGTCTAGCGTCATAACAACAGAAGAATAAGAAACAATGATCCCAAGGATCTTGAAAACGGGTATAGATGTGGTGCTATGTGTAGAACCCATATAAAAAAGTAGCGAAGATAAGACATAAGCTACTAAAATAGTACCTCTGATAGTAGAAGGTCTAGGATCCTACTCCTGATGGGTTTGTTGCACTGCATATACCTGCCCAGTGTCGTGGCCCGACGACACAGCCTGGCTACCCTGAGCTGTCCCTCCCTGCTGCCTCTGAGATCTTGGTGTCTGGCTACCACAACCACGACCACCATCCCTGCTTGCACGCCCAGACATATTATAGATTCCCGATTGGTAAGAAGCTGTTGGTCCTACTCCCGCACGCAGAGTCTGCACAGAACTCCTCTCACTATCCACTGTTGGAAACACCCTATAAAAGCACTTAAGATGACCCATCTTTCCGCAAGCTCGGTAATCCACTGGGTCTCGTGGACACTGAGGTCTCTTATTACACTCCTTACCGCACTAGTAGCACATAACTTGGCCGCCTAAAACAATCTTCTGGCTGGCACTACCACCGTGAGAGAAGTCCATATGACTCTTCCTTTTTCTAGTAGAAATAGTACATGAAAATGGTGCTAAACTGCCCTAGCCCACACCACTAGCTTCCTGCAGGTTCCTATATGTAATCAGCACCTGGTTAACAATAACATGTACTTAAGGAAACCTGAAAACATTAACCAGTGCTTGGATTTTATATCGAAGACCATCATCAATGTGTCTTGCTCTAAACGTCTCATCACCCACCAGAACGGGTGAAAAACACTGAAGCTCGGTGAAACGAGCTGAATAATACATCACCGACATAGAACTCTACAGCAGATTCATGAACTCTCGAGCTCTATCTACCCTCAGTGTCTCTGGGAAGAAGATGTCCTAGAATGCTATCTTAAAATCATCCCATGCCATGTCTCTGTGATGCTCTGATTGGGTGGTAACATCTCACCACATCTTGGCGGAATCATGCAGCATATACGTCGCAAGCTTGACCCTCTACCCTGGAGGCATCTCATGATGCTCAAAAATAGTCTACATAGACCCCATCCAAGACTCCTCTACCTGTGGTCCACCATCCTCTGAAAACGTAGGCAGATGCTACTACTAGAATATACGAGTCAGCTCGGACATAGATGTGGAAGCCGACGGTACTCCCTAAAAGGTCTGCATGAACCGCATAAAGCCTTCACGGAACCGAGACTCTGTGCCTGTGTACGGTATAACAGTTGGCGGCGCATCTGGCTCTGCTAGAGGATCCACTAGTAGCCCATGGTCCACCAACTCTGGAGTATAATCATTGTTGCTCTCTTGATGAACAACGTGCGGTCATCTCGGCGGCATGACTCTACAAGGTCAAACACACACCTTAGATTAATATTATCAAAAAATAATAATGAGGGGACCTAAAACGGAACAGGAGGAAGAAGGGATTTATGATTTTCAAAACAAGACTACACTACGTGTATACTGAATAACTGGTGTTTACCTGACTTCCCTTCCCCAGCCCAGGTCCTTCTACACGGCTAATCCACACAACTCCCGTTGAAAAAAACAACACGACATGTATATAATCTACACGGCGTGTAAGGTGTAATTTTTACAACTTCCCGTCTCATTTGTGACACGTCCAAATACTCGGCTAACACTACACATTATGTTACACCCACACACGACATATACACCACCCTATTTCCCATCCACATGGCTAAAACAACATGGTCTGCCCTCGGACAAGACTACACGACGTGTCCCACAGTTACAAGGCGTGTACTAGAAGAGTTTCACCGACCCGTGTTGTTAGTTACACAGACGGATACATGTCTCACCATACATGGTGTGTTCGATATGTACATGGTGTGTACACGAAAAGATTACACCAACCCGTGTTGTTAGTTTACACGGACAGATACAATGTCAGACTACACAGTGTGTTGCCCAGTGGACACGGCATGTATGTATTAAGGTATCCTCTTTCCGTGTTTGTTAGTTACAGAGGAAGACTTCAGGTCAACACTACATGGTGTGTACATCAGGTACACAACTTGTTTTCCCCAAGCATTTTCCTTCTCCTTGTCCCTGTCCACACGGTCCATGACATGGAAAGAGACTACACGGCGTGTACTGAGGGTACATAATGTGTACTTATAACATTTTCTATTCTTCCCGAATAGATAAACACAGAGCATATGTCGGAGGAACTACACATCATGTATCCTGGTGTTTATGGACAGTAAGCCTCAGATATTCGTCCAGAACCCATAAAATATTGAAAAACAACACCTAAGTGACAAATTCTGATCCTTTAGGGCCCATAATCCCCACGAATCCATGTTTTTAATATTATAAATTCTATACACAAGTAAAATAGTCAATTATCCCCCAAATTCATCTTATTGAGGGCCCATACTCCCTAAAAACCAATGTTTGGCGTCAATTCTATCAACAGGCTCAGACAAAAATACCCTATCACATAGCAGGTATTTATCAAAGCAGCTATCACAACATCATGCTTTTCTAGCACAACAACTATCACAACAGCATGATATTTCTAATGCACCTATATGGCATGGAACTATGCATGGCATGTGATTTCTAGTATTTTCCTAAATGATGAATAAGATGGAATACCCTCATCTCATCGAGTTGCAACTAAATAGAACCCAGAAATAAAATCTGAAAAGCATAAACCCAAGTGCGTCACCCAACAGTGAAAGAAAATCAACAATAAAATTTTCAAAATTAGACGAATTGAAAAAATACGTGGTAGAAAGGCCTTTCCATGTACACGTGTTAGCTAAGTCCAAGGACAACTTATTACCTACTACCATTTCCATACTATCCCTGACTAAGGCTCCAAATAGTAAGTCAAAGTAAAGAACCTGCTCTGATACAACTTTGTAACGTCTTAGATCTGGGTACCACTCAACGGGTTCCCCGAACCCGGTTGGTCACATGACCTCAAGTGCATTTCCCCAAACGCCAAAGGCTGCCGATTAGCAGTGAGGGCCCAAGTCTAATATTAGGGAAACTATGCCCTCCTTTTTCAAAGTGTTGTGCAATGGAATAAAATAAAAAGCATACAACAATAGCGGAAGTAGTAAACCATAAAAATTTAATATAAACAAATATAGTAGAAGATAAGCAACTGTTATATATATAATGATGCAAAATGTCTTACGTTCTATGAAAATATACAAAACATGTTTCACCATAATACAGTACATTACATTACAGAGTACGAAAAAAACAAAATAGAAGGTAGGATCGCGGGCCTAAGCCCGGTCCAATGCTCCCATAATCCTTAGAAGCAATCAGGTACCTGTATAGGGACCCGTTCCCTTATCCACACATACAGAAATGTAATATGTTTAGGCCGAAGACATCACCCAAATAGGGTGTGAGAAATAAATCCCAGTAGGCACCCACCAATGGTTTGTGCCCAACTGTGTGAAAATATGCAACAACAGCGTACAGTAGTAAAATGAAATGAACTAAGCAGTACTCAAAAGTAACTAACTTTACCAGTTATATTTCCATTTTATTATTTATATAATCGTTCATTATAAGGAAACTACCAAAGAAAATTTTTATGTAAACAGTCAGTTTCTTCAGACACTCAAACATGCAAACCCTTAATGTAAGGTAATTAGAAATTAACCCATAGGTAATTTCCCATAGGAATAACAGATATTACACTAAGGAGTAAAATGTGTCACCCTCGGGTGTAGAGTTTATTTCCCACAGGCACGAAAGATGTTTCCCTCAGGTCGAAATAACCACTGCCCTCAGGCTAAAGGAAACACTTCCCTCAGGGTAAACAAGTAACTAGGAAATTCCCAACATATAAACAATAAATTCACATACAATTCTTCTCTAGGAAAAGTAACGCAAAAAATAAACATGGCATACCCTTGGGTATCCTGGCCAAACAGCTAAACAGAGAAACGGACCCCCGGGGTGGTCCTTGATCCAAGAAATGATCCCAAACAATAGTTATTATCACATTTAATTACCTATACAATTCTAGGTATTTAAAACAGTTAATTCCTCAGCCACACGACACCCCAACATGGGTTCGTAGCTCAACGATACACAGAACGCACAGCAATTGGAATTTAAACACTAAGCCACATACCTAAAACACCCCTGAACTGTATATGTGAACGTCGCTTCCAGAGGCGCCCAAAGACGACATAGATCTAGGGTAGAAGAAAACCCGTTCAAATGAATATAAAGTTCCCTCGGGAAAGAATTGGTAAGAACTATACCAGGAGGAGGAAGAAATCACCTGTGTGGTTCTAGGGAGTTTGACGGTGTAGAAAACAGATTCCCAGAACTCGATCTAGAGATCCTCGAAGGACCGGCCCTCTCTCCCAAATCCTTCCTCTGGTTCTAAGCCTTTCCTGTGAACATGGGAGGCTACTTTCCATTTTATGTGAAAAAAACAAACTACACAGTATGTACTATTGACTACACAGTGTGTACTTTTCTCAATTAGTTGTTCCTCTGGCGGCACCTCCACACCGTTCAACTGTCGACATGAGTACACGACATGTATTTATGATTACGCAATGTGTAATGTCGCTCAGCTGGCGGCTGCTTCCACTGCCTTACTATTTTCCTGCCTACTGACTACACGATGTGTAAATATCCACTACACGGCATGTAGTCGTTTTTTACACCTTTTTTTCCGACATGGCTACACACCCTATTTACTTATCCCACACGACCAAAGTACATGGTGTGTGTAATTGTAAATGGCATATAGTCCCAAAATTTAGGATTTTTCCCCATTTTCCTTATTTTCTCATAAACACTTAAGGAAAAGAGAAAAGAAGAAACATGTACCTAAAAAATATGAACCGTGTTCTTATATCATGCCCAAACCATCTTTCATTTTTAGTCCCTGGACCTAGAAACTTTTTTCTGAACACATGGTGTGATATGGAATTATTTCCTCATTCACATATGGTTTTGTAATTATCGAACCATGTGTCTCCCTCCCTCCTTTCAATAAATGTTCGGAGCTCTAAGACCTTAAAAATTTGATCTCTTTGTGTCCATTGTACAAGACATAAAAATGTACAACATTTCGTCTACAGTTCCATCCCCAGTAATCATAAAAACTACCCCCTTTTTCAACCCCTTGGCCTGAACTCTTTTGGGAGCATGTGGTGTGCTGAGTATCTCTTGGGTTCTCATTTTCATTAGGTATTGCAACAACTGCACCATTTTACTCCCTTGCCTTCTCCCAACCTGGTCCAAATTCTACGAACATAAAATATGATCTCCCTATGGGAGCTAGGCATTGAGTTTGGTTACTTCACCCACTATGCACAATCCATTAAACCAGGTCCCCTATTAATGGTCCAATCTAAGACCATAAGTTAGAAGCATGAGACCCCATGACCCTTTTCCTTGAATGATTTTCAAACTCCTCTATCTGACACGTCTTATTGGCATACTCTAATGTGTTGTGGAAATGATCCCAATGTGTTGATCATATATATGGACATTCCTTTGTTTTTTTCTCACGCTTCATGATCACTTTATTTGGATAATAATCTTCTTCCACATATGAAGGGACCCCTTAATGGCCTCGTCTCATTCCACATTGGGTCCCCTACCGTCTTTATCCAACGCCCTGAATGTTCTTAGAAGACATTTTGTGAGAGGCCCCGTATTTTGAACATGGTCAGTGGATGAACCTCATTTCTCTGTCCCCATTCCAGGATAAGGAAAAATAGATGCTATGTTTCAAACATGGTCTACCATTATCCTTTATCATCATTCCATCTTCATTGTGATCCAGATCATGGGCACTAAAATTCAAATATTTCCACTCCCTTATGTTTAAGATTAATTCCCACACACTTGATGCTACCCCCCCCCTCATGCATTTATGGGTGTCAAGTAGGAGGGTCAGTAATAGAGGGACGTCAATCATCTAGTGTCCCATCCCACATAATGTGTTTGTCCCTATTCAAGGGAAATACTATCACTACTCCGTGTTTCCCATAACCAGAACGTCTCATGTGGGATTAGTAGATTTGGTGTGGTCTGTACTAGTGAAACTAAACCACACATGATTTTATTCCCACATGATATTAAAATGCAATCTCAGAAGTATGTGCAGCTTGATTCCCATCCTGATGGGATATGTAGGAATTATTAATAACACTACCTCGAGGCTAGCCTATCCTTCACCTTTGGTCCTTCGACATAAAAAACTTCCCTTGGGTATAAGTGGTGTGGTTCATACTCCTTATGTCCTTATTCATGTCAGGTTTATAGCTAACACATCAAATAATCTCTATTTGGGATCTCCCCTTTTTCTCTCCATTATACCGTATTATTTTAAACAACACGAGTCTACATGTCCATGGAAAATGACATTAAAGTTTGGTTCTACTCAGAGCAAGCTTAGGATGCCCCATGTTAATTATGGGATGTTTCAACATCCTTTCCAATGTGAATTACCCCTACCATCATTGGTCTCTATCCAAAATATGCTGATGAACTACTTTTGGATTGATTCCCATCCCCATGGGTTACGTAGATACTCCCAATAAATCCACCTTAGGCCTAGACCAAGGTTTTTTAAACAATGGTCATTGTCCTCACCATGAGACATTAAAAATACATGTCTATCATCCTTAATTGTATGACATAAACTTCAGAGAATTACAGTTCCTTACTAGGGAGGTATAGTTCAGATGTAAGTTTGATCCCTGATTAGAACGATGGAACCACATAAACAGTATCCACTATAGTGGCATAATTTCAAGAGTGTTGGAATATATTCGAAGAAACCATCACTCAACCCTCGACACTATGGTTACCCCTTTTCAGGATCATAATTCTCTTTCACATCTGAAGAGTCCTCCTAATAGTATAGAGGCTCTTCCAGTGGCTTACCTACTTTTCTGGGCCAACATTTCAGAATACTAATGAATGAAATTTTGAGTCAGGCCCAATATTTCAAACATGGTCAGTGGTTGACCCTCATTTTTATCCCCATTTCATGAAAAAAATAGGGATACTGTGTTTCGAACATGGTCAATAGTTATCCTTCATTGTCACACCATCCCTATAGTGTTCCGAAATTTGGGTATAGTGATTCACGTTTTCCACTCCCTTCTGTTTGGATTAATTCTTAATGCCCCTTGGGATACCCCGCTCGTGCACCAGAGCCCATTGGGAAAATGGAAATTCAACTATTTTTAGAACTTCATCCTCAATTCAGGCTTCCCTCTTTTCTCCAAGAAATCCGGATTGGTTTTTCAAAACCATATAATCATGATGCTTGGTCAGAATTATCATATTCAGATGGAATACCGAATCATTCATCCATTGATTCTCACATCAGACCAGACCCAGGTGATCTTTGGGATTAATCACTAGATATTTCACAAAAGTGATGGAAATGCATTTAACAAAAATAAATAATGGGACTTATGCACACAACCAATATAAACAATTAAAGTATGAAGGTGCATTTAAATGTTTACACACATTACAAAACTGATGGATCGACCCCTCCCATGGATGGGTTGACCTATTAAATAGAGCATTCTAGCTCCTCCTATCTTTGGCTTGTGGAGTCCAGGATCCATTATTTCTGGTTTAGCTCCTCCTCCTCCTTGGTATTGATGGGGCGTAATTCATCATCTTCAATTTGGGTCCTATGCTCATCATTTTGGAAGATAGCCATATCCTTGGAGGCTCGCTTCATTCATTCTTTAGTCTTCATCCTCTAGGACTTTGAGAACAATACAAGCTCTTATTGTGCATTGTGGAAATAGAATTACTCATCCGCTCATTCCCACAACCACAGAAACTCACTTTCAGCCTCCTGAAGCCACTTCATGTTCATTGATTTCTTCCATTTCTAGCCCACACCAAGGCCAAATTCATGCTCCCGAATCATCTCCAGCATAAATTTTCAGATTAGAATATGAGGACATTGGGAATCCAACCCCCCCAGCACCTAGCTTGTGTAGTCAGGAATGAATCATTTCCGTCTATTCTATAAATTGTGCTTGATGATTCTCCCCAATGAAGAGTTTGATCAGCTACTGTGACCGACAATAGACGATCGTGTTGTCCTCTTCATCAGAAGATGTCTTGTCCCGGTCTACAGAGCCTTCATGTTTATATGAATGGAATTTCTCTAGGAAATTATCATTAGGGTCTACATCCAATGTCTGATTGAGTAGGTGAGGGCCCATCGCATCTGATTTATCTCTGGTGTTAGATTCTACCTCAATGATTTATGGATCAGTCCTGACAACAGTCCCACCTGTGATCGAGAGTATTGATGTTTGGTCAGCTCTGGTGTCCTCTTGGATGGCCAATGGAATTACCCTAGGAAATGTAGCACTGTGAGCTCGAACCAACTTCTCCATGGTATTCCAGTCCATTTAATAAACTTTACAGGAAACAAGTGCACGTGCATCAATTAACCATATCAGTGGAGGACAGTTACAAATTCACTAAAGTAAACATATAGAAGATGATTAGTTAGTCCCAATACTATGTTTTATTTCCATTGGACCCCCATGGCGTGGCCCCCGGTATATGGTCGGGATGTCCTAGGGCTCCGGGAGGACCCCCCTGGGTGTCGCAGCTATGCTAGGCATGATAATCGTCATAACCACAGGTGTATATCCTGATGATTCTACAACTGCATCTACTATTGGGAAAGAGTGGTATTTGCATATGATTCCCTCCATCATAGGTAAAATGTTAGCTTATAAGTCCTAAATTACATGGATGAAAACTAATAAGAAGTGGTTTAGGGTCTTACCTCCAGGGCCACTGCAAACTCCTCCAGCTCCGGGTCTGAATTGTTGACCTCACCCTCCTCTAGAGGGATCCCTCCACCGGAATCCTCCCCTAGGAGGACTGATATGATTCTTATAATAATGGGAAACACACTCTTAAATTGGTGGTTGAAAAATGCATAGGGGTCATTCAATCAAGCATCTCTTTCACTCAATCCTTCATTCGGTGCAGAGCACCCTGAGAGGGAAAAATGTCCTTCATCTCGGCAAGGTACAGCTCCACATCTAACCGAGATACCGTAAAGTCATCCATGACAGGATCAATCCCTCCAAAATCCATCTAGAGATTATTCATATGTTTCCACATCTCGGGAAATTTATTGAATTTTATATTTACATCCCATATGTCCCAATCCTTGAGGAAGAAAGCATTCTCAAGTAGGTCTATGTGGCATATCCGCTTCCCCATAGCATGGGTGGGTAAACTATGGAACTGCCTAGAAGTCCTCCCCTCTGGATAACTCTTCTCCTTTGGGACACCTAGGTTTGCTACAGCCACCTTCCTCGCAATTGGTGCGGGTCTAACTGCCACTCCAGCTCCATCACCAAGGGATTTTCTCCCCGCCTTCTGGCCCTAACCTTGAGGTTGGGGAGCCACACCATCACTAGCACGAACGGTCTGCTGCTTCCGCATTTCCATTAGGTAGGCTACCTTCCAGCTCTTAGTGCATTCCTTCTTTAGGTAATAGATATTTGTGGGCGAAGGTAGCTCATTCCACATATTCCCATCCTCCCATGTGAATATGAGCCACATTTTCTTCATCACACATGTGTGATCCCTGTGGAGCACCCTTAAGTAAACCTATGGGGTGAGCCTCTGCATGCACTAGAACTGTATCTTGAAATAGCGTGAGTGTACTACACGTAGCAAGGCTCAGGTTAGACCCTCACCACTGGGTCTCCACACCAAAAAACAAAAAGGTAGGACCCATGATCCTTCATTCCCTACCCGTCATTAGTTAAAACACCTATTGGAAATGAGAATGGGTGAATGTTGGACTCTTCCACGTTATAGACCATGTTCAAACCCAGTGGTAGGGTCAGCGTTTTCGAGAAACTCCCCACTAAATTCAGAATAGATGGTCGGATGTGTGACACTAGAGGAGAAATAGGATTCATATATTCATACACTACCCTAATATGTGCCACAATCCACCCATGTAGAAGATGGAACAACCCACATACCCTCTATGGATTCTTACCTTCACTGATGTTCCACAACACCTTATACATCTTAGAGAGAATCGAAATTCCCATGTTGACCCACTCCACTGTCGACAATATGTATACTAGGAAGAATTTGATCAGCAACACACCCACGTTTGTGTCTCCTACATGTAGAATCCAGCCATAGATAATTGATGAGATGAATTCCTCCAACCTAACCACCAGTTGATGTTCAATACTAATATTGAAACCCAATGTCTTCCACTAGATGTCCCCAATAGTCTCCAATACGAGTGCTCCTTGCTTTTCTGAACCACCATTGAGTAGGTTAGAGGCCTAATGGGAAATATTCCACTTCAAGGATATTTGAGGAACTTCTTGAACCACCTCTTAACGTGGGAATCCTTCACCAACTTCTTTTCCTCCCCTGACATTAGGTCCATCAAGGCCTTTATTTGTGGTAGCATCTGCTCTAGGTCTTCCCATGTATTCGTGGTGGGGAGGAACTCACCATACATCACCCCTAGAATCAGAACCCCCTGGATTTTTTGAATGTCCTAGTGGCTGATACCAACAACTCCCTTGAGAAGATGGAAGGTATTGGTCATTGATGATGACATACATAAAAACTCTGACATCAGCTACTTCAAATGGTAGATGTGAAATTGGGAATTGCAGACCACCTCATACATGGCCACCTTCCTCAGCTCCTCCCTGAAATCCTCACATGAGGTGCATACACAGTAGGCCCATGCCCAGTCGTCCATGAAATTTCCACCCTGTTCCAGGTCCAAAACATCAGTCCTCCCCTTCCCTAGGTACCCTAAGTCCGCCTTCAGGATGGTGTGGTTTGGCGGAGGAGATACCTCTAGTTTGAATGCCCTACCATCGTAATTTTTACATGCTTGTATAAGAAATCAACATTGACGGTTGTGAAATCCTCCCATGTATGGCCATCTTATTTCCTAAACCACAGGTGCCAGCACGGTGTACTATTAAACCATTATTCTATCTCTTCCTTTCTTTCTTCTGGAATGAAGACGTTGTCTCTCAGACCAGAGCCATATTGAAAAACCTCTTGCACAAAGTGTAGTTCTTAATAATCTCTGGAAGTAGGTCCACTAGGGACTTATGGTCTTAATGGATCTGCACATACTCTCCAATTCCTAGGTAATTTTCCATTTATTCCCTTTTGGAAACATCCGTAAAGACCTCCCAAGGAGCATCCTGGGGATCCATTCAGTTTTCTATGTTTTTGATTTTATTGTTTTGGTTCACAGAGCTTGTTCTTGGAACTGGTTCATAGAGAACGGTCACAGAGATCGGTCATAGAAAGAGGCCATGAAGCCATACCACAGGCCTTATAGACACAAGACGCAGAGCACACACTCTTAGTGTATGAAGACTCTTTGTGCACCATAGAGAAGAAATGATTGATTCACAATTGGTGATATTAGAGCGTTCAGAGCATTGTGAATTGAGAGCTCCGGCATGCAAACACGACGATGGAAAAGGTCAATAAATAGGCCTGTCTCTCAAATTTATAGGTGATGAAACCTTTTGGTTCATGGTGTATCATTCCATAGAGATATTCAGGGCACACTCAACCTGTGTATCACCTCCCCACATCAAGAACATGTTCGCGATCTTTATTTTCAAATGGGCTAAAAAATTTGGTGATTGACCCTCATAAATAGACCCCAATTCTCTCTTAAACTCCTAGTATGAGGGGGTTTATTTTTTGGTGCAAAAATATTCTAGAGAGGAAACCCATTACAATGGGGCGTCATTGAGAATCTCATTTGTGGAGCCCCTCAGCACCACGGTCGGCATGAAGCTGAAGCCCCCGCTAAGGTCACCGCAAAGTGAAGAGGCGGGAGGATCCTTGGTTATGATGAAATTAATTGGAATCTTTACACCAAGGAGGGATCCAAATCAAAATCTGTGAGCCTATCGAACATGATGATAGTCATTGGGAGTGCCTCAATTAAAACAAAGGAGAGATATGCATCGAGGATGGAATGTCGGTATAATGTGTGGTTACGAAGAACTTGACACAATTAGTGCCTGATTATGGAGCGCCACATGGCTTGGCACAAGGATTTACCTTCTTCACGCCACCCCTTGCTTATAAATACTTGGCTCCCCTTAATCCCAAAGGATAAATACCCCGACCATTTTTATCCTCATCTCTCATATCGCGAAGAACATTCTACTATGTGAAACGATGGGAAACTTTATCTCTTTAGGGTACTTGAGAATTGTGAAGTACCCTTTTCTTAGCTCGAATACAACCCCTCTTCAAGTAGGGATGATCTTAACGGATCCCATAGACCATCGTAATGGAAGGAGATCTCTAAGGGGACTCAGGACTCTGCAATGCACTCATGCTTCATGAGGTACATTCCATGAACATTTGAACCACATGCTAAGGTTGGATCTCGGTGATTTGTGAAGAATATTTCTTCATCGTGCTATGATTTTCAAGGTAACCTTACTTCACGAATTCATACTCCGTGAATTCCATTCCACTTTATGAAATACCCTTCATATGAACCTATACCCTATTTCATGGTTATTCCATTACACTTTGCGAATAATACTCCTTTGCAAAGTTCCTCTAATACGTAGTGTACTAGAGGTTCGTAAGGACCCTTCTTGTAACCCCATTTTCTTCATAAACCCTTCTCCTGTATGACCCTCTATAATTATAAGAAGTTATTTCAAGGTCCCTTGGGTGGTGCTTTTTGTTGTGCTACTTTGCCTCATGCTTATTCACATGGGCACGCTAATGGATATTGCTTCTTCGTATAGCCATGCTAATGTGGGCCCCTCAGTGGATTACTCCACAACACCCCCATACCATGACATTAATGATGTGTTCCCTTTTCTAATGGTGGGTGGCTATTAGTTATGTAAGTCCTAGGGGTGCAGAGTTAACCTGCATCATCCAATATGCAAGATGTTAAATTAACAAGAACCAACATCCTCAGCACATGATGTTAAACTGTGGTCTCTCTCTGTGAATCATACATGAGGTTCCCCACCTCAGACTTTCTCCATGCATAATCATATCCATGGGAGTGTGATCTTCTACCAATGAATTAGGTCCTCTTTGTTGGACTGGTGTCATTCCATGAGGAAGGTAAACCATCTTAGTGTAAGCCACTAGCTATCCCTATGGGAGGTAGCATCCCTATGCTTACTCTCTTCTTCCATGTAAAATACTATATAATAGATGGAAACAAAGACATTCATTTACCCATACATATCCCTTTCAGAATTGTTGACATCGGGCCTTTATCCTGAAGTATGTCTTAATTTCCATCTCCATAGGCTTTTAACCACAAAGAATCCCCTATTTGCTCTTTGGTCTTCTAAACATGTGTAAGACCCATTATATTTCTCACGGGAAATACTTTCATTACATTATCATCAGGTCTTTGCTGCCTCTTGTTTTTCACACCAAGTATGACTTGTGTGGGCTTAATGAAAGCATAGACCATGACATACATCCTAGGACTCCATAGTGTGTAAGCCTCAAACCATACCAAATTACGTGGAATTTGATCCTTTCCCTTTTCGGGTAGGGTACCTAGGAACTGTCTTTGAGGTTCAATCCTAACACTTACTTGTCTTGACCCCTTCACATCGGTTCATCTTCACCCCGCATGGCGGTAAACTATATCCCCCATTCTAAACTACATGGAATTTTATCCTTGTCTCTTGGTACTGGTACGTAGGAGGCCTACATGAGATTCAAGCCCAAAACCCATCTGTCCTGACCACTTTACGTTAGTCCACCCTCATCCTGCGTGATGTTCAACTGTACACCCCTTCTTGCCCCACTTGACATTAAATAGTACCCATTCAAACTATGTGGGATTTGATAATTATCTCTTAGTTAGGGTATATAGGTTTCCTCCACGAGGTCCAATCCCAATCGACGATAAGCCATTGTAGTTCCCAATTGATGGTAAGCCATTTTGGTTACTGATCAATAGTAAGCTATTGTGATTCCCTATCAACAGTGAGTATTTTTTATTCCCAATTGACAATAAGCCATTTTGGTTCCCAATCTAAGATAAGCAGTTATGGTTTCCAATCAATAGTAATCCTTTTTTGTTTCCAATCGATGGTAAGCCATTGTAGTTAACAATACATGGTATGCCATTGGGATTCTCAGTCAACGGTAAGCTGTTGTGGTTCCCAATCGATGATAATTCATTGTGGTTCCCAATCGACGGTAAGACATTGTGGTTTCCAATCAATGGTAATCCGTTGTGGTTACTAATCGATGGGGAGACTTTTTGATTCCTAGTCAATGGTAATTTTATGTACCTTATCCAACAATAATCCATTATATCCCATCCAGTGGTATGCCATTGTAATCCCCTCTCATAGGACCCACATATCTGGTCTGCCCCCACGGTGTCAGAATAACCCAGGCTGCTAACCATGCTTAAGCCCCAGTATGTCATCTGGTTTTCTTCCTACGTGAACATCTGAATTCTATACCCCCATCCCGAACTACATTTACTTTCATCCTTTACTCCTAAGAAAGGTACATAATTAGCCTCCCTAAGTTTTAAGCACATCATTTATGTCTCATTCTGGTTTCTCCCTTGATCCTTTGTGTTCCAAGAATATCATGCCCAAACCTAGAGGTTCTACTTCCCCCAGGTCCCGTCCATGTGTCCATTCTCATGTGTTTCCTCCTCTGGTTTCCCATCGCCACAATGAACTACAAGGATGTTGATTCCCTTCCATTTTGATACGTAGGAAGTCTCTTCGAGGGTCATGATCAACATCACTGTCAGCCTCATGTCGGTTCCATATGATTCTCTATCCATCCTCAACCATTCATATCCATCCTGATTCTTACAAAGTCCACCACATCCTGATGAGATCATTTCATCCACCTTTTCACTGCTCCTAGAAGTACCTGGGCCACCAATCACACATAATCCCCAGCGTGTCTTCGGGTTTTTGTTCTCTTTTCACACCCTGATTTATCAACCCATTGAACTATGTGGGTTTGATCTATGTCTCTTGGGATATGGTATAGTTGAAATATCCATGAGATTCAATCCCATCTAATGGAAAAACCTAGAACCTCTTTCATAGGGACCCAAGGATCCTTAGATTCACCTTCATTGGACGTCTTGATCCTACGATATAGTAGGACTCTTAGTTACTCCCACCTGGGGTTACACACATATGATCCAATCTTATTATTGTTCCGAACAACCTGATCTCTCTCGGGAAGGCGTTGAACTCATGGATTACCCTGTGTTAAACATGGGAAACCAAATAAAACATTAGATAAATGCTCTAGCATATAATTCTCTAAAATCTATGCGAGAAACATTGGGCTAATTTTCCCTCATGAATACCTATCATAAGGGTAAGAAACCCAGATGCCTCAGTGTTCCAGCATCCAAAAACGCCATCGATGTCCAACAAGACTACTCCCAAAACGAAGGTTTATGCCATGACTTGACCCCTTATAATGTCCTAACAGAAGCATTGTAATTAACTAGTGTCCATGAAGACATTGAATTAGTAAGCATATCACAAAAAATGTCTTAATTCTATGATGGAAACCCAGAATAAGCAATGTGTTCTGAGGAGGAATCCACAGATGGAGGAACTGACATCCCATTATCTCGTTTCGATCACGGATAAATTGTCCCTAAATAAGTGATGGATGTCACCTGTATTTGGAATGAGGTAATGCGGGAAAACAGAATAATGCATCATCCAACCACGGATGTGCGCCCCAGTGATATCATCAGAAACAGATGTGAAACTTAAAATATATTTTGGATTATTTTTAATATTGATGTAAAATATTAATTTATATGTTGATTTAAACATTAAATTTTTAAAAAGGTTTTTAAAATATTTTTTAAGACATTTAAATATAAAAATAATCTACAATTATGTTATAATTAAATGATAAAATTTTTATCTTGGAGAAATATGAATAGAAACCCAAAACGTATGAAACTGAATGAAAAATTCCTTTATTCCAAACACACATATTAAAAAAACATAATTTTTCCCAAAGTTAACTTATTTATCCATATATTTATAGAATTTAACATATAATATAATATTACGAGGGAATAACCTAATAACTGAATAAATAATCTCATGAAAATACCATATAACTCCAGGAAAATAGATTGGAGTCATCAGTATCCTTTATGAAAAACATACTCCTTGAATTATGAAAAATGTCCAAAATAGATTTTATGTGGTATAAATTTGAATAAATAAAAATCCAGATAATATAATAAAAAGGTTAAATGTACCAAACATATGTGAAATAAATAAAAGACAAAGGATTTTAAATAATTAATGAAAATTGAGATACAAAAAATCCCTAGAACCGTGGTAACAACTATATCGAATTACATCAAATGAAGAGGAATAGATTTTTATTATTATTTACCATGAATAACAAAAATATATGGAAAGATATTTCCAGGGTAAATGAATACATCATTCAAAGAAAAACATGGTGCATAAAAAATTTATTAAAGATTTATAGTTTCCGAAAAATAACCATTACGGATAGATTAACACTTTAATCAAAACCCATAAAAAGATATGGCTTGTAATAGAAATTAAAACAAAATGATTTTACATTAGTTAATGATATCATATACCATATAGTCTGTATATGCATGTCATAATGGAAATTAGGTTCATAATACCAAACATGTCTCAAAGACATCAATTTCAGATGAAAACCCTTACATCATTCAAGATTCATTCTACAACTGAAACACATTTATTAAAAAATTAAATTCTGTTCATTAAATTCATACCCAAGAACCTTTTTTGTAACTATAATAATTTATACTCCATATTTGTATCCATTATATATATATACATATTAGTTAGTTTTTAATAGATTTCAACACCGTGTTTAATTAATCCTATTCACTTGGAACTTGTTTCATGAATGTGGTGATGGATTGTATTTTATCAAAAAAATACATCTATTATATATCATTTAAGGTAAAAAAATGTCTTTAAAGATATTTTATTGATAAATAATTTCATTTTATGGAATTGATTTGTGTTCAATTAGTATAAAAAAACCAACGAGTATGTTTCAGTGATTCTTAATGAATGAAGGGTGATTTCATAATTAATGAGTTAAATGTTCATATAACATTACCTAAACCCAAAAAAATATTATTTATACATTATGATAATTTTATACCATTAAATAATTTATCATATCATTTTTGGATATAAATTCATAGTATTATTCAAGTGGGTGGTTAAACTGACCCAAAAATGAACTGAGTTGATTAATAGAAGATTATGAAATCATTTAGTTGTAATATAATAATTCTAAAAGAAGAATGATCATATTTGGTTATAATTATTTTGATAAATTATAATTTTAAATAATTATATAGTGTGTATAATTTATATAAATTCATTACATAGTAAGAAGAGAAAAATTTCTTCTAATATGATCATTTTAAATTTTTAATTAATGATGATTATTTTTAGATCATATCAATAATATTTTCAATAATGTTTTATACACAATACTAAAACATATTCTGATGAAGATCCTTATATGGTTGTGATGAATAGAAAACGAGATATCAATCTTTCCTTGGAGGTGGTAGTCTACAAGTACGCATGGTGATGATTTTGATTTCCATAGAACTGGTGTAATGTAAAATATGTTTTATCATTTAAGAATATAAAATATTTTATAAATATAATTCATGTTTTTTAAATACAACATTAGTAACTATTGTGTAACGTGTTCAAGGAAAATGAAGAATTGAATTTTTTAGACGTGGTAGTCTCCACATGAACACATAAATTGTGTTTCTTATTTTGATAAGGGAATATGAGTAAGGCTATTAATGATTATTCCTATATAATAATATCATTATTTACATAAACCATTAATGTGTCATTATAAATTTATTTATAAATTATACATTCCAAATAAAAATTATAAAGGAAAGTAGTTACGTAAAAATGATTACTCACATTAAGCAATTTCATATTTCCTTAGATGATCCCTTGAAAATGGATGGAATAAGCTATTATGTTATGAAAAAATATAAAAAGATAGAAATATAATTTCAAGGTATTTAAATGTATGTTTTTTGGGTTGAAACCAAAAAAAATTAGTGGTATTAAATTTATGGTGAGTTGGCCTCATTATATGATATGTGAATGACATTTTTTGTAAATATTTCAACATAATATAATGGAATCACATGTTAATCAAGTAAAGTGGATCTATAAATAGTAAATAATTGAGTATATGGTCATATAAGGTGAATAATATGTCAAAAAATCAATTATAAATATGTATTTAACATGATTCAGTCCCTTTAGCGAATGATTTATTACTTTTTCCATATATTTATTTTCTGAAATAACTAGTTTTTTCCAAAGGTATAATATTCTATTTGAATAAAAATAATGTGGACTATATTAAAATATTTGGACATTGATTCAAAATTTTATAAAAATATTATTTAATTATATTTATAATATTTATTAATTTTAATTCTAACTTACTAAGTGAATAATTTATTGAATCATTTTTTTTGAAAAATATGATTTAGGTTCTAAAATGTTAAAAAATGTTTTCTTAAATAAAAGAAAATTTTTTATAAATTATTAATTCAATTATAAAATAAATATATAGTCGTATAATTATATATCATGAATTTAAAATTATTACTAATATACTAATAATGTCATAATTGTCAGGTTATTTGTAAAATTAATAATTTTAACTATTCACCTAAGATTATTCCATTTGGAAAAATTCCAAAAAATCATCTCATAAAAATATTACAATGATGAATGAAAAAACAATATTCATTTTTTAAAATTTATGTTAATTTTTTTTTACAAAAATGTTTTAAATATAATGGTGACATATAATGAAAGTTTTTTTTAGGAAATTATCATTTTTATAATATTAACCACTATCATTCATACATTATATTAATTATAAATTAAATTATTGTTAACAAATTATTAAAATAAATTATAATTTATCGTAATTTATGTCAATATTCTGAAAAATGAAATTCTTATCTCATATAATGTAAATATTTAGAAAAATTCATCACAAACCATAAAATGATTCAATTATCCCTTGTAGATTTACAAATAGAAATTCATTCATATTAAAAGTCATCTTTATATTATTTTAATAAACATTTTATAAACTTGATACTCAAATTCATTCTATCTAATAGAATGTCTATGTTTTTTTTCAAAAAATTATTCATTTTTTCCCTATTTTAGTGTTTCATTTGGAGAATTAAATCGAACACATAGTCATATTTAAATGTAATCATATATTAAAATTTTATTCAGTTACAAAATTTGACTTCCAAAATCCATTAATAATTCACCGTTTTGGACATTAGTTACAGTTTAGGTATATTTCAAGTCATTCCCCAACAATATATTTATTTTATGCCCATTCTACATATCATATTATAATTTGTTTATATAAAAATTAGTAGGAAAATTTAAATTTTAAAACCTCATAAAAACATATTCTAACATTATAGTGGGGTGTGTGGTGAACCAGATTTTCAAGTTGGACCAATATTCTTATGGGGAATTTTTATCCAACCTAAAATGAATATAAAATAGAGTGGTACATCATATTTATAGAGGTGTAAGAATACAAATTAGCATAAGATAATAAATATTCACATATAGTGCCGTGATTTGATAATATTCCATGCTTGTTAAATTTGTGGGTAGGTACTATATCTATTAATTCTTAGAAATTACTACATAATCTAACCATTCCATCAACATTGCTCTTCTTTTATGTGTACACATAAAATTAAAAAAACCAATTGTTTTATGGATATTTATTAACAACATCTGTTAAGGGAATGATATCCTAATCATTTTTTAATGATTCCAATATTTCCTTAACATGTTTAGTTTCATTGTTTACTTTGGTTGTGTGGCACTTAAGGGAAATGGAAGTGGGATTTATCGTCTAATTATTTCCCAAATATAAAATATATTTTATTTTTAATTACTTCTCATATGTTTGGGGTTTTTCCCATTTATATATTTATAGTTATCTTGAATGGTGGATTCCTTGTGAGGGAATGATTCTAATGTAAGGGTAATTGGGATTTTAAGTTGTGTTTCACATTTGAGTTTGATTACACTAAGATTTCCTTTATTATTTAATGTTGAACAATATTCTTTGAGGTATATTACCAACTAATTTTCATTGGATTTCACCCATCCATTTTGAGAGATGTCAAACTGATATTTTATATCATGGATGAACCCTTTTTTTAGTAATTGTAAAAGGTGATTATTTGTGGCCATCTACTTTATTACATCTTATAAGATAGGATTAGTTTTTTGAGGGGGTTGTTGGAAATATATTTGAGGTAGTTAAGGATTTTTTGTGCCATTGGATGATTAATTCCCTACCTTGGGTAGCTCTATGACTGTTGTAGTTGGTTGGTATAGCTACCATGCCTATAATATTGGTTATCATTCCATCTAGTACAACATGGATTACATGGTTTCTACCTTATCGACTAATTATATGGATAGACTGGTATAATTTCGTCACAACTCTAAAAATATTCTCTTGTTTGAGTGTATTATTCACAATAACATACTGTAGAGGAAAAGGAAAGGCAATGAATTATTGGATGATATTGGGATTTCCCTTGGTAATGTAAAATTTATTGGAGTATCATACTTAATTTTTAATACCTCGTACCTACCTTTTTCTAAAAGTTGAGACTTTTCACATCATGGGTACCCCTGATGGTTATATTGGACCACGAACAATAATGCGGTGTGTTCTTGATCATGTTTTCAATAATGATCCCTGAAATGATTAGAGACTTGTACGTTAAGGAACCATATTAAAAAATATCATTCATATTATGATCAATATTTAATAAACCCTCCTAAAAATATTGTTTTAATGGTCGTATTCCTATTTGGTGATGTTAGGAATAAAATAATTCCTTTAAATAATTCCCAGAATTCATCAAGTGTTTCCCTATTAGATTTTCATATTCCTAAAAAATATCCAAATTTCAAATAAATATAATTGTATTTATGGTTCAAGAAAAAGGAATTTCATGACCACTCAAACCCAAATTTCAAGTACAAAAAATATTTTTTTAGTTTGTTTTAATGAAAATATAAAATGAGTAATTTTAATAGGTTCTTAATTATCATTTTAATATTTTAGTATTGAGAAGACATTTTGGAATTTTTTTAAGAGTTTGTATAGTTTTTAATAGGTAATTTTATTGAAATTTTTAAACAAATTTAATTATAACATATTTTAGTTCGATGGTTAGTGATTCACCTTTAGATTGAGTATATTAATGTTCATAATAAAAATAATATGAGGTAAGTTATTTTATTGTATTGTAATTATCATCCATATTATTCAATTTTATATCAATATTAATGTTATATGAATAATAAAAAGAAATATCAAAAAGTATGTTGATGCTTTCTTTGTCCTCCTTCAAAGGATTGTTATCTTTTTCTTGGTTTTGATAATGTAAGATCCTCTATGGTTCATGTTTGAATGTATGTAGCTCAATGAATGAAGAAAAAATTAGACAAAGGGCCTATAAAAAACTATAACATAAATTCATATATATAATGTGATGAATGAAAATAAATAGAAAAATATTTTCAAATATACTATTTTTGACAAAAAAACGCATAAAAATTGAATCACTCCCTGAAAATGATGCCAATATTTGATCATCTTGTAAAAAAATGATATATTTATGGGGGTTTAAATGATTTCATATAGTCCAATGATCTTGAATTCATCTATCAAGGACAATTGGAGTTTATTTAGTTTGAATATTTAATATGTTTTATAAAAATAGAAAATAGGGGGGACCTATGTTATTTAAAAAAATAGATTAATAGAGTTTAATAGATGAAAAAGAAAAGTAAAATTTAGGAAAAATGAGATAATGAAATAATTACATTTTTACTAGAAATAATTTCATTTCCATTGTTTAAAAAATTCTATTAGTTTTATGGATACATTTTAATTTAGATTAATCAAAATCCCAATTATCCTCTAGACGTTAAAATTGATTCAATTATAATTATCCCATGGTGTAACCATTGTCAAACCTTGTAATTCATCTTATGAATGGATTTTTATTTAAAACGTAAAATAATAATTGAATTTGTGTGCTATATAAAAATAAAACTATGTTATCTAAATGGAATATCATAAGTTTCCCATGTGCGATATTAGTGAAAATTGGTTAATTGAAAAATAATAACGTGTAAAATATTTCTAATATAAGTTTCTGGTCATAATGTACATCAATATAAAACACTTGAAATAAATATAACCCAAAACAATATAATTGTAGAGTAATTATGTTTTGGAACTCCCCTGATTTCATGTATATGTCTCTCACATTGACTATCTACTATTTTGGAATCCATCGAGAAGAGGAGGATTCTATGGTAGATATCCTTATTAATTTCATCTCACCATATGATGATAGGGAGGTAAAAAAACTCCCAGTTAATGAGAGGAATCCCTTAGAAATAAAAAAATTGAATCTCATTTATCCTTGATCATACTTGTAAATGAGGTTCCCATTGTTCCCTTTTATAGGTAATGTGGAAGGTGCTTTGCAGAACCCTATTTTTTATAATAACAATTGTTCTTTGGGTTGGGGTTGGTGAACATCCTCATATCAAATTTTTAAGAAGAGTATAATTAAATTAGTCTGTTGATTATCTATATATATAATTTATTTGCAATGGATTTCTATAATGGTAGATATTTTGGAAATTCCCAACATTACTCCCAACTTTGAGAAGATTCAACTTTATCAAAAGATCACTTTAGTTGGTCTAGATTATTTTTGAATTAAGAATAATGGTATTATTAAAATATTTATAAAAAATATATAGGTGTAAAATAAAAAGATCATCAAAATTATATTGAAATTTTTTCAATAATGTTAAAATAAGTACACATGTGTTTCGGAGATTCCATGAAGTTGGGACCATTTTTCTCAAACATCATTTTCAGTTCTCTAAATCACATCCACATATAATGTAGAAATAAAAACAAGTTAAATATTTATTTTTAAATTATATAAAATATCAAATTAAACTAAATAGTAATTTTATTTTGTTACTAAATAGATATTTTCTATATAAATATATTCAATAATAGTGGTGTGTGGGGGAAATAGAATATTGAATCACTATGTGATCACACACCCACACCTGGATATATCCCCTCCTATGAAAAATAAAATTTTAAATTATAATTCATGAATATATTAGATAGATTATGAATATTAAGCATTCATAGTAAATTAATTTTATTATAGTAATGTGATGATTGGTGGAACTCTATTAGAGAGTTAATCCAAATAGTCCTAGAAATGTGTTTCCTATAAACAATATCATATAAAAATTCAAGGAGATATAAAATATTGGTATTAGATAAGAATTACTAAACTTATCATTTAACAAAATATCCATGTTTTTTAAAAAATATCATTCTATTCATTCCAATTTCATTCCAGTTAATATTTTTCATTTTAGATAAAAATATGTTTACCAGATTATTTCCACCAATCAAGCCCTACATTTTTTGAAATAAAATTTCAAGACACACTCACTTAGGCAATATTAGAACTAAAACCATATAATCTCATTTTATATATCCCCATATGTTGAAAAATTTTATCTCTAACCTCATTATTTATTCATCTTCTTGTTTATTTTATTTTGAGTGTGTACAACATTAGAATAATAGGCACACTTGAATAGGTCAATAAGATATTGTAATAAAACATATCATATATTGAATGAACATAAAAAATAATAATTTTAGAAATCTGAGATACATAAAACTAACTTACACATACCTTTAATTACTTATTATATATTTTCACTATGTGGTTCAGTATAATGATATATGAAAATGTTAAATGATATAATTAAACCATAAAAACTCACATAACAGGTAACAGTATCTCAAATATTTTGTAAATATAGAATCATTTATTTTAGTTAAAAATAATCAATTTTACAAAATATGATCCCCATATTTTTTATTCAATGCACAAACTCAATTCCATTAATGAACATACTATTCATTAAATTTTAAAATCACATTAAATGGTGAAATTAGGAATAAATTTTTTAGAAATATATTTTTTATAATGATAATTAATATTAATATTTGGAATAAATTTTGGGTAAAACCGAATACAAAAAAAAGAAGAAGAAAAAACATTAAAATAGGAAATAAGAAAATAGGAAAAATGGTGAAATTTTGCATAAGGTCATAATGAACTCATGAATTTTGGGAAATTAAATAATACTATAAAATAAGAAAAAAAGAGAATAAAAAGTATAATTATAATAATTATTAATAAACTCAATAAATTATCCTCCCCTAATACATATTATTTAATATTTCCACAAAAAATATTAATAGCAGTGGGGAGAAAGCATAAAACATGGTGGTTTTCAATTATGGATAAATTTTTTAAGGTGGAGTTCATCTGGTGGAGACTCCAAAATGGATTTATGTAAGGGAATGTGGCTCTTCCCATTGATGGTGAATGTTTTTCTTGTATTCTTATTTTTTTACATATACAAACACAAAATGTTTTTATATTAGTGTTTTTTATGAAAACACATTGGAAAAAGCATACTTGGTTACATACTTATGCTTATTTTTTAAATGATAAACTTATAATTAGTGTTCATATAATATTGAAGGATCTGATAATCATTATTTCTCCCTATTAAAATCATATATGTTCTAGAGTACTCATATAAATCTATTAATTTTTCCTATATCTTGGGAATCTATAACTTTTTTTAAAAACCTTACCAATAAATATTATAGGTGATTTTTTTAAAGGCCCAAGTTTCATGATTCCAATCTCAATGGAGATGTGAAAGAACATTCTAAAAATAGCCCTAAAAATTTAAATGCTAATGAGATATTTTTAGGTAGTATGTTAAACCCCCAATTCATCATTTAGTCTAAGTATCTCATATTTTTTTAGGTTATAACATTTTCTCATGAATTTATATTACCTATATATTTGATACATAATTATTACCATTTGTTTTAATGTGATAATCTATGTCAATAAAATGATTAACCACACAATGACATAAATTTATTTTCATTGTGTGGTAGAAGAAATGAAAACCCTGGCCCTAGAGGACAATCCTAGGAAATCTAATCTTATAAAATACTTCAACCCTTAAAATTAAAAAAAATTCATTTTACATATAAATCCTTGAGGTTCATGATTATTCCAATTTAGAAACCTAATCAATAGTTAGAATAATGAACACGTTTCTAAATTTATTAGGAAACAAGAACATATTTTAAATTAAAAAAACATATAAAATGTCATGTAATAGAAAGGTTTTCTATAGAAATTATTTTCTTTTGGAAACATTACCAATTAGATGACAAATATTTGAATATTGAAAAAGAAATAGGTATACCAAAATATTTTTTTCTTTAAATAAACCTGAATCAATAACCTTTTGAGTAGTTCATTGGGTGATAAATTGTCCCCCATATGAAAGGTTTTCATATAACCAGATGACTGACTATGGCTCTTTATCAGGAACTCAAATCCTTAGTACCAGATCACTACATTTGCACCAAAAGTAAGGGTTATCCCAAATGTTCTAATAGGATGAATGTTTCAGATTCACATCTTGGGTTTTATTGAAACCTATATGAATGAAATATTATAAAAAATAGTTTACAGTCATCGCATACCATGTAATAAAATCACTATAAGAAATTGAATATGTATCAATAGGCCTATTCCAACATTTTTAAGACTATTGGTGTAGGTTCCTTAGCGATACTATATAAAAATAGTTTTTTAAAAACCATTGTTAAATGTCCAATAGGGATATCCTAGACTAATGTGTTTAACTTAAACCATTGGTATAGGTACAATTTAGACATCATATACCTACTGTTTTTAAATTAATTTTGGTATAGGTCACATTGAGAGACCTATATGACATGTTTTGGGAAAACCCATTGGTATAGGTCTCTTAGAGAGACCCTAGACAAACATTTTTTGAAATACATTGGAATAGGTCCAAAAAATAAGGGAACCTATACTAATGATTCTAAAAATTGCTAGCATTGGCACATACCAATGGTTTGGACTACTGTGGGTGTAGCTATTTGGATTTCTAAAAAATAACGTTAAATACATAAAAAATTAAATTACCTATAAATAGAAACATATATATTTCAAATTATTTTCATATAAATCATTATATCATAGTTGTTATCTCACTGGAATATAAAGAAGAGGTGTGAGGATCAAAACCTCATTGGATTTTATTTTTACATTTGCAATACCACTAGTATTTCAAAACCATTTGTATAGGATATTCACATGACATATTCCAATGGTTTCCAAACTGTTCTTATAGACAACATATAACTTTTTCCCAAAATCATGGGAATAGGCATATACTAATATTAAATTTCCCAATATCCCTCCAAAATATTGACATTGGATATACCAACAGTTTGAAGGCCTATACAAAAGGTTCCAAACTATTGTTAAATGGATCTTTTATAGTAAAAAATCTATAACTCGATATAATTTATCATCAGTAAACATTTCATTTCTAGGAATAAAAGGGGGATGTGAAAATATATGATGATAGAAGGATTCGATTGATATGGTCATCCACCACATTCTCCTATACATTTTATCTCTAATTTATATATTGAATTATTTCTATTTGAGCATCCAATGAATGAGATGTGGTTTTAATTTTATTTTACTATGGTGATATGATGGGGTTTTATAGTTCAAAAACACAATTTCATTAAACCCAAAAATGTATCACCCTAATTTATCCATGGAAAATCATTTGAACATAATCCTCTTTCAATTTTTGTTTATATTTAATGGGATTGTTCTAATGTGGATGAGGAATATATAATGACATGTGTAGCTTGATGAAATGGTTTTGATAAGACATACGCAAATTTATATTTTGAATCATCACACATGGGAATCAATTGTAAATCCAACTGATTTGGTTAGATTACAGGTGTTTACCTGGGGCTGAAGTTTATTTTTTTAAAGTCATCACCATTTTTTTATGAAATATTTTTTTGGACTCAATTATAGTGGAGTGAAATATTACTAAATAAATGAATGAAATGAACATAAAATCCTACATAATGTAATAAATAATTCACATCACATACATTTTTCAATGACATATTATGATTTATCAATGTGTAAAACAACCCTAAAAATCATATATCCATGAAATTTCATGTATTACCCCCATGAAATGAAAATCTGCATAGTTTATTAATATTTTATTCAATACATTGATAAACGAAAACCCCTAAACCACTCATAAACTCATTAAAATAAAAACAATAAAAAAGTAAAAAATTTATGAAAAATTCCATCAAATTATTTATATAATTCAAAAAAATATGAACCTTATATAAATGGAATGTACCTGGAGAATTGAACATAATAAATAGGATAATCCTAAATGAAAATGTCCACAAAGTCAAAGTGAAGGTTGTTTTTTCCTGATCCATTGGGGAAATAGGGATATGAAAATATTATTAATAATATTATTGTAAATAGTAATGGGGAATCCCCTCTAACCTTTAATTATTTTTTAATGAAAAACAAGGGTAAAAAGTCATTCCAAGTGTATTGATTTAGTCAGTGATAGTATATATATACACTTTATGTATTCTGAACATGGTTTGGTACAAATTCATTCATTTTTATTGAAATAGTTAGAATGGTTTTCACAGAAACATCTTTCATAGTAAAAATTAATTTACATTATATATAGGATAAATTAATCCAACAACTACTAATTTTGTTTCCTTCTATTTTATAACATCATGAGGGTTTGGTTTCATTTGATGTCATGTAAGCCTAACTGGTTTTTCATCATCATATAGTAATATATGATTCATGAAAATTGATAGGATAATATCTATAATTTAAACATATTTAGATTAAAATGATAATATATACTTTTTCAAAAGATCTAGAAATAGAAATGCATGCTCTATATGGAGTGGAAATGAGATGATTGTAGGAATCTAGTTCCTATTATTAAGATATGAATCTTTTATGTTTTGAGTTAGTTTTTTATGTTCTAATTTTGTTGCATTTGGAGTGATAAGATGTAATTTTATAGTGATAGGAACTTAAACTTATCATACTTTTCAATGGAAACATCCTAAAATTGTGAGTACATTTTTACAAGCTAATCTGTATCATAGACGTTCAATATGTCATTAGTGCGAAGAAATATTCAAAAAATCTACACGATTGAAATTTTTATATACAATTAAAATAATTAAAATATTTTTTATCATATAGAATATTAATTAATAATGAAAACACATAAATGGGTTCATGGTAAAATATATAATTTTTTATACAGAAATGGATTACTTCAATTATATTTTAGCAGGAAAAGGAATTATTTCTATGGGATTATTCTTCGAATAAATGATGTTAAAGTGGAAATTATTACCACATAAATTCATTGACAATGAACCCTTTTGTACATTAAATATGTTTATGTTAGTTTTCAATATTATTATCCCAATTCTTATCAAGTATTGTCAATTTATCTTGTCATGTTTCATTTTAATAATATATTATTCATTAGGAAAAATTATATTTTTAACCATAAGAATATCATTCCTTAACACATAATATGGGTGTTTCATACTCAATTTTTCTAGTTAAATTTATATTCTTATAATCTTCTATTCTATAACCTATAATAAAGATAAAATATATTGTTTATCAACATTTATAGAATTAATCAAATTAATCATAACATCAGAAATGAAATATTCATCTATTTTAAACAGAATTGAGATTATTTAGGATGGTTTCATTTGGTATAATGTGATGTATATAACAATTATAAAATGATTCTACCTAATCTCACATATCCATCACACCAAATTCACCTTTATTGTGGACACATCTTTTTTAGGCACTTATTGTATCGTGAAATCTGATTAAATACATTAATAAAATGGATTTAAACTAACACATTTTGTAATGTTTACATAGATTACTTATCATATTAAAGTTCATTTACCCATTTAGATGGGTGACCCTTTGTATAAATTTAAGGGTAATTTTTATGTTTAGGGTTTCATTCACTGAAACTCTCTTTTTTAGTGTTAATTCTTACAAAATCATGTTTTTACTCATTTAGATCATCAGAGGTTGTTGAAATAGTGGTTTCTTTTATACAAGACGACTATAGTAGATGGGTAATTTTTATTTTATGTAACATTTCACTAAAAAATGGCGGTGAAAATAATATTTCCCTTTCCCACTGGTAGACTTCTTTTTTAAAAGGTTGTTTACCTAACCATTGTGTTTGGATTTAACCCACTAAGATGAAGTGTTAAACTAATTTAGAATTTCTTGTTGGATATAAGCTTGAGTTTTTTTAATTGGAGGTTATTTTTATCAATATATAACATTAGGTATTCTAGGATTGGCTCGAATATTAGTGGGGGGTTTTGGAATTACCATTTGTTGTTGTTGATGATTTATGTGTGGGGTGGATGATTAATACCCTACCACAAGTTGTTCTATGACAATTACAATTGATTCGTATACACCCTTCCCAATTGTATTGTTTATATTTATATCCATATTAAGAAATATAATATGTTTTCTTCTTTATGGGATGGTTATATGTTTAAATTGGGATGATTTACTATCAATTCATTAATGATTCTTTGAATTTAGTACATTTAATAGAATTGTGGGTGTTAATGGAATAGATAACGCAATGAATCAGAGGACGATGTTTGGATTTACCTTGGTGTTGACCAAATTGTCATAGTTAGGTACTATCCTCTTTAAAAAACATATCCAACATCTAGTCAGTGCTATAACATTTCACATCATAGACACATAACATGGGAATGATAGACCTTGAATCGAAATGATATGTTTTCCATGAATTTTTTTCAATGATGGTCAATTAATTATATTAAATATTGACAAAAAAGAGCCCCATAAAATATCATATTCCATATTATAATCAATAGTTATTAAAAATTCATAAAAATATAGTATTAATACTAGATCTCTTATTTGGTGATGTGGAAAACATGAGAAAAGTAATTTAAACCATTACTAGTATTCAAGTGGTGTTTCTCCATAAAATTTTCATATTAGAGAAACCAAAATAATTATTATTATATTTTTAGATTTTGGGAATAATTTTTCATGAAAAATGTTTTTCATTTATTCCCATCCTCCAATTAGATAGTTGACAACATAAAACCAATCTATTATTTTTCCTTGAATGGAATTTAAAATCAAAAGGATTCACATATTCAACATAAAAATTTTTATGATTGAATGTTGATCACATAGTAAATAATTATTTTATGTGTTTGTGTGGTTCATGTCAATAATTTCCTTATTTTTTTTGAAAAATATGAATTAGATAAAATTTTAGTTTATAGTTTCTGCCTGTGTAATATAATATATGTAGGTTGAATTTCATCATCAGGAGATATAATTTATTTTAATTATAGTATATTATTATCCATGTTATTCAATTAAATTTTACTTTGGACATTGGTTTTAGAATAATAAGAAGGTCTCAGAAGAGTGTAGTTGTTCGGTGGGTCCTTCTTTAGAGGATTGTTTGGTACTTTTTGGTATCGATGACAATAGATACCCTACAGTTCATGTTTTAACTGATGTATTTCACTCAATGGATATTTTTTTAAAAGGGTTATGAATTTTTTTTAAGAAATGTTTTTTATAAAAATATAATGATGTAAAAAATTCAAAAATATTTTTCAATTATATGATGATCTAATAATAAACTGAACCCTGAAAATTGAAGTGCTCCATAGAAAAACATTCATAATATCCTTCATTTTCACAAAAAAGGTTTTTTATAATTGAATGTAGTTTTTGAAATACCCTAGTTCATCTCATAGGTAGTGTTTTAGGTTTTCAAGTGATAATTTTAAAAAATATTCAGAAAAAAAATAGTAAGTGTGGGTTCAAATGTTTTTTAACCTAATTTAAATTGCTAAATTGTATAAAAATATGTAATATTTAAGAAATTTTAGATAATTAAATCATTTTATTTTTACTTGTCTATATTTCAGGTTCATATTTCTCAAATGTTTATTAATTTTATAGTATCTCTTTGATTTAGATTAATCAAAATCCTTATTACCCTCTATCCCCTAAAATTGAAGAACATAGACATGGACCTTGGTGTAACCTTTTACAAAAAAAGTTCTACATATTTTTTTATGGATATTGAAGAGAATTATAATTCAATGTTTGAGGGGTTTAAATGGAATCCTATTCCATCACATAAAAACAAAATAATATACCCCTGTGGAATCTTAATGTTGATCAGTTAGGATAACACATGTATTGTTTCAATGAAACATGATATAAAATTAATATTTGAAATATAAAAAAACTATAAACACATAAAATGATTAAAACCCAATAAATATACCTTAATATTATATAATTAAGTGATGGAACTCCCTTGAAATTATGTGTATCTCTCCATCACACAAAATCATTACACTATATAGATCTCCATTGAGAGTATGAGGAGGCTCGAGTGGATGTATTACTTCATTTTATATCTACCTATGTTGTTAGGGTGCTTAGAAAATAGAAATGTGATTTTATTACACCTTGTAACACCAAAATTAGACCTCTTCTGTCATTTTTCAAAAATGATAATGTGGTTCCCATTGTGGCCTTTTATAAGAAATGTTGATGGTGGATGTGGATCCCTTTTTTAAAATACATATTATTCATTTGATTTATATTACTAAAAATTATAATATAGACATAAAAAATGAAATTATTATTGGATGTCCTCTTTTCCATCTCTCTATAAATTTTGATAGCCATTGAATTTCTATATTGAGATATATTACAAAAATACCAATCATTACTACTAATATCATGATTATTATATTTTATAGACAAATTAATTTAGTTGGGCCACCATAAAGATGAATTTTTATTCGTTATATTTTTAAGAGTTGTATAGAAATATGATTTGCATTAATCCGCAAAATTTATTCATAATAAAAAAGTTTTTTTTAAAATGTATAATTCAGTGCACATGTCTTATTGAGCTTCCATATAGATTATCCCTCTTTTCAATCACTTCATCATTGGATCTCATAATCACTACCATATACAATGAAAAAATAAAAATATTCAAAATTTACTTTCATATTAGTATTTAAAATTGTATAATGCAATCAAATGGGTAGTGAAATTAATTATTAAAATGTTATTTTTAATACAAAAAATGTTTAACACAATGGTATTAGTGAAAAAATGTGAATCATTGAGTGATAACTTCTCTCACTCTTCCTTATTCAACGATTCAATCATGGAAACTATTTGGTATAGAGGGTTGTTTATTTTATTTAGTGAATGCTAATGAATCTCATTGAAAACATGTCCTATGTTACATCTACAAGGATCTGGCTCACGTTATGGGGGAACATGTCTCACCAAAAAACTATCCCATGAAATTTAGGACATCATACTGATATACCACATGTCATACAATTTTGATTTAATTGATGAGGACGAATTTTATCAATATATTAGGTTCATATAAAAAGGATCTGTGTTTTAATGTTTAATATTATACAATAATGATGTTTGTGAACCCCACTTGATTTCAATAGAACTTTTGTTCAAAGAGTAAAATCAAAAGGACATGAAAATAGGTTAAGCATATATATTTTGTAATTACTACATATTCTAGAATTCTAGGATCCATGTCATAGCTAGTTATTTTGAGTTCCATGTGTAAGAGGCCAATGAGATAGACCCAATATGAATGGAGAGGTCCCAAATTCTAGGCTGAGGAGGGGGATGAAGATGATATATATTTACATTTAGGCCTAGGATTGGAGATCCAACGATTACTATATTTCTCGAGTTAATAAGAATCAATATATAAATAGTTAATATATTTTTAGGGGAATTATTATGTTAATGGGTTATGTGATTCATAATACGAGAATGGGAAAATGAAACCATGCCCAAAATATCATTAAAGAAAGAGATATAGAGAAAGATACCTTTTTGGGTGAGCTATTGAACATGGGAAATTTCCTCTTACATAGGTCAATATCTTTTGTAAAGGGGAATTTATGACTTGAGATATCCTGGTATTTATGACATTGAGTAGTTTAAGGTCATAGATCATGGAACATTCCAATCAATTTGAATTTGCAGGAAGGACTATACGTCTATGTAGTATGTTGTATAAAAATGACTCAATTGACATATAGTTTATGATCATACACACATGACATCTATGTTGTTGTTTTTACAGATCTAGTTCATAAAAAAAATAACATTTTTTAGAAGTGAATTAATGGTAAAAATATATATATATTAGGTAAATGTTGGTATTTGATTTGAATTTTGGGATATTTCAAGAAGTATAGACTTAACTACATCTCATTTTCCAACAATAATCAATATGTACATAGTTATTAAAAGGCTAAAGTGTAGGAGACTTTGGAGGAAACAATGATTTCAATTGATAGGTATTAAAAACTCTAATGAAAGTGGAATGATTTTAATGAATATTAATAACTAATAGGAGGATAGAGGATCCATATTTCAATAATTATCCCGAGTAAGTAGAAGGAAAGACACATAATAATTATAAAGGGTAAATTTCTTATCATAATTTAGGTAAACTATGACATTACGATTGGATAATACAACCAATATCATTTCATCCACAAAATAAATGTTTCCCTTTGTAGATGAAACTCTCAGAAAGGGAAGATTCATTTTTTATCTAGTTCATATGTAGTGGGACCCTCTATGTTAGTAATTTTAATACCGATAGAACCCTATGTCATGTAGTTTAACATCACATGACAAAGACTCAAGGTTGAAAGTCCTAAAAGTGTGGGAATATCACTTGTATTAAAATAGGTGTATGGATAATGAAGAATATTTTGGTGATTCCTAGGTTTATCTGGAAAGTATATAATATAAATCAAGGTCCCACATAATGAACCAATATAATAAATTTCAAGTCATAGAATATGGTCTATATTCTATGAAATATAAAATCATATGAAAAGGATTTTCATATAAGTGATTTTTTTTGATATTATTTGTCCACAAAATATGATTAGCTTGTCTTATTATTGATCAAGTAGAGAAAAACTTATGTGAATGCACATGGGATATAACACAAAGCCAATGTGTGGGAATATTTGGAATTTAACATATTATTGGATCTATTAAAATATATGTCACTAGGTATCATTTCATAATATAAATCTATCCACACATTTTTCTTATATAGTGAGGTCTTTTTATCATAACATTGAGTGATAAATGACTAAGGGGACATCCACTGTGAATTCCTACACATATCACACAACATATAACAAGAATGGGACTAACAAAAATTTCAAAAAAAATAATTTTTAAATTTCCATTGTGTTGGACCATATATTATACAACATAAATTCATGAAACTATAACTCATATGCTCTATGATTTATGTTTATGTGGTGAGGACCCAATGTTATACAGAGTATAACATCATATGGATATGAAAAAAAGAACCATAGTTTAAATTCATATAGTAAAATTTTTGTGTTTTGTAGTTTATAATCCTAGAACTAATACTTATGTGACATTTTCAAGAAACCTTTCAAATTATTTACTGAGAAAAAAAATTGGTGGTGGGTGTGATTCAGTCATTAACCATTGTGATCAACGAATAAGACCCATCAGAGTATAACTTTTATATAACATAAAATTCTTTCCATTTAGGAACTAGATGATTTGGTTTCTTCATAAATATTATTGGATTTATTAAAGCTAATACCAGTTCTCCTTGGAGGAATGATCAAATAAAAACATTCTTCTCCAATGCTTGTGAAACATGGTTTTGATGGAAATTTAGATAATGTGATATGTATAACCTTTTATCGTTGAGTTTCTCCAACTCATCTATCCACTTATGAGATTTATTTATCTTCAAAAAACTAATTGTAGATGAAAATGGAAAGAAATGGTAGTTAAACCTATATAATAAATATATCCTCTATCATTTATCATAGATAATATTTTGTTTTCCTTCTATTCGTATGAATTTTATTTAAATAAGCCGGAAAGCATTAGAATTATCACTATAAAAGTCTTATTTTCCTTGTTCAACATATTTTTAAGGGTATTGAAATTGGTTTTGTTGAAGATCACTTTTGATCACTTTTTTCATAGTATTGGGATGAGTAGTTGACTAGGTATTGTATTCTATATACTATGTTTTCCACTTGTAAGAGAATAAATTAGTATGGTTATATATAAATATTTTTTGAGGGAGATTAATTTTTTTAGTAAAATTTTTATTTATAAAATTAATGATAGACTTTTTCTAGAATTTCATAATTGATATAGCCTCATTCTCTTTAGAGAATAAATCAGTTGAAATAAGGATGTACTTAAACTACATGTATGTATTAGAGTGATATGGAACCAAGATATCAAATCCCCAAAGAAAAAATATTTAAAGGGTATCTAGATATGTGAAATTTTTCTTTTTGTTGATTTATGATTTTAATTATATATGATAAGATTGGAATTTCATCACGAATTTCATTTCAACATACATCACTATTTTCAAGAAGAATACAATTTTTAATGGTATTGGATCTTGACTAGTGAGAACCAAAAAAATCTAGCATAGAAGTCATTAATAGCACCAAAGGTTTCTCCTCCTTTTATTAATTTGAGGATGATTACCTCATATCCTTACTTATATAGGTCTTTTTAGTAATTCAGTCCATCAAAGAGTGTGATATTTAATTCTTATCACTATATATGTTATTTCATGGAATGATTATATGGGTTACCACCATATTGAAGTAATTATAATATAAAAAGCCTCAATCTGATTGAGGAACCATTCGTAGAAGATATGGGATCACCATGATAAGGGGTTGTATTTAATTTGTAGATCTCCTTTGGGTCTTAGCTAATGAGTAATGATAACACAGTAGAGTGTGTTTTCTTAATTAATGTATTTTCTTGTTATAGATCTACTAGGGTTGTATAGATTTTACCCAACACATTATCATTTGATGTTTTTGTTAATGCAGGATGTGAGGAAGTGTCAGCTCTATAGGTAATTCAACCATTAACCTCAAACATAGTCCAAAATGATGGTCAATTTTTTATTCCAAATGACATGTTTTCCATTGATATTCATGATCACAAAATATGAGTTTCCCTTAATTGTAAATAGATTGAATTATATATATAGGATATTCTATAAGACTTTAATGTGGTCTTGGTATTTTTTCTCATTATTGGAAAATTATTTTGATAAAATGAAGCATTAGGTATAAACTTATTCAGATAGGAATACATTTTCAATCCCTTGAAAACCACTATTAATTTTGGGGTTTTCCATACTTCTTCTAGTTGGTATTCGATAATAAAATTATCAACGTATATATTCCATGTTGGGTAGAATCATGAATAGGGAAAAAATCTCCATTAGGGAACTCTATATTAAGTAAAAACTTCTATAGTACATATTGGGACATGAGAAAATTAAGAAATCTCTAACATTCATTCACATTTTGAGATACATACATGATGTTAAACTACTATAAAATTACCATTCAACATATTATATTCCTATTTAACATTGGGCTACTGAGGACATATTTAGGCTGGTCAATACAATAGACTAAACAACCCTGAAGATGCTTTAGTTAATGCCTCACCTAATTAACAATGAAAAAATCCAAATAGTCATTTTCAATTTTAAAGTATTTATTCCAATCATCTAGAATGATTATACTAATAAAATAGATAATTTTATCATTTAATGTAACCTTTCTATAGTCATGGAGAATTATGAGTGATCATTCTTGTGTTTCAACATAGAGGATGATAGTTTGTCATTATATGGGTAGAATTTTCACTAGCGGGTGTATGAGATTCTATTTGAAATCATCATAATATTTCTAATGAAAAGTTCAACCCATTAATAGGTAACTCCATTATCCATCAAATTCTGGAAAGGAATGCATTTACAATTATTAGTTAAATTGAATCATTTGATACAATAAATTCTACCTTATACCCACGTAAATCTTTTTGGTTTTGGGGAGGCGGAATATGAAGTATTCTCCAAGTATTATTGGGGTTTTCGTTAATATTAATATGGAAAACCACAAAGATTATTAACATCTTATATGTTATCAATATATAATATTTTGTGGGATTCATCCCCATGACTTTTTCCCAATGTTTTTTGAAAAATATTTAATAATAAGCAAGATGATCATAATGAAATTGTAAACTAACTACTAATATTTAATTATAAAATATTATCTAGTAGGATCATTGAGATATAGTTTATAGAATGTTGATATATAGAACCAATGTTTTTCACACAAAATGGACTCACATGATAGCAGTACAACACTTGTGGAACCTTATAGGAAATGGAATCCTCGTAATTTGGGTCCATTTAAATCATATAAAACATAGCTACACATCTAGAAAAGATAGGGAATGGATGCCAACAGTTTCATCAATAAGTAATTTGTTGACTATGACATGGAAAAAATACATTAGGTATCTCTAGTTGAGATCTTTAAAATTGATACAAACTAAAATTTTCCAATATTTTTCTTATTGCGAACAAAATTGTAATTTAGTTTTAGGTATTGAACTGCAATGATAATGTTGGTTTTGATGATCATTTCATTTTTGAATTCAACCATGGCTTCATGGGTATGATTCTTCATTATAGAAGCATATTGAAAACCAAAGTGGTCATTAGAAAATCCCAAATTATGGGTACACACATCCTGATATAATACTCAAATATCCATATAGTTATATAAAAATATCACCCAGTGATTCATGATAAAGGAGATATATGGATCATGTTCTGAATAGGATATGGGGACTCATATCATAAGAGGTAATAGATCCTATTTTGTACCCAAATTAAAATATTCATTTTGATAAAAGTTGTTCTTGACACTATCCTCAAATTATTGATGGAAAATTTTGATATTTCATTCACCCTCCTCTTCTTCTTGTCTACTATCAAAACTAGATGATGAATGATAATTATGTATCTGATTGATATTATGTGTGTATAATTAGATACACAAGACAATATGATGGTATATTAGATATATTACACTTCCTCAACACTATCATCTAGGGTAGATGATGCAATGAAATATGAAGATTCTGCAGATGACATGGGGATATTATCAGTGAAGTCATTTTAATCTCTTCCAAGATCACATATCACTTATGTTGGGTTATTTTTTCAGGACATAACTAATATAAATGGTACAAAGTGAAATTTTACCAAAACCAATGATATATTAAAACTCATAGAATACATACCCACATAGTCAAAGAACTTCATCTATGTTGTCTGAGATTGAAGATATGTCAAACATGCCTAATATTAAAGAGACACTGTTGAATATTTTATATCTATACATTAAAAAAAATTCATTCCATATAAGTGGTTTCTCTAGAATTTTATTCTCATAAACAATATATATAAGTAAATTACTCTTATTTTTGGCTAACTGTCAAATTTTACTCACATGTATTGATTAATTCTACGATCATACGTCATTACCTAAATTCAGTTGATGGGATGGAACTAGTACTTATTAATTTCACTCCAAGGGATAATATGGATAGACTCTATTCCCTTTAGAGTGTTTATCCAGAATATATTGTCTACCATATGTTACTAACACTTCTATTTTTAAAACCTTATTTCTATATATTGGAGATCAAGGTACTCAAGTGGTGTATTATCACTATAAAACGCCATGAATTATCCATCTATGAAGTACTTGAGGAATTTATTCTATAAATATGGTAAAATAGTATGCTTATATATCCACAAACATCCAAATAAAATGTTTATATTTTTGGCTGGGTGATTCACTATAAATTTCGAGTTGGATATAAGATCCTCAAACTGTGATTTATGGTTGACCCCCTCAAGTGTCTTTTATTTATCTAATCATATCCAGGAATTTTAATGTTGGAGAGTGTTAGGTCAACCTCTCTTTAACATATTTTTGGATGTTTCATACTGGTGTGATGTAGATCTAAGAACCATTATCATACAGGTCTAAAAAAATATCCATGTGATCCACCTGTGTAGATATATAAGAGGTCTTTATGCTCTTAGGTGTGGATATTTCTCATATATTTTTTTGTAATGGTAATTAATGTGTCACATTCAACTGGACTGGTCTTTGTAAAATATTCCTTTAATGTATTAAATTATACCTAGAACTATTTAGGGATCAAATGGGACTCAATAAAATGTTTCTTAAGGTCCATGAAGAGGTAAAGTGTATCTAGAATAGAAACCACGCATGTTAAATTTCTAGTTTCCACAAGTTTTCATATTTCTAGAGCATGAGGTTGATCTTCTTTTATTTGAGTGGCTCCATGGATTAGGGATTAGAGGATACTAAAAACTAGATTAATGACTCCTTTCCATGATCAAAATAGGAGGTTCTTTTTATTTTAAATGGTTGGGATGACTGGAATTTCCAGAATATAACAATGATTGGGAAGTATAAGATCTAGATGTTGGTCAATCAATTAGATGGGATACGAATGTTCCTTGCTTTTTTATGATCATATTGATGATTTTTTAGGATCATTTGAGTGTTCATTTTTTATGATTATAAATTATATATATAATTAATATAAATAATTATAAAATATAGAGGTCTACTTCAAACCATTATTCTCTAGTCTCCTCGACATCAACGACCACTTCTCCAATTATGAAATGGGTTTTTTGTTCATAAAAGTTCCCATCATTACTAGTGAAGGGGTTTGTCAGGTTAATAACATAGACTGAACTATATTATGATTCATCATTTGATGATGATTCCCTATAATGGGGTGGTTTCAATTATCTATTTTTTTAATATGGTTCCCATCTTCATTTTTATGGACATGGGAAGTATAAAAAAGTCTTGAAAAACTTTGGAATTGGAAAACAATTCCCTGCTATACATTGTTTAACATATGAATACTTCACATACATTATAAAAATCATACAAAAAAGATATCATTTCTAATAATAGAAGGGGATCTAGGGTCTGAAATACCTAGTTCGGTTTCACTGTCAGTATATAATGCCATAGGTTGATTAACATCCAAGTATTTTGGTCCTCAAATTTCTTCTTTATGCATGTTCTGAATTTCTTTCAACACTCATTCTTCTTCTGATATGGCTCTATAAATTTTATTTATCATTATTAAGGGTCCACCCAACTTTACCTGCCCAATGTCAACCATTTTATAGATTATATCCTTTAAAATGAAGTAGTATTGGATGTTGTTCAACAGAATCATATATTATTTCTAGTAATCATGGTAGTAATTTCAACTAACTTCATTGGGATTATTAACATCTTGAAATTATAGTAGGATATTCTCTATGGCTAAAATAAATTCCCCTAGATTCTAATCCCTTTAGAAAAGATATATTTTATTCTTATAATCATTATACTTTATGAAAGACAAATCTATCCTCTCATCCTAATGAGGGTGCTACTATTGTATTTATCATTTAATGGGGGGAACAACGTGATACATCATGGGTTTATCTTCTTGAGTTGGATGCATTTTTTGTTTAGGTGTGATGGTTTTGTCCATTTTTCTACCACCATATTTACTTATGATTAAGGATTTTACAGATACATTTCTTAGAACATCACATGGTATCCTCTAGGAATTTTGAAACTGATTCAAACTCAAAGAATCCACCAAGGTACCATAGAGGATTCAATGAATTATTTATACCATCATGATGATTATCTATACATATATCCCATAGCTTCTCTTTATGAATATTCATATATAGGGAGTAGATTCGTTCCTTCTAGCTAGTGAAAATATCTATAACCAGCTCATTTTTGCGAAGTTTGTAATTTAATAAATTGGGGATGGTTTTATTTTTCAAAAGGAATCTGATTTTGTATAGTAATTTAAACCATAAATATAAGAAATTTAAATTTTTATCTACCATAACATTGTTATATTATAAGAGTACAGGGTTTTTAGGACATTGAAAATTAATCTGAGCATTGGAACTATTAATTTATCTTTTTCCCCATCATGAGACCACATTTACAAATGAAAAGTGTCAAATTCTACTCTGGTTCATCCATATCATTAAATATGGGGAATGTGTGATTCCTCGTATTTGGAAGAAAATTAGTAGAATACGCCCAATCAACATAAAATTTTCTATCTATTTTTACCAACACGTGTTTCCCCTAAATAGATTCTACCCATATAGCAAGGGATTCAATGGACTCATGGATCACAAGAATAAAACCATCTCCTAGGATAATTACCCAGTGTTTTCAACATACATAGAGAAATATGATTATATTTATTGTTTTTGATATTGATATATACTATGATATGTCCTAGGCTAGATTTCTAGAAATTGTATTAGATTTTCTATTATATCAATGTCCTAATACTTATTAAAAATAATTTTTGTGAAATAATTTTTATGATACCTAACTAGGTATGATGTATATACTTTTCTATTTGTAGTTGAGATGTTATTTCTCATTAAATATTTATAGGATGATTGATATTATAATCTTACAGAGAATTTTACATGGTAATAATATTTCATTTTAGTATTTATAATTTTATTTGAACTTATTCTTCAATATCAAATTCAAATTATGGAATCCCTTACATAATAGAAAGGGATAATTGTGACTATTAAGTTGTTAAAAAACCAATATGGCGGTAAATAATCATTTAATACATCTCCAAAGTTTTGAGGCTACCTATGATTTTGGGTTTGCACAACTTTTTTTTCAGTTCCAACCATGTCATGAGTGGATATCTATTTCCCACATCATTCAAGACCAAGGTATTGCCATTATATACCTGTAATTATAATTCCAATGATGTTTATTAATGCATTTAACAAAGAAGAAATATTATCCCCATACCCCTCCAGTAAGTAAGGGGGTTTTCATCCCTCTGAATATCAACTAATTTGGCGATTGTTATAATCCTATAAAATTGAATTCTCAGTGGTCCTTTTTGGATTTTTGACCTTACAAGGCTTTGAAAACTGTACATGACTGAAATTTACATTTTGAGAGGCTCTAATGAATTTCAATAAGCACTCAATATATGATATATATGAATATTATATGGGGAGTAGTTATGATTTTTATTTATACAGTTCATCCCCTAGCTTAGATAAGACTGATTTTCATAGAGGATGGGGTGTTAATATAAATTACACCATCCCTGTGGATTAGGGTGAACATGGTTCCACCACCACCTTATCCAAGATTCATTTGTCTTTGATGGTCCCAAGGGTAGTGGAGTGGTAGTAAAAATAACCCAAAACTATAGGATTAGGGTTCAATAGTTCTACTACAGAGGAAGATGCAATCATGGATATCCTATATTTTCAAGTATCTACTCAAGAATTTTCTTGATGTGTGGCCCTTTAAAGGCGAGAGCTTCTTTTCATTTCAGACTACTATTTGGTTGAATTATTTTTTTACCTCAAATTTGGTTTTTGTTTAAACTTATTGTTTTCATGATGTTATAGTATATATGTAAATCTATTATAATTAATTAATCATATCTAGGATTTAATAACTATATTATTTCATTGGATAGGCCAACTATTTTGTATGAAACCGGGGCCTAAAACCTAGACTGAGATAATAAAATTAGAATTTTTTCTCCCTGATGAACTTGGATAATGAATATGAAATGAGAAGTGGGGAGCCTTGTGCTGTCCCCATACACTGATATAGATGTCATGTAGAGAAAACACAATTATCTAATGGAGTTCCTTAATTTTATTAATGCAATAATATTTTAGTCTATAAAACAACATTTTCACCTTATTATTTTTGGCCACTAATAAGGTGAATAAATAATTTTGATAATAGATCTCACCCATCACCTTAATGATGTTATCATATTTTCTATAAGAAAAATTCTATATCATGAGAGATTAGAGTGTATCCAATATGTTCCAGAAAAATTAGGGAAGCATTATATTTTAATGGCTATGGAATTTCATATTGAGGAGTGTCCATGTGCTATAACAAAACATCTATATTATCCTCAATTATATATTTCCACATAACCATAAAATTCTCCTCATCCTTAAATATGGATTCCTTAACCTATTTAGACCATAATATCTACTTCCCTACTAAATTTTCATTAGAAGCGAGGTAATTCTTGAACTCCTGGGACATATTAGAGGGTAAAAGATCCAAGGGATGCGTTAATGACGATCATCTCCCATGATTGTTTTTTCTTGGAGGAGAATTCACTATTCATTGATGAGGTACTAGGTGTAGTCATTATTAAACAGTCCAGTTCCATTATATATGAGAAAAATAGTTGTTGGAGTCAGTATTGTGAAGTCCTTAATTATTAGATGTGATTTCATTAAGGGTGGGCTCCATAATAATAACCATATGGAGGACCTCCATGGTTATTGACTTGGATTCTGTGGGGATGGATGTATTAAAACTATATATCAATTATTTATGAAAAAAATTACAATTTTATTGATATTCATCTTTTATTGTGGACATTTACATGGTGTACCATGGGGAGAACCTCAATTTTTTTGTCCATGTATTACCAAAAGGATGAACTAGATGGACACATCTTCCTTCTCTTATTTATGTAGACCCAACAAGTTCTCATGTTTCCATAAAAATTTGTGAAAGGGAAATGTGAATATCAATATTGATTAGGATGGGAATATAAGTCTACTCCACGATTATTTGATTCCATAGAAAAGAAAACATATATTATCAAAGATGGGTGATGGGGGTCAAAAACATAATCCTGATTATATTTACATATTTTGGGAAACAACATTACTTTCTAGGAACCCTCAATGTCCACTTCCATCCCATCATTGGAAATTGTTTTTGAATCTTATCAAAGCCACCAAAATATATTTTCATCCTTCAAAAGTATGATTATGTTCTAGGATAATATCACATTTTTTCTCCTCATCCCATATCATAATATGTTGATTGATCTCTTGGGTGAGGACAAGAATATTATCCCACAATTTAATGGGTTCCACTAAGATATGTTGATGGGAATCATTTTCATGATTAGGATTACGGGACACCTTTTTTAAAAAATTTGAACATGTTTTTGATCTATAATTATTATAGAAAGACTATTAACCTTCTCTAGAATAATTTATAGAGAATTATAGAGATATCCTGTGGTATTTTAAGGGATATGATCAAACCATAAAGTTATAATCAAGGCATGATGGTGAACTCCAGTTGGAATAAGAATATAGAAATAATAATTTCTTTCATTCCTATCTAGGATATGTCGATGACCCTATTTAATGGTAATAAGAATAAGACATTATCCTAATGTAATTTTTAGGATGTGTGAATAAGATACAATAATATTTATGGGAGAAGTAATATTGGATAACAAACTAATGTTATTTGGGATATACCAATTATGATCTTCCATTTCTCCAAGAATATACTTGCATCTTTTCATGATGTGGGATTGATATCAACCTCCCATACAATTTTTGATAAGAATAGTTGATAGAATTCTATATTTCCAGTAGTAATATAATACTTATCTTCATTAAGAGTATGAATATAGGAACACTATTATATTCTATTTTCCCTTAATATATCCCATCATGATTCATGTACGACATATAGAACATGGTCTTTCTCCTTGATTGTTCCATGAACATATCAACTGTTCATATTGATAATAACAGGGTATATTGGTTGTGTTTTTATGTCTGATCAGTATTATAGGCCTGGTATTTGGTTCCCAACATGGTATGAAAAATATAATTCTTCTATAAGGACAGGAATATAGTAAAATTCCCTTCCTCATGTGGTTTACAATCATTATTGAGTCATTTTTCGATGCCACTATTCTAGTTGACTTGATCTAGTCTTTATGGGGAATCATCCTTATTGTGTTCCTAAGGAGAGGGTTCTATACTATATTGGATTCATCAATGTTTAGGTATATAACTATTGGGATAATCCTAGACAATGGTAAATTGACAACTATCCTCCTTCTCTATCCCACTAAGATAAGAGAGACCAGAGTTTTCACATTCAAAGGATAGTATCTTGAAATGGTTCTCTATATCGAAATTCACCACTGGATTCCTGACAAACCTTTCATAGAAGGATGATTAATTTGTTTTGATAACATGAAGGATATCCCAATAATCATCCATAGTGGTAATAGAATAATTATTACATTAATCCTTGAACATTATATTCACAACTAATTATTTATGACATTGTATTGGTGATAACGTCCTTTGATTTTGAGGGACTATACTCATTAAAGAAGTTGAGGTATATATGCGGTCCCTTGTGAATTGAGAATTAACTAGGTAAGATTCCTTAACAGTACTAATATTACCATATAGATGGGCATTATAATGTGCTCTTGATGAATTCATGTATTGGATCTATGAGAGGTACCATAGGTCTTCCTAAATGTTTAGAAAGGATTAAAAATAAAAAACCCCATTAATACAATATCAAAAGTAAGATCATGTTTTATTGACCACCCCCATGGATAACAGATTTAAATTTTGTTAACCGTTTTTTCTTGACATGTAATGCAACCAACATTTTGTGCTCATTCATTATATACACCCTTTCTCATTGAAGGCGGGCCCAAGTAAATTAGTAGAAATACATCAAGTAGTGAATTGGTCATGTGGATGGGAGGACAGTCTCATAACACCATTAAGGGTGGAAATATTTCCTACTCCTAAACCTACATATATATTTATGACATGTTTATGAATCCTTTACAAATCGTTGTAATAGACTGGTTACCATTATTCCAGTGATTGATCATTGATATGCATTAAAATGAAGATCTATAGTTAATATTTATTCTATATAAATAGTACCTCATATATATATAATAGGTTCTCCATTGATGGTACTATCTATATAAATTAGATGTTCAACATCATTCTCATATTAGTTAGCAATTATCTAGTTTAAAGCCAATTATCTATGCACTCGGAATTTTTTCAACTTCCAGGAAAGAAGTAGGTGTTGTGGATTTGTAATTAGGCCCATCAAAGGGTAATCCTATATATCCATATATGTGCAGTAAAATCACCACATTTTTTAGTGATTATTAAGAGGATATAGATTTCATTTTAAGGTTTTCTATAAAATAATATTTTGGTGATTTTAAATGTCATAACACGATTACCCAGTGAAATTCCATTTATGGTCATTCATCAAGAAGAAATGTGATATTAGGGCTTAGAAATAGGGAGGAATTGTAGATTTTCACTTAAATAGCATTAAAAACCCCCATATTTTAGGTTTATCCATTAAATGTTTTTTGATTGGAAAATACTTTGTTGATTAATTTCATGTGATGTGGACTACTGGAAAAAAAGATACTAACAATGGTTTCATTGTAAATTTTCTATGAATGAACCTTTTTAGTTCAACTCATAGAATATATGTCCCTTTTAAGAGATGGGTCTTGTAGGTAATATGGACACTTGGGTTTGGTATCCTGTATAGAATATGTCCCTTTGAGAATTGTGTCTTGTAGGGAGTATATACAATTCATGATGGTATTTCATGGGGACCATGTCCCATTGAAGATGATATCTCAAACAGAATATAGAACATTGGGGATTGTATCTCTCAAAGGGTAATGAATTAAAAAAATGTTTAAAGAGGGATATGCACTATTGAGAGTGTGTTACAACATATTCATGGGCTTCTCCATTCTTCACAACTCTCCAATTGATTCTAGGTATGAGAATAATAATGATGATATTATAGTGGCTGACAATTAATATGAGGACCTAATATGAATCTACTTCGAATAGAATAATAGTTTACAAGGATGGATGTATGAACCCATGGGATGATGTATCCTCATGGAGATGAGTTTGAGGATTCTGTAAGGTATACCATTATAATATATGTTTGATCATACACCTAGTAGGAGGAAATATATGCATCTCTTTATAATTATTTGATATGTGGGAATATAAGTGTGTCTCCATGGGGGATATGGCCTTATGAAAAAAATATTATGAATTATTTATGGGTGGAATATGGATGATCGAGAGGGACTTCAACCATGTTAGATGCCCTACATGCCTCTAATTCATATCATTTGATTAGTGTTCAATAAAGGATTTGTGGGACCATTATGGATATGACCTCAAGAGAAAAATATTGGGATATATTAAAGGGAATAAATTTCTCCCTCATTGGATCATTGATTAGACAAAAGGATTGAAAAAAAATATCTGGTAGATTAGGCATCATACATGGGTCATCATAGATTCTAATCATTAGTTACTAGAGGTCTCACTAATTTCCTCCCAATTAGAACCCACATTATCAAGGGAGTACATGAGCATAACTACCCTTAATAGACCATCAATTTGAAAAAAAGTTAGAAGATACCTTTTATAAATAGAATATATGATTTAATGGTTTCATTTTAATGTGAATTTCTTAGTCAAGTATCTCTAGAGGCTATTAATTTTGTTGATCGTCCTATACAAAATCATTGATTTAGAATGGGAATAATCAGATTAGAAATTTATAGCATCCCAAACTACACTACCTTTAAAGGTATATCATAGTGGATGTAAGGGGTCAATCCCATAAAGAGAGAGAATGGAATGATGTAAAGTCGCAATGAAAGTTTGGGTTATCCCAATTTTGTTGAATTATATTATTAATGTAATAAAATATTTGAATAAAAACAAAGAGAGAAAATCATTATAGACATTGAACAGTTCCATGGGCGGTGTTTCTAAGAAGAAATCATTATTGCATTCGAAATACATTAACACTCATAGATAGTGTAATAAATAAATTTAATCAATAAAATAAATTTTAGTTACTTATCAATATACACTAAATTCTTCATTCCTCGGGTCTAAATGAATTTAAATATTGGGATGCATTAGAATCCTATGAAAAAATAAAAAGAATAATCTAATTTAGTTGTTGGGAGTTAATTAATTTTATCATATTGGGAATTTTATACTACCATGAATATTCTTCCATGATATAATATATTATATAATTAACATGAATCAAAAAGTAATACAAATTTAATAATTTCATTTCCCAAGTGAGGAATGAAATAAAAACAATTGGTATGCTGTCACGACCCGCCCTCGGGGTCCGTGCCGTGACTACCCCAAGCCCGCCTTCCATAGGCCAGGGGCTGGCGACTAGCACCAAGGCGTAAATCCCGGTAAAAAGGGAAGGCATTGCCTTTGAAAAGTAAACACACATCACAGAGTAAACAAGCGGAAAGTAAACACTAAACAAAAGCAGAGTACTACTGAAAGTGCGGAAAAGTAAATGGGCCAGTATACAAACCCAAAATGAAGTAAAGTACAACTCGAAAGGGAAAACAGCAACTGAAAAGTAAAAGCCGCTACTCCGAGCTGTCCACTGGAAATCCCACCTGAAGGGTGGGTACAGATAGCTCCTCTGCTCCACGGGTCCCGCCGTCTGCTCCGTGCACGTCCCGCCCAGTGGTCCACCTCCGGGTACCGTCCCGCTCTGTAGGCCTCAGCTAAGGTCAACGCTGTCCGTCGTCTGCAACCAACACAACGTAGTGCGGGCAAAGCCCGTGCAGGGGTGAGTATAAGCTACTCAGTAGGGACCCCGAGACCCCTGAAGGTCTCTCAAATCCACAAAGGATAAACCACGAAGAAATGTACAATCACGAAGTAACAACCGACACTGCTTAGGTATATGCCCATACATATACCTAAGTCATCAATTCAAATACGCTCCAACCTCCGAGTCCAAGTACAACTCAGTCCACACAGGATAGTAAACGTATTCCACTCAGGAAAGCAAAACGTAATCCACACAGGATTGCTCAACACAATCCACACAGGAAAGCAAAAAGGATTCAGCTCACACGGGTATACTTCTTCAAGGACGATAAAGATGATCACTGATCCATCTTAGTCGTCGGACCCACGAAGGATCGAAAGGTAACTAACCCCCGCAAAGACCCACACAGGATCGGGCCCACACAGGACCTGTAGGCGCTGGCTCACACAGAACCGCTGAGCGCAAGGACCCACACAGGATCGGGCCCACACAGGACCTATAGCACTGATCCACGTAGGATCGCTGAGTGCTGAAGTCGTCGTCGTCGAATCCACACAGGATCTCTGTACTGTCGTCGTCGCAGTCACAATAGCAGTAGTAGTCATAGCAGTCGCAGCCAGCACTAGGGTTCCCGCACATAGCAAGCTCGTTCGGAGGGTCCGCTCCACGAGCCGAGAGGCTGATACATCAACTGTCACAAAGACCAGAGTTGATGTATCCAAAAGTTCCGTATCGTCAACAGGAACTCAACGCAACAGACGGCGCGTCGATCAGACGCCCGGTCTAAAAGTTATTGGCATTTTCGTCTCCGGGGCCCGGTTGGTTTTTAAGGCAAAACCAACCCGACCGTACTCCACCTGCGTCCAAACCTCGGGCGGAGTATTCCAAAAGATTCGTCTCACTAAGAGGGACTCAACACAGCTGACGGCACGTCAATCGGACGTTCGTAGCTCAAGATATGAGCGTTTCCGCTCCGAAGGCCCGGTTGGTTTCGTGAACGAACCAACCCGGCCAAACTCAAAGTAAACCGAAACCTTGAGTGCGATATACCGAAACGACCGTCTCGATCCAAGGATCGCGTTTCCGCAGACGGTTCGTCATTCGGAGGTTCGAGGCTCAAGTTATGGCCCAAAAACCAAATCTGGTTCGAAACGGGGGGTCCGGGTCCGGGCCGACCCGGCCCGACCCCCCCCCCCCCCCCCCTTGGGCGGCGCGGCGGCGCGGGGAGCCGCAGCGGGCTGGCGCCGCGAGGTGCCGCGGCGGCTCGGGGTGCCGCGAGGGGCCGCACACGGTCGGCACGCGGGGGGCAAGCCCCGCGGTTTTTCAACAGGCGGTGCGGCATAGCCGCGCCGTTATTTTCAAAGCGCCCCCCCCCCCCCCCCCACGTGGGGGGCCTGCTGGCGCGGAACCGGGGGGCCGGCTGCCCCCCTCCCTTTAATTAAAACCGCCCCCCTCTTAAAGAGGGGGGTTTTACATGCTGGCCGGGGAATTAATTCCCCGGTTTAACGGCATCCGGCCGGTCAGCTGGCCGGCCGGTTTTCTCCAACGGGACCGGAATTTCCGGTCCCCTCTTCGGCTTCCGACGCCGGCGGCCCGGCCGCCGGTCTTCTCTTCCGCCGCGGCACGGAACCGGCCGCGGTCTTCTCGTCCCGCCGCGGCCCGGAACCGGCCGCGGTCTCCTCGTCCCGCCGCGGCCCGGAACCGGCCGCGGTGTTCGTCGTCTGGCGCGGTGCGACGGCACCGCGCCCCTTTCGCCATGCCTTGATTCCATTCAACGCGGCGCGACGGCGTCGCGTTCTTGAAGATTTTTCCTCGGCGTGGCGCGACGGCGCCGCGTAAAATATTTGCACGTTCATCCGCGTGGTGCGACGACACCACGCCACTTGCTTCCACCCGCAATAATAAACAAGAACGATGGAGGGGGGTTCGGCCGTGTTCGTGCGGTCCCCCCCCCCTCACGTTAAAATAATAACGCAACTTAAAACATTCAAAAGTCTCATGTTTGACATGCGAAATCCATGATCAAGAAATGGAATAAATATAAATTGAATCAACAACCCCTACCTCGGTATAAGGTTCGAAGATTGTGAACATTCCGCGGAAGACAACGTCGCGGAGGTCGGGCGTCGCGGAAGCCATTCGTCAAATCCGATGACGAAGGGATGCGTTCGAAGAGACACGTCGTTGGCGAAACTTGTACGCCGACGAAGATTGTCCGAGGAAGAAGTGGCGTCCCCTTTCGTTGACACGGTAAACGAAGAAGAGCGGAGCGGCGTTCTTCGTTGGAAATTGAGAGTTCCTCGTCAAGTCTTGAGGAAAGTCAAATAATAAAGAAAACAACGAACTCAAGAACCTCTACCTCGATAGTCGCACGTTGACGTAGTCGTGGAATATCGGTGTCGATTCCTTTGACGTCGGAGGAAGATTCGTTGTCGATGGCGTTCGTCGCGGAAAACCGTCGCGGAAGAGATGACGCGGAAGAAGTACGTCGCGTCGCGGATACGGCGTCGCGGATGGACCGTGTTCTTCGGCGGAGAAGTTCTTCGTTGAAGAACGACGTTCTTCGCGTTATTCGTTGAGTTTGAAGAAGAAGAAGAAGAGCTCTCCACCTCTCAAGAAGACAAACAAATAACCCAAAATAAAATAATCTACACCTTATTTTATTTTCACTTTGCCAACCTTTCAAAATTCAAAAGTTGAATTCAATACATTAATTAAATCTAGAGTTGACAAAATTAAGTGAAGGGATAGGTTGGCAAGAATTAAAGTAGGGAAGAGTTACATAATTAAGAGGGGGTTTAGAGGGGTTAGGGAATTTGAAAAGAATTATGGGTTCGTGTGGGCCCCACCACACTTAATCCTCCCAAGGGAGGTTAAGTGGGTGTGGGTCCCACTTCCAACCTCCTTTGGTAGGTTTTAAGAAGTTATAATAAAATTTGTTCTACACAAATTTTATTTAACTCAACTAAAAACCCCAAAAATTAACTTTCAACCCGCAACAAACGCAACTCCCGAAAAGGTCTCTTTAAGCGAATATCGGCGCTGCGAGTTCATCGGTGCCCTCGGATTTCAATTCCGAGCACCGGATCAAAAGTTAGGAATTTCCCGCTCGTTCGTTCACTGAACGTACCCGAGCCAAACTTCGGAAATTAATTCCGGGCACTCCGGGCCTCGGAATCAGGTGTCGTCTGAAACCGCGCTCTTGTAAAATTCTAAAGAAAATTAAGAAAAAATTTCCCTTGAATTTTTACGGGTCTTTACATTACTCCCACCTCAGGGCTTTACGTCCCCGTAAAGATACAACAAAAACTAGGGAAACAAATGAGGGTACTGAGCACGCATCTGAGCCTCCCGCTCCCATGTGCTCTCCTGGAGATTCCCGTGCTGCCATCTGATGCGCACAAGAGGAATCGATCGCCCACGCAGGACCCGCTCCTGTCGATCCTCTATCTCCACCGGGACCTCCGTAAAAGTCGCCCCATCGTCAACGTCAAGCTCCCCATGGTCATTGATGTGCGTCGGGTCGTGCACGTATCTCCTCAGCTGGGATACGTGGAAGACGTCGTGCACCCGGTGCAACTGAGGTGGTAGAGCCAGGCGATAAGCCACCTCGCCAATCCTGCTGAGAATCTGGAAGGGTCCGATGAAGCGCGGAGATAACTTGCCGCCTCAGCCAAATCTCCGAATACCACGTCGAGGTGAGACCCGCAAGAAGACGTGGTCGCCATCCTCGAACTCCAGTGGCCTCCGCCTCCTGTCAGCATATGACTTCTGCCGGCTCTGAGCTGTCCTCATCCGCTCCTGGATGACCTGGACCTTCTCTGTCGTGGCCTGGACCATCTCCGGTCCCACCAGTGCTGACTCCCCAGGGTCTGTCCAGCACAAAGGAGATCTACATGGTCGGCCGTACAACGCCTCGTACGGTGCCATCCCGATGGTGGAGTGGTAGCTGTTGTTGTATGAGAACTCCACCAAGGTTAGGTGGTCCTCCCAGCTACGACCAAAGTCGAGGACACATGCGCGGAGCATGTCCTCGAGAGTCTGAATGGTCCTCTCCGTCTGACCATCCGTCTGAGGGTGAAAAGCTGTGCTAAGACGTAGCTGCGTCCCGAATGCCTCCTGTAACCCCTTCCAAAGCCGGGAAGTAAAGCGGGCATCTCGATCGGAAACGATAGATGATGGCACGCCGTGGAGCCCCACAATATCCTGAACGTAGAGACGTCCCAAGCTCTCCACTGAGCCCTGCTCTCTGATGGGTAAGAAGTGTGCCGACTTGGTGAGTCGGTCAACAATCACCCAGATGGAGTCGTGACCTCTGGAAGTGCGTGGAAGTCCAGTCACGAAGTCCATAGATATGCCGTCCCACTTCCACTCCGGAACCTCCAAGGGCTGTACCAAGCCTGCTGGTACCTGATGCTCTGCCTTCACCTGCTGACAGGTGAGGCATCGAGAAACGAACTCTGCTACAGCCTTCTTCATACCCGACCACCAATGCTGTCGTCTGAGGTCCTGGTACATCTTCGCCACTCCAGGATGTACCGCTAAAGGAGAAGTGTGAAACTCTCTCAGTACTTCCTCTCGCAAAGCGACAGGTACCATGGTACGTCCTCTGAAAAGGATGTCGTGCTTTGCTCCAAGGGAGAAACCATCAGGTGCCTGTCCCGAGGATATCTGTGCACGCCGCGTCTCACAGTCAACATCCCCGTGCTGTGCCTCCCTGACTCGCTGCAGTAGTGGAGGGGTGACTGTGAGGGACTGAAGAAAGGCTGCTCCATCTCTATCCACGAAGGATATCTGCAAAGAGGCTAGCTGCTCCGTCGCCTCCTCAAGTAGCTGTATGCCCGTCCTCCTGCTGAGTGCATCGGCTACTACGTTCCCCTTCCCAGGAGTATAGACTATCTCAAAGTCATAGTCCTGGAGGAACTCGAGCCATCGTCGCTGTCTCAGGTTCAGGTCCTTCTGCGAGAAGATATACCTGAGACTCTGATGATCGGAAAAGACTGTAAAGCGCTCGCCCATCAGATAGTGTCGCCATGTCTTCAGAGCGATGACCACTGCTGCTAACTCCAGGTCATGGGTAACGTAGTTCTGCTCATGCGGCCTCAACTGACGTGATCCATAGGCGTTCACGGCCCGCTCCTACATCAGAACACATCCGAGTCCGGTCCCTGATGCATCGCAGTAGACTACATACACTACTCCCTCCTCAGGCAACCTCAAGATAGGTGCGCTAGTCAATCTCTGTCTCAGCTCCTGGAAGCTCTGCTGACATCTGTCTGACCACACGAAGGGTTTCCCCTTCTTCGTCAAAGCTGTGAGTGATGCCGCAACTCTGGAGAAGTTCGGCACAAATCTCCGATAGTATCCAGCTAGTCCCAAGAAACTCCGAACCTCAGTCACGCTCCTGGGTGGCTCCCATGCTAACACAGCCTCAATCTTCGCGGGATCTACTGCAACTCCCGCCTCAGAGATAACGTGTCCCAAAAAGTGGACTTCACGTATCCAGAACTGGCACTTCGAGAGCTTACCATAAAGCTGGTGCTCTCGGAGTGTGTCAAGAACAACTCGCAAGTGATAGGCGTGCTCCTCCTCTGTCGTAGAGTAAATCAGAATGTCGTCGATGAGGACTACGACAAACCGATCGAGGTATGGATGAAAGATCCTATTCATGAGAGCCATGAACACTGCTGGAGCATTGGTTACACCAAAAGGCATAACCAAGAACTCATAGTGGCCATACCGACATCTGAAGGCTGTCTTCTGCACATCCTCGTCTCTGACTCTGAGCTGATGATAGCCTGACCTGAGGTCTATCTTCGAGAACCACCGTGCTCCCTTGAGCTGATCAAAGAGGTCATCAATCCTCGGTAGCGGATACTTGTTCCTCACTGTCACCTGGTTCAGGCGACGATAGTCAACACAAAGTCGCAAGCTCCCGTCCGCCTTCTTGGCGAACAATATCGGTGAAGCCCAGGGTGAAACACTGGGTCGAATGAACCCCTTGCCCTGCAAGTCCTCCAACTGTACCCGTAGCTCTCGAAGCTCGGCGTGGGCCATCCGATATGCTGGAGTGGATATCGGGGTTGTCCCGGGGTACAAGTCAATATAAAAGTCTACCTCTCTGCGAGGAGGTAGCCCTGGAACGTCGTCGGGAAAAACGTCCGCAAACTGATCCACCACTGCAGGAAAACCAGGACTCCGCACGTCAACTGCTCCAAGGATAAGGCTATCCAACTGATGAGTGATGGGCTGTCCTCTCCTCCGCGGAAGTCCATCCTGTGCTGTTAAGGCTCCCTTCTCGCCGGTGAAGGTGAACCTGCTCCCGTCGGTGCGTACACATCGCACCTTGCGCCTAAAACAGTCAATCTGTGCATGGACCGTAGATAGCCAATCCATGCCCAAGATGACGTCGTAAGGCCTCGACGCTGCTACAAGAAGATCCCAGCCGAAGCTCTCGCCTCCTAGAGTAAGCTCACACTGCCGGCACCAGTGCGTAATCGTCGAGTCTGCTCCCGTAGAAGTCTCTAGCCGTAAGGATCGAGCCAACGACTCTGTCGGAATCTCCGAGCTCCGAACAAGGGCAGCGGCTATGAAAGAATGACTCGCTCCTGTGTCTATAAGAACTGCAGCAAGGGTGGAATAGACACAGATAGTACCTCGAATCATCTCGGGTGCGCCGTGGTCGTAGGCCTCTGCTGCCTGGAGTTGTGCCTGTCACTGCCCGCCAGCTCCCTGTGGTCGGGGTGGACCTCCTGGTGGTGGTGGTGGTAGAGCCTGAAAGCGTCGGCCACCACCGGCTGCTCGTCCAGCTCCTCTGCCTCGTCCACCTCCAACCTGCGGACCGCCACGGTCGACCCTCTGCCTCTGCCTCGATGGTCCCTCAACCGTCTGCTGCTCCTCGGCACGGCGGGTCGGGCAGTCACGAGCCATGTGGCCCTGCCCGCCGCACGAGTAGCATTGTCTGCCTCTCGTAAGACTGGCTCCGCGCTGTGTGCCCCGCACTGCTGATCCAGTGCCCTGAGGTCGTCTGCCTGAAGGTATGGTCTGCCTGGACCCCTGAGTCATCCGTCGACTGCCTGCTGCAGATGACTCTGCCACGTGCCGCCCTGCGGTGGGTCTCTGTGCTGGTTTAGACTCAGCAAGGAAGCTATCGATCAGAAGGGCCCTCTCCAGTACTCCTGTCTGAGTCGGTATGCTGAGGGAGATCAGAGATTCCCTGATCTCGTGTCTCAAACCCTGCTCGAAGGTCCGGGCCCGGAAGAATGGGTCCCGTACCATGTCGGTCGAGTAGCGCGAGAGATCGGTAAATCTCGCCGAGTACTGAGCGACCGTCATACTGCCCTGCCGCAGCTGTAGAAGCTCCTGGATACGCACCGCACGAAGGGTGGCTGGGACGAACTCCGAGCGGAAGAGGCTCTCAAAGTCCGTCCAAAGAAGAGATGCCTCATCGTGCACCTGGAGCATCAAGCTCCACCATCGTCCTGCTGCTGCATGTAGTAGGCTCGCAGCGAGGATCACCATGAGGTCTGCTGGTGTCCTCACTAGCCTAAACACTCGAACCACTGCCTCCAGCCAGTCCTCTGCTGCCTGGGGATCCGTCTCCCCGCGAAACCTGGGTGGTCGCTGGCGCTGAAACTCATGCAGTGCGCTGAGGCGACGTGCATCGTCAGCGGCTGCTGCTGGAAGCATCGGGGGCTCGGCGGGTAGAGCTACCGCCGGTGCCACTACTGGAAAAGGGCCCTGCACCGAGGCCTCATCGCTCGGTGGGCTGTCGTCTCGCTCGACTCTCGGAACCCTAGCTGGCTGCCGTCGTGGGGCCATCCTGAAAAGGAAACAGGTGCGCCACGGTTAGAACAGTATAACTGGTGAGATGATATAAGTAATCACAAAGAAAACTTTGAAACACACACGCAGTCAATGTTTTCGTGCATTAAGTCGGAAATCAGAAGTCAGGGTCCTGGTGTACGGATACGTCGGCCGCCGCACCAACACTGGACTCCCTGGACTGATATCCACACTCAATACGCTAAACATTATTGCTTCACATAGAAAAGATCAGAGTTCGCGGTAGAACCGAACTCCTCTGATACCAATTTGTCACGACCCGCCCTCGGGGTCCGTGCCGTGACTACCCCAAGCCCGCCTTCCATAGGCCAGGGGCTGGCGACTAGCACCAAGGCGTAAATCCCGGTAAAAAGGGAAGGCATTGCCTTTGAAAAGTAAACACACATCACAGAGTAAACAAGCGGAAAGTAAACACTAAACAAAAGCAGAGTACTACTGAAAGTGCGGAAAAGTAAATGGGCCAGTATACAAACCCAAACTGAAGTAAAGTACAACTCGAAAGGGAAAACAACAACTGAAAAGTAAAAGCCGCTACTCCGAGCTGTCCACTAGAAATCCCACCTGAAGGGTGGGTACAGATAGCTCCTCTGCTCCACGGGTCCCGCCGTCTGCTCCGTGCACGTCCCGCCCAGTGGTCCACCTCCGGGTACCGTCCCACTCTGTAGGCCTCAGCTAAGGTCAACGCTGTCCGTCGTCTTCAACCAACTCAACGTAGTGCGAGCAAAGCCCGTGCAGGGGTGAGTATAAGCTACTCAGTAGGGACCCCGAGACCCCTGAAGGTCTGTCAAATCCACAAAGGATAAACGACGAAGAAATGTACAATCACGAAGTAACAACCGACACTGCTTAGGTATATGCCCATACATATACATAAGTCATCAATTGAAATACGCTCCAACCTCCGAGTCCAAGTACAACTCAGTCCACACAGGATAGTAAACGTATTCCACTCAGGAAAGCAAAACGTAATCCACACAGGATTGCTCAACACAATCCACACAGGAAAGCAAAAAGGATTCAGCTCACACAGGTATACTTCTTCAAGGACGATAAATATGATCACTGATCCATCTAAGTCGTCGGACCCACGAAGGATCGAAAGGTAACTAACCCCCGCAAAGACCCACACAGGATCAGGCCCACACAGGACCTGTAGGCGCTGGCTCACACAGAACCGCTGAGCGCAAGGACCCACACAGGATCGGGCCCACACAGGACCTGTAGCACTGATCCACGTAGGATCGCTGAGTGCTGAAGTCATCGTCGTCGAATCCACACAGGATCTCTGTACTGTCGTCGTCGCAGTCACAGTAGCAGTAGTAGTCGTAGCAGTCGCAGCCAGCACTAGGGTTCCCGCACATAGCAAGGTCGTTCGGAGGGTCCGCTCCACGAGCCGAGAGGCTGATACATCAACTGTCACAAAGACCAGAGTTGATGTATCCAAAAGTTTCGTATCGTCAACAGGAACTCAACGCAACAGACGGCGCGTCGATCGGACGCCCGGTCTGAGAGTTATTGGCATTTTCGTCTCCGGGGCCCGGTTGGTTTTTAAGGCAAAACCAACCCGACTGTACTCCACCTGCGTCCAAACCTCGGGTGGAGTATGCCAAAAGATTCGTCTCACTATGAGGGACTCAACACAGCTGACGGCACGTCAATCGGACGTCCGTAGCTCAAGATATGAGCGTTTCCGCTCCGAAGGCCCGGTTGGTTTCGTGAACGAACCAACCCGGCCAAACTCAAAGTAAACCGAAAACTTGAGTGCGATATACCGAAACGACCGTCTCAATCCAAGGATCGCGTTGCCGCAGACGGTTCGTCATTCTGAGGTTCGAGACTCATGTTATGGCACAAAAACCAAATCTGGTTCGAAACGGGGGGTCCGGGTCCGGGCCGACCCGGCCCGACCCCCCCTTGGGCGGCGCGGTGTCCGGCGGCGCGGCGGCGCGGCGGCGCGGGGAGCCGCGGCGGGCTGGCGCCGCGAGGTGCCGCGAGGGGCCGCACACGGTCGGCACGCGGGGGGCAAGCCCCGCGATTTTTCAACAGGCGGCGCGGCATAGCCGCGCCGTTATTTTCAAAGCGCCCCCCCCCCCCCCCCCCCCCCCACGTGGGGGGCCTGCTCGCGCGGAACTGGGGGGGGCCGGCTGCCCCCCTCCCTTTAATTAAAACCGCCCCCCCTCTTAAAGAGGGGGGTTTTACATGCTGGCCGGGGAATTAATTCCCCGGTTTAACGGCATCCGGCCGGTCAGCTGGCCGGCCGGTTTTCTCCAACGGGACTGGAATTTCCGGTCCCCTCTTCGGCTTCCGACGCCGGCGGCCCGGCCGCCTGTCTTCTCCTCCGCCGCGGCCCGGAACCGGCCGCGGTCTTCTAGTCCCGCCGCGGCCCGGGACCGGCCGCGGTCTCCTCGTCCCGCCGCGGTCCGGAACCGGCCGTGGTGTTCGTCGTCCGGCGCGGTGCGACGGCACCACGCCCCTTTCGCCATGCCTTGATTCCATTCAACGCGGCGCGACGGCGTCGCGTTCTTGAATATTTTTCCTCGGCGTGGCGCGACGGCGCCGCGTAAAATATTTGCACGTTCATCCGCGTGGTGCGACGGCACCACGCCACTTGCTTCCACCCGCAATAATAAACAAGAACGATGGAGGGGGGTTCGGCCGTGTTCGTGCGGTCCGGCCCCCCCTCACGTTAAAATAATAACGCAACTTAAAACATTCAAAAGTCTCATGTTTGACATGCGAAATCCATGATCAAGAAATGGAATAAATATAAATTGAATCAACAACCCCAACCTCGGTATAAGGTTCGAAGATTGTGAACGTTCCGCGGAAGACGACGTCGCGGAGGTCGGGCGTCGCGGAAGCCGTTCGTCAAATCCGATGACGAAGGGATGCGTTCGAAGAGACACGTCGTTGGCGAAACTTGTACGCCGACGAAGATTGTCCGAGGAAGAAGTGGCGTCCCCTTTCGTTGACACGGTAAACGAAGAAGAGCGGAGCGGCGTTCTTCGTTGGAAATTGAGCGTTCCTCGTCAAGTCTTGAGGAAAGTCAAATAATAAAGAAAACAACGAACTCAAGAACCTCTACCTAGATAGTCGCACGTTGACGTAGTCGTGGAATATCAGTGTCGATTCCTTTGACGTCGGAGGAAGAGTCGTTGTCGATGGCGTTCGTCGCGGAAAACCTTCGCGGAAGAGATGACGCGGAAGAATTACGTCGCGTCGCGGATACGGCGTCGCGGATGGACCGTGTTCTTCGGCGGAGAAGTTCTTCGTTGAAGAACGACGTTCTTCGCGTTCTTCGTTGAGTTTGAAGAAGAAGAAGAAGAGCTCTCCACCTCTCAAGAAGACAAACAAATAACCCAAAATAAAATAAGCTACACCTTATTTTATTTTCACTTTGCCAACCTTTCAAAATTCAAAAGTTGAATTCAATACATTAATTAAATCTAGAGTTGACAAAATTAAGTGAAGGGATAGGTTGGCAAGAATTAAAGTAGGGAAGAGTTACATAATTAAGAGGGGGATTAGAGGGGTTAGGGAATTTGAAAAGAATTAGGGGTTCGTGTGGGCCCCACCACACTTAATCCTCCCAAGGGAGGTTAAGTGGGTGTGGGTCCCACTTCCAACCTCCTTTGGTAGGTTTTAAGAAGTTATAATAAAATTTTTTCTACACAAATTTTATTTAACTCAACTTAAAACCCCAAAAATTAACTTTCAACCCGCAACAAACGCAACTCCCGAAAAGGTCTCATTAAGCGAATATCGGCGCTGCGAGTTCATCGGTGCCCTCGGATTTCAATTCCGAGCACCGGATCAAAAGTTAGGAATTTCCCGCTCGTTCGTTCACTGAACGTACCCGAGCCAAACTTCGGAAATTAATTCCGGGCACTCCGGGCCTCGGAATCAGGTGCCGTCTGAAACCGCGCTCTTGTAAAATTCTAAAGAAAATTAAGAAAAAATTTCCCTTGAATTTTTACGGGTCTTTACATATGCACCCAGGTTAGCTGATTCTGCTCCCCTGATAGGTGTATCTAATCATTGTTGGGTGATCTCTAATGACCAAAAAACCCAAAACCATAGGAATGAAAATAAAATATAGAAAATGAAGTTAATAGAATAGAATAAAATTAATAATCATCAAATGTTTAATGAAAATGTGAAATGAACAATACATTAAGAAAAACATAACTATGATGAGTGATATCTGGGTCAGAACCCTTATAGTGGACTCTAGATGGTTGCATCCATACAACTATGAAATATACAGATTTTATTTTCCATTAACTTTTTTATAATCCATGATTTCATCACAGGGATTCCTCATGTCAAAACTGGTGTTAAATGTTCATTCTAAGTTAATCCCATGGTTCCCAGTCCAAGGATACATTAAAATATTTATATTTAGTCATATTTGGAATGTTTCCTAGTGTGAAACATGTGTTCACACTAATAAAACCACAAGATCCATTCCAAATGTTATATTTTTAGACATTGATCTCACATATTGACAAAATTTCAGATCATACATCACGTGAATCTATATTTTTAAGTTTGAATACCTCCACTTTTTCCCATTTATTTACTATCAAGACACTTAAACATTTATTATTCATCATACATCAAGGAAAACATATTTAAAAAGAAATTATTATCTTTTTTACATTGTTATTAAATATGAGCTACATATTCATTTTTTTTCACACAATGTAGCTTCGTTTTGTTGTAGGAAGTTACCCTATCTTCCCAAAATTTTATCAATATCCTCCATATTGGTCCAAATTAATTTCTTCTATAAAAATACAAAAAATATCTATACAACGCAAGAATCTCATATTCAATCAAATAATATTCAATTAGAACACATAAAAAACATCAGAATATATGGATATAAAATATTGATATGTAGGGCCTATAGAAGGACCATTCGATAGTGTGTTAACCTCAGCTAACGAGTATCTACAAGGACTTCTAAGAAATCGTATTAATAAAATTTATGAACCTAGGAAATTGAGTTTACCAAAAGGTCTACCGATAGGTTTTTCAAAATAGACCAAGTAAAAGGTTATTTAGTAAGGATACCGTGTTGGATTAGAGCATGATTATAGAGTATGTGAAATTGGTATCCATAGTAAGGCTAATGAGAATATTTTCACCTTAGTGAGGCTAGGGAGAAGTGGTCACCCAAGTGAGGATAAAGAAAAAGGGGATTCCCTAAGGTTGATAGGGATAATATGGTTTCCTTAATGAGGTTAGAGAAAAATTCCCATCATAGTGAGGCTTAGAGGAAGTGTCACCTACATTTGGAACTAGGAATAACATTCCCTATATAAGGATATTGTGCACTGCTTCCTCCCGATTAATTCTCTCATAAGGTGATATAGGTGTGTGTTTCTATAGTATGTATCAACATGGATTGGTACTTTTCCCTAATTTGGGGGACTATAGGGGAAGTGTTTTTTATTTAAGTCCATAGTGTGGTAAACCTTTAGGAATATAAATTATAGATAAATACTGGATATTATAACAGGTTTTTATTTAATAACCCACTTGAAGGGGTGGGGAAGAACTAGGAACATAAAACTTTAGGAGTCTATTCATATTCTCTAATAGGCCCCTAAAATGGAGTTAATGGGGCTATTCATATAAAATTAATGTCATGGGAATATGTTTTATATAAGATACATGGGTGTATTACATGGGTTCACATGCACGATCATGCTATTGGGTATGTCATATGACCAGTGGCAGTGGGGTTTACCCATGGGTTGGGAAAAGGCCACCTGGGCGAAATGACTTGTGTACATGGACATTGGTGCGTCATATTCTCTATTTCAAAAATTTCCACTATATGATTTCCATATCAAAAGGTTACACCAATAATTATGAATGAGTTAATGCATTCAAATTATCAGTAGAGTCAATAATTCTATAAAAAGGTGTATACTATCAAAATAGGGTATAATATTTCTCTTAAATTATTTGATGAACCTCCCTAAACACCGTAGATCTATTCCTCTTATGTCAATAAATTCTAGTGGAACAATAAATAAAAGGTTTATGAGGGGATCCTTCTTCAGTGTTTAGATTTTCAGGAAATCCTATGAAAACCTTCAGAGGGAAGTATTTTGGTTACATCTCATTTGATCTTCACTAACAAAATGCAATGAATATGGATTAAATAACGCTAAATTGTTATGTAAAATTCATTATTTATTAATCTTATAGTATCCTATTTTTTTAATATTCATTCCAAGATTGGATTTTCAAATTTTTTTTGTAATGTATTGTATAAGTGAAATACAATAATATGAAACACATAATAATCTATTTCAAAAAATTAAATATTTTAATAATATTTAAGAAACTTATAAAATTTATCTTAAAATTTTATATACCAATATGAATATTTTGACAAATTATGTAATGATAACAATTATATAATATAAAAAAATTAAAGATATTTTTATGTTAAAAAAATTACCCATATGGTTAATCATTTAATTTTTTAGGCTATAGAAAGAAATTGATAATTTCATGTGTTCTTCATTTTTATATATTTGAAATAAATTTATCTTATATAGTACATTTAATTATGACTTCAAATATAATAATATATTATTATATATCTATCGACTAAAAATTTATTTTCTACCTATAAAGGACCCTAAAAGAAATATGATCGTTATAAATCTATTTGTTTAGGGGAAAATCCATGATAATAATGTGCATACCCAATGTATAATTTTTTTAGTTCATTATTATTTTAAAAAGATTATTAAACATGGATATGTTCAATAATATTGTGAGAAGAAAACTTTATATAAATGTGCGTTATATATTTTTTCAACGATAATTAACCTTGATAGACATCAACATTATTGGTTAAATAAATAATAAACATGGTGGAGAGGTCCATATATTTGTTTATTCAAGTAAAATATCTTAATTTTGGTTGATGATATACTATATGTTGATAAAATGGACTACTTAATATTATATAATATTTAAAGAAAAAATAAATAATATGTAAAATGTTTATTTGAGTTATGTTTGAAATTGTATGAAAAACTAAATCCTGACAACAACAACATTGATCTGAAAAAATATTGATACATTAAACATTTTTCTAATAATAGTGAATCTAAATATTCAAAGACATTGTAATAAGTAATTCTAGTTGTGTAAGTGATAATCCGTAAAATCAAAGTTCACGTAAGAATGATGAAATTTCATAATGGTTGCCTAATGTAATAGTGGTTTGATGAGTAGAAAATCAAATTTCAATGTGTTTTATAAGGGTAATATTAAAATAATAAAGGTTTAATTGTGGTAATTATAATCATATTTACTTATGTGTACAATTTTCTAATGATTATTCATTGTTCTTAAAACAATGTGTAATGGTTATAAGTGTTTACCAAATATTGTGTAGGTGTGAGTTAGTCCTTAAAATTAATATATATAGTATTTTATATCTTAAACATTTTTATTATAGTAGAATAAATATTAATTTTACATTATTATGGGGGAATTATTCCATAATCAAAATTATTATAATGAATAATATAAATCATTGTGATACAAGTGATAAGATGTTTTTTTTTAATTTTTCATTGTATTATTCATTCAAAAAATAAATGCTAATGTAAATAAACATGGAATCATGATTTAAGTTAAATGTATAATAATATGATAAAGACAGAGGTAATTTATGTCAAAATTTTTGTACAAAAATTAATAGGGAAATAAAAATGCTAAGGTGAAAAGAAAATCATGTAAGAGAGATATCTATGCGTTGTTGAGAATAATTGTTTTGGTTATTCAATGTAGAGAAAAAATAACACTGAGAAAAAAGTATGTTATCCTAGGATGAAAAAAATATTTAAATAGTGGGCTGATTTATTTTTCTAGAGGGAACTTCTATTATTGAATTATGTTCTTTACCCAATAATAATAATCTTTACTAAAATTTTATTATTTTGGGTGTAGCTTTGTATTTAGAGAAACAATTCATTAATTTTATACTATCCCCTTTCGCAATTTATTTTCCATGGGAAAAATAGTGAATTTTTTTTGTATAGGAAAACACTATAAAAATAGACTATGATCCAAATAAATTGGTGAGTCTTGTAAAAACCTCACGTATTGATCATTGAATGCAATAGCTTTTGGTATATTATTGTAGTAAGAAATACTATTTCTTACTAACTGCTGATGGTATAAAAATTAATTTTTAAAATATGGGGATTAAAATATCACCAATTGAATCCCCCAATGATCATTGATCCTTATCAAATTGGTTTCAACAAGGGGAATTAGTGCCTCCGATAATATGAGAAGACATATTCAATTCAGTTGTTTTCATACATCTTAAAAAATATATCAATAGTAATTAAATTTAAACATTGAATAAAATATATTTTAATATATAAAAAGGGTGTATGATATTTTACATTAATTATCTCAGAATTAAAATTTTATATATTGTATATAATGGTTAAACATTATGAGAAGGTTCCACAACATTGTCCAAAGATAACAAGAAAATTTTTAGTATTGTGGTTGAGTAGATAATTCCTCATAATTAAATTTATTTTAACAATAATGGAAAAAATAATGGGAAATAAAATACAAGAGATATATATAATAAACATTATAAAAAAATAAATAACATAAAAATTTTAAGGGTTAAATTCTAAAATATTATAATTCTATGTTTAATGACATAAAAATGATGAAAGAAGAACCCATCATTGATTTTTTTATAGGGTGAACATGATTTTCCAAATAGTAAGAGGATACAGTTAAAATATTAAAACACAACTATTGAAAATAATGTTATGAGAATGCACTATGAAAAATTTGATTACAAATATTTACCTTTAGGATATTAATTAATAGATAACATCAAAATTGATAAAATTTAAATAATTTCATTTTCAATAGAAATGATACTAAGAAAAACATTAATATCTAAGGATAAGACTGAAATGTTTTTGAATTTAAATCCTAATGGGATGAAAATTAATGACGTAAAAAAATATACTCTAAATTCCTTATGTAGCCTGATTCCCAAGATAGGGGCTCAATTATTCAGTTTGGATACATTACCATGATTGATCAACCCCTATAATGGTGGGTTAAAAATTTATGGGGCAATAATCTATCCAATTATACTTTCTTCAAAGGATCCGCCATCCATCCACCATTCACCAACATTTTTTCTATCACCAACATTGTTCCAAGCCACTAAAAATCATTAATATTAGAAAATCAAGTATATGTTGGGAAAATATTAACCACTAATGGAGCATTTTTATAAATTTTTCAATTCATATTAGGATTTATAGTTACATATATTGATGAATAATCTATAAAATAAATACGTTTATATTCATATTATCTTTGATGTTGATATCACTCCATCATTATTGATCAAGAATATTATTGGTGAAATGATAATATTCTTTTTCTTTTGTTGGATGCCTACCTTCTCGAAGTGTTGAGAACCCAATTTTTTTTGGCATTGTAGATTCAAATGTTAATACTTATCCAATATTTTTAGATGGTTACAATTATCAATAGTGCATGTAATCATATTGGTTTTAGTTTTTCGGATGAAATGAACACATTATGATTTAAGGATCCATTTTATACTTAATACTATATTTCAATAGACCTTACTCTCCCCACCCCATAATAACTGTATCGAATAATCAGTTAGTAATAAGGGCTTCTATGAAGTAATTATATATAAATATAGGATTTATTAATTAAAATATTCCAATATTTGGGGTCACTAGCTAGATTCTTGAAGAACACTAAGCTAAATGAGACTTTCCCTATATGTGGAAGTAGGGGGTGGTCGATTAGCCTTTAGTGAATCCCAATATGATTTCTCTTTTTTTTATATAAGTGTTAAGGTTCATTTAAAAAATAACTTCTAAAATCACTTTCCCCTATACATGGAAGTAATTAATCACTTCACATATCTACCGCTAAAGAGCCCCATTATCTCTAGAAGAGATTTCATGTAAAACAAATTCCATTAGGATGGTTTGCATATTTGAGTAGGGAGAAATGAAAGGAACTAGTATACAGTTTGTATCTATCATGACCCTTGTATAATTAGTAGTCTAAGTATCCCCTATAATAGATTGTTTGATTTTTCATCCAATTAATTTTAGGAAGTCTGGGGTTATTCCAGATAGGGGTTATAATACTAGTGGGTGTTCTCCCCCAAAACATCATTTTCTATTAATATTTGATGCTCATATTGGAATTTATCTTTGAAGGAAGGATAATCAGCCAATTGTGGATGGGGAAGTCTCAACACTCTATCTTTATAGAAACTCTAAATATTTTATTATCAAATGGAGTACCCAAGGAATAGATCTTGTGATAGAATTTGGGAGGTTACATAGAAAATTTCAACTTGATTGTGTAGTGCGTCTACATTGCAGATATAAGTTGTTTTAAATAATATCCATTGATCATTATTACATGAATTTATCCTAAATGTCTAAAACATCCCTTATGCATAGGGAAACATTAGAAAAAGAGTAAATGTGAACACATAGACCATTAATATATTTTTTGAGTTTAAAATTTAAGCTTTTGTTTCTCATATATTTATTTTTGGTATTTTGTAGATGGGTTTGTTATTTTTTGGCCCCCCTACAACCTAAAATTTTCTATTTTATAAAAATAGTTCATTTAGACCATGTATTTAATGATAAATGTGAAATTTTTATCAATAATGGGTTCATATACTTATTCTAAAATAAAATTAATATAATTAAATGGTATAATAAAATTAAAATATATTTTAATTTTTTTAACTTTGTGACATTTATTGTTTTCTATAAAATTTTTCCATAAAAAACTAATAAGTTGAATGATGGTGAGTATACAAAAAATAAATATATAGGAGAAAATATAATGGTTGATTTTTTCCAGATAACATAGCTTTTTTCAAAATTATAGAGAATATCACATTAAAAAATTGAGAAAAAAACATACACTGAAAGGGATATGGTGCTGTTATTTCTAATATGAAATTCAAACCTATCAATGTTGTGGGGAATATAACTCATGAATCATGAAATTACTAGACCATATATGGATATCAGAATTTATATCATCTATTTTATTCAAAGGGGGTTTTCCAATATTTATTTTAATTTGACGTTGGACAACGTTAAAATGGAAGGCTGTAGGCGATGCTTGGGTTATGAATTGGTCAAGAGGACGGGAGGTAGGGATCATCTAACTGTTTAATTAGAATAATATTATAAATTTTTTTCTCTTATATTTCTAAAATAATATTTAAATCTTTCCAAATTCCAAGCATAGTACTAGTTACCACCTTGCTAATGATTAGATCAAAACCATGCGTCAGTGTGGAAATCTCGGTATATCATAGGTTCTTCCTATTTTTATTATTAATAATGGATAAATATTGAATACAGTATAGTTTAAATATAAATATTTGGTATCTCTGTAACTTATCATCAACCTAGGATGTGGTATGTGTTGTGGATATAGGATTTATTCCTCAAAATATGCCTCCTATGTATCCCCATGATAGAATTATCCTCTATTTTAGTGCCACATATTGGGTCATGTTGTACATTTTATGTCCCAGTAATAAGGAATAATGTGGTTCCTTTAATGTCCATTAATCCATGACCAAGTGTAGTTCCTTTTATGTTCAGGTATACAAGACTTATAGTTTATTGTTATTAATCATTATATAGGAGTCCTACAAATCTATGTTAACATGAATCAAAACCCCTATTGTTCTAATTTCACATATTAAATGTCAAATTTGAAAATCATTCCCTGAAATTTAATTTAAAGTAGTATAGAGATGTTTTTTATTGTTTAAATTCGCATATATATGACTTTATTCCATAAATTAGTTGAAAAAAGAGTTTAAATGGTTTTTATACATTGGGATTCACTTTGTTATGGTTTATCAGGACAGTTGGTAACTATAAAAGTGAGGATCTGATATCATGTAGGTAATATGGCCCTTGGAGTAGGATGTCTCATAGGAAATATGGAATTTTGATAAGGATGGTTTATAGGGAATAAGACCCTTTGAGTATGATGGCTCATAAGAAATATTAGCCATTAAGTAGAATGGTTCATAGGGAATATGGTCCTTAGGGTTAGTTTTGAAAGATGATAGGGCCTCATAAAAATGAGTTAGTACTTACCCATTTGATTCCTAGGTAGTTGTGGTTCAATAATGTATCACAAGGATGAGATCATTAATGATTCTATGATTAAGGAATACCCTAAGTAGGAGGCCCTTACTTGAATCTACATCCTTTTGAAATATATTTGGATATGGAAGGATGGTTGGAACCATGGGGAATATAGTCCCATTATGGAGATATTATGGGTTATGAATATTCTACACATGGATTATAGGTTGGGGAATACCCCAAATTGGAGGCCTTATATGATTCATATTTTTTTCGATTGATGGGTGGACATAGAATGATAAGGTGTCTCATGTGGAATATACCCCACAAAGAAGTGATGGTTAATTAATCATGGGCTAAAATTTCTCTCTTGATGTCTCATAAAATGGACAGAAGGCATTCACCATGAACATATATTGACCATATTCCAAGTATTTGTAATCCAAGTTGAATTGCACGAGCTATATGAGGTCTTATAAATTTCTTCCGGATAAGATATCATATTATCATAGAAGTACCTGATTGTGAGTACCATTAGGGACCTATATTTTAGGTATGGAAATTCATAAAATACCTTATATCAAGGGAATACATGGTCGACGGGGCACCTAGGGGTGAGAAAAATATAGTTATTTATCTCAGGATACTATGGTTGGGGACCTAATGAGTTTGTGACCATATAGATGACCTGGATGATGATTTTTTCATCCTTTGATCTAGTAGATAGATTTGTGTACTAGTATTTGATCTTTTTAATGGATATATTCATTATTCATCTTGGGTTATGATATTGTGCATCATCACACTATATAAGAAAGAGGGAAAAGATTTTCTATTATTAGAAGGTAGAGATAAGTGGTCTCCCTATTAGAGAGTCTTGGATGATTATTGAATAGATTTTGGAGGCATGGGAGGGGGTTTTATGTAGTGATATAGAGAATAAAAAAATTGTTCCCAAATAAGGGTATAGATAACTCATTACTTACGTAGAAAGGTAGGGGAATGTGATCAATCTAATGGAATATTCAAGTGAGTTTTCTCCAAAGGTTATGGTCATAGGTGAGGTTTCTCTTTAGTAAATGATATTTGGGTCTTGGTACATCACCATAGTGAGGAGTTATTAGGTCAAGGTACTCCTCTCTAATGATGTGTCTTTGGGTCAAGGTCCATTAACCAATTTACAGGTTATCGAGTTATTGTCCTTCACCCTAGTGAAGGATCCTTGAGTACTATTCCTTCACTATAGTCCTTGATGATCTTGAATAAGTAGTCTCTAATGAATATTTTGATGTTTTAATATATTTATTAACTTAATTACATTAATTTATAGTTAATTAACCTTGGTGTTAGGCTAATTTGAGCTACCTTAATGGTGGTTGAAGACTACAACACACATATCCCGTCAAAGGAGTCATAATCTCTAAAAATTCATTTCATGTCCTCATTATGTAATGCTGTGAAATTTTGATATATATGGGGTTTATTTATAATAAAAACATGGGGTTTTTAGGAATATCATGTTTTCTTTTGGAAAAAGGTTATTGTGGTTGGTATGTTCATGAAATGTAACCTCTTTGATATACTAAGGCATGTTTTTGCATGTCTATGAAATATGGTTATACGAAAGAGGATGTCACGTTGACACATTCACATAAGTGGAAAAAGGAATTATTAATAAGTCCTTCCATAATACTTGGGTAAAAATTACAAGATGCATGATCAATGCCTTCGATAATAAGCTATAGTGATAGGACTCAATTTCATGTACTTGGAAATATAAATGGACTTTTACAAACCTAGGTCATTAATTTTCAATATCAATCAACCAGAATATTTTATCTTGGTGTATTTTTGGGGTACATGAGTTCTCAAGTTAAATATTTTGAATCATAATAAAACCATCTATAGATTATTCCATAATATAATGTGTAAATTTATGTATAAAGTTCCTATATTAAAAAAACAGTTTTATATTTTTGATAACCATATTATTTAGAAATGGGTCAAAAACATGTCCTACTTGTTATGGAATGTTCTCATCAGCATGACACTTGAATATAAATTTGGGTTGAGGAATCACTATTTCTTAGTGTGTGAGTTGTGTTGCAGCTTATGAAGATACCATTGACGTATTCTTTGTAGAAAAAGATACATTTCTTCCCAAATATAACATGTTCCATATCCGTGAAGATGTATCATGGATTATATAAGAAAATTGAATAGAACACATTTTTTAGTGCTAAAAGAATTCCCCCTTTAGTTTAATTTATTTTAAAAGAAAAGAATATTAGTCTATGTTATCATAGAGAACATTGGTCAATTACATGAAAACATATTTTGATTTTTGACATGAATTAGAAGGGGTTATGATCACACAGAGAAGGATACTGAATAAATTTGTTTTTATATATATAAATTATTAATTCAAGATAATTTTTTAAATCCCAAAGATATATCATGAACGTTGAATCCCTTTGAACATTTAATGGCTATGGTTTGGGTGAATCATTATTTTAAAATACCAGTGTCAAATATGAAATATTAGAAAATCCATTATTTACTATTTATAAAACCTCATATGGATATAATCATTAAAAATATGGTAGTATAAGTAACATCTTTGTAAATCAGAGTATATATAGTGAGGTAGAGGATTGTGGAGAGATTTTCCTTCAAGAGTGTGTTCCTAAAGAATTATATAGGTTGGTCAAATATAGTGGAATATGTACTATCCCCTTAATACATGTTTTTACCACTTGTACATGTAATATGGTTTTCCCTAGTTTGTTTGTTCATGGATTGTTATTAAAATGATTAACATTGTAGCATATGTACTATCACCATCGACTAGAGAGAGTCTATTCACACATGAGATATGAGTGACTTGTCATGATAAAAACCGTGAAGGGGGACATGGGATTATAGATTACAATGATCAATAGTGCTTAATTTTCCTAATATCATTTCATTATGTATTTTTCAAGAGTATTGTGAAACAATATGTTTGAGGAACATAAGGGTGGTCTAATTTTATTCTTAGTTTGAGGGATCAGGTAAGGAAGGATATGCTTTTTACAAGTTTATATAGAGTAATCCACAATCATTTCATCACTTTGAATAACCATAATTTTTTTCCTGTTCAAAAAATGGAAACGTCCTGGATTGTAGAAACACTTCTATTTTGTGGGCCTCACTTTGTATATATTCAACCAAAAATATTTTGTGATTTTATTAATTTTCAAACACTCAATTGTATCCAGGTCACACAAGGTGCATACCTAGTAAGTCATGAATTTATTTATTATCCATGAAGTCATTTATGTGGTTTCAAACTAGAATGTATTTTTATCTTCCCTTGCATAGTTTGTGATCCTGAAAATTATACCTTTGAGAGATACTATTTATAATCATACATCTTTGACCAAAATTGTGGGTATTCTATCAATGGGAAAGGGTGAACTAAACTCAACAGGACTAGATATCCAAATACTTCATAAATTTATATTCTCTTGGGAAGGTGCGTAATATTTAAGTTAATGATTCTTGAACTAAATATTTTTTATGTTTATGGTCTAAAATATTGTACCAAAAGGTAAAGTGATAGGTTTTGTAAATGATATAGGGATAATGATAAACCAAAGTGAATGAGAGACAGTGCAATAACTCAATTTTTTTTGGTTATGTCTCAGGCTCGCTGACTGGAAATATTTTTCTAATTTTTATTATATTGTTTTTGGTTGTACCTTGGGTTGTGATTTGATGAAAACTGAGAATTTAGGAAGGATGAATGAAAGTTCACGGTTGGTGAAAAATATTCACAAAATGTGTACTCAGGCCCAAAAAAACTGTGAAAAACTAGACAAATAGTGATTTCCCATATGGTTCATATTTTTAAAAATGATGCAAATTTTTAGGAGTTATAATCCCCCCCAAGATGCGCACAGTTATGGTGGACATTTTCTCAACCTGTGCGCCCCTACCCAGGAAACCATGGGTGGCCTTTTAATTAACACAAAAATTAGTTTTAAAAATAGTATAATCACCATAATTACCCTAAATCGACCCCACTCATCCCTTAATGATTCATATCTATTTTATAGGCTCCAAGATGAATTCATAAGGGTCCAAACATCCATTCATCATGATCAGAATCTGAGAGGGAATATCTTCACACCTTGTGGTAAGTAAATCTTATCTCAAATAGTATTCTATCTCTTCCATGTTCTTCCCCAATGCATTGAAGTGATGTTTTACCCTATTTGGATCAGATATTGATATTGGTTTAATAGAATTTTTTTAATTTGATCATAGATAGAGGATTTCAATCAAGATCCCATTATTTAACGTGATTATGATTATTCTTCTTAAATTGGGGATTTCATATTGCGAGCATTCATCACTTTTTTCAGGTAGGTGGTCTATTATTCAAATCCCATGGTCATGATTTGAACAATGTGTACGTAATTTTATAATCACTTGGGTTCGTTTAGCAATTGGGCTTCTTAATTGAATTAATTAATTTTTTAGATTAATTAATTAAGGGATTCTGAATTGAGAATAATTAATTTTGGATTTAATTATATTAAAATTGAAATTATGGGAATTAAGGAATAATTAATTTTAGAGTTAATTATTGGAATATTAATATATCGAATTGAGGATTATTAATTTTTGTATTAGTAATATAAATATTGAAATTATTGGATTTTAAGAATAATTAATTGTTGAGATAATTATTGAAGTATTGAATTTTGAATTGGGAATAATTAATTATGTAATTAATTATTGAGATATTGCAATTTTGGAAATTAGATTAATTATTTTTTGATTTAATCAATGGAATGATATGGTTATGCATTTGAAGAAACTATATTAACTATTTATTTATTTAATTAAAGGATGTATTATGAATAATTAATAATAGGATTAATTAATGGGTGTTATTACGATGATTAAATAGAAGGATTTATGATTAATTGATTGATGACTTAATTAACTGAATATTATGATAGTGAATGGTCATAAGAGGATTAATGTTGGTTAATCATGATTGATGTGGTATTTTTGTTTATGTGATATTGTGATTTATGTGATTGATTGATATTATATTTTGGGTTACAGACTGATTCTCCAAATACCCATGTGTGATGGATTGATATACGAGTGTACGACATGGAATAACAGTCCAAATACCCATAGGGTCCTAGATAATACTTTTTAGGACATAAGGCATTCATAAAAATTGCGTTGGAAAAAGAATGTTGCTCTAAATACCCATGATGTATGAGACATGGACTATTTCTCCAAATACTAATGGGGTGCTGGACATTATAATATATTCAAAAAATGATTCCATTGGAAAATAGATCTAGTTAGAAATAATATAATTTGAAATGGAATCAATAATAAAATCCCATTTTCTATAATTAATTGTGAATTAAACATGTGTTATGGGTTAGACTACGACACAGGTCAAAGGGGGTGTTCTAGTTCGAGTGTCCTCTAGAACCTAGTGGATTATGTAGTTAAATAAAGGACAATTTAATAATTTAAAATGTTACTTTATTTCAACTATTTTTTATGTATACAACTGTAAACAATATAATTACTATATGTGTTTTCGACACTTTTGATGGTATCTTATTGACTTTTACTCACTCCTTAATTGGGATTCCGGATCAATACCATAATATATTTCATGTTTTTAGGGTAGGATAAATGAAAATTACAAATATTAGAAGGTTGAGTCGGGATTAAGAGAAGATGAGGGAATCAGATGTGATTTGGTACCTACTTGGTTTTTTAACTGTAATTACATACATCGTGTTTAACATATTGATACTGGGAAAGTACATGGAAATACATTATACTATTCCATTTTGGAAATTTTATTTCTGTTTTTAGTCATCATGTTATATTAGTACTATTATTTTTTGGGTTATATAATTTGATTATTTTTTATTTATTTAATATATTATGGTTCTTTTATAAATAGGGTATGGTGTCACCATCATAGATATTAAACACTTACTTCTAGTCGATAGCCTCTGGTATATCAAGAGGTGTGCATGAGGATATGTAGTGAACCATCTTGGGGAACTATTGTGTGGAACCAGAGTTAGGATGTTATGAATTGGAATCATAGGACTTTACATTGATTTATTTTGTCTTATAATTTAATAATGTTAAACATGAAAAAAAAGGATTATCAACATGGTTATGAACTCATGGAGGAGAGTAGATAACCCATAAATGAATGTAAAATCCATGTACATAGGGTGGGAATGTTGTTGTTGTTTTTATTGTTATAGTTTGATATTATTTCACCATGGGTGACACAATTGTTGTATGAAGTGTTTTTTATTTAAAATATTATATTAGATTTAACTCATGTCCCAGTAATGTATAGAAAATTAGTATACATGAATCATTTTAGACACTTATAATTATTGTCAAATGTATCATTTAAAGGAATTCATGAAAAAGAATGTTATAGGGGATGCATTTAGACTTGAAAAATATTTTCTTTACATCTGTGTAATTTAATTTAAAAAAATTTCTACTGTGAAATTAAAAGTGAAAAAAAGATAAACATTGATAAAAATTGGGTTTCTAATGTCAAACATGAATAATGAGAATGAATTTAACCTTTTATAACATTGGCCTAGATGTAGGATAGTAAATGGTACGAATAGCACCTCAATTTTGACTGTGGGGAAGGATTTGTGGAATGACTTGTTATAGATAGAGATAATCCACCATTTGTGGAAATTAAGCAACTAATAGTTTCTGGTGGGGAATTTAGATATCAGTTCATGGAGAACTTTTCTCTGTTCATGAATCATATGGATAGAGACTTGTGGTGGGTTGTGAAAATCATGTCTGATTTGATAGAGGAGTTTCAATTACAGCACCATCTGACATTTACTAAATACTGTGGACCTGAGGTAGCTATGATCTAGATTTATTCTATCTATAATATACATGACAACTTAGAGACTCTTATATAGAAGAGAATCAAATTTTCTTCTTACAAGTTTCATGTTCGAGCGAAGCGTTGGTGGGACATCCATACTCGGGATGGAAGTATGATGACTATAGATTAGAGGGACATTTAGTAGAAGTTTTTGGAGACGTCTTACCATGAGATGATAATAAAATTGGGTGTATATAAGTTTATTATATTTAATAGTGGGAATAATTATATCATATCCAAGGATATATGCTTTTCTGATTTACAACACCTTTTTCTAGTATTGGTAGTAAACGAGGCTACTTTGGCAAGGAGGTTCCCGGAAGGTCTAAAATATGAAATTATGTTCTAGGAGAATTTATTTATGATGAATACATTTTCTATAAGTGGTGACTAAGGATATCATATATGAGGTGATCCAAAAATAAAATAATAGTTACATGAAGGTGATTTCTACTGGATGATCAGGAGGTACAAGTTTCGAGAGAAGGAAGTATTGTTATGAGAATGTCATCTAGGGTTGCAGCAAGTGGAGTAGCAATATAGAAGCCTTTATTACTCATGATCTTAATCAAGTTATTTGATACTAGTGCATTATGTTGGGAAACTTTTGATAAAATTTCCCCTTTCCACCAAAGGAGTTTTGAGCCTATGGTCGGTCAGTCATCTATCGAGGTTCTATAGGAAAATCTGCAAAACGAGCAATGATGGAGCAGATAAATAGTGCTAGAGCGTGGGAAATGCATCTGATACACACTATCAATCTATCAGTTTTATTTATACTTTCTTTGGATCTTGAGGCAGTCGATGATGAGACTGAAGGAAATAATTATCATATAATCATTTTGGTGAAACTTTATGGATTCATAATGCATCACTAACAAGAGGGGAAGGATAGTTTCATGTACTTTAACCTACACATATAGATAGAGCGGTAGGAATATTGCTGGTAATATGTGTTATTCTAATAGTTTCTATTAATTCTTGTTCCTTATTTGAAACTGGTTCCTCTCATTCTTTTATTTATTCACAACTTGAGAATTGTTTGATCTTGGTGGTGGAGTTCATGAGCGTGAAGTTGACAATAGATACTCCCATATGAGTATGGCCAAGATATGTCTTCCTATGATAAGGTTGTTCTCTCAAGGTTGGCCAGTTTAATTTTTTTTGGTATATTTACATCCTAGACATGCCACGCTTCTACCAAATTTTGGGTAGGGACTAGTTAGTAGAAAACCAAGACTGTATTTATTATTACCGTAGGAGAGTGACCATTACATCTCATAAGGGTTACAACTATATTCACCATGGAGGGTGCGATACCTAGGTAAGAAAAAAAGGTACAATCATATAGAAACTATGAAATATCCCAGCTATGGTTTCTAGATTAATATTGGTTGATGTATGTGTAAAGCATGATATCCTTCCACATGTAGTGGACTAGTTTCATGACATGATCCATGATGTCTTCTCAAGGATGCCACATAATAAATATGTGAAATTTACTATTTATCTTATACTAGGTGATGAGGAATTTTCTATTCAACCATATAGAATAGAACAAACATAACATTAGGATCTCAAGACTCAACTACTAGAGTTAGAGGATTAACGATTTATCCATCTGTGTATGTCACCTTGGGGTTCTATAGTCACCTTTTCTAAGATGGATAATGGGACTCTAATTATTATTATTTTATTAATAGTAGTTGAATCGGATATCATTGAAGAACTGATTTCCTCTCTCATTTATCAATTATATGTCTGACTTGTTGAGGTGAGCATGTTTCTTCTCAAAGATTTAATTCAGATCAGTGTATCATTATTTTGGTGTTTAATCTTCAATTATATCTAGGGTGTCTTTTAAAAGAAGGTACAGACTATAATAATCCTTCATAATATAATTTGGGTTAATGTAATCACTAGTAGTGTTTAATACCTCGATGAATGATATATTACACTAGAACCTATATTAGTTTGTTAGTGTTTCCTGGGTTTATATAATGGAGCACTCCATGAACCACGACTATCATTCCCAATATCTTGAAATAATCCTGAGTAAATTGAGAGATCATTGGTTATACACCAATCTATCTAAGTGTCTTTTTTTATTGATCAGGTAAACTTCTTGGGTCTCATTATGTCAGAGGAAGGTGTGTATATGGACCCAACAAAGGTATATGAAGTGATTTTATGGGAGAATCCTAAGAATGATTTTGATATCCGTAACATTATGGAGTTAGCATGATATCAACAACGATTTATCCATGACTTTTACTAATTGGAATCACCACATTCTAGATTGAACAAAAATTGAGAAATGTTAGAATGGTCAAAAGCATGTGATAATACCTTCCCTCATTTAAAGAAGCGTTTGGAATCAACACTAATCTTAAGCCCTTTAGAGATGGTTGTAGAGTGTATGTTTTTTTTGTGATGATGACGTGATAAGTATTTGAATAATGTGGATGTTGGGAGATCGAGTAGTGTCATACAGGTCTCAACATTTGATGCCAAACTAAAGTAATTACCCTACACACAACATTGATCTAGTGTTAGTGGATTATGCATTGAATTTTTGGTGTCATTATCAATTGGGTGATGAGTTTACTATATATATTAATCAAAAGAGCTTAAAAATATCTTCTCATAGAAATATTTGATCCTTTAGTATCAGGTACATGTTTATTGTATACAATTGTTTTATTTTAAACTAGCAAACGTCCTCAAGAAGGAAAAAAATGTTGTGTATTACTTATGTAGGAAAAAACAATCTCATGCAATTAAAGAGTCCAGTGATTAGTAGAAAATTATCACTTTTCTAGATGAGAAGCATTGTTTTGTTCATGAGTGTCCAGAGAAGATAACTCCTGTATAAGTTTTATAGAGTCTATTCTCATAAGATGGATCATGGATAGGCAGTATGAAGATCCAAAATAATTATCCTCAATGGAATGCATTATTGGATGAGAGTCACATGAATACTGGACTATTGATGATGATGACATCATATATGTTAGCAAATGGTTTTTGTGCCTATAAGCATGTGGGAAGAGATGATATGATAATATCATTTCTTGAAGCGGGTGATGAATCTAGGATTTATGAAAATATATCATGACCTACATTCAAATTTTGGTGGTAGGTCATGAAAAATATAATAGAACAGATTGTGACATGATTCTACACTGGTCAACAGGTGAAGGTTGAGCATCAACAACGTAGTGGTTTATTACATTCATTGACAATTCTGGAATAGAATTGAGATGACATGAATATGGACCTTTTGTAGGATATTCTGAGGACTCCTTGAAATAATGACACTATTTATGTGATTTTAGACCATTTGAAAAAGAAATCAAATTTCCTACAAATACGATACACTTTCTTAGTGGATTAGTAGGATGATTTGTTTGTTCTATAGATAGTCAGTTTTTACTGGGTCCCAGGGAGTATTGTTTCCAAACATGACTCGAATTTCATGTTTCCCATATGTACGGGATTGTATAAGGATATTTTTACCTAGTTTTTATATAAAATAAAATTTCACTCATTGATAGATGGTTAGTTGGAGCATATGATACATGTGATTAAGGATTTTATTTCAGAATGTGTCCAAGACATTAGATGTTCTTGGGAGAGGCACCTAGGTTCTGTGGAGTTTTCTTGTAACAAATGTAATAAAAAAAACTATGAAAATGGAACCATATGAGTCTCTTTACGGTAAGACTTGCCGATCACCCCTATGATATGTAGAGGATGGTGAATTAGTGTTTCTAGGACTGTGACTCATATAGGATACATTAGAGAGGGTTTAGTTGATTTTGAATCATATTGTTAGGGATAAAATTTATGAGGAGCCATATGCTGATAGGTTTCAACGACCCTAGAGTTTATAGATGGTGATCATGTATTCCTTTGTGTATCCATGATTTGGTCACCATAGGCTATAGATATATGAAAAGTTGGAACACAGTTTTATTAAACAATTTGAGGCTATAGATAGAATCACGCTAATGGAATTTCAATTGGGTCCTCCACAAAGGTACGTTGCTATGCATAATGTTTTTCATGTGTCACAACTTCAGTGGTATCAAACTGACCCTTATAATGTGATCAATTTGAACGGTATTTATATTGAGTACGATTCATCATTTGAGCCGCAAATGATACATGAGTGGGATCATAGTGAGAATTTGTTGTGAGGAAAAAATGTGATGTTATATTGTGTATTGTCAAAACATGGGCGTGTGAAATAGGATGCATGGGAAAGAGAAGCGTATATGTGGGATCAATGGACCAATTTTTTTGACTCTTGATAATATTGAAACTTTTGAGTATATATGTAGTATGATATGTAATAATGTGGGGGATAATAAGAACTCGACATTTTTAGAGATGTATAAGCCTCTCCTATGGTTATTAGTTTTCCAATTTTTGAGTTATTTTTTGTTTGGGTTATACCTTGTGGTGCATTTGGGTGAAAATCGATATTTTTGGAAGGAAAAGGGAAAGTCAATGGTTGGTACAAGGTTTTCCCAAAATGTCTAACCCGAACTAGCAAACCAGCACCCACATATGAGTAACTGTGCAACACCCTCAACCCCTGGAAGAGGCATGTAGTTAAGGAACATGGATTATCAAACAACACACCCATTCCCATGAACCTGTGAATTTCTTTTTAACTATCCAAAATATTTTTTTTAAAATACTTGAAACCTCATATAAACCACAGATTGACTCCCACCCTTCCCATAATGATTCTTCTCGATTATGAGGATCTTAGAAAAAAATTTTATGGCTACCAACCTCGATTATCTATGATTTGAATCATGTATTGAGGATATCCACCTCTCTATCTAATCAAATCTTATCTCAACCTATTTCCCATATCTTACCCATTATTCTCCCATGAATTGAAGGGATGTGTTTTCGACACATCCATTGGGGAGTTTTTTCCTCATGTGTTATCTTCTACTGGTGTCTTGTTGTTTCCCTATATTCCCACTTTCAAATGGTGGGAGACATTCATCAATTTCTCAGAGATGTATTCACCTTGATCAAAACATGATGATGGGATGTAAGTTCCTAATTCCATGGTTTAATACTTGGAATTTAATTTCCTAGTTCACGTATCACTTATGGATTAAGACATGTTTTGGAAACTGATTCCTAGTGTCATATCCTTGTGGACTCTTGTTAATTATGATGCTTATATCTGAACATTCCAAGAGGTCTTGAGAAGGCTTCAATGTTCGGTCTAAGGAGAAGACTTGTTGGGAATTTCTGGCACGTCTGTACCTTGGGACATTAGTCACATGAATTCTTCCTCATGATAGGGAATCTCAAGGGCATGGAACCCAAGATATCCTATGGAAATCACAAGGTTTCTTATGCTAGATACATGTCATCCGATATTTTCTTTATGCATCCCATGTATAACACTGGGTAGTATGTTACTTTAACATCTATCAAAGATGTAGTAGAAATGATCAGAAAGCCTCATGAAGGTTTATGAAAGAGTTACATCCATGTGCGGTAACACATACAAGGTTTTCTTATGAATGGATGAAAACAACCTGTGAGAATGGACTTGGTATGGAGTGTCCCATAAAGGGAAGGTCATACACCATGAAGAGTGATTTGGACACCATTGAGGGAGGATTAGATATGGTTCCCTCCTAAGAGGGGACACCATGGTTTACCATTGGCTGGGATTTGAACTAAAACTGGTGTCCTATATACCCTATTTAGAAGATAAGGATCAAAACAAACATAGTTTGAGAGGGTATGTTGTGGGGATTACATATGGTTAGTGGCCATTAACTATAGGATTTATTGTCATTGGATTATGGATGATATGGGTATTGATCATTGATAGTTTCATGAATTCTTTTAGGAGTTGTTAATTGGATGGGGATTTTGTGTAGGAATGGACAAGATGGATGGCATGAGTTTACCAAGATGTGGCAGCCTTTGTAAAGATTGGATGGATTGTGAATTGATTATATGAAGTGGATGGGGTGTATATCTTGTTAGGGGTGTTGGTATTGGACCTGAAAGATGTTTCCTCTGTATCGTAGTTGGTTTGGAATTGAAGTCCATGTAGTTTGAATCTATATGCAGTTTACCTTCATGAGGTAAGGGTGATAGTGAACCAATGTGAAAAGATAGAATGGATTTCATGGATGACTTGTCATGATTGAATCTTGGATAGGATTCCTAAGTATCCAGATTAATTGGGAATCAAATTCTATATAGTTAGGGATGGGGGATTGGGTATTACCTGTATTAGAGACACATATACATGTGGTTGGGTCTTACACATGGGAGCAGCCCATAGGGATCTGAAGGAGATGTGACCTCTTGGGTGAGGGGCATGATATTACTAGGGATATAACATATAATAGATCATTATAGAATTGGATGAAGGGCATATACTAGAATCTAAAAGTTTCACCGACAAGGAGGTGGGCACTAAGGTTTATTGTTGGTTGGGATTGAACCCCACAGAGGCATCGTACGTACCCTGATTAAAATATGTGGATAAAAACCCATGTAGATTGGAAGTGATGTGGCTTATGCATGGTTAGTGTCCCATGAAGGGTATCACTAGGGATTACTCAAAAAGGGATTCCTGAGTGGATGAGGGTGGGATCGTCACAACTAACCACTAAGCCCACATGATTCATGCCCACTGTGAGAAAAAAAGTAAGTAATAGACTAGATAATCACATAAAGAAAGATGTGTTAGAAAGTGATGGTGTGGGGATTATGTATCAATGCATCCTAGTGATGATCTCATGTGAGGAGGATGCAATTTTATGTGAGGAAGATCTCACTCCCTTTGAGATGATTGGGTATTGAACATTCCCAAGGCATGGCACCCTATGAGTATTGCATGAGGTGATACTATAGTTTAACATCATGTGCTGAGGAAAATGGATATGGGATGTTTTATGCAATGCAACATGGATGGGGGTAAATCACTCCTTACCCATTTAGAGTACATAATTGACACTTATCAACCCATGTGGAAGAGAATGCATTAGTAATTCCCTTATACAGTGGGGTGGAGAAGTGTTTCAGTTGAAGGGGCCGTGTTTTTGTAGCTATGAGGAAAATCTATATCCATTATCATACCTTTCCCAAAAGAAATTATGAAGGGAAATCCAATAGAGAATGACACATGAGTGACAAAAAAATCACTATGTACAATCATGTAGGGTTGTACAAAGGAGGGCCTCATGAAGTAGGTTCCACGTCCAGAAGGGCTTCATGAAGCAGTCATGCTTCAGGAAGGATAGTTTATTTTCAAAGTAGAGTTCTTCGGGAAGCACGCTGACTCTTCCATAGAATAGAGATAAGAGAGCAAATATTAGTTATTCATGAAGGACAGGTGCTTTGTGAAAAACAGAGTAACCAAAAGGGTCTCCTTTCTCTTTTATGGTAATTAGCCTCCATGAAATTCATCCACAACTAATGTGGGAGTAATTAGGAATAAGGAAAATGGGGTATCATGATACTCTTATACCAGGGGAAATTCTTTTTTTTTGGGTCAAGTTCGCGGTGTTCTAGGGATAGTCAAAATAGTAGATCGAAAGATGAAATGTTGGGGAAACTATGCATTTGATGGAGAGGGATCAAGATATTTATAGGCATTGGGTGTCGCAGTGATCGAATTCATAAAGAGGAGCATCCAGGATCACTGTGAAATAGAAAAGTTCTATCCGACATATAGATCCATCCATTAAAATATTTAACATGTTCGTTAATGGAAATTAATTCAGAAGAGTATAGTAAATTAAAACCAAAATCATGGTGGTGACTGATCTCTGTGATAGGGATTTGTAAAATAGACCCCTTTAGATGAATTCTAGGCCATATGAGATTAAATCCCATATGAAACAATTGCGATGATTCTCCATCAATCCCGGGGGAAAAATTATAGTTCCAATAGATGCCCCCATTAAAATGGGAGTTTATAGGAAACAAGGGTTGTATTCTGAGGGATAATCCCAAAATACACTAAAAACCTGATCTGTCACTCAAAAATCTCCATCACAAAGAGGTTTCACAATGGTCACGGGTTTGAGAAATGTTGCAAATCCCAACCCCTTTAAATAGCACTGGACCCCTCCTTTAACCGTACCAGATCATCATGAATCCTTTTTTAGAGCTCTATTTTCAAATAGTCGATCTACTCATTGAACACTTCTCTACCACTCATGTTATATGATACCATTCTCTACGAAGACATAACAGTGAGCCACGTAATCACCATATGATTCAACATTGTGAATTTCACAGAGATTTATTATACTCTATGATTTCATGCACCATGAACGGACATCATAAATGTTCTCTATAAATAGGTTAAAAGAATAATATATGTCCCAGATCTCATGGATACTACAGAAATAATATCCATTGTTCCTTGTAGATGTTTCTTGGAGGAATGAAATGATGAACCATATCAGGATTAGAAAGTATGTATGAAGCCACTTCGATCAAAAATCCCTACTCAAGATGATTGTAGAATCTCAAAAAGATTTTCCCCTATACAAAAGGATGTTTTTGTATAGATTAGGTCTAAGGGATGAAATATTTATCCCATAGGGAATCCTAGATAAACCAAATTACTGATTCAAATGCACACCATGGAATTACCAATGGCATAGGGATGCTAACGGTCATATATGGAATGATCAATCCCCCATCACAACTAACTCTTTTTACAAACACACAAAGTATATTGATGGGAAGGTGTAGGATTCTAAGTCTTCCCTAAAAAAATACAAGAAATTCATCAGGTGACGATTAAGGAACCTAGAGAAGAGGCTGACCTATTATTGGGATCTGTGCCATGGTGGAAACATCATAAGCAAGTCCATATGGGCCTATAAGGTGTATGAATATTGTACTGAATTTGGTATAGAACTGAGGTTGGTTGGTTTTCATAAATCTTACTAGGACTACCAATTTCTTTACTATGAACTGATTGATATCAAATCAGAGCTACTGAGCATATGGTCTTCATAGATCAATATATTCCATCTGAATCATGTAGAGGTCAGAATCTTCCTCTTCGATCTCCATCTAGTGGGAGATGGATGAAGAATTCCACATAGAGATGAATTCAAGGGATGATGAAGAGAAGATTCCATGTCTGGTGAAGTTTATATTGGATCTGCTACTAGGAACCACCACAGATATGCTCGGGATTCGAGACCTTCACTTTAAAAAGTGGTTTGTTTAATTTCTAAACTTTTTATGGAGGATCCTACTCAGTAGGATGAGGTTCAAATTAAAATTACAAAAATGCCTCACACCCACTCGAGGGGTCTCTAGAAGGACAATGATGGTTCTTACTAGAATATACTAAAGAATATCCAGTGGTAATTCTGGGGGTACTTCATCAATACAAAGCCTCAACCAATAGTTGAGATGGATAGATTTATTGAGGCACTCATTAGAGTGTGGATGATGTCATTGAAAGATAAAAAAGGGGGTGTTCCATATGATGTTCATCTTGGAGGTGATGATAAAAATAGGGAATCATTTCAACCAATGGATCCTTATATTGATGAAGCTATATAAGGTATTGTGGCATATCAGGGAGTGAAGGAAGCTGATGTGCGTGTGTGGATAACCTCTCTTCCAGTACAGATGGGTGGTTGTTCACATGGTTGGATATATATATCCAAATTCCATCTCCCCTCTTGAGATGGAATTTCTGCGAACAATTATCATGGTCACAGGAAGATTCCCACTCATCATTGGGTTGATGGGAGTGTTGGGAAAAGTTAGTAGGACAGATCAATTCACCTTTCATTTATTCCCCTGGTCAATGGGGGTGATTACTGATGATGGTACAATGATCAAAGAGAATCAGCCATATCTCCTAGATTTCGAAGGATGAGTGTTGGTGGTGAGGGTAGAATGAAAGAAAGTATATGAACCATATACCTGAACTGATTTAAGCAGTACTTTCTATAAATGAAGAGGCTGATTCCAATGGTCTACCTAGGGGTAAGTCATGAAGACCACCCACATGTGATGAGGAATCCATGGATCATGTTCACTCATGAATATAAAAATATTAATAATGATATTACACCATACACTACAGAATACCGGATAGTTTATACAAACATGTAGAGTTGGAAGGCTTCTTCCCTGGGGAGATAATGAAACAACAAAACATCCAATCTAATGAAGGGGGGGTGTCTCCACCTATGGGAAGATACTATATGGGGGAAGGATAGCACCAAGGGTATAAGAACAGGGAAAAATCATGGGTGGTGGAACCATAGAAGTAAATCCAAAAATTCCTAGGCCTACACCATCTATAAGTGAATAAGGAGAAGAAGCATTCAGGAAAACTTGAGAATAAGTGAAACCATCAAGAGGGTATTAGAAGAGGCCTACCCAAGCTCTTAAGATGTGATTTATCTACGTGGAAATCCTTGAGGATTATTTCTACCCTAAAACTTGGGATACTTGGGATGTCAATAGAAAATTCTTCGACACCGATAGGATTGAATACTACATCAATATGTGAAAGATGGATCTTTTGGGGATTTTTTATTCCAAGGATGGATTCCTTGTTTTCTATAGATAGGGTGTGGTATGCGGTAGATCTAGATCATATAATGAACTCTTGAGTTATGAAAAATCCTATTATGGAATGAGTGAATGTATTTTTAGATCAGGACATTCCTCCACTACTATCGTCAGCTAATATCATGTTGTGAAATACATTTATAGAAGTATTAGACGGATCATATGAAGAAGAAACCAATGTGGGGATCCCCCTGAAGATTGGTGAGATCAGGGACTCCGCTGATGAATTTTCCAAATCACTTGAGGGAATATTTAATTCATTATCATATTTTTTTATTTCCTACTACTTTTTAAAGACCCCTTGAATGAAATTTGTTTCATGTTGGAGGAACATGAAGAATAGACCCCTAATGGTGGATAACGAGAAATTGTGATTGGTGCCGATGACCAGGCCCTTGTATATATGTTCAGGGAAGAACTAGCATTGGGGTCGACCAAATTGAGGAGGGTTGGGTGACCACCCAAGATTCGTCAGATCCCTCAATCATATATGGGGGTCCATGCACCAGTATCATGATGTTGACAAACCAAGAGAATCATATGCCACTACATGGCTTCCATAAGTCTCTATCTTTTCAAAAAAATATCTCTTGTTGCTCGATTAGGTTAATTGGAATGATTTCCCTCTGAACAGTGTTGGGAGTAGCAAACACTATGCTATTGGAAAAGGTTAGAGGAACCAGGAACCAGCTCCTAATAGAGACTCGAGTTCATATAGAGCTGGCTACTCGAGCTATCGATGAATTGAAATTTGGTGATTGGTTAGTTTTCGTTTCTGGTGACACAACTGGTGGGTTGTACGTAGGGCTAATAGGGGGGACATTATGGAGTTGGATTCAAGTGAGGATGAAAAACCTCACAATATAGAGACAATTCCATATGATAGAATTTTGGAGGAGGACCCTACCACCGGTCTATTAGTTTTATTCAAGAAAGATTAACCTAAAGGCCTTGATGAAATGGATATCTCTGATTATGATGTAGTGAATGAAAAATATATGACCAGATACATAGTGTGAAAGTGAATCAAATGCTTCTTTGATACCCTAGAGACACAATGGTTGAGAAGGATGGTGTCACTATTCTATTATATATATTGTATACATGTCATAGGAGTGGATGCTCGTGATATTTACGTGTTGGTCCGTGATAATATTGGTGAGAATATTTCGGAAAGAAATCAACTCTTGGATTCTTCATGGTGCGAGAATAAGTATGAAATCATTTGGAATATTTAGGAGGATGAACGAAACATACAATTCCTATAAAATAGATTAAACATCATTCATCCTTTTTTACCAATTAATTGGAACATGATATATGATTGAGGGTCTAGTTAGAGAATCCCCAAAAGAAACTAATTCTAGCATCTCCGGAAGTGGCTAATCTCTATGTCATATTGACCTGGGAACATATTAGGGCTGAAGATTTATGCCCCATGGATTAAAAGGAAGAGAGGGATCTTAGTTGGAGACCGATGAACCTGGAGGCTACACACCACATGGTGGAATGTATACTGTTCTCTATTGAAGGGGTGGATCTATAGGGGTGGTTTTTAAAAAAATCCTTAAAATTACATGTCTGTTTCCCTTTCCAAATTCTGTTCCTAGACACATTCATTGATGATTTCATTATTTATGGAATATAAATAATATATATGAGACAAATAATAATCAATACCTAAGCCCCATGTTTCCTTACCAATGTTAGAAACAAGGTAGGACAACATAATTTTTCACTTTTAATGAGTGTGTCAAATAATCATTGAGCATGCGGGGTCTGATTTTATTGACTGACCACTAAGACTGTCGAGGTTGAGGGAGATGGTTGATGGATTTTAGGTCTCTTTGAGTAGATAGTTTTCGATTCCTGATGTGTTCTAGTTCATGAATGGGATAACTATAACTACATTGTAATCTTTCTGGGCTAAAGGGAATGAGAATTGCGATTTATGAAACAATTTTTTTTGAACACATTTAGAGAAGTGTCACAATATAGGAAAACTATTGATCATGTTCGATACATAGTATCCATATATCATAGCCTAAAATGGGATAAAATGACGGTCGACTATAGAATAAGTTAAAAAAAGGGAAAGCTCACAAATTATCTGCCCTTGCCATCTAGGTCGTTAGACTAAGATGGTAGCTAAGCCTTTTCTAGAGACAGGTTCATTAGTGGGTCACATATGATATGAATGAGAAAGAGGATCCGAATAAAGGGTATGCAATGCATGGAGTGAATTGATTGAATGTTCAAATGGATTACATCATTTTAGAAATTATGCCACCATAGATTTAGATACATTAGTGAAAGTGTAGTTCTCCAAATAAAGTTCAAACTTGCCTTCTAGGAGAGCATCATCTCATATTCTGAGTGTAGAGGCCCCAACCCCGGTTTCCAAGAGTTTATGGTTTACTTCATTACATTAGCATAATAATAAATGAATTCATATCATGAAGGAATAATTTTGTTTTTAATTTTGGAAAACCATATACAAATATAAGTTTTACATTATAATATTCAAATGAAATATAGTATATAAATTCGATTGAAAACATCCATAACTCCATGTTTGTCCCTACAGTTCATTAATACTATTAATATTCGCATCATAGGGGAAAAACTAATAATGTTGTGAGATAAAATGCTTAGAATTAGTATGTAATAAAGTGGAATCTATCATAAACATAAACAATAAGGCATGTATAATAACTAGAAATAGAAGAAAATAAAACATAATCTTGAGAAAAAATGGACGGAATACAAGATAATTAAATAATTCCATAATAAAACATAACCTTGGATATTCTACTATTTGAATAATCACACGGGCTATAAATTATGATTTTCATAGTAAGGTAATTCATAATTCTAGTCACTAATCAAATTGTTCATCCCTAATCAAAGACAACATATATAATGGGTAAAAATCCAGTCTAGTTTGTCTCATGAGACCAAATGATGCATCAGGGACATATAGCGGGACCCAAAATTCACTTAATAAGTATAATATATTCCTCATATGAATAGGGTTAAATATAGAAAACACACACACACACACAAAACACACACACACACATATATGAAATTAAAATAACTTTTCCCAATCTAAAAACATAATCAGTAGCCATTCAGAGTAGAATGGTGAATGGTATCAATATAGCATATCCACAGTCAAAATTATCATAAACCATTTCAAAAAATATGGTGGATGATACAAAACATTATAAATCTCAATAAATCTTAATGTTCAACATATGTTATTAAATAATATAATATACTCAAATAAAATCATCAATAAATTCTTACGAGAAATAATTATTTTACTTTGCAAAGAAGAGTTGTTTTGGAAATATCATATTTATTCTTCATAAATGATTTTATAAAACCAGAAATTAATAAATATTGTTTTTCATGAGAAAATTACTTAATGAATAAACATAATGGAATATTTATAAAATTATTTATGATACATAAATATGGGTAAGAAATCTGGAAGTTTCCTTTAATCATGTTTACTTATAGGGAAGAATTGTTATGGGAACCTTACGAAACATGTATTTCCCATAAAATAAAGAAGAAATGATATAGTTATATGATTCTAGAACATATAAACATAATATATAAGAATTAAAAAAAGTTATGTAATAAATATCTAGAGTTAAATATAGTGAAATAATAACTTCATGAAATAAATGATTGTTTAGGGATAATCCCTTAAATTATGTCTGAATTTGTTTTACACTTGACCTTAATGTCATGGAATGTAAAATTAAATCCATTAATTAATTAATATATAAAATTTTATACATTTCTTTGATTCCTTAAATTTTTAATAATTTCAGTTATATTTTTATTGATGAGCCATGGAGTTTAAATTCATCATTCGAGAGCATTTGTTTGCTCAGTTTTTATGATCGGTTTACTTGTTTGTAAGTAATCGAGTTCATGTAAAATGAAAATAATTATCCATTATTGGAATTTAATTTTATTAATGAGAATAAAAAAGTTTAAATGATTATACATATCATTTCGTCATATGGTATGGGTATGAATCATTAGATAATACATGTAGTGATAATCGTGTAGATTATTACCGCGATTAGTGATCATAACAAACTCATTTTGTTTTAACATTTTCTGTTATGTAAATATGTTACATACAGAGCCTAAAATAGTTTATAATATAAATTTTAAAATATTTTTCAACAATTAAAATGGTTTCTATAATATCTTTGAAGATGGTGTTCGAACACGAAACCTTTTCATCCTTGAAGGTGATGAAACAACACCTCACAGACTACATTTCAATTTTAAAAATAAAATGGAGATGAGAAGGGGAATGATGATGGATTATTACATTAGAATAATAAAATTATAGTATATGATAGTTATTGGCGTTAATATTATATTTGGATGAGGGGAGGTGAGAAGAGTATAAGAAACGAAATGAACTTGAAAAAATTTAAAAGAAAAGAAAGAGGTTTTTGCCTGTTGATTTATCCTCCTTGAGAACATCTGTATGGGGATTATTTTTGGTCTTTCATGAGAAAAATTCTTCTAGAAGCGGGGAAGGGTATTGGTAAGAATATTGTAATGAATTTTTATTAAACATAAATTATATAATGTCTGATAAGAAGAGGCTTTGAGGGGTTGTATTTATATTAGAGTTGAGTGTTTTTTGAATATTTTATTCATTTGTTTATTATTTTGGATCCAAAATAATGAATAGTTTGAGAATTATAAAAAAATATATCAATATAATGAATATTATTTCAATATTGAGGTACTTACCCCAGCGATTACTCAAGGAAGAATTTTTTTTACTTATAATGTATTGATACAATAAATTACAATATTTCACAATTCACAAAAAATTCAAGTATTTACGAAAAATCCAAAAATCCACCCTAACCATTTATGATTTTTATAATTCATAAATGGACTCAATTTTATGGAAAAAATATACCTATGATGAATTTAATTTTTTATTAAAATCATTATTTACTAAAAAAATACATATTAAAAATTTATAACTGACTTTATGGCACTTTAAAAATTTAACCAAGGTCTTATATAATTTTCCTAGAATAATAATTCAACAAAATGTTAATTTATGAATATATTTTGAAAAATAACATTCTTTTTTAATCATTTTATTAATTATAATATTATAATTAAATATTTATGACGTGCAAAAATACCCACACTTCATTAATGATTTTAAAAATATTTATTTACATATATTATGATAGAATTATATCATAATTTAATTTATAAGGTTCCACATTTTTATTTATACTTTCATGGTTGAGATAAATATTCACATGGCTGATTTACTATTCAGAAGGGTCATATTACTATTCTTAAGGTAATGTTACTTTATCATCAATAAAGGTACTTTAACTTATATAAATACCTCCTATTTAATTTATTCATCATATATACGGTTTCTATTTTTTTATGTAGGTGATTTTATGTGATCTATTATAAATGAAATAAATATATGAATGGAAATCTCAATGAATTATTTCTGGGTCATTACACCAAGCAACAAAAGAAGATTAGAGAAATGCGGTAGATTACTAGCATTGAGGGAGCATGCCTCTTAGACGAGACCTGTAGTGACTTGCAATAATATTTAATGAAAGTTAGGATGATGAAAATTTAATTAAAGGATGATTCATTATAAATTTTAACATCGTATGGTCGGGGTGATTCCCAAAGTTTAATGTCAAGTGATTAGGACGTTGCACATAGTTTAAGGGCATATTTCCTAGTCCTTGAAAAACAGTTTATGTTCATGTTATATGGTCTATGAAATGTTCTAATGTATTTTTTTGGTGGAGAGGGAAGAAATACTAAATTAATGACCCAAATGTGGTGCACATACTAAACAATTAGAAGAAAAAATGGATATAAGTCTTCAGAAACACTGGTATCTGTGGTGTAGAAGAGTGGACCACTAGACACACCAAACATTCCCTATGGGGTTTTAGTTTAAGGTCATAGATTTTGGACTAAGTAACTTATGCATAACTTGATCATATTAATACAAACCTAACCATAATTCCTAATCCCGCATTAGCAATGCTATGTGTGGGAAATAAAAATGGTTTGGCGGTTTATCTGACATGTGGGAGTGCATATTCGCGGTGACATCAAGGAGAAATTCTACTATCATATGAGTAAGTAAAAATGATATACATAGAGACTTAAAAGGTCTAGATAAAATGGGTATAATTAAGAATGGATCAATTGGTGACCATGTTTGAAACTCTGGTATCATAACCATACCAGTTGATAATGGGGCGAAAAAAATGAAAAATAGAATGTTGATTGAATTTGAAACATAGTATTCATCATTTTCTACAGATGATTCATTACGTAATTAGTCCAAGATAAGAGTTGATCCAAAGCATCATGAGACCATAAATTTTAGAGGGTTTATCTGGATTTGAAGGATGATGGAAAACCCAGAAAAAGGAGGTCTCAATGTATGGACTGATTATATCAGAGAGTTGGATTTAGATCTTGGATTTGAAAATAATTTAATTTCATATTAAATAGAAAATAGAAAATATTTTAAATTCTTATTTATCAGACTACTAAAAAATTCTCAGTCATTGCGTATTCACACAACACATAAGAGGTAAAAACTAACCTGAATGTGGCCAAGGAGGCCCACAAGATACATGTAGACCTTTAGATGAACGACATAAAGTATCGGGTCACATTTCATGGACCATAACTGTGGACAAAAGGAAAACAGGTTAATTAAACAATGGCCGGGCTAGAAGAAAAAATGTCTATACATCTCTTTGTATCCCATGAGAATGGTAATCCAGTCACATAATGTTCTAAAACATAGTATGGTAGGATACCAAGACTGGTGGGGGGTAATCCTCTATAGTGAGGAATCTCGAGCATCCCATAATTATCATGGGGCATCTTAAACAAGTTCACGATAGGATAACAGATTAATTTCTTGCATTGAGGATGTTGAATATTAGTTTATGGTTATTTAGTTTGGACAATAATGGAGGATATCTAATAGTAATATGCATAATGTGGTGGAATAACAAACCCAATGTGAATGGGGATCAAGGAGGCCCTCACACGACACATTTTCATTCTCGAGGAAGCTTGCATACAGTTAAAAGTTTTATTTCCTAGACTATAATAATGTCAAGGGGGAAATAGATCTGATAATATTTCATCCAAACCTGAATAGAAAGTGTCTATGGTTCACTACGTTTCCCATGAGGATGGGAATCAATCCACACAGAGTTAATTATTTCCATGCACTTTAACATCATGTCGTAATGACATAGGTGACCCAACATGAAAAGGGGATAGAATGATGTGGATAAGACTATAATGGGTGATTTGTGTGTAACTGAGTATCCAATCAAGATAATAATAAATTGACATGATGTTGTTTAAGGAAAATATCACTGTGAAGTTCTGGCCCATACATAAAGTGAGAGGGAATTACATATTTATTTTTATTTTTTCCATTTTTTGAGTGGCTAGACCCGGATGGAGAACTCGAGAGTCACTATGTATCATTTTTTGTTAGGAATCAATCCATACAAAGTTCTTTACATTTGTAATGGTCGATTAATAGTTCCAAATGTGATGTCCTCTCAGGAGAGAAGACCAAAAATTTGGTGTCATTTTTCATCATGTGGTCCGGAAGATGGTGGTGTTGTTTATGGTCGGGTGATAGGACCGGTCTGTGCATTTTATCATCATGTGGTGAGGAAACTTGTTTCTATTCCATTTATTATTTTTCTATGAGGAAACTATTGGGAGATATATCACATAGGGGATGTGTATTCTGCAGAAAAATAACACTACACGAATGAGGACCTTGGAGGCTCTTACCATACCACACTCCCAAGAGAAAACATATGCCAAGGGGATGGAAGCATTAATTCGTGGCTAGGAAAAAGGACACAATATAAGGTCATTCCTATATATCCCATTAATATAGTAATAAAGTCGTACTTAGTTCTAAAACAATGTTTGGTAGATGACAAATGTCAGAAGTGATATCCTCTCGGGAGAGAACACTATAATGGAACTGTGTATTTTAAAGTCATAATAGCTCCAATTGTATGTTTCATAGATTAAGGAAATATAATTTGGACCATAAGGGGTGGTCATATCTAATGGACATGTGCATTATTAAGGGGTGAAAATCCCCTTTGTTAATTTCCATGGGGACCCAATGCCGCACAACACATTCTGGAGAAAACCAGAATGCAATTTAAAGTCATAATGCTTGGACTATAATGGAGAAATATCCAAAATTTGGGCATGTGTATCATAGTGGAAAAAACCAATCCGGAATGAGGGACAATAAGGATCATGAAACCTGAAACAAATTAATGGAAAACCCACTTATAGTTTAAATCCACAAGGCTAGGACTTGGGTGCCTAGTTTAACATCGCGTGCTACGGATGTGTGTAAGTGCCTTTTATGGTTGTGTAGAAGGACCATTAATTCTATGTAGATTGATGCCATGTAGTTAGAGAGATTATTTTATTTAGTTCAACAATATACATCTGGGACCTGAAATGGATGGAATAATTTCTCAAGAGGAAAAACGTAGCACAATGTGGTGATGAACGTGCCATTAATAAGGACCAGGAAGGCCTGCCACCACATCAAATATTCATGAGGAGACTTTCATATAGTTTAGAGACCTAATTATTGGACTATAGTGTCTCCTATTTGTTTAAAGTCATAATGTATGAACCATCTTAAAATAAATTATGGTCATATTTCATGGACCACAAGGTCATTGTTTAATTTCATTGAGTTTGGACAATGGGAAAAAGGGGTTAAAGACAAAATGTGTAGCATGGTGGAATTGAATATTTGATATGAATGAGAGCCTAGGGGGCCCCAACACTACATGACACAATCTGAAGAGGATCTCGATTATATATTAGAGTCATAATTCTTTGAATTTTATGATTCTTAGTTTATGGTCATAGAATTCAGACCAATTATGTTGTCTAACTCTCATATGTGGGTACAAGACCTAAAAAACTATAAATCCCACAAGAGCCATTATCAGTGCGGGTACTAAATAATAATATTAGGATTCTACCATTTAAAATAAGCACACTACATAGATAATGAAATACAATGCGGGAAAGTACCAATTATTCTAACCTTACCACTCAACATGTGTCAATGCACAAAAGGGTAACACTGAGGGTGCTGGGGTTACACAAAAGCATAGGGTGGTGGAAAATAAGTAAAAAATAATATTGAGATATAGATATCGAAAGGGGTGACAAATTGGTAGGGACCACTATTGACCAAATTTGAAAATAACATGAACAACTACACCAGTCAGGGATGGGACATAAAAAGGTAGAATCGAATAATGGCCATATTTGAAACACAAGATTAACAATTTTCTACTCGAATATGCATTTTTGCATTGTCCCAGGATGAGAGGTTAGACAAAAATTTCATGATACAATCACCATTAGGGGCTCCAAATTGATGTGAAAGATAGTGGTTATTTGAACCTAGAAAGACTCTATGTATTGTAATGGGTTAAAGAATTATCTGTGTGGAATCCAACACTTTATTTTTCACACCCTATATCATCATAACATGTTAGTGGTATGATGAAGAGGAAATTAGTGTAAAATAACCTATAATTAATCATAGTTAAAGGTTATATTTCTTGTACTAAAGTCATTTATATTATGGTCAAAATATTTTAACCATTGGTTCTTAGTATTGTGTCGTGTGCATGGGACATTCTTGTGTAGTTTAATGTAAAGTAGCAAGGATGGTGTAGCATAGTTTAACATCATATTGTAGGGGTGGGGGAGGAAAGGGTTTTTGATAGGAATGTGTATTATGTTCCATCTATAATCCATCTTGAACATGGAACCAATAGGTTTGTGCCTCATAAAACCATTCTAGGGGGAACCCCTGAGCTATTTAAAGTCATTATATTTTCACATGGTTAATTAGTTTGACCTCATGTTCATAGTATGTATAATATAAATTAGTATACCATTATCAAATAAGACAATAAATCCCAGTTAAACGTCATGTTTCTAAGATATGGGGAATTTTTCTTTCATGTTCATGCATAAAGGACTGTCAATGTTTTCCAATTTAGCATTGTGAATCTAGGATGTTGATTATATGTAGATTATTTTTATACAGCTTAGACTATAGGTTTCTTAGCTTAAGGTCATAGAATTTGAACCATTAGTTGTTATGTATATAGACACCATGAAACTATAACAATGTTTTTTTATTCATTTTAACGTCATGCAGGTAGGAAGTAGTCCCACATTTTAACATTTTGTGACGAAGACGATTGTTGTTAGGTTGGTTAACATCATGAAACCTGGAAAATAATGGTTTTTTTGTATTCTAATGTCATACATATAGGATGTGTAATTCCAAGCAGTTTTTCATCATGTGGTAAGGATGCTGGACCCCATCCATTAAAAGTACAATTTGGGGAACATAGAATTGGTGGTAAAAGTATTGTGTTCCCCATCAATAGTGACAAAAAAATATTCAACATTGGGATAAAACTTTTGAATTATATAAGGACATTACCATTTGGATTCCAACATTGGAGGCTTCCTACTACGTATCACTTATGTCTGGTGATCCAAAAACGTATCACCATGGAGTAAGGTTCAAAGACAAACCTTCTTATTGAAATTTGTAGCAATATTTTCTTTGATCTGTGCTACATGATGAATTCGAGCTCATATTTATGGAATTTGGAAATTATTTATGACGTCTTCTGATCATAGATAGATGTTCAGAGTGAATGTAAATAGATATATATAGTTATGGAAGCCGCTTTTTCGTACTCCAGACCATAAGAGGTCACATGGGTGGAATTGATATTCATTGTCTGATATTCCCAAAGGGCATTGGGGAGACTGTACTACCAACTTTTCATTATTTAACCATCCATTTCATTATAATTTTGAAGTGTTTTTGGTTAAATTCCTTGATATATCAATTTTTTATACGATGAAGTGAAAAGTATGGTGGGACCAAATAGTGAACTATGCATACTTCTACTTCATCTCAGGTACCCAGAAGTTTGTGTTGTTGTCATTGAGAATGGAATAAGGGACCCTAAATTGATAAATTATATGGGAGACCGTGAATTCAAAAATATACTCCTCTTTTACTTCCTTGAGATATATTTCATTTTCCCACATAGAAAATAAATTTACTACAGTTAGAATGAACCTACTCCGGAAGCTATTGTTGGTGGATATGGCCCAACAACATCAAATCCTCAGACCAGAGAGGGATAATAATACATTTTTGTGTATAGGGTATATAGTGGTCGATTCATTTTGTTATACTAAATCTGAAATTCATGGATCCTCTATGAAAAATAGATAAAGTCATCGAAAATATTGGGCCAAACAAATCCAATCCTACAAATTTGACAGGGGAGATTTAAACATGCCTATTGAGTTCTTCATTGACAAGAATGCAGTACTTATATGACCTGGTTAATCTAATCTCCATGAATGGAGTGGAGGAGAATTCTATCAAACACATTTTTGTATAGTGTCTTCTCAATATTAGGACAACTCTGGAGGGTGTATTGTTTCACACATCAATGGATTCCCTCATTTTCATATCTATTTGGTGGTAGAGTGGCATGTTAGATATACAAGACAAAGGGAGTCATCCAATCAGAGGTTTATTTAGCTATAAGTTGATCTGGAGTTCCTGAAGTAGAGGCACCATCGATAAATTGGTATTTATTTTGGTTGTCATCATCGTTTAGAGTGTCATGAGTGATGACCCCTAGGTGTGACACATGGATGACATGTTTTCCTAGTCAGGATCTATAATTTTTGTCACTATATTGACAATGGAATTGGTTCTTCCATTCTATTAATAGGGTACATGAGTTACCTCTAGATAAAAATAGAACCATGCCATTAATTAATGTGTGTGGTCCACCAAACGCACGAGTTATAAAATCCTAAATTTTTAGTCACCTTTGATCAGCTTGATGACTTAATCAGAGTCCCCTATTACTTGAATGTAGGAAACATCAATCTCAAGGTACATCTCAAGAACAGTAATGGGAGCATAATACACTACCTCATTGTGGGAGTAATAATCAGATAGTAGGAATTAATATGAAAATACAGCCTGTGTCGAGGTGATGTAGACAATCCTTAGGCCAACATTGTTGAGTATGTTATCGTTAATCCTTCAACAAGCTGTACTCTAGGAGGCACCATCATAATTAATCTTTCATCATTTTAACAACCTAATCTACATATATAATCACCTCGTATAGGAAATCAAGATTGAGGGACTGCTCTATGAGGGCTGGATGAGCGGACAAAAACCCTGCTAGCACTTGACCCATGATGGCCTGCTACAGAACAATCCTGATGTCGAACAATTGAAGTTTCACTTACCAATATTCTAAATGACCTATCATCATAGGGATGTTCAATATATAAATTAGATTTCCCACATGTGATTTATGATGTATCTCATAATGTTCTATGTTGTGCTGTAACTTTTGTACTGCAAATCTAGCATGAAGCATCATTTCCTTATAGGAAAATATCTTAACTTCATGTCAAGGAGAATATGACTGAGATAAAATAAATTATTCTTGGTCCCATTAATATAATTATGGGGCGAGTATAGAATCAATGGACCATTCTAGGTGTTCACATAAATGGCCAATGGATTCTTTGAGATGGGTGGCATTTCAACGACAAGCTATAGAAGGTATTTATTGAACTCCTCAAACAAAGTAGGGAACTCTTCATCCAACTGGAAGATGAATCCTTTTTTGCATTAGACTGAAAAATGGATTTCACTTGTCGACCAGGTTTTTTGATGAATCAGCATAGAAAGGCTTTGTGGCCATAAAGCCCTTAGAGCTCCCAGAGGATCCTCAGATGAGGTATATGACTAATGGCCTTGATTTTCTCTGAGTTATTCTTTATGCCACTATATCAAACAATGAATCTAATAAAAATTATAGAGGTAACCTCAAAGGTACACTTTAATGATTTTATATTCTGATTTTTTGGAATGGTGGATGCCAAACATATTCTAAGGATCATTGATATTGTATTGAAACTAACTGGACATGACCAAAAAAATTCCCCGTAGCATTCAACTATCATCCTTTGTATTGGCTTGAAGATGTTGTGCATGGTTCATTGAATGATGGATTATGTATTCTTTAGGATGAATGGAATTATTTCATAGCTGAAGGTTCATTATGGATTAATATATTTATTGGACTCTTCATCATTAGGGTACATCATGATCTGATTGTACTTGGAATAACCATAAAAAAAGAGAGATCTTGGAACCCATTTTTTGAACCGATCAAAAACTCCTCTACTAGAAGTGGAAAATAATGCTTTGGAAAATAGTGGTTGAGATCGTGGAATTTTATGTCGAACCTCATCTGTATATTCTTCATTCTAATGGGAATAATGTTCACCAACCACATAGGTTACTGAACTTCCTTGATGGATTTAGATTTTGTAATCTAATTAACTCCAACTTCAACAATAGAACCATGAGATGGGTGAATATTCCTGGGATAATGCTTGAACATATGATAACTTACCATAAGACCAAGATGGTTGAAAAAAATCTATATTTCTTGTTATATCGTCTCATTATTAATCCAAAAAATCATCCCAATTCGACTTTAGGAAATACATATAATTATGCTGTTTCTCTATAGGAATGGATTTTCTAAGATGTGGAAACCTTAGATCTTTCTTGCTTTCGATATTTTTCTAAACTACCTCATCAAAAAGTAGTGAAGACGCCTTGTTCAAATTAATAAGGGGTGTCTTGCAAATATTCCACCTCATTTAAGACAGGTTGAGGAGATAATTCATCCAAATCAACTGATCCTGATTTAATATCGATTCATGCTTAAGATATGTGGTGTCCTCCATTGGGAACTCTTAATCTAACGAAACAATGGTGATGGATACTCTCAACCCAATTCTAGTAGGCTTACTACCAAGGAGTTTATAGCTTTATGTCCGAGAAATGGTGATGGTTCAGTCTGTATTGGATAAAAACATATTGGCAAAATAGGAAGTATGGAATTCAATTCTAGGTATATGTTAAACATCATAGTACCTTATGGGAGTAATGGGTTGTTGTATCAGTCAATCATGTCCTATGTAAGAGTACGACGTGAACTTATGACATTTCTTGTACCAAGGAATGCACCTTCCCAACTTATTGGAAACAATGAAGAAGTGTCCATAGTCTGGTGTTATGGCCTCCAAAAAGTCGACAGTGAGGATGAAATTGTTTTCCAAGACTGTCAATGGATCTGACAAAGTAGTAGTGTCCTTAGACTCATTGTTGTAAAACCATTTTCCTTGCTCTTTTAATAGTCAACATCTAGATTACATGCTTCAAAACCGGTTAAGGGATATGTGTCACCTTATAGAATTCCCATCGACTGTTGAGTGACTAACTAAGGTGTTGGTTATATGAGGAGGGAATTGATGAATGAAAATGGAGCCAGGTTCTTTTTTTAGTACATTATAGGTAGTATCAAATGTGATAACAATGAATTTAGTTCATACAATAAGGCCATCGAACTAGGAATCCGTGTGGACTCTGCCACACTACCTATTGTCATGCATATCATGACCTCTATAATTAAGAAAGAGGGAATCCGATCTGATTTAGTCTATCAAAGCTTGGGGAGATTTCGGGTTAAGATAAGGTTGATCCTGAACCTCTTTTCACTGGATATTGGAGGACATATACACCATTGAGTCAGTCAGTGATGTACAGTGGTTTGATGTGACCCTATAGGGTAGAGTCTTCATCTTCCCCAAATAATGATATGATGTCTTGGATTTCTAGTCACTGAAATTCCTCAGTATGAAAGGCCTTCATAGCTTCTACCTCGGTTTCAAACTAGAGGGATATCCTTAAAATTATATGAGGGATTATCGCATGTCTTCGACAGAAAGGAGGGCATAAATGATTAATAGATTTTCAAGAGTGCTAGTGAGGTGGCTGAGCGTGTCATACTTCAATTACATGTGATCATCTTGGACATATGAGGTTTCTCATGGGTGGGGGGAATGAAGGGCACCGTTGGTCGAACCGGTGGGTTCCAAATAGTGCTGTAAATATCCTACAACTCATCAGCTAAACCATGCAAGGTCACTACCTGATGACTATCAGATGGTTGAGGATCATACATAGATAGACGTGGAAGACCATGACACAATCCTGACTATTATTCCTGGTCGTGTGGAACGATTTATGGTGGTGGTGAATCTAACAAGATATGCTAAGATGACCATAAATTTCTGGTCCGTCATAGAGCCTACTTCCCAGTCCTTATAACATGCATATAATTTCTTGAAGCATTAGCATGGGTATCTCAATTATGAAAATATCCTCACCTCCTTCAACAATGGTGTCATTTGGGAATATTTATGGGATTTTTGGATACACTTCATCATTGAAAATCATATAAGGATCCAGCAATTCAATGGTATTCACAGAGGCATACTCTGGGTAATCATCAGAAGAAACATACAATATAGGGTAGAATATGAAGGGAATACCCATATTTGAAGGCATTAAGTCACTAAAAGGACTAGATTCCATTGGCATCAGTGGAGTATTTTTTATTTCCATGGTGTCATTGGAACCAACTCTTCTGAGAGGTGGAAGACTACGATGTGGATGCTGAAGATGCATATGCAATTGCAGAATGTGGTGAAGTGGATTCAAGATGGATGAGTTAATTCAAATAGGAATAGATGTCACAATGGGGTGTAAGACAATTCTCTACGATCCTATCACTCACCATATTTTGGTGTCCAATGTCTAGAGACCTGCTGCCACTCACATTAATTTTCACTATCACGATTTGTAGTTATTCTTGAAACATGTTCCAGAGAAAGGGCCAACATGAAAAAATTGTTATCTACCTGGTCCTAGAGCCAGTCCTTTAACACATAGAATCTTTTGATGTTATTTATAAGGATATTTTGATGAGGTCATTAGTCCAGGAGATTAGTGAGATCAACTTCCTAGGGTTTCCTACATTCAGGAAGCATCAAAATTCTTTAATCCATGGAACTTTAGAAATAACCATGAAACTGATCCTCATCGAATGAGTGGTTTGGTTTCTCCTATATAGAAAGGGATGTCTGAGAGCCTAGACCTAATGAGGGGTGGTAGCTCGATGGGGGGCCAGAGCCTTGAACTCTTGCCTATGTGGTGGTGGACCATTATACGGTGGTTCCTATCAATTATGTGTTGGTCATTGTAGGCCATGAGGTATGGTCTGAGGCTATTTACCTTAGTGAGGCTATGGATGAAATTATACTGATAACAACTCTAACCGCTTGGGGACCTCTATATATGATATGTAAGAAGTCACTTCTTTGGGGCCTCTTCATATTGGATAGTGAAGAGGCACTAATCGTTCGGGATTTTCATGATACAATGCTTGTTATAAGCATTACACCTTGTCATAGAAATAAAAAAATCCACCATGAAGGATTTTTGTGATGAGGTATGGGAGTAATTTAGTCTATACAATTCCCCATGATGATTGCTAACATCTTCTCTAGAGTTAGTGGCATGTCGTGCCAATATGCGAGTCCCATCCTCCTGGGTAAAAATTGTATTACACAGTCATCTAGATGTTTAATGAACTAAAAGTGGTTGGAAATTATAGTCTTTAAGTTGGTGGAACTAATGTGGCAGAGAAACTACCTATAATAATCTTCCCAACAAGCAATGGACCCTATGGGTAGTCGGTTGTACCATACAAATGTTGGACCTTCTAAATTATTCCCACAACATCAGATATTTACATCCTTTTACTTCTATAGAGTCCCTAACATGGGCCCAAACATTAAGATGAAGTGGGAAGGACGTTTCAACATGTCACCCATCCCATTGAAGGAGAAAAATTTAGCATTCCAAAACCAAGTGGTGGTTACATGTCGTCGAACCATACTAGATGCAACTTACCATCAGGTTGGATTGCCACCTGTCACATCTCCAATGCTTAAAGGTAAGTTGTGAGTGTAGGAATCCGGTCATCCAGGAGGGGGTTCCAGTCATGACAATGATTACTAACTACCAGTGCATTGGCAGGCTCAACAACATCATATACATTCTCAGTTGCTCATGGAGCACATGGTGGAGTTACTCATGTATCAGCTAGTTGTTATGCCGGATTCGGGTCCCAAGACATGATATCACATGGATATGGAATATTCATAGATGTGTACCATTCTAACAGTCCATAGAATTTGGTTTCCTCCCTAGTTGGATACATGGGATTATTGAGATCAATGGGATTCAACTTGTTGACCTATGACTACCCCAACCCCATAGAAGTGGAGGGGTAATATTGTATCAGGAATCAATATAATCTAGAACCTCACTAAAAGGTTCTCAACAATGAGTTCATCAATGAACCACCTTTGATCTTCATGTTTCATGAGAAAGGTGTGTGTGGTGAGATCCACCTATATCTATTGCGCGACATCAGATATTTCAAATGGATCGAAAGTCCTGATATGACCTTTTCCCTTATTGGTGTTCTGACCGATTAAAAATGATATGCATGGATATCCAAGGCAAGATAACTACCTTTATTTTTTGAGTGTGAACACATGTTGGGCCCACCTAATTATGAATTTCCCAAGAGAGCAGTTATTCCTTATAAATGTTTTGTCAGTGTCCCCTTGTTATGTTATTATGTTGGAAATGACAATGTTTACTATGATGGTGTATGGCTGCATGTCCTCGATATCACTAGGTAGGCATGGATATCATAGGATGTAACTAAAATGAAGAGAATCATGCTACCTCCATCCATAGATCTTCATGTCCAAATACACCTCTAAAACATGCATATGGTGCCCTTTGAAGCTCTTAATGACCCGTTGTTGAAGAGTCTGGTGGTATCCAGGTGATACAGATTGCAAGTCCACTATAGGAAATGCCATAATTTTCAGGTGTAACTTATTTTCATTGTCCTCCAAATTATCTAGTCACTTTGGGAAGACAAAATGATGGTTGTTGAGGGAAAAAACATCATCCAGATTGTTCGATGAAAACATGTAACATCATCTTGCATGAGGGACTTCAGAATGTCAAATTCAGGAAATGTAATCAGAAAAATCATCTTAGATAACTGATCTACAGTGACTGTATCCCAGAATATTCCCTTCATGGAAGTGTTACCCATCTCTTGGAAGCTTACTATTTGATCGTCATTGGTTGAGAAACTATAAAATTCATAGATATGGATCACTGTGGAGTTGGACTATCTAGTGGAGAGACAAATCAATATACTGAATAATCATCATACAATGGGTCGTCACTCATAGGTGATGTCAATCGCTTAATCACATCCCTATGGGACAACATACTAACCACTGTATAATTATAGAGGGTGGTATATATCTTATGGGAGCCTATCAGGTGCTTGTGGCCAATCATGTCCCAACAATACTCTCTTTGATCTCATATAGAGGTACAGAACAACTACGGTGATGAAAAAGATGACTTCATAATGAGATAATACAAGGTGGAAAATTTTTCCTCCACCTCTATATATTAACGAATTTATTTAGAAATTTGGTACAATTGAACTTCTAGGATGATGAACCTCACCCAACAGGATCCTGCCCCAGACTCTTATACATAATACTAGGGTGAAGGCTCTATCATTGAATCTCATTTAGCTTTAAAATCATAGAAGAAAACCAATTTTATGATGAATTTTTTCTTCCTTGAGTTGTTCCTTAAATGGTGTTGATTCTCCCTTATACATTGGGATGTCACTTCATATCAAGGATATTTTTCAATAAGAAGAGGACCTTCTTGCTGGTGAGATCTGGAGCAGGGAGGACCTGTGCATGAGTTGATTGAGATATAGGGAGTACATCGATAATTATTTTCATTGGGGTGAGGATGACTACTGGGAGACTATTGTGAGAGTGTGCAGGACCTCCACTCTAGATGTAGATGTACTAGGGTGGACCTCTAATGGATTCATAGAGATAATGGGGAGGAAGTCTATATTGGATGGTGGTGGGTTTGGGAGAACATCCTATTTTTTGAGTTGAGGTACGAGGATCATCTTGGAATATATCAATTGTGACATGGGGGGTACCTCCATATTTAGAAATACGAGTATAGGGAGGACCTACATACTGGTTTCTGTGTGCATAGGGAGGACCTCTATGGACACTGGTGCTAGAGTGTAGAGGACCTCCACATGAACTGATTAATACATACGGATGACCTCCATGTTGGATGCATGTTTCATGGGGAGTACCACTATATTAGTGGATGTGATAACATGAGGATCAAATTCATAATACAATCCTAAAAATGGATAGGGACTCCACCTAGATTGTTAATGGAGTGGGGAGGGCCTCTAATTGAGCTAGTGGAAGTATGAGGAGGGCCACTATGATGATGGATAGGGGAGTTGGGGGGACCTCCACTCTGGTATCCTGTAATGTTCGGAGGACCTCTATATTGGCTGGAGATGAAGTGAGGAGGGCCTTCACATTGGTCGATTCCACTGTGGGGAGGATGTCTACTTGGGATAGTGGTGATTCAAGGAAGAACTTCACATTGATGGTTCATGATATGGAGGTTTTCCGTGTCAAGAACTGAAGGCATGAGGAGGACATCTATGATAGATTTTGATGAAGTGGAGAGGACCTCTTCTTTGGATTCATCTAGGGGAAGTGATGTGGGTAACGATTTATTGTATGAACAACCTAGATAGATGGTATGAGTTTACTGGGATGTGGCGGCCTGAGTATGGTTAAGATGGATTATAGATAGATTGGGTGGAGTGGATGGATTATAATGGGTCTTGGTATTAAACCACGAAGAGTTTTCCTAAATATCCCAGTTGGTTGTGAATCAATGTCCTCGTAGGTTCCAAGATCCATGATGTTTAACATCATTCAGTATAGATGGAAGTGAAACAATGTGAAAAGGATGGAATGGATGAGATTGACAAAATTCCAGTATTAAACATCAGGTAGAATTCCTACAAATCTCGGTATGTTAGGAATCAAAGACCATGTTGTTCATTATGGGTGAATGGGGTATTATGATTAGAATCATCCCATAATCATGTGGTTGTGGCTTAAATGTGGGAGTGGAACATGGTGATCTGAAGGAGATGCGACCTCCTGGGTGATGGGAATGATCTTACGAGAGATATTAACTAGAATATATCAGGATGGATGTGGATGATGGGTGGATATATGGATATAAGAGGGGAACCCTATAGGGGGATGGAACCATGTTTTAATGTTTATCAGAATTGAACCTTATAGAGGAATACAACATACCATATTTAGAAGAAAGATATGAATCCCATGTTGTTCGGAAGGGACGAGGATTATGAATGGTTAGAGGCCCATGAAGGTGGAAGCTAGGGCTTAGTCTAGGATGGACTCTCGGGTGAAGGGGTGAATGACTACTAATTTATAGGCTGATATGATTCATGTTCAGTATGAGGAATAGGAGGAAGTTGTAGGTCAGACTGTCACATCTCGAATAATTCATTAGATATAGTTTTTTGTCGATTATTCATAAAATATACATAGTTAAGATCTCATTCCATGTGTGGAAGATATATTTCCATGTGATAAATATATCACTCCCATGGGGATGAGTGTGTATGGAGAATTCACGAGGAATGGAACCCCATATGCATTATATATGGTGAGAGTACAGTTTAATGTCATGTGTTGAGGACAATTGAATTTGAAATTTCTATATCCTGCAACACGAACGAGGGGTGCTCTCTCTTCACCCCTTGGTCTTACAAAACTGACAATCATCAACCCTTGTGAAAGATAATTCATTGAAAACACAAGGAAACAATGGGGTGGAGGAGTGGTTTTTCACGACATCCACATTAGTGTAGCTATGTGGAAAATCAATAGTTGTTAGCATACCAATAAAGAAAAGTAACAGGACATAAAATGAAATAGAGAACTCCACATGAGAGAACTAGAAATAACTAAATTCCAAAATGGAGGTAGGCATGGAATATATCCTTGTGAATCATGGTTCCTCAATGATAAGGGATGTGTGAAGCTTGGGTTATTCACAAAGGATAGGTGATTCATGAAAGAATGTGCTTCATGATGCATAGTGACTCTGCCATGGTTTAGTTCCAGGAGATGGAAAATGAGTGCTTCATAAATGACTCATGAAATGAGAAACATCGTGTACCCTAAATGGCATATTTATTCTGATAAGGTCCTAGACATCTATGAAAGGAATCCCCATATTTTGTGAAAGTAAATATGAATAAAGAAAATGGGGTATCAGAATGCTCCAATACCTTGGGTGATTCATCCTTCGATATAGTTTTCGGTGGTAAGGGGCTTTTTGAAATGGGAGACTAGACGGTGAAAGGTTAGGGTAACCATGCCGTTTAGGGGGAGGGGTCTAGTCGTTTATAGGACCAAGGTGCTGTGGTGCTTAGAGATAAACCATAGATCATTAGATATCTCTTAGAAAGGATGTGAATCTATCAAACTCACAGAGTCATCTATCATCTTTCGTAGAGTGGTCACAGAGGAAATTAGACTCATGGGAGTACTGTTAGAGACCAATGTGAATGTAGAGGTGATGGATCTATATAAAATTCTTAGATACCCAAGACTGATTTACATGAACATTAAATTACCATTTGGGAATACATAATACATAACAAAAAATGAAACCCAAGGACCGTAATAGTTTAGTGTCTTCGGAAACTCGGAATATAATCTTCTAAAAATGTTGAAAGAACTTCAACATCTCCCATTAAGATCTTCCACTTTTGTTTTCATACCTAAAACCTTTATTTATATCCTGGGGAAAGGAAAACATATAAAGGGTGAGCTCAAATTCTCAGTAAGGGTATGAATGGAGAAAATAAAACAAACCATATGCATTTGAACATAAAAAACATGAACATAAAGTTTAAACATCAAGATCTTGAGTTGTGAAATAAATCTTGTAGTACATAAGGCATAGATCATAAAGGAACATTAATCATGACAAAATAGAATGGTAATAGATCATGTAATTGTGCAAACCATTAAGAACATGATATGATTTCCATAGTATCCAAGACATTTCTTCCAAGACCAACAGAGTGGACAAAGTTCCTTACTGAATCGAGTTCACTCCTTGTTCCAGTCCTGTATCACTAAACCTAATTAACTTGTCATTCTATCCATTTCTATATCATGTGATATAAATCTCTACCCAATGGATTGGATGGATATATAAGTCCCAAACATCTCATATTTAAATCATTCTTACGTGTGCCACAAAACAATCATAAATCATTCATCATTACCCAAACAATAAAATGGGTTTCATAAACATCATCCCTTCATAACATAATCCATATAAAAGAAATGGATGTCATTTCATCATAAGAAAAATAAAACCATTTAAATAATAGATAAATTATACTTGAAACATAAACATACTAAATAATGTCATCTTAGATGGAAATAGTTTTGACAAAACACTTGAAATGAATTCTTGAGGAAAATATCCTTTATTCTATAAAATCATTTTCTTTTCACAAAATTCCATGAAATTTTAAAAGAAAAGAATTTTTTGGAAATTTATAATTAATCCTAGTATAGGAAACTACATGAAAATATGGTGTTATGAAACCGTTAAAATCAATTCATGCATTATAAGTTAAAAAATCATTCTCCTTGTGCTTTTAACGGAAAAGTCAAAAAGTACCACATATGGTAAACAAAAGAATGATTCCTTCCATAACACAAAGTAAAAGTAAAAGAGGGATAAACATTACATTAAACATACAAGGATGAATATTAAAAACTTTATTAAAAACATTTTATGGACATGGATGAAAAATACTCCAAGTAAATAGTTACGTATAAGAAATCTCATAAAAAAATGAGATTTGAAAAATTATCCCTTACCTTATGTCCAATTTAATTTGTATGTGTCCGAGACTCCTATATAGTGGGTTTAAATATATTATTAACCATTAAAATAACCATAATAATATTTATGATATCATATATCACTCACTTATGACATTATATTACCTGTTCTTTTGTAAATTCCATGTTAAAGCAACGTTTTGGGTAAAATCGTTTCATTTATCGTACGTGTTTTGACTTGTTGTTCTTGATATTAGTAAGTATATCCTGATTTAATTAATTCAAGAATTTAAAACGAATATATATATTTATATATAATATATTAATCATACAGATATATATTATAGATCGATAAATTGAAGGAAATACACCGTTCATGGAGACGGTAGGCCGTACGTTCGCATGAACACTGTTTTTGATTCCCTGTTGAATTGAATGGAATTAAGTAAATGAAATGTATACGTCAATAAATCATGTATAATTATTATATCATATATTTCATTATTATTTATTATATATAATTTATAATCACTCTTGAATGGTTAACATGGAGAATGAATCTCATCACGTTCGTGGAGACGGTAGTCCATACGTACGCACGAGCGACAATATAATTCTTTTGATATTAAAATAGTATATAATTGGATGGTATATAATATATAAATAATCATTATAATGTTATATTTATTATTTATATCATTTATAATCATTATTATACCCATCTAAATGATGAAACGTTTTAATAACAAACTGCACCATGACATGGAGATGGTAAGTCGTACGCACGCACGTGTGGTGGCATTTTCATTCATAGGATGGATAAAATAAATAATATGGTTGAAAATTTTTTATAATAAAATCAAATAATGTAGAAGTTACTGGAGTAATTATTTTATAATGAAAACAACAAAGAAGGATGAAGTGGAAGAAGAAAGGAACATGAAATAGGTGGTGATATATTTACCTCTTCTTCGGGTTCTTCCTTTTGATTTGATCAAAAGGGCTCCATAGGTTTTCTTTCTAACTAAAGGAAGTCCTCTTGGATGAAGGGAGGAGAGTTTAGAGGGTATTTGTGTAGGTTTTTGTTGATCCAAATGTCTTTGGATGTGTGAATTATAGATAAGGGGGAGTTCCCTTTTGTAATAGGGGTGGGGGGCACCATAGAAAAAACATAAAATATTATTTTATAATAAATTCATATTCGGTTTATAGTGGCTTCAAAGTGACTTATATAGAGGCTAGGGTGTGTATGGGTCGAAATACTCTCATCCAATAGGTTTTAGACAACTTTAGGTTGCCATTTTAACCTTATCATTTAGATTTAACTCAAAGTTAAATAATATAACTTTTACCATGTCTTCTTGTAATCTTAGACTATATGGTTAATAAACATACTATAAACTGCCAATAAAATCCCAATTGGTTCATTAATATCATATATATTATTATATTAGTCTTTTGGCTGAGCCTTATATTTTTATTAATAGAATATCAATTAATAATTTAGTATTTGTTTTAAAAACTCTTTTATGTCAATTTGAAAACTATTTGGTATATTGTTTTTTCAAAATAATAACAGCATTATTACTTTATATTTAATTCATCGAACCAACCCTAATATGATATATTAAATTATAAAATTAGTTTAGTTCCTAAAAAGTCTTAAATTACTTTTATTTGGGTATTTATAATATTCATTATGTTAATATTTAATTAATAAGGAAATTACAACATCATTATTGTGTCGTAAATAAATTAAATTATATAATGTCTATAAATTGTAAATAAAATACCATTATGTTTGAAATATATATATATATTTATAATGAAAATCTATAGTCGAATTTATCTTATTTATATCCCTATATTAAAAATTTTTTACTTATTAAACATTGATTTTAACTCTTTTAACTCTTCTTTGATTAAAATAATAATAAATGTCCAAATCTAATCCAAGTGGACCTAAATGGTCATATTTTATTCCTAAGGCTGTTTCTGGTCGAATTTAACTTATAAAATATAATTAGGACGTGTGTTAAGGTAATAATAATCTCTTGATTACCCTTAATTACCGTATTTACTTTTAACCATGGTAAATAAATGTAAAAAATTACTATTCACCAAAAATTATTTTTATCTTATTTAAAAACATTTTACATAATGATATCAACCATTTCTCTTGGATATTTGTAATTCCACTCATAGAAGTGGTAAAATAATGTTTTATGTAAATTTTAAAATTCTCCTAGGAGGTGGCCAAAAGACGGTAAAAAGTTCTATAAAATTTTTATATATCTAAAATTATTATAAAATGACTCCAATGAATTAAATTTAACTTATATAGGTATTATGTATCTATTTTGACCTAAAATACATTTAAATAAAATAAATTATTATTTAAATAAAGATATGGTTTTAACTAATAACTCAGTGTTTTCTCTATTCATCAAAAATTGAACGTTTTCCGGAAAAATACCATAAATTCACCCTATGCTAATTTCGATATTCCGAATCCAAAAATAAAAGTCCATTTTGAATGATTAAATTTATTAAATTTTAAAAAGTGGGCATTACTATTCATAACAGCTTCTTTATGTTATATTTTAATAAAATATTGTTGTTTAGGGAATCCTGGTATTGCATACTACAAACACTATTGAGGAAGGTCACGATTGCGTGTAATACAGGCCAAGTCAGGTCTGCCTGTAGTGCAAGATCCCTTCAGTGTTGTGTATAACCTAATAAAAACTTTTTTCATTTATTCATTAAAAAATATCTATACTTACTGTTGCGTAGAATAATTTCTACAAAATGAACTTGAAATTGTGTGTAAAAGGAGCCAAGAATAGTGTTGCAAATACTGCAAGCTAATACGGTTTTGAATATAGTACAAGATAATCTTAGTGTAGTGTACAATAGAATACATCAACGAAATTAAAAAGAATATTACTCATAAAATCTTGGGGTGTTACATTCTACCCCCCTAAAAATGAATTTCACCCTCGAAATTCGTCGGGGTTATAAATGGTTTACTACTTGAATGATTCATTCATAGAAACCCACTTAATAAAAAAGAATACCAAAACAACATTTTAAAAACTAATGTATGAAACGTAATGGTTTCCCAAATTAACTCATCACTGGGTTTCCACATAGAAGAACATGGTTGAAAATAGGCATATGGAAGAGAAATCTAACCATCACGTTCTGATGGAGAGTGGTAGAGGACAAGGCTATGAAAAATACATCAATCACAAAGCCATGAATATGTGATGATATAAGGTACCATCTGATTAATCAGATATGGGGTCACTAAGACAACATTTTTGGTTTTCAAGATCATTTCCTTAATGTTGAATAATTAAAAGAAATACTTACTGGATTTTGGTACAATATCACTATTGGTGGTGCCTTGAACAATTTTCAATTCTTCTCTTAATGAAATGAAGTTGAATTTTTTTCCCGTGAAGTCTAAGAAGATCTTACGATAGAATTATAGTTCATTCCATCTATCTCAAACATATGGTTAGAAAAAGTTATATACATAAGTCCATCTTATGGTGAGATTAATCATATATGGTTCCAAAAATTTACTTATACTTCATCTATCATACATTTTAATAAAATAATACTAATTTCAACAAACTAGGGAATTCCTATAGGACAGTGGTAGGCAATAAAGGACTGTCACACATTGGTTGTGGGTTCGATTCCTGCATCACTGTCTGACGCAAAGGGTTGTCACCCATCCTGCAGGTTGTCCTTTTTCTAAAACTATACTATTATAACATTCAGAAATAATATCGAAAAAAAGTTATATCCTTATAAAATACTATCAGATGTCTAATATAATCCATTCCAATCATTAGGCTTATCCAAAATACATCTATCCAATCTAATAAAGAAATAATATTACTAGAGAGGTCATCTTCCATGCATGTGATTACCATCATTTATCCCCCATATATCATAAGATATATCTTGTTGTTGGTCACATTCAAAACAAGTGAATACCTTAATCATGTATTCTCTAGAAAAATGAAGACTCATTGAACATTAATGAAAACATGAATGCTAACATAAGTTAACTCTTTCCACATACCAAAATCCCAAAATTTCTATATACTAAAACCATGATATCACTTTGTCCTCATATTTGTGATGAGCTCATGAAAACTATCAAACCTATTATTTTCTCCATATCCCTTCATTATGCACATATAATTTACCTTCGAAAAATATTTCAATCACTTTTCATGGTTACTGGTACCATATAATTATTGAAATCCACAATAAACCAATACATAGATATTCCAATATTCCATAATATAGTATATGAGATTCCACAACATTACTTTAGAATCTAGTTACATAAACACATAATCAATCCACTGCATCATTGTCATAATCAACATCGCCAATAGTGATTGCATGTGACTTCGGTTTTCCCTTTGCCTTAATATGTTGTTGAGTTCGATCATCATTAAATATTGGATCAGGGAATTGGTTAGCATTATGCCCCATTTCGTTGAACATGAAGCATTCAAGTGTTGGTGGTGAATTCTCTGTAGTCTTTTCTCTATTCTCATTATTAGATACCTTTATCCCATTACTTCGACAATCATCTGATCATAATTTTTTTTCCACACATAAAAAACATTTTCATGTTCCTTTAATACAATCTCCACCATGTTTCAGTTTACACTTTGATCAAAACAAAAAATCCATCTTCTTTTCAACATTGTTTTGATATTTTTCCTTGAACTCCATCTTTTTTTTCTTGTCAAAACCATGAGATGGATATATTTCACCAACTTCCATTTCTACCTTTATAGAATAATACAAAATTTATTCATTGCTACTGAAATATCTTATAGCTAATGCCCTCCTAATACTTGGTTTAAAGCCACTGAAGAATTGATCAACTTTACTTTCAGGTTAGATGATAAAGCCAGATTCATACCTTGAAAGCCTTGTAAAATTTTCCTCCTACATACCAACAGATTCATCATCCTTTTGATAAATCTCAAGAAATTACATTTCCATCTTTTTTTTGAAGAATATGAGGGAACTAATTATTGAAAAACAAGTTCTTGAACTCGTCCCATTCCATGGATTCAATTTCGTCTTGGGGACTTATATTTTTTACTAGAGTCCACCACTGGTTTGCTTCAACTTCTAACCGGTAAACAACCAAAATGACTTTTTCATTCGCTAAAAAGGGAAGTATCGAAAATATATTTTCAGTGATACTAATCCATAATTCAACAATAAGTGGATCAGAAGACCCGCTGAAAGAAGGTGGACGTTGCATCGTGAAGGACTCAAAAGAATATTATTCCTTTCTATGCTCATTTGGAAGTCCAAAATGATTAATAGCTTGTGTAAGTATAGCAATAATATTTTTCACTCCATCTCCCATAAAATTGTATTTTTCAGGAGGAAAATCATTGCATTCTCCATTACATTGCACAACATGGTACCTTTGGGTTCCAACCATCGTCTAAAACTCAAAAAGAATATTGTGAGAGGAAAAAATCATGATACGAAACAACATAATAAAGGGGAGTACTTTCAATCTCTAACATCTTAGGTTTAATTCTATGATAATTACTATAATTCTTGGTATATAACTTATACATATACTTATCCTTAGGGACATCCCTAGACATACCATAAAAATATCTCTAGGGATCTAAAGATTTCATATCCTAGTTTCTAAAGGTTAACTATTCCTTTCTTCTTATACCAACTATAGAGACCCAAGATTGATGTACATGGAAATTATATTACTTATGAAGAATAATTAATAAATAACAAAAAATTACACCCATGGACCGTAATAGTTTATTGTCTTTGGAAACTCAGAACACAATCTTCTAATCATGGTGAAAGATCTTCAGCATCTATCATAAATATCTTCCACTTTTGTTTTATTACCTAAAACCTATCTTTATATCCTGGGGAAAAGAAATCATATAAAGGGGGAGCTCAAATTCTCAGAAAGGGTAATCATGGAGAGAAAAATACTAACCATATACATTTGAACTTAAAAAACATTAACATAATGTTTAAACATCAAGATATTGAGTTGCGAAATAAATCTTGGAGTGTGTAAGGCCTATATCATAAAGGAACATTAATCATGATAAAATAGCATGGGAATAAAACATGTAATTATGGTAACGATTATTCACATGATATGATTTCCATAGTTTCCAACGCATTGCTGTAAAGACCATCATTGTGACAATTCTTTTACTGAATCGAGTTCACTCCTTGTTCCAGTCTTGTATCACTGAACCAAATTAACTTTCTGTTCCATCCATGTCTATCTCATGAGATATAAATTTTTATCCAATTAATTGGAGGGAGATATCGGTCTCACACATCTCAAATTCAAATCATTCTTACGTGTTCCAAAAAACATTAATAAATCATTCATCATAACCCAAAGAATAAAATGTGTTTCATAAACATCATCCCTTCATTACATAATCCATATAAAACAAATGGATGTCATTTCATCATAAGAAAAATAAAACCATTTATATAATAGAGACATTATACTTGAAACATAAACATACAAAATAATGTCATCTTAGATGGAAAATAGTTCTGATAAAAAACATGAAATGAATTCTTGAGAAAAATATCCTTTCTTCTTCAAAATATTTTTCTTTTCACAAAACACAAATTAATTTTAAAAGAAAATAATTTTTTGGAAAATAATAATTAAATATTTTAGATGAAACTTCCGGAAAAAAAGGTGTTATGAAACCCTAAAAATCCATTCATGCTGTATAAATTAAAAAAACATTCTCCTCGTACTTTTAACGGAAAACTCAAAAAGTACAACGTATGGTAAACAAAAGAAAGATTCCTCACATAACACAAATTAAAAGTCAAATAGGGGTAAAAATGACATTAAACAAACATGGAAGAATATTAAACACTTTATGAAAAATATTTTATGGACATGGATAAAAAATATACCCCAGAAAATACTTACATATAAGCAATCTCGGATAAAAATGAGATTTGCAAAATTGTCACTTACATTATGTCCAATTTCTACCATATGTGTTCGAGACACTTTTATAGTGTGTTTAAACATATTAATAACCTGTAACATTACCATAATAATATTTATGATATCATATATTATTCACTTATGAATTTGTATTACCTTTTCTTTTGTAAATTCAATTTTAAAGCAGTGTTTTGTGTTAAATCGTTTCATTTATCTTATGTGTTTCGACTTGATGTTCTTGATATTAGTACTTATATCCTGATTTAAATAATTCCAGAATTTAAAACATGATATAAATATATAATATATATTCAACATACAAATTTATATGATTGATCGATAAATGGACGGAAATACATCATTCATGGAGACAGTAGGCCGTACGTACGCATGAACGATGTTTTCATTTCCCTATTGAATTGAATGGAATTAAGTAAATGAAATGTATATGTACATAATTTCAGTATCAATATTATGTAATATATTTAATTATTAATTATTATATATAAATTATAATCACTCTTGAATGGTTAACATGGAGAATGAATCTCATCGCGTTCGTGGAGACGGTAGTCCGTACGTACACACGAGTGAAAATATCATTCTTTTGATATTAAAATCACATATAATTGGATGGTATATCATATATACAAAATCATAATAATGATATATTTATTATTTATATCATTTATACTTATTATTATACACACCCAAATGATGAAACATTTGGATAACAAACTACACCACGACGTGGAGATGGTAAAAAGTACGTACGAATGTGTGGTGAATTTTTCATTCATAAGATGAATAAAATTACTAATATGGGTTTAAATTATTTATAATAATATCTAAGTATATAGAAGATACTGGATTTGTTATTTTAGAATGGAAACAACAAAGAAGGAGAAAGTGGAAGAAGAAAGGAACTGGAAATAGGTGGTGAAATATTTAACTTTTCTTTGGGTTCTTCTTCTGATTTGATAAAAATGGCTCCATAGGATGGCTTTATGACAAAATAAAGGCCTCTAGGATTATGGGAGGACAGTTGATAGGGTATTTGGGCTAGGTTTGGCTGAGCCAAATGGTTTTGGATGTGTGAATTATAGAGAAGGGGGGTGCCTTTTTATAATAGGGGTGAGGGGAACCTGAGGAAAAACATAAAATTTTATTTTATAATAAATTCATATAAGGTTTATAATTGTTCAAAATAGACTTATTTAGTGTATAGGTTTGGGATGGGTCGAAATCCTCTCAACCAATAGGATTTAGATAAGTTTAGGTTACCATTTTAACCTTATTATTTAGATTTAACTCTAATTTAAATAATATAACTTTTACTGTGTCGTCTTGTATTCTTAAACTATATGGTTAATGGACATACAATAAACTGCCAATAAAACCCCAATTTATTAATTAATGGCATATATATTATTATATAAGTCCTTTTTAGGATCCTTAGATTTTTAGGAACAAAATATCAATTAATAATTTAATATTTGTTTTAAAAACTCTTTTTTGTCAATTTTGACACTATTTTGTATTTTGTTTTTTATAAATTCATAAAAGCATTTTTACTTAGAGAAATATTAAACTATTTAACCCTAATATGTTATATTAACCTATAAAATATGTTTAAGTCATAAAAGTCTAAAATTACATTTTTTTGTGTATTTATAATATCAATTATGTTAATATTTCATTAATAAGGTAATCACTACATCATCATAGTGTCATCAATAATTTTAAATATTTAATGTTTAAAAATTATACATAAAATAAAATTATTTAGGAAATATTTTTATCTTTCTAATGGATATTTATAGTCGAATTTATATTATGTATAACCCTATATAAATAATGTTTTACTTATTAAACATTGATTTTCACTCTTTTAACTATTCTTTGAATTAAATAATAATTAACGTCCTAATCTAATCCAAGTGGACCTAAATGGTGATATTTTATTCCTAGGGTTGTTTTTGGTCGAATTACAATTATCCAATAGGATTAATACATGTATTAGGGTAATAATAATATCATTTTTACCCTTAATTACCCTATTTATTTTTAACCGTGATAAATAAAAGTAAAACGTTTCTGTTCACCAAAAATTATTTATATCTTATTCAACCAAATTTTTATTACTAATATCAATTGTGTCTCTTGAATTTTTGAAATTTCACCCAACAAAGTAGTAAAATTATGTTTTATGTAAATTTGCAAATTCACTTAGGAGGTGGGTAAAAGACCGTAAAAGGTTCAGTAAAATTTTTATATATCTAAAATTATTATAAAATGACTCCAATGAATTGAATTTAACTTATATAGGTATTATGTATCTATTTTGACCTAAAATATATTTAAATAAAATAAATGATTATTTAAAAAGGCAATTTTAACCAACAACTCAGTTTTTTCTCTATTCATCAAAAATTGAATGATTTCAGGAAAATTTCCAAAAATTCACCCCAGGGTAAATTAGATATTCAAAATCAAAAAATGAAGTCAATTTTTAAAGATAAAATTTATAAAATTTTAAAAATTTGGTATTACTATTCATAACGGATAATTTATATAATATTTTAATAACATATCGTTGTTTTTTGAAACCCGATATTGCGTACTACACACGCTATCGAGGATGGTCGCGATTGTGTGTAATGCAAGCCAAGTTAGGGCTGTGTGTAGTGTAAGATCCCTTTGGTGTTGCGTATAACATAATAAAAACTTATTTCATTTATACATAAAAAAATCTTTACTTAATGTTACATATAATAATCTCCACACAACGAACTTGAAATTGTGTGTAACACGAGCCAAGAATAGTTTTGCGTATACTGCAAGCTAATACAGTGTTGCATATAGTATAAGATAATCTTGGTGTAGTGTACAATAAAATACCTCAATGAAATTAAAAAGAATATTTCTCAAAAAATCTGGTGGTGTTACAAAAGGTATTCACAAAATAGACCCATTTTGATGATTTTTGGGCCGTTTGATCTTGAATCCCATCATAGATTGTCGTGGTGCTTCTCCACCTCTCCCGGGGTAAGAATATGGGCACCCAAATGATGTTTTACTATTTTTTATTTTAATTTGAATCTCCGTATAATATATGTTAATTTATTTGATCTTGGATCTAGGAATTGAATCCAGACATAATTGTTCGACTTGATTAGGGTTATTCTACTCAAAATAGTGGTACCCATTGGCGTGCATTTGTCACTATTTCTCAGGTAGTTAGTCATTTATTAAAATTTCATACTTATTATTTTTTATTACAGGTTTTTAATTTTTCAATTTTTATGGTTTTTTTAATAATTGGGTTTCTAATTAAATTAATTAATTTGTTAGATTAATTAATTAATGGACTGTAAATCAGGAATAATTAATTATTGAAATAATTATCAAAATATTTTAATTGTGGTTTTTGAGGAATAATTAATTTTGGAGTTTATAATTGAAATATTAAATTGTGGAAATAGGGATAATTAATTGTTGAAATAATTATCAGAATATAAAAATTGTGGGATTTGAGGAATAATTTATTAATGAGATAATTATAACAGTATTTAATTGTGAATAGACAATAAATAAATTCTGAATTAATTATTAGAATATTGAAATTTTAGAAATTGGATAAATTAATTGATGAATTAAATAATGGAATTATATATTTGACAATCTTATAAAACATTGTTGATTAATTTTTTGAATTAATTAAGGGAATGAATGTTAATAAATAATTTTAATATTAATTAATGAGATTTATTGTGATCATGAAATTAATAGAAATTGGACTAATTAATTGAGGAATTAATTAATAGAATATTGTGGTAGTGAAAGTTGATGAGAGGATTAATGTTGATTAATATTGATTGATTTGATATCGTGATACATGTGATATTGTGATATTGTGATATTGTGATATATGTGATATATGTAACTGATTGACATTGGAGTATGGGACATGGACTAATGCTCTCAATACCAATGTACGGTAGATTGACATACAAGTGTGGGACATAGAAAAATGCTACAAATAACCATCTAGTGCTATCCATGAAGTTCTATGACCTATGGAATAAATGAAAATTTTATGGAATGGGGACTGATGCTCCAAATTACTATGAGAATTGTGATAGGTACTAATGCTCCATTTTCTCATGGGGTGTTAGACGTGAAAATCTACACCCAAGGCTTTGGAATTGGGCTATAGTTCCAATTAGATTTAATATAAATTTAAATGAACTGCCTAATGAAAGCCTATTTTTTAATTTATTTTGAATTATACAAGTGATATGGCTCAGACATCGCCATATACCAATGCAGGTATTGTGGTTCAGGTGTCCCTGAGGACCCAGTAGTTTATGCTGTTAAATAAATGTCAATTGAAAAAATATAAACTGTTACATTGTTGATTTTAATTTATTATTTATTGAAATACATATAATTTATTGACCAAAGTTGTTTAATATGTCATTGGTGTTGGAATAAATAGTTTTACCCACACACTAATCAGGAATCCAGATCGGTACCTAGATATATTTAATGTCTGTAGGATAGGATAAGGGCAAAGGCCTTGTGTTAGATAGATGAGATACGATGAAGCATGGATGGGGGAACTATAATAAAGTAAAATTATATGAGAAATGATATCTAAAAAAGGAATGAGAACCCTGAATGTTTGATCACCATGATCTAAACACATTCTTATGGTGAAGTGATATAACATGCACATTGGTGTTACTGGAATAAATTCTAACCAAACTATTTCATAGACAAATTTTGTATCTATAATGTGTTCCGATATTATTGGGCTATATAATGGTCCCTAAAATTATGGTGACAATTTATTCATACACAGTATCCTTTTAAATATAGAAATCTAGAGGAATTTGTTCTAAAATACATTAAAATTTTCAAATACATCCTTTAATTATTTTCAACATAACATGTTTTGAGGTATCATTAATTTCTAGTTTTTGAATCATGATATTTGGACTATAGATGATTTAAGAATAAGGACACAAATATTTGACATAGTTTTTCAGAGATTAAGGTCACATAGTATTGACTAAAATGATGATGTTTTCTATTTAGCTTGGGTAAATCAAGTCTAGTTTGATTAATTTCTCTATGTTAACACAGATAATCAGAAGAATGAGAGGAAATATTTTAAGTGTAATAGACATAAAAATTCAAGTTACAAATTTTCATTTTTTTAATGTAATTAAATTAACAACAATATATATATAAATTTAAAAAAAATTATAAAAATTTAAAATAGAAAAATTAATAAATAATGAATTTAAAGTATTGATGTCTCTGAGACCATATTCCCTAATAAACAATATATCTAAACTAAAAACAACATAAATGAAAAATAATACATGACATGGAATTGATAAATGGATGAGAGATATTATTTAGTGGATTGTTTTGGATGAATGTATAAAATATTAAATTAAAAATGACAATTTTTAATTATGAATAATAAGAATTATGACCACTGGGAATTATAACCATCAGAATTTTTGACCATTAGTGGTATAACCATTTAAAACAGACCGTTAGAATTAATTATGTTAATGGTATGATAAAAAAAATTAATTATCATAAAAGGGTTGAACAATCTCTTCGACTAGTCATAATATGCCTTATGAAGATCATTTATTAATGATTTGGATAGAGGTAGTATCATTGGGGTTCTCCATTGATTAAGCGTAATCCAAACATTAAAAAACTATGGTTGGAGCATGATCATGTTTGAGATAAGTTCATGTTTGTTAAGATTAGTACCAAATAAATATTTTACAAACCACCCCATGAATGTACCAATGACTCACATTTTACAGTTAGGGATTATATTGGATTGTTAAGGGGTTATGTATATAGAGGTAAAGTAGTATTATTGTGTAAATTATTTTATTAATGATAATTTCGTTATTAATTTAATAAATTTCTATTAAATTGGTGATAGCTACATAAATGCTAAAATATACATAATTCTATGATTAATATTCGAAATTTAATTTCATAATTCAGGGTATATGTTTGTTAATTGTTCTTAAATATTGTAAAATATGGTGAAATGTATTGAAATTTAGTCAATATATTATTCTATGTATATAAGAATGACAAAAATCTCACAAATGTAGTGTAATATAACTATTTTGGCACTAATAATTATACAACAGAACTAATGGGGTTCATGGGTCACAATGGGGTAGTGGAGCACTAAAGATAGTGTATAAATAAATCATGTAATAAATTATTCAATGAATTTTAACTAAACACACCTATAAATACCCACCCAACATCTCATTTCCCCTACACCAAATTTGAATTTCTCCCATCAAATCTTTAACAATGATTATATCATATGAACCTCTCTTCATTTATGATGCTTTTGTTTGGTTTCATGGTTCATGATAAGGAAAATAATATTTAGATAGGTAACCATTCTCTTTATCTCTCTCAATTTTAAATTTCTATTTTTATTTCCATTATTGTTCCCTTATAAATTTACATGTTATTACCCGAATATTTTTCTTCATATCATTTTAAGAACAATACTTAATATATTATATCAACGAGAGTATACATTTTACTCACATTATGCTATATTGATAAGATTCCATAATGGATTACCATTAGAGGAAACATATGGGATAAATTTACATTTCACTTAACATCCTAAAATTTTGGTGACATAATAATTGTTTGGTTTCCAAGATATGGCCTCTCAATATTTATACATGCAACTGGATGTAGGATCTAACATATATTCTCCTAGGGTTAATAACCCTAAAAAAAGTTAGTTGGGTATTAACCCAATATTCACTTACTACACATGAAATTATTATAAAATAATACATAGTATTACACTCTAATGGTAATTTTTTTTACCCCCACCATTAATCATTATTATGTTTATTCAATAGTTTTTTATCATGTCATAGAATTTGTGGTCGATGCAAATCAAAATGATAATGATTTTGAATTTCATCACAAATAAATGATTGGAACCTAGTAAATAGAAAGTAATGGAAACATTAAATACACAATTTTAGTTTAAAGGTGGTGTTTCACAATCCTTACACAATGTTTATCAAACCCTATGGCCAAAACATGTGTATTACCCAGTTTTACCTTTTGAGGATTCCATGTTGGGTTCATGGTATTCTAAACCATATAATTAAATCATAAAAAATTTATAACTCATTAAAATTGAGAGATTACCATTTCAACCACATTTTTTTCTCCTCCAAATTATGCCCCTCCTCACCCACATAGCTCATACTACACTAGGAGTCCCTCCCCATTTCTCTACCACCTCCATGAATCTTGCATATATTTCTCCTTTTTGGGGATATTTTATTTATGGAAATGAATATATTTCCCATACTCTATTGGTTTCTTCTCATTACCTATATTACTTTCCTTAGTGAGGTCCTAGAGACCAACAGTTGAATGTGGTTAAATTTTATTTGGGGTTTTCATGGCTTTAGAGTTCATACTTCTCATCTAAACCTAGTTATACTCTATTGTGGCTGTCTAATGCTTTGTACTTTCAATAAGACATGTTCAAGGTATGTTTCCTATTGGTAATAGTTCTTTAAAGTCTAAAAAAATTATTTCTTGTCTTTGAATTCAATTTTTATATGCCTAATAAATGTATTATATGCGTTTTTGTGACTCTTTTAGAAAAAGAAACCTATATTTACTTTTATTCCATTGAAATATTTGGGTTAATTCTATCAAATATGTTTCATTAAATTTGGTTGAAAAAATCCGTAAACACAAAATGAATAAGAAAAATCATAATGAATTTTATTAAGGTATTTATAAATTTTAAAAAGTTTTGAATATTTTAAAACTAGATTCCAAAAGAAACACATGAATTCTATGGGAGGTTTTTGAATTTTCATTAATGGTTGTCAGATTAATGTTTATTTTCATAATTTTTTATGATTGAGGGTTCTTGTTTTGAAATATTTTTTCATATGGCATAGTTGGAACATTCATAAATGGTTTTTAATTTTACACACGAAACATGATCCTAGTGTGTATTGAAATTGAAATGTTATAGAGTGTTGGTTGACCATATGAGTTTTTTTATTTTAATTACTGTTCTCTATAGAAGAAAATGGAAAATTTCTATGAAGGGTATTTATATGTGGTTGTGATTTTATACATTGATTGATTTATAATATTATTATGAGGTAATTTATGTTTTCAAATCCATTTTAGGTCATGTGATACCAATTATAGTTAGGTGGGAGTTCATGAACACATGCTTCACTAGTATAGTATCATTCTCAATCTAGTGGCACTAATAAAGAATTTATTATTCATATAGGATTAATCCCCTTAGGATAGGTATGGAAATACCAGTTATTAGGGAATTTTGGTTGATATCTAATGATAATTTTTGTTATACTACTCATGTTAGATGCCACCTATATTTTCCTTCAACCTCTTAGGATCAATAATAATTTTTATTATTCTATTTCTTGTTTTTGTGTGTTTTGTTTGGCAGTTTTGTTTTAATCTAAATTGTTATTTTTGGATAAAATTAATTTAATTGAGTAATTCAAAATGGTTGTTCTAATAAAATTGATGTAATCATGTGGAATGTTTTCAAATTGATTGTTTCTATTTAAATGGAAATAAATAGATGTTACATAAAATTTATTATACATGATATTCGGTTTTCATATTCTCACATAACATTATATAAATTTTAAATGTATTTTAAATTTTCATTAAATGGATTTACTTTTAAACAATTATGCATGGTCTATGGTTTCTATTTTCATAAATAATTGTATTATTTATCACACCTAGTATATTATAATTTCAGATAGTCCTATTAGATATATAAAATAACCGAGTTTCTAGAATCAGGTTTTTTAATAGTAGAAATTGGAGTTATCTCACATTCATTCAGTGGTCGGTACTAGTGGTATTGTTTATTAATAAATTTTTTTGAATTTGACATTAATTGACCATGTTAGGATAATTTCTCAACTTTTTGTTAGAGTAGGATTTGTTATTTTATTTACATATTTATTATTTTTTATTATTGTATTTTGGTCTTTCTTGTGTTCTATGTTTAGTTTCTATTTTATTTCATGACTAATTATTAAAAAGTGCATGAATATTTAATAGTCATATGGTTCATTCTTTTATTCTTGGAGGAAGACCATTATTTTTTTAATTCATTAGGTGATATCATTCTCATCACATGTTTTATGATTCCCCTTGCACTTGTCTCTAACATGTTGTATTTTGGAACACCCCTCACGCATGTCATGAGTCAGCTCAGGTGAATGATCCTTGTGATTCTAGGGTTAGTTCATGAGAAAATGGAATGAAATATGAGTTTCTTAAGAGATTAAGGGTTATGAAGTCATTTTGAAACCTCAAATTTGACATAAATGTATATAATTATGTTATGATTGAATCAATTGAGTTTTCAAGAGTTTCCGGGTGAAATATTTTCTGCCATAAATCTTTTCAAGGGATGTATGGTTTAGTGAATGTTGAGAAATGTACTATAAGATAAACCATGATAACTCTTTATTTTTTAATAGTACAGATCACATAGTTTATAAATTATTTTTAAACCATGTGGATAAAATTTTAGATCTTATTGTTTTTGGACATTATTTTTATTTAATATTCATTTTTTGGGTCTCACCCAATTCATTCCCATAATCAAAGGGAATCCCCAATAAACTCTCCCATTGGATCATATTTATATTATCTAATTCCTTGGTTGATTTTATGTTGTGTCATGGTGATTCCAACAATAATACTAGATTTAAGAGAATATGATTCCCTCTCTTCATGCTTTTTACCTTTTCTTCAATATTCTCTTACCATATAGTCATTTTAGAATAATTTCAAGGATATGGTTATTTAAAAATAGGGGGCATTGGTTTTTATGTGTTGTATGGATTCTTTGGTGACTTATTCTAGGGTCTTTCATCAAGGATAATTTTTTTCACAATTTATAGTGTGTGTTTTGATCACACTAATCATTATTTGAGAGAACCATCACTGAATAATGATTTAAAATTTCTTTTAATATAGTATTATAAATTAATGTTATTTTAGATTTTTTTGAATGGTATCCCATATTCCATTTTTGGTTTTCCTTTAGATGAATAGTGAAATTTATTATTTCATTTTTATCCTTTATTTTAAATTGTGTATTATTAATTAAATGTGTTTGACTAAATGAAAATGATGGTCTCCTTCAAGAGATTCAATTTACACATGTTTTATTGATAAAAAATAAATTATAATCTATTTTGTTTCACAGTATATGGGATATACATATTTTAAAAAAAGGGTTGTGTTCTATTTCTTGTATTGTTTTCTAGTACCACTGATTATTTGATCATGTTATTTAAATATTAGTGTTTATTTATTTCTTGGAAATTAGATTATATTAAAATATTGATTTTATAATGGATTATCAAAATTTATAATAAGTAAGTATATGTTAATGTTCTGTTTCTAACCTTATAAAATGATATTTGGTTGGGTATGGGTTACACCCTTGTTAGGCCCCTCTTTCATATATTGTTGAATCTTATGTGTTGTTATGGATGGATAAATTATAATTTATTCCTTTGTTTGTGATTATATATTGAGTCACATATTAACAGAGTGATAGAGGTGGGATGGATATTTTTATTATGTTTCATAACCATGGTCTATGTTTGTTTATGTCATTGATGTTTGTCAGCATAGTGTCCATCATTTTTAGCAATACAATGAGGAACCATATGAAACTAATTGGTGATTTAATTGAAAATGATTTTATCCTTTAGGTTTTGCGCTATATATTGTCCCCTAGTTGTGTCTTCTTGACCTATCTTGGGATGTGTTTCTAATGAGGCAGTTACGAGTGATTATTTAGAAAGTTTGAAGGAACATAAAACCCATTGGTGATAGGTTCCACCTATGCTGTTCAAGTATTGTAACATTGGTCTCTATTGTGATGCTTTATGATATTTATTATATACTATGACTTTTTTATTTCTTATATAGCATGAAATTCTGTATATCTTATACTGAATATGTTTTCATATATTTATTTCTTTATTATTTATCCTTAAAGTAATTTGGTTTTCCTTCCATAATTTTTGTTATTCTAATATGGGTTTTCATAGTATTCTATAATTTATGTTCTTCCAAATTATTTATTAAACCTTATTGGTCTATAAATAAATTAATAAATATTAATGGTTTATTTCAATATATTTTTAAAATGGTAAACTAAATTATTAAATTCGTTTTTGAAATGTATTCATTGAAAATTGGTCATTTATGTGTTTTTTTATTTTCATTACCAGAAAATTAATTGAACCCAAAATTGTTTCTATTTAATTTCCAAATAATACACTTGGTGAATTTTATAAAAGGAATACTATAGACTCATTATGATGTCATACTATCAATTTTGCAACACCATATATAATCAAATTTATGGGTATACCGTATTAATGTTTTATAGAGGTTTTGAAGTCATGTATTTCATATTGGATTTGAACCACATTTCCATTAGATGTGGATATATGTTGGTTCATGGTAGTGACGTGATATTCAAATGGTGATGGTGTGTTTAGTCTCTCTAATTTGTTGGGTTTTTTGGGTCATGTTATTTGTCAGAACACCAACATTTATCATTTTATCTATATTTAGTTTCTTGGATATAATTTAAATATTTTATAATATTGATTTATCTAATGGAATTTTTTTTGTTAAATCATTTTATTTTATTTTTAGTTATATCATGTTTATATGTCGTTGTTTATAAATAATATATACTTTTCATTAATATCCAATGAATTGAATCCTCATTCTAGGTACCCACATGAAACCTTTTGTTTATATTTCTATCTGGATGGTGTAATCATTCCCACAGTTTTTATTTGATACCATCAGAACATGTCATCAACTAGTGGTGATTGGGAACATGAATCTGAAATTATGGTAGGCTGAACTAGGTGACATGTGGGATTGGCGTGAGTTGGTTCTTTTTAGTTTCTTTCATATTTGAGGTGTCAGGATAAAGAGGAGTCAAGGTTTCAAAATCTGATTCATAAGAACGAATGAGTGTATTTAAAATATTTTTATAATTGAGATCCTTTGTTTTGAAGGTAATATTAGATTGATATGTCTTCAATTTTATCATTTTTATCAGTTTTTTAGATTTTATGAATTTTATTGATTTTTTCTTTTCTCTAATAAGGGATTATGAGTTTCATTGAGTGTTTATTATATTTTGAGTAGTATTAAAGAAGAAATAAAATGTTTTATGGTCATTAAAAAAATTATTGAAAACAATATAAAAACAATGAAAAACTAAATGGATTGATTTCAATGGATACTAACATAGTTACCACATGGTTTTCCAGAAAATGTGGCTAAATCATGAGTAGTTGTAATTTTTATAGATTCTTGGATGTTTTATTACCAAAGGGTTTTGATCTTATTTACTCTCTTTTGTGATATATTTATAAATTTTTGACACTTTTTTATATCAGTTACTGATGTTAATATTGATGAATTTATTTGATATATTTGATTAATCTTTTGATGGGTGGTCTAAACAATGTGTAAATTTTTTAAACTAATATATGAATTGAAAATATTTTATGAACGAAAAGGGATTTGTTTTGAAAATTATCTGTTCTCGATCCAAAATGAATGCAATACTCTCACATGGTTTTCTATGAAATTATTTTATAATGATACAGTGAATTTTAATTGTAAATACTATTAGATTTTGATAACTGTATTAAAAATTAAAATGCATATAAGAGGGATATAGTTTAATGATTTTATAAGTAGTTTCTTCTTGAATTTCAAAGAGTATTAGAAATGGTTTATTTTATTTCCATCATAATTGAAATAAAATAACTTGGGTGAGATTTTAATCTTTTAAAGGGAAAATATTTAATGGAGATTTTTTTTGTGATGCTGTTTTAAACCCTTTATCTAATATTTTTTGGTTTTTGTGGAAAATGGAATTTTTGGAATGGTGTTTTGAACATTTTGGATTAAATTTGGGGGGGGGGGGGGTGTTTTTATAAATTTTTATCATCTAATTATGGTTTATTGTGTGTATCAATTTTTTATATGTATTATGTAACTCTATATTCACCCTCTAGAATGGTCCTATGAAAATGGTGATTGTATTTTTTGTAGAAGTTATTAACCATATTTTATATGTGTAGTTACATTTTAAAATGGTGGTGTTTATCTCATTTGTATTTTTTCTTTTAAATCCTAGAGAAGGAGGTCTTTATTTAGTGGTTCATTATTGGGGTGACTCATTCAAATTTACATTGATTTTACTCAATAAAATGTTGAACATCTGGGAGATGATATTATTTATATGATCAATATTACCTTTTTAACCCTCACTTTATTGAAATTTGAGATAATTTCTCATTTGATCATCTTTCATAGATATAAAAAATAGCTATGGTGAAAGTACATGGAGTGACATAATCAATTATATCTGCTCGAGATATGAGATTTACCTTCATGTTCTAGTAAAGTGACCAAGATTATATAAAAAAGTTAGACATCAGTAAGGCCTTTCTACATAAAATTAATTGCAAGCCTGAGAAGACTACCTTGACATTAGAATATAGGATAATAAAATGCTCAATGGAATTTGAGGGAGGATGGGGTCAACATCTTTCACTGGTTGAGTTCTCTTAGAAAAGTAGCCTCAAATTGAGCATCCAAATACCCACATGTGAAGCCCTTTATGGGAAAAGATTCAGAACACCTATATGCTAGGGTAAAGTTAGAGAACACTAGTTTTAGGGACATGAAATTGTTTATGGAATGGAATAAATTGGTAGGACTATCAAGAGGTATATCTGAGCTATACAAATTTGAAAGGAGAGTTATGCTAACAATCACGGAAGAGACCTAGAGTTTGAGGTTGGAGACAATGTATTCATCCACATATATCCATGTAATTGAGTCATGATATTTGGTAATAAGTTAAATCAAATACCCAGATGCTTATTTCAATTTTCTATTCTTGACCATGTCGGAGCAGTGGCCTATTGACTAGCACTCCCACCAACCATGTCGCAAGTAAATGATGTATTCCATGTATCCCCCACGAGGAAGTATATATCATATCACTACCACGTAATGAATTAAAGGTGGTACAGGTGGAAAGTGATATCTCTTATAAGTATCATCCAATGAAGATCATGGAACATAGAGATAATGTTTTATGCAATACGACCAATCACCTAGTTAAATTACTACGGAGGACCCATAAATATGAAGAGGCGATATTAGAATAGGATAGTGTAATGTAGGAGAAGTTCCCTCACCTATTTTCACTATAGTTTGTAAAATGGAATTTTTAGGGAATATTTTCAAAAGGGGAAGAATATATGAACCTAATATTTTAAAATTATATTTCTTTTTTAAATAATTTAATTTATTCGGTAGATTTTATTTCACACAACATCTGATTTAAACGAATCATGATAAAATATTTAAATATTCTTATTTTAACACAACAATTATAAATTATCCATTGAATTAGAGGGTATAAATAAGAATGACCATATTATGAACTATATTATTTCTTTAAAAATAATAAAATAATTCTAATAAAGTCATTTTAATCATCAAAAAAATGTTTTCTTCAAAAAATAGTTTTATTTATTTATATAGGAAATATAAATATAATTAGTTAGAAAATGATAGAAAATGTATTAAAAAAATGAACGTCAATTCTCAATTCATCATTCTGAAATTTTATAAGGATCATTTTTTTGGATTTTACTAAAATGCAATCAATTTTAATAAATAGTGAAAAATACTGATTTATATTGAGTAATGAGTATTCATTAAAAACATTTACAGTGTAAATTTCTTTTTTAAATTAGTTTTAAATTATAATTTGTTTTACTGATTATAATTAATTTAAATTTGATCTTTGATATAATTTTTATACATGAATTTATTATACAACATTTTATACATAAAAAAGATATTTTCTTAGAAAAAATATTTTTATTGTTTTTTTCTTGTTTCATTTTCCATTAACTTCTAAAAAATATCTGTATTTAATTTTGAAAAATTAACCAAATATTTGGATTCAAAATTTCAAAATTGAGTAAATATATCACATTGTTCAATATGAATAGTAACTTCTAAAAATTAATTACTACTATAATGTTAAATCGTGTAATTATGGGTAAATATAATGTGATCCGGACCATAAATTTACCATAAAAATTTCCCCAATCTTATTAGATGACAACAATTTGAACATTAACAATTATGTTTTGAAGTAGAATCTTATAATGGAGTCTTTTCCCTACAAATGTCATATATAATAGTAAAATCAATGAATGTAACAAATATCGCACTCTTATTTTTTATATGTATAATATTTAATATATAGGCCTAACAATGAGATATATTCGATCAAAAATAGTATTTGTAAATATAAAAAAGAATTTTTTATATCATGTTGATTAATACTTATTATTTTTAATATAAATATTTTCAATAAATTATTACGTAAAGGGGATGTAGTAATTATCAAATTAACAAATAAAAAAAATAAATGATTTAAAACAATATTCAAATAAATAGAATTTAAGATACTTAAATTGATCAACTAATTCACCATATGAACATAAAAATTTTAGGATATAATAAAATAGTTGGTTCTAATATTACATGTCTTATTGTTTATTTTAGAGTCAAATTGATAAATATTTTTTAATTTGAATGTAATGATAGTTTATTTTATTAATATATTCTTAAATTATTTTAAAATCATAAGAACATATAAAAAATAAAAAATTACTTTGAAATGATTTAAAATGTCATTAATTGAACATTTATTGTTCAATGTGACCATATAAGTAAAATAAAAATAACCTTTAAATATAAAAATGGTTTTTACTACAATTACAATTAAAATTGGTTAATTATGTGTTTATAAAATTGATATTGTTTAAAATAAACAAAAAACATGTCTAAATTTTATTTTTTGATGAGATTACAAACTTATGTTATCTTTTATTCTATATATGTCTTGTTGGTGGTATTTATTATAATCTAATATTTTGAAAAATTTCCAAAATACCCCTCTCCTCCCTTATAAATACCACCCCATAGAACCGCTTCTCCTCACAAATTATAAAACTTTTAGAATATAAAAATTCTATAAAATTCTCTTAAAATGACACTTCCACACATTCAAGAGACGATGGTCTCATCAAAAGACAAATTTCTGGTTCATCAGTGGTTCCTTTAATGGAATTATTTTCAAGAGGAACCATTCTCGAACCATATATTCTAATTTCATTTATTCTTCTATCTTCTTCACATCCCCATAATTCACGAAAATTAATAACTCCAGAATAATTTATATACTGTAATTTTATATTTCTAATGGATCATCTTCATTCCACCTCCAATATCATATTCTATTATTCAAACAAGGAATATCATTGATGCAATTAATATGGTTTACTATCTCATTGTATAATGAGTTATTGTTTTCCATTTCCTCTATCAAGGATGTTCATAAAACAATTATTAAGGTTAAGTAATATTTTAATATGTATATTATGAGTCGTTTTATCTTACATAACTAATATATATCCACACTATAAAAGAAAATGATACCAGTGATTGAGGGTCAAGAAAACATCAAATATAAACTAAAAATTAATTATTAATGTTTTATCAAATAAATAATCCTTATACAAGAAAAATAAATGATATCTAGGGAAACTTATATGTATAAAAGTTAATTAATACCAAAAAATTTCAATTTTGTAGAATAATTTCTATTTTACAAGAACATTGATTATTTAACAATAGTGATCCAATCATGAAACCCGAAGTTGATTTCTCTTATAAGGATGAAATTAAAATTTATAACTCTTCAAAATGGCCATAATTTATATTAATAAAAATAAAATTGGAAAATAATTTTATAATAGGTTTTTATTTATGTAATTGGTGAATCCCATTTTATTATCTAGGACATGATGTGCATGTTCATAATGCCTTCAAAAATAAGGTATGTGATCTCTTCAAACCACTATATTTTCTATATGGTTTCTATTTCTCTCTATTTACCTCATTTTATCACTTCATTATTTTAATATACATCACCTAAATTTTTTTTATTTGGAATTTTTTTTTATATATCTCAATTCATATTTCTTTTATGTTGACATAGATGTTTTGTAAGGTTCCCCCCTCTATCCCTCTCAATAAAGAAACCCAATTAAAGGGAAATATATTATTTATTTTAATGTTTTGTAATGAATGTGGATTTGAGAATGTAACATTTTTTTCATTTATACATTTTATATGACCATAAGAACATTTTTTTGAACCATCAAAAGTATATTTTGAGAGATAATCTTAATTTGTTTCACACTAAATAAGGGACTTTTATGTTTATTTTTTGAAAGATGATGACAAAAAATTGTTCCTGGTTAATGAATATGCACGCAGAAAAATTAATATATCATCAAAATTTCAGATATAGTTTTAATGGATACACTATTTATTTCAACCAATAATAGGTGATAAAAATATGAACAAGATTCATAATGTTTATTTTATCGAGTGTTTAGTAAAATTTAAAAGCAAAATATATCCATGATTATTCAGTATTATATGGATTTTATTAAAAAAAATTGTTTAGTTGAAAATTATATTATATGGGAGGATGATCAATATAGTTATTGAAATACTATTGAATGAATATAATATTTGATATCATTCTTGTCTTAAAAGACTGAATGAGAATCCAATCTGTTAAACCATAATTTTTTAAATAAGGTTAATTTATTATTTCAAAGATATAATATTAGTTAAAAAATACATTGTTTCTCTATATACATTATTTAAAATATATCTATAGGATAATATACTAAATATGTTGTTAAAAACATATGGAAGAGAAAATAAATGGATGCTTGTTGAATTTAAATACCATTCTAAAAGAAGAATGCTTGAAAAAAAGTAAAATACGATCATATGAATTAATTTTGATGAATAAGTGAATATTATTTGTAATGAAACAATTTTATGGATGCATAAATCCCATAATGTGTTCATTAATGAAAATTATGAGGAAGAGATAAATTATAAATAAGACTAATATAGTGGAACACAATATTTTTGGTCGTGAAAACCCAGATGTAAATACTCTAAGAGAAGAAACACAACTTAATTTAAGTGAAGAGAATAAATAAGATATTCTTATTAAATATAATATTTTCTTGTAGCTATAAATATCTTAACTAGAGTAATTATCAACTAAAATTTTATAAATGAAAACTCTCTAAATACAAAACAAAATGATGAATGGAATGTAAAGTGATTCACATAAAAATTCCATGATAAATCATCATTATAATCGTCACCAAATCAAGAAGGTAGTGATACCGTAAATAATTTTGATACATATAAAAAATTAATTTCTCTATAAGTACAAACTATATAATATCTCATCGAAAAATATTTGTTAGTTATTCTTATTAATCCAGCCAAGGTTGTGGTTTCACAAGAAGAAGTTATATAAATAGAATTTATTGATGAAAAATTAATTTTGTAGTCTTTCAATGTTCTTGTTAAATGCTATTATTTTGAAGATAAATATTTGATACAATTTTCTATTAATAAATCATCCTTTATTACTTAATCACGTTGAAATAAACCATCAGAAAATCGAGTTCATTAGAAGAAACATCAATTTATTCATCTTCAAAATATTTTAATAAGGTTATTATTTATATAAATTATCCTTTTGAGGATCACATTAAAATTAATGGATTCTATATTTTAAAATATAAATATTTTATTTTTCAATACTTGGTTTTTAATTTGAATCAGAAATAAAAGGGAGACCAATTCTTATAGTTCTTCTTAATATCAATCTTCTATTTCATCTCAATTGTTTGACTAGAATCATAATTCTAGTTTCAAAATGAATGAGAAAAGGAACAATATATTTAATATGATAATGAATAATAGTTAAAATTAATGTCTTGTTATAAATAAAATCATTATTTTGAAATATTATGAATGGATAAATACATAATTTTTGATCAATTCATAAAATTCCAAAATACGCACATAAATTCTATTTATATGAAAATAGTTTTCTTTCAGGATAATTTTGATAATCTTATCAAAAGATATATGGATATATAATATTTTTTCAAAGACCATGGATAAATATTTCATGATATTTATATATATTTAAATTTTTTAAATATTCTTATTATTTCTAGTGATAAAAAAATTATTTATCAAACCATGAAGTTTAAAAACAAGATAACTACTAATGAACAGATTTTATAGGAAAATAAATAAATATAACTAATAATATTAAATAATGATTTTTAAGAAAATTAGTATCTAGGAAGAGATGGTGGTTGAGAAATTAAAAAACCTTAGGAATCTAAGGAACGTTATCATGAAATAAACTGAGATAGATTGGTGTTAAAATTTACATTTTTTATTATTTAGAAACATATAATATATATAATTTCATTCATATTTTCAAGAACATAATATTATTTTCAGAAACATGAATATTGTTTGATTATTTATAAAAAAACTATTTTTTATTATTTATTCTATTTGAATCAATGTTTTTCTTTGTTAGTATAAAAAAAAATAATTTCCTTCACTAGTTTTTATACCTATTTCCAAAAATATATTTTTTATTTTGAACATCTCTTAAAAAACCAAAAATGGGAGAAATGTCATAAAATTAAAAATTTGACTATATTCTTTTTTATTTTACTATGTGGGAAAATAATTTAAAAATTCATAAACATTCATTTCTAATGGATTTTTCAAGGGGATATATACTGGGATAATGTATTTTAGGAAATAATTTTTTTAAAAAATATAAAATATAACTAGAGTATTTTTATTTTCTTAGTTTTTCATTTTGTTTTTGTGATTTTCAAAATCAGTGAAATTAATGATTCATTGACTTACATTACAATATTTTTTTTCAAACACAATAAACATTATTCAGTATTTGATTTAACATTAGTTTGTTTCTTTTTTTCTTTGAGGATTTTCTATATAAAATGTTAAATAAATTATTGAAAACAAAATATTTTATGAAATATTTATTGTATAAGTTTTAATAAAATATTGAGATCATTTTGTTGGTTCTAAATAACTTTATTAATAGGCGTGAAAATATTTCAAGTCTATTAGAATAAGAAAAATAATCTATTTCTACTGCTATTTCAATAGACATTGATTTTTATTCATTTATTCACCCATCATTTGTCCTATCCATGTTATAAAACCACCATAAAATCATATTTCTCATTCATATAATGTTTTTTGAAGAAAAAAACTACTTTTTTGGGGAGTTTTGAATTCGATAGTGAAATCCTTGAGACTTGTAGTGTCATAGGAAATGAATATAATGATATTACATTGGTCACATTATTATACATGAACTAGATACTCAGATTCTTTATAATAATATACAATTATTCTAGATGACAATTAAAAAAGTATTTTCTACTGAAATATTTTAGTGGGTCAGTAAGAGACCAGATGGACCTCATGGAGTTTAAATGTATTCCTTAAATTCTACAATGTAAAAAATCATAATATCCAACCTATGTATTCTATAACTATATATTTTATTCTCCTTAAAATCATATTATTTTTCAAGGAAATTATCAGTTTATGAAATCGTTGTAGGGTTTCCACATAGAGGATAAGAGGTTTTCATGGTATGGGTAACATCATAACTGTAAATAATATTTGGTACTATTTTATATGATCAAAATATCTCTAAAAATATTCACCATGATGATATGTTAGTCCCTTATTCATCAACCTTGCAAAGGGTAGGCATTTACTCATGATATTAGAATTAAATCATTTGATATAATTGAGAAACCCCTGGAGCCCCCTTAAATTTTTGTGATTATAAGGTCATGGAATGTAAAAGATATCCTTGGTAGTCTTGGGGAAAATTTTTAAACTATGATGGTGTATGAAAATACTAATAAACATCTATAATGTATCCCTGATAGCACATTTCAAGGGATTTATCTTGAATTTACCACATCATATATTTTTGAAACATTCAATGGATTGAATAGACAATAAAATTTCATGAAGACGTGATAAAAAAATACTCAATATAAAACTCTACAATATTCCCCAAATTGGTTTATGAAGATATTGTATATGATGTTTTGTTATATAGCATCATAATTATTTAATCTAAATAGATACACTTGATAATATTATACCACATGAGGTTCTAGGATATAAATCCCTTCGTCACCATTGGGGAAATATCTATATTTTTATAGAATGAATACACACATATGAGAAAAGGGAATTTTAATGTATTGGAAACATAAATCAATAATTCCATAACCATGATAGGGAAATAATCCACTTGTACATTTTAGTTGGGATCCTTAACATTGATCCATTCATAGATTTATAGGTTCTTTTTTATTAACAATGAAAAATTTAGTGTCCTATTTTGGATACTAAACATAATGAAAGAATTTTTATTTTATAAGAATGGTGACATTAACTTAAGCATTGGTATAAATGGACCTGTTCATTTTCTTTTACACTTCATTCGTGTTCTGGTGGGCTTCTTGAAAACTAAAATGATGGGTAGCTACATCAGAATCTAATATGGGAATTTATGTGGAGTCAAAGGAAAATATATCTCGATGTATCTAGTGTAATGATATATATTCATTTCTTTATTAAGAAGTTTTTACCATTTAATATAGGCCTCATATCCTTTTTCTTACACAAAATCACCTATATTTTCTCTTTTACCGTGTTAGAGACACCTTTCTATAATACTAGAGTGGCATCTCTAATATCTCATTCTTATTCCTCGTCCACTTCACCACTATCTAGAACATAAGATAAATTATAATTATAGATTCTTATTGATTAAATATTACAATCATTAGATCCCAACGATATTATGGGGGTATTCTGAATAACATACCCTTCCTTCTCTCAATAATCTAGGGAATGCGATGTTTTGATATCTATATATTTAAGAGATGAAATAGAGATTTTATTATCAGGTTAAATTTTATATCTTCCAATATCACACCTATATTTTTATGTGTGGGTTCAGTTGATGAAACTGTTTTTATGAGGATAAACGAAAATGTCCCCATTCCCATAATTATCATTATTACTTAATGATTCACATCCACTTGGTCATGGAGACAAGGTTATGTTAACCAATACCAATGTTAATTAAAACTTTTGTGATGATAAATAAACACTATATCTAGGTGTATATGAATTGAATATTAATTTTCTTATCTTTTTTGGTGATTATTCCCCCCTGATTAAATTTAACTTATTTGTATATGAATGTAACATGGTTGAATCATTTTAATTTTTATCAAATAAAACATTCATGCCTTTATGAATTGATAAATAAAATTTTTTTACCTAAATTTAGTAAATGTGAAACATATTTTTATTTATGAGTTTTCTCCAATGGTGGATAAGGATAGCTTTTAGAACATTGGGTTCATTTACCAGTATATTTTTTTTCTATTTTCTATTGCTTAGACTCTGTTTTATTGAATCTAACAACTATATTTTTTGATTCAAATGAATCAGAAGTGGAATTATCACTATATAATACATTAACATTTATTTTTACAATTTATTTTAGGAATTTATATAATTATAATGGTACCACTTCATGATTCTGGAGCCACTTATTTATTAAAAATATATTGAAGTAAATGTTATAGGGAAACAAAAAATATTTAGAATAAGATATAAGAACCATTGGGCGTTGATATAGACCCTCCCATCTTTTTCATACATTCTTTTATCACGACACTAAATGGTCAAGTTGGAATATGTTATGAAAACCTCACTATAGCCAAAATAGTGAAAGGGAAATGACTATGTTTTGTGATGAAGAATATTCTAGGACATTTAGTGAAACCAGTATCTTTGAAATATTCATATACTATCGTTATTTTAGTCCCAAACTCTTGATGTTTCAAAAAGGGCTACAATTAGTGCCTTTGTTAATGCTAGAGGAAAATTAATGAAATCTATAAGAGTGAATTTGTTTGGAATCAGGATTAGTTTTTTTGGGATATTATATTTCTTGGTCAAATTTCAACTCGTCCAATATTAGGATTATCCACTATATGGAGTCTTATGATAAGAGTTATCTTATGATGGAAACTCTCATTCATGGCTATATTTAAAGGTTATTATTTAAATACATGTTTCGTGATGAGTTATCCATATTTCATTTTGATGTTTTCTAGATAGTTTTATATCTACAATTAATTTATCTAGTTTGATTTGATTCAAATAGGCTCGAAATTATTCAAGATTATATTGATTCTCTTGTGATATTAATAGAATGCTTATCTTGGTTTTTTTGGTATCATAAGGAACCTCAAAAGAAATTGTTTCTATGAATCATGTTTTTTTCATTATTATATTCCTCAACCTCCTTGAACTATATGTCCTCAACCACTATAATAAAATAGGTATTAAGGATCATATAAGTATTATTAATCATCAGTTAAAGGTTCCACTCTCGTGATATCATATACTAATATGTATTATGACTCCTTATATAAAGAATATTCTTTTTATGGGATTGTTCTCATTTATTTTTCTAACATGAAGGGGATCATTATCTTAGTGATGAATCTAGGAAGTATAAGATATTTTTATCTAATTTGATTATTATAAACAACTATTTATTTTGTTCTTTTTTCATTGTCAACTACATGATAGAATTTTAAGAGGCTATTACTATAAATATGTCATCTATTAAATTATAGGGGAAGTTTGTGTCAAAACTAGTTGGTTTAGTTGAACCCATAGTGTCTTGTATAATTGTTTTACCAAATTCATGGTTATCAAGTCATCAAATTTCTATTCTCAACCATTTAGGATTTTCATCCATTCTATTTCATTTTTGTGGAGTAGCATAATTATAGTTCATATGTTCCATGGAATTATACAAAATTAAATTTCAAGAACAATCTATCCTTTTGTGTATGTCATTGAGGATGAAGTAGAACAAGAATTTATCCCCTAACATCCAATATGATGGGAAGTAGTTAGGGTGATCATTTCAACCAAATTCATTAATAATCCTTACCCCTTGTAAATTGAGTAGGTTATTCTCTATGGAAGTAGTAAATTACCCTATAAACTTCCCTCTATATAAATAATAAGTTTTACATATCTGATCCTCAAACGTCTAGTGGGGTAGATCCTCCACACATATTGATGAGTGCGATATTCTTTTTTTGTTAGTTGGTGGAAGCCATCAATGATTTTCTATGTTCTTAGGTTCCTGCACTATTGTTTCTTTCAGATTGAGCATGATGTTTATAATCTCCACTTGAGCATGTTTCCATCCTTATGATATTAATATTATTAGAGATTTTGTCCTAGACTATTGGATAACATCCTCTATGTGCTGTAAAATTTCTACAGACATTCAAATACCATTGATGTATTGTAAATAAATCCACATTTTCTAAAATTAATCATAGATATAATATTTCCCAAAATTTAGTATCTACTCTTGATGATGTTTCATTATTCAGTGAGTACTCATCTACCACCTACCTAGTGATTAAATTTACAACACCCTTTTTCATTATATTTTTAGTTTGTGACGTTAAGGATTTCCACTTTCTTAAACGTCAAACTAAATTGGTAATGCTAAATACTAATAAAATCATACTAATTAACAACATACCCTATCGAAAGTTAATTATACCATTCAAATAGTAACCCCTTTAGGGTCTACACAAAACATATAACTTTTTCCACGTATTGTTGGTCTAATATTCCCATTTTAGGGTCACCCCAAGAAATAAAGTATGTGATTTGTTTCTATAAATTTTTATGTCATTAAATATTCCTAAGGTATGAATATTTAAATTTTATAGAGTGGTATATCATTTTACCATTCAGGATATTGAATTTAATTTTGATGCATTAGCATGTTTCTCCCATTCAAATCTTCTATTTCGGTAAAAAGGGAATAGATAGAGTTATTGATCTATAGTTTCAACATTGTATATAAGGGCTGCCTATTATGAGAAATGACTGGATCTGTATATATTATACTATTCTATATTATATATTCGTATCAAGTTACAATAAGAATCTATGTAAATTAATATCTTCACTACTCCTAAATTTAAGATATATTATATAATGATACACATTATACAAATCTAGAAGATCATGAATCCATTTGTCTTCTATAAATTATGTACATCACATGATTAAATAAAAAATGGATAAAAAATCAATATTTAATATCTCTGAATCGTGGTATTATATTCCTTGGATCTTTATAAGATCTCAGGATAACATGGGGATGTACATAAGAAAGAGAGAGATGTAAAGCCTTATAAGGGAATAATCAAAGTATAAAATTGTGAAACTAATCCATGATAGTAAATATGAATATAAATAATTCATAAAAAGGTTGTAATTATAAATTTGAATATCAAATAATGATATAATATGATAACATGATGGTAACATGGGAATGTGGAAATAACATAAAACGTTATTTAAGCATAAGCCAAGGTGAACATCTAAGTTAATATCACTTGGTGGATAGATTCACATCATAGATTTGGTTCACTAACTAATACCAAACACTACACATCATAGACAAAAACATTACCCAATGAATTATATGTCTATATAATTATATCCCCACTCATTATATCCATAACATGTACATGCATATGTGTTTCAGTTTAATCAGACAAGATAAAGATATCATTCATCAAATTTAATCAAATTATTTGGGATTATGCGTTAAATACATGGATATAAATAATTAATTTTGTATAAGTACATTTAGGTGAATACCCTGAAGTGGAAATGATCATGGTTATTCATTATAGAAATGTTTGGAAAAGATAATCACGTGATAATTTTATCACTATAATGAGTGTCCATAAAGATTCATAGAAAAGTTAAATGTTGGTGAAAGTGGTATATAATCACTTTTAATTAACTTGTATTGAAATATTTATTTTTCAAAACATTTCCCCACATGTACAACAGAAAAAACGCCAAATATAGAGAAGGTTCTTGAATAAACAGGACAAGGAGAGGATATCTTACCATGGGTGGAAAATTCTAAAATCATGGTACGATATTATTAAGTGAATGGGGAACCTTATATAGGATCAAGAGACATAATGTTAGATTAAATTAATTCTTTATGGGTATTGAGTGAAGAAGAATGGGTGGTTGGGTGGGTTTTATAAAAAAATGAGTATAATTATACATTATCTTCAAATCTTATGTTTTAGACTCTATATGAAAAATTAATCCAAATCACAAACCATCCCATGGTTTCTACCAAAAAGGATTTTTATTTTATTATTTTATAATGCCTTGAACCTAAATCCTTAGAATAATACCCCTAGTAATTTGTAAGTGAGTAATTTTTATAATGAATTCTTTTTAAAATAATAAAATAAAATATAGGACTTGAAGAATTCATAAAGGATCTGTAGAATTATTCAAATAACAAAAGAACACATTAAATTAAATAAGAAATATAATTATAAATATTCACACTCTTTATAGTACATATTACATTACATCATCACATTAATGATGTCATAATATATATTTATATTATATTATCTTTATTTTTTATCTAAAAATTTGAATGTCAAAAAAAATTATGAAAAATAAACTACTACATTATTTCAATATGTTGACTTCAAAATTATTATTTATTTTATGATAATAATTTTCTAAATATAATAATTTACTATTTTAAATCAAAAAACCCCATTTATTATAAAATACCGGTTTTTCCCAATTACAGTTTTTAACCCTTATAAAAATTACATTTAATATCATAAAAATATATTATCATTTATATTTAATAAATAATATTTAATAATAAAAATTTAATAAATTTATTTTTTAAAAAATTCTTGAAATCATAAAAAAGGTTGACTTTAATAAAACTATTTTTTTGCAAAAAATAAAATTTTAGTTTCATTGTGTCAAAATCAAATTTTTATGAAGAAAATTATTTAACTATTAAAAAATTAAAAAATATGAATTCAATTATTATTTTATTAATAATAAATATTAAAAAATAACGGTACATAGAACACATTATGTACATGAGATAGGTTAGGTGGGTGCTATAATAAATATTCCAACACACCTATGTTACCATGGATCTCTAAGGGTCCAAAGTATTGCAGACTAACATTTATCTTCTTCTCAAACCTGATGACATTCATTCATTGTGGTAACTGAAGGAACACTTTATCTCTATCCGCAAACTCCATGTTTCATTGATAATTGTCTGTAATGAATTTAAAACTATTTTCATTAGATTTCATATGACATTGTATGATGTGAACCATATATATCATCTCTTGTATGATATTGGATATGATCAAGTCCCATTAACTTATTGTCTTTATTTTCATCCCAAAATATTGGAGTCTAACACATAATTCTATAGAGAACTACAAAAGATTCTATTTGAATACTAGAATAGATAATATTGTTATACAAAAACTCCACTGTGGGAAATTTTTTATCCAAAAAAAACATCTAAATCAATATAATTACATCTCATCTTCTATTATAGTGTTTCAATGGTTATTTCATATTGAACATCCCTCTATTAGTGATAAAAAGTTCTCAAGTTCCGTTCGGTATCCAACTCTTGCAATTTTATTCAACAAAACATCTAGGTAAAACAAAGATCTTTAACAAATAAAGTAAAAAGTAAATGTCAATATATTTTTACCAATGCACTTATGAATATCCAATATATTTTTTCAATAGAGAAGTCTTCCTTGATAACAACAAAATACACTAACATGGTAACATTCTTGACTACCCCCAGGAGGAATTATTGTCTAGAGAGTCCTATAGAAAATTCAATCACTGTGTTTTCACATTTCCATACTAGTATGAACACTAGTTTCATCATACCCTAGGAATTATATCATCAAGTCATGACTTGTTTTCCTACCATGCATTGGGATACAAAAACTACAATCTTCATCTTTATGTTAGACCACCATATGTTTTTCTTCAAAAATATATAAATCATAGTTTTCCATGATGAATAAAGAATGATGATATATTCACACCAACCAGAAGTTCCCTCTTCCATTCTAGTTTCGTATGACACTTATCAGAGTTCTATACAGTGAAACATTATATTTATCAAATTTTAAGCCAAGAATATTTTATTCATTTTTCTTTATCTCGTAATCATATTACTGATCCTCCATATACCTATCAAAAAATTATGGCTGAGAAATAATTTTAGGAATTTAAGATAAATTTTAATTTTTCCCTCATACAGTTATAGTATGTCTAAGAATATTGGACCCCTAGGAATTCTCATCATGTATAGGGTTTCATTATCTTTTATACTCAGAGTATTTTCCACATTGTTCACATTCCCATGACGGTAATTGATTGAAAACTCATAATCCTCGACCATCATTAAACACCATCATTAGTGAATATTGAGCGTCATTTTTATGAATATATACTTAAGGATTTTATTATATATATATATATATTTCATACTTATTCCTGAAGAGATAATTTCTCCAAATATTACGAAAAAAAGATAACTACAAAAGATTCTTGATAATGTATTGGGTAGTTCTGATCAAGAATCATTAATTTATAGGTTGCATAATCTATAAAATTTTAATCTTTCATGTTTAAAAAAGAATCCATTTTTGAAAACATCAATAATGATAATAACTATCCTTCCCCCATTAGGGAATGCGATCACAATTTCTATGATTATCCTCTTCGTCATCACTTTGAATATTTCTTAGCATTTATCATTCCATAAAAAACATCACCCCTTCTGAGTTAGCATTGTCAGTGTTCTTTAAAAAACATAAAATGTTCTAAAAAAATACAATAATAATCCTATAATCTTTGGAAACTATAGATTTCTATTATAGAGTTTGGTATGGACCATTCTTCAATTACCTCTATTTTTAATGGATCCACATATATCCTATTATTGGTGATACCATTCGCCCTAAATGTTACTTTTCCCTGGATGACTCACATTTACTATTTTTTTAATATATATTTATATTCAATAAGGTTTTTAGTATAGGATCCAAATTCTCTTCATTCTCCTCCATTAGTTGAGAGTGGATAATAATATCTTCTATAAAGACTAATTTTTTAGGTAATCCCTATTGGATCAATTAATTTAGTCCATGACGACTGTTAGAACATTAGTCAGTCCAAATCCAAAAACTATGAAATTTTATTTCTCATAAATTATACAGAAAAACGTATTTTTAATACCCTCTTTCATGACCTTTTGTTGGTTATATCCATAAACAAAATTCATCAATAAATGTTGATTTTTAGTGGTGGTTTCATTAAATTCTCCAAAAAACAATAGAAAAAATTTAGCATCTGTTTCTGAAAATATGATTATAAATGGTGATTATATATTAAAAAAATGAAATTATCTTCTCCCTCTAAGCCCCCTCCCCCCTCCCAAAATCACTATCAACTTGGTCCTGAACCCTATCTTTCATCCCCCTTTCTCCACTGATCCATTACAGCTGGCCCCACCTTATCCCGCAATCCTTCACTACTAGAACCCACTTCTACACCATTCTCTTATGATCCTGATCAATCATTATTTGACACCCCTCCCATAATCCCCCTATGATGGATCTTGAGTAATAGTCCCAATCTCCTTCAAACATTGTTTTTAACCCTTACCCATCCCGCCTCATTGCAACACCACCTCATTGACACCCACTAATCCCTAAATAGAGCCCCTCCTCCACTCTTATCCTTTCAATCTCAGAACCCATCCGAATGGACTCTCAATAATTTTATGGTTTTAATAGATATGTAATCTTATATCCTTTTAAGACCCTAATCTCTATGTATTTAAGGGGTTTTCATCATCTTATTCGTTCCATGTAGGTGATCCATGTTATATGGTTTTATAAATTGGTTTTTATTCAAATTAATTTTGTCACTAAGTTTAATGATATTAAATATTTTTATATAATTAGGTTTTTAAGAAGTTTTAGTTGATTATTTATGTTGGTTTTTCTAGATATTCATATATTGTTAGTTTGAACATAAAAAATAATTATATTTTTTTCTTATAATATATATCTTTTACATTATATATGAATGTAAATCATTTTATTATTATTTTAAATTATTTATATTAGTATATGTATTAGCATTTAAGTTTTATAAGTTATTTTTTTTGGGTTTTCCTTCTTTGATATATTTTAATAAAATTACCGATTTTATCTTTATGTTATTAACATGTGATTAATGTTTGTGTTTTTCATGTAATTTTTGGTGTTATACATATATACACAGGTGTATATATATATTTGTTTTCATCTATGTACATATTCACTTAATAATATGGGAATATTCAAGGAGTTGGATAGTGGAAAATGGTTTGAAATGTTTTTTGGAGAAGAGTTGTTAACTTATTTTTTAATGAAATATTTTTATCATATTTTATTTTTTTAACCTTATACGAAACCTAGGGTTCTTTGGTTAGATAAACTATAAAATAAGAGGTCATCCGTATCAGGAATACTAGTGGAGTATTATATGATACCCCCTATATCTAGATATACGATAGAACATTAAATATAGTACCAGAGGGACGTATAATTATTAGTTAAACCTATACATAGTGACCCTATGGTGTTTCTCCCATTATTCATATTTTATATTTATGAATGCATGGTTTTCATATAGCTTCCATTTTATGTTATACTATCTATAATAGATTTCTCATTTTTTTCTTTAAACATTTTAGTACTTATATACATATTCATATAAATACTTTAGTTTTTTATTTTTCATATCCTCATATCTCTATTATAATATAGTAATTCTTAGGTGTTTTAATTTTCTTTAATTATGTGTATGGACATTGACATATATATGGTTAAATGATGGATCACATTAAAAAAGAAAACACCTCAGTATACTAATGGTATGTGTAAGTTTCTAGATTTTTAAATTATCAATAGATCTATTTGTTTGAAAATAAGGTGTCCATTCCCGAAATTTAAATTTATAAGATAGTCAATGGGACCTGAATTGTATGAACACCTGATATTGAAGAAATTATATTATTTGTATTTTTGTTAGATTTTTCATAGAGAATATACTATTATATATTTTTTGAGCACTGATCTCAGTCAATAGAAGGAGATCCCAACTTCTCCTACAATATACAAAGATATACATAAGATTATAAAAAATTCATTCGAAATTAAATGATAATAACATCAATATCAAAATATATCAGAAAAACCAATTAAGGGTGCTAAAAATAGTGACCTGAAAATTAATTTTTTTGGGACTATAGGAAATATAGATCATGATCATAAAATATCATTGGATCCTCCTATAGATTTTTAGAGGATTATTTTAGAGTTAAATCACTAAGAATAGAAATGTGTTTGAAGATTTAGTTTTTTCTATAAATTGGGTGCTATATTGTTGATTTCCAAAATTATTCGAGACATTTATTTTTACTGAAGTGGAAAATTATCAAATTCATATGTATAATTAAAAATAAGTAAATTACCATGATAGTTGAATTTTTTCATGTAATATTTTTGGAATATAAAATCCATCATTCTATTTATGATATGAAGAAATATGTTAACAATGTTTGTCTAAATTAATTAAAAATGATTGATAGTTTCAATGATTATAAGCTTTATTTGGGAAAAGACTCCAGAAGACATTTTTTCCAAAAATTATCTTATTCAAGATAGTAGTCAATGAGTGATGTTGAAAGTATATAGTAACATAATACTATGAATATGAATAAAAATAACACACCCATAAAAGGTTTTCATTACATTCCTCTATAACCTTGATTACAATTAATATTCATATCATAAAAAACCACTAAGCAAATGAAGTGTCATTCTATATATAATTACAATGATGGGTTAATTGGACATCGAAGAGATTACAAATAATGGAAGACATTTGATTACATACATTCATTTTTCTCATTTAATATTAGGAATTTTCAATTGGTATTGGATTCTAATGGCTTAAACCCATTAGGGACAACAAGTTCCAGTTATAACAGTTTGTTTGTTGTTTTGTTACCAAAGTGTTTAACTCCATCGATTTGTATGTGAAAACATTTATTTTATAAATTATATGATTATTCATGGAATGAATGTGTGTGGAAATTATATTTATTTATACATTTAGAATCTAATTGAATAATTACATGAGTTATGGAGAAACCTTGTGGAGACATATGATTCAACTTCTACAAAAATGTTCTAAATTCTCATTGCAAAAAATTTGGACCCTTAATGAATTTGCTGGAAATGGGAATTTTTTTAGTGGGAATACATATGTGGATTTTTTTTATCTTATTTATATCATTGATTTTAATCCAGAAAAAATACCTTATAGTAAACAATAAATCTTATTTTGTGATCAAAGATTTCTTGATGCATCTCATAGATTTTGGTAAAATAATTTGAAAGTTAATTGGTTTATTGATCAAAGACCACCTCTAATGTTTTTGATGGTTATAATATGTCAAAACAACTAGTGAATGTTGAAAAATAACTTGGAAAGGTGAATTATTTAAATGATATTTGGAAATGAGTTTGAAGTGCATCATCAATTAAAATCATAACATAACAATATAAGAAAAAAAGTATATTGTTTAAACATTTGTATTAGTAAATCAAAGGAACATATCAATTCTTAGAAGGACTTATAAATAATGAATACATAGCATGATCTACTTCTAGATGATATTGGAATGAATTCTCCTGAAATGTTTTCTACACATTACATAATTAGAATTTCAAATCAAAGGAACATACGAATTCTTAGAAGGACTTATAAATAATGAATACATAGCATGATCTACTTCTATATGATATTGGAATGCATTCTCCTGAAATTTTCTCTATGAAAAATGTTGATAAAGATAAATTAAATTAAATTTTAAAACATGTGAATGTATATTATGGGTAATCATCTAAAATCTCAAGGTTGGTTGACATAATGAATCACAGTTTATAGGGATTAAAAATTCGCGATTCCCAAAAAATTTATAGGAGTTACTACAGTTTTCATTTCATAAATTTTCAATAGAAATGGTTTTTATAGTTTTACTCCAATTTCTCAGATTATTTAGAAAACTATGTGAGACAACTATAAAACCATAAGAGCTTGACCACCTTTAAGATATAATTTTAATGACACTTTTTTAGTAGGGATGATATTATGTCGATAATTTTTTTTATCATGTTGCATTTAACTATGTATATAGTAGAAGAAATTTAATTAATAGGATTGATACATTATCAAGGGATGTATCCAATTTATAGGTATATTATTTATTTTTTTCATCTTAATTAAACAATTATTGAATCATAATTAAATACATAATTATTTTTTATTTATTTTATTTCACATATACCATGGACCTTTGAAATGATATGTGAAAAATAAATCCCAAAATTAAGGCACTATTTCTAAAGTATATTTATTAGAGGATTATATTATATTTTGTTTTAGATAATTTTATAATATTGAGACATGATTTAATAATGTTCGATGTGTTTAATATGTAACAAATAAATCTAAACTACGTGTGAAAAAATCATATTTTTTTATGATCATGTGGGAGGATCTCAAATACTACACTAACATGAATGGAATTATCACATTCACGTAGATATATTCTAATGAATAGTGAAATTGTAGATCTATTTATTAAAGATCTTGGGATACAAGAAAAGATAAGGCTAATAATTCTAAAATGAAATGAGAATAATATAACAAAGGTAGTTAGTAAAGAGCTCATAGAATGGTTTATATGTTGTGTAATTTCATAAATATTGTATTCAATTTAGAAATTAGGTTGAAACATATATTTCAAGATCTAATAATTAATATTAATTTCTTATATCATGATTTCAGATACTTGGGTAGAGTTTTTTATATCATGAATTTGGATATTAGGTCGAAATATATATTACAGTGTGAATGGATCCAAATTTCATAAAATTGACAAGATATAGGGTTTAAAAATAAATATTATTGGTATATTTATATTTTCTGAAATTGAGATACTATGTAATGTTGACTGATATTCTCAAAATAAATTACCACGGAAATTTTCATGTTTTTTATAGAAATTTATATGGTTGGATTTTATAAGATGAATTAAAAGACATTTACAAAAATTTCTTTATGTGAAATTGTCTTTCTTTATGGATGATGGTTTCCATGAATTACATAATCTGTATTTCTTATCATCATAATATAATCTTGTTTATTATGTGGAATAAGTCATAAATGACATGTGGAGTATAGTTATTCACATAAAAAAAATATACCAGGATAATATGGGTGATGATGTGGGAGACTGGACTTCTGATAGATTATATGATCATCAAAAAGAAACCAACCTATATTTCCATCATGATATTGAAAATATTTTTCATTTAATAGTGGATGAGTTAGTTGATTTAATTATGGAGAAGGATATAGACATTATTGAATGAAAAAATTATTATATGTGCAATAATCTATTAACTTATCAACCACATAAGTGTTGAGTCAATAAGGTTTTCCTTATGACTTTTCCATTCCTTCTTGTTTTGAAAATCACAAACACCTTATCTTTAAGAAAATTGCTTTTATAAGGAAAATTGCTTTCTTAAGGAAAATCGCTTTTATAAGAAAAATTATCCTTATCATATTTTCATCCATATTTTTCTTAAATATGAGATTCGGATTCATTTTCTCGGAATCATTAAAACTTTGATATAAAGCATTCTGTTTAGTATTCGGATTTTGGATAAAGAACTATAAGGAAGTCTCATTCCGAATTCTGGATATGATCTCTGACTAAGTTCTATTCCAGGTTCATGATACGAATTCTGAAGAAGAATTCTCATTACGAATTCTGAAGAAGAATTCTCATTACGAATTATAATGAAGAAATTCCATTCCGAATTCTCATTACGAATTCTGAAGAAGAATTCTCATTACGAATTCTAATGAAGAAATTCCATTCCGAATTCTCATTACGAATTCTAAAGAAGAATTCTCATTACGAATTCTAATGAAGAAATCTCATTCCGAATTCTCATTACAAATTCTGATGACGAATTTTCATTACGAATTCTGATGACGAATTCTCATTTCGAATTCTGATGATGAATTCTCATTAAGATTTCTAATGACGAATTCCTTTTCCGAATTCTCATTCCGAATTCATCTATTAAACAGAATCTGATTATCATTGTTTTATACACTCTGAATTTATTCACTCCGAACCTTCGCTCCGAAGTTTTCATTCCGAACCTTTATGTTAGAGTTTAAAACGATGTCGTACTTTTTGTTACACTTGTTTTTTTATAAAATGATGTCGTCTATTTTGTTATAAACTAACCATTGTCTAAGTGACATGTGTACAGGTCCCTCCGATCTTTAAGGAAAATATGACCATTGGAGAAGGAGCCTACCTTACTTATAAATAGGAGCTCATTTGAAAGAGCTCGTAGCTGTTGGAAAAACAACTGAGTTTTGTGCCTACATGCTGTTGAAGTGAATTCTAGAGAGAGAGAGGCTCTTATTAACTCTCAAAGCTTCGTGCGACTCCGAATGTTGGTGATTACATTCGAGGGCTTCCGGGGATAGGAAGACATAGGTGCCGACTACCTTAATGTTCGAGGGCTTCCTTGCTGAGGAGGACAGAGGTTGCCAACTACCTTGAAGTTGAGGGCTTGTGGGGATAGCAAGACAGAGACTCCGATCTTCGTATCGAGGGCTTACCCTGGTGTGGGTAAGACAGACTTTCTTGAAAGTATAAATCAAGGGACCTTTATCCAAGGTTGTTGGATACCCTTCTCTTTGGGTTAAAAGACTATTATCTTGTTACTAGTAGTTTTACTACTTGTTTTTATTCCGCTGCAATTTGTATCTTAAGTAAAGTATAACTTTCTTATACTTCCTTACTTACTCTGATTCATTTAGATTCTATACACTTTAAGGTAGAATCTCATATTGTAACATTTGTTAAGTTTCAAATTCCAAAACCATATTTTCGAAACCTACTTTTTAATCTCTTTCCTAGTTTAGTTCGGTGTTAGAGGTGTTGTGAATTTACTTAGTTTAACTTTGTTAAACTTAGCCCTTTCCTTTTCTTAAGGAAACTTTAGTTATTCATAACTAACTTTAAAGGTTTCAAGGAATTTTTAAAGTATAAAATTCACCCCCCCCCCTCTTGTATATTGAGCATCTCATATTATATTTCGATCCTACAATTGGTATCAGGGGTTGGAAACCTCTTACTCTATACCAATCTTACATTTGGTATCAGAGCCGGTTACTGAAATACTTGTACTCACATACAAGTTTTTCTTGCTCACTTTTCTATTCCGAACTTTGTCATACCGATTTATCCATTCCGAACTTTTCTCATTCCAAACTTTGTTATTACAATTCTTTTGCTACTAACAAGTTTGTGTGCAAAGTTATTTCTAGTATGGAAGGAATTAATGTTGGATCAATTGACAATCTAAATCCTACAAGACCAGCTATATTTGATGGTAATGATTATGAATACTAGAGAGATCGTATGAAGACATTTGTTATCAATACTGGAGTAGACAACTTTTTTATGCTTACTGGTGATTATAAAATTCCTGACAAGGAAGTCAGAACCTTTACTAACCAGGAAAAGCAAGAATATCAACTCAACTATAAGGTACGCAATACTTTACTATGTTCAATGACCAGAAACATATATAGCCAAATTTCTTCTTGTGAAGCTGCTAACTGTATATGGAAGAAGTTAGAGGTTACACACTTTGGAACTTCTAAGGTGATTGAGACTAGAAGAGCTATGCGTAGAGCTGAATATCATGGCTTCAATTTTCCTTATGGAGAACCTATCTGTAAAGTTAAAAAAAGATTTAGGACTATAGTCAAAAGTCTACAATCTATGGGAGAAAAAGGTTTAGATGATGAAGCTCTTGTGGACAAGATAATAGACATTATGCCCAATGAGTGGGAATCCAAGAGAACAGCTATAGATGAGAACAGGAAGGTCACTCAAATTACTCTTGATGAATTATTTGGAACTCTTCTACAACATGAAACCAGAATGAAGAGAGATGCTGAAAACATCAAGAATAAGAATGGAAATGGTACTGTTGCTTTTACTACAACTTCAAATCAGATGAAAGCTAAGACTCCTGAGAGAGTAACCAGATCCAAGTCTAAGAAAGTCATTTTCCAATCCAAATCCAGTGAGAGTGAAGTCTCAGAAAATGAAATAGCCAATCTTGCTCGAAGGATGAACAAGATAGCTGGACAGAGAAACTTTCAATCCAAGTATAAGAAAAAGGACAGGAAAGATAAGAAAGATGGAGAAGTTACTTGTTATGAATGTAAGAGAGCTGGACATATTAGACCAGATTGCCCTATGCTCAAAAAGAAAGAAAGAAAGGAAAGGAATTCAGACAGGAACAGGAAGAAGTATTATAAAACCAAAGCTAAGAAAGTTCTGAAAGCTAATGACACCTGGAGTGCCAGTGGTGGTGACTCTTCAGATGAATCTTCTGATTATGAATCTTCAGGAAAGAAGAATCTTGGTCTTATAGCCAGATTACCTATTGATAATCATTGTCTTATGGCTAAGGTACAAAATGCTGAATCATTGACCAATGTTTCTTTAAATTCTAATGATAGTAAGTATTATAACTCTTCTGATGAAGAATCATCTTCTGAAGAGGAAAATACTTTACCTACTTATGAAGAAGTCTCTAGGTTTGCTGAACTTCTTGAGATTGAGAATTCCAAACTCAATAAGAAACTTGATAAGGCAAATTCAAGGAATTCTATTCTTACAAAAGAGATATCAGATCTTTCTAAAGAGCATGATAAGAAAAATGCTGATTTTGAAAGTATTTCAAAAAATCTTGAGGAAGTAAGTTCTGAGAAGAATAAACTTTCTAAAGAGTTAGAAAAAGTAATTTCTAATAAAAATGTTTTCGAGCCTAACTCTAGTTCAAAAACTAATGATTTTGAGGATAAATACTTGGTTGTAAAAATCAGGTCCAAAATTTTTTCCTTAAAGAAGTGTTTATCAAACTTTACCCATGGTAAAGAAAATTTTGATAAGTTGTATTCCCAAATACGACCTTTAAGAAATAAATCCGAATTTGGTTATACCCATGCAAAACCTATTTTTAGTAACAATTATTTTGTTCCTCAAAGTGCCCCATTTTGCACCAAGTGTCAATGTGGTGGTCACTGGGCAAAGAATTGTTCCTTAAACAAAATCCAATCTCTAGGATTTCACAAAGCTTACTTTTCCAAGAAGATGTGGATACCTAAAATTTTATTGTCTTGAAATATCGGATCCAAGAAAGTATGGATTCCGAAAATCTAACTTTGTTCTTAATTTCAGGAAAATAAAGAAAGTTCCAGCAATAATATATGGTACATGGATAGTGGATGTTCCCGGCACATGACTGGTAACAAAAGTTTTTTCGAAAAGATTATCAAAACTAAAGGAGATATTATTCTTCAGTTTATTGGAACGCAAGATCAACTTGCTGATATTTTCACAAAATCATTGCCTTCTGATAGATATGAATATATTAAACAGAAGTTAGGAATGATAACCATAAGGTAATCTTCCTTAATTAACTTTCTGTTGAAAAAGTATCCTTACAGTAATAAACTCCTTTTTATAGGGGGAGTACATTTGATTGTTTGGTTAACAAAGTTTTTCAAAATTTGTTTTCAAAACTTTTCGGAACGAAGATTTCCGGAATAGAACTTACGGAACTACAATTTTCCAGAATGGATATTTTCGCACAGAATACTCCTGGAATAGAAGTATTCGTATTGAAAATTTCCGGAATGGAAAATTTCGTACTGGTACTTTCATAACCAGATTTTCGTACCAAGTTTTTTTTCTATTTACTTTTTCGTATTGAGTTTTTCATATTTAGTTTTTCGTATTGAGTTTTTCGTATTCATCTTTATATTACCCATTACGAATAACATTCCTAAGATAATCCGAAAGGTATGATTTCCTTACTAAAGTTTTCGTAATCATATTTTACTTGCTGGCAGTTTCTTTTATTTTGTTTTCGGTTTTTAGATATCTTAATTCATTGTTTTAATAAAACCTCAAAAAGATCGGATTCGAATTTTCAACCGTCAGATCTGATCGCAGTTCATTCCAACCGTTAGATCAACTATGTAATGTGAACCGTCATCCCATTGCCTATATAAAGGGGACCTAAATTCTAGTCCCATATCGGTTTCAAGCTTTCGCGTGCTGAAGCTTTGCCCCTCTGATTTAAGGTCGTTCCGAATTTCAGTCTTCTCCGTTCCGAACTTCCCAGAGAACATCTAATCCGAATGTCTGCAGAGTTAGCATCTCAAGAAATGTCTTCAACCAATCCTATATCTCAGTGTTTAGTTTACAGAGAAAGGTTAGTTCATCCAACTTTCTTCAGCAACTACGAATCTATCATCTCAAAGAACATCAAGTTGAATGGCTGGGAGGATATTGCGGTATCTAAAACCGGGAACCAAGATGAAGTATATTTTGATTTACTTATCAAATTTTATGAATCAGTTTCTTTCATTAAGGAAGATGACAGAGAGAAGTTTTCCTTCAAATCGTATGGCAAGACATATAAACATTCTTACACCAAGGCTGCAAGCTTGGTAGGATTATCTTATGAAGGAGAAGCCGATTGTAACGCCCCGACCCCAGTTACCCAGAGTCGGTGCATTATTACATAACATTGGCATGATCACAAGAAAGATAAAATCTCGAAAGACTGATTGGTTTAGTAGCCTTGGAAACACTAGATATATTCATAAGTTTAACATTACACCATAAAATGAAAAACTACTACAACAACATAATGTTTCCACAATCCACACTATTAACCCCTCATAAAATCCTTGTAGGTCATTCATAACTTACTTCTTCACATCCTGGAAAAAATAAAACATAGAAAAGGGGTGAGCTCAAATGCCCAGTAAGGATAACAATATAGCAGAAACTTTCATAAATAAGAATAAACATTTAAGGCAATGTATAACTAAAACAAATGCCTTTTAAATATGAACATTCAACATGGTATGGCATAAATAAAATAAAATAATGCCATTTACTTATTCACATGGATATTCTACTAATCGAATAATCACATGCAAAAATCAATAACCACTTTCATAATGTTGGAATGCATAATGCCAGACTATCATAACCACATAGCCAAGGCCTCGTTCCAAGACTACAAATAAGATTTTGTCAAGGCCTTGTGCCAAGACACTAGTTTGTCTCATGAGACCTACCGATGCAATTTTTTTAGAAGATTCTTATGTTTAAAATTGATAAAATATACTCCAGTGTTTTTATGAAAACAATATGCAAGCTTATGAAAACAAAATAACTAATTCTGAGACTCCCCGATTAATTACAGGCCATGATGGGTCCACTCCCAATCCCTTCCTGTCTACCAAACTCGAGAGTCAGGTTTTCTGAAAACATTTTTAAGCTTGCGTTAAATACGTATACATTTGCACTGGATTTTCATATATTTGAGAGAAATATCTCTCTTTTGAAATCATTTAAAAATCAAATAATTATAAAAGAAAACCTTTTCTTTGAAAATATTCTTATAAGCTTGTAAGAGAAGCTTTGAAGATTTTATAACGGCGGAAAATAGCCGCACTCGCCGTATAAGTAAAAAAAACATTCTTACCTTAATTCTATCGAAAAGGTTAAAAAGGACCTTGTTTTGAAAACGACCGAAAGATTCCTTTATAAACCACTTATAAAAGTCAAAAAGGGTATAAATGACTTTAACTCATATTTTAGTAAATAGTAAAAATGTTTTGAAATGCATTTTTAAGAAACATGGATGTGGATGATAAAGAAATCCCAGTAGATTATTACGTATAAACAACCTTGGATAATGAAGAGGTTGTAAAGTAAACCCTTACCTTGTACTTTTCCTTGGTTGGGGTAGGTTAACCTCCTGTATAATGGTGAAATAGTTGTTATTAAATTATACAAGAATCATATATAATAATATGATATCATATATGATCTTTTAACATTGATTTGTTAATAATATCTTAGAATTATCGTCGTTTTGGGAGTTAACTTACTGATTTTCTCTTATATGTTTTGTTACATAAGCCATGGTTGTTGTATCTTATTCATATCCAGAATGATATCTAGTCCTTAAACATCATTTTTAAATCATCAAATGATAATTATACTTGAATGGATACGATGGAGAATGAATCTCATCGCGTTCGTGGAGACGGTAGTCCGTACGTACGCACGAGCGACAATATCATTCTTTCGATATTAGAATAATATATAAATGGATGGTATATCATATATACATAATCATTAACATGTTATATTTATTATTTACATGAGTTACACATCATTATTATACCCATCCAAATAATAATATATTGAATAACAATTACACCACGACGTGGAGACGGTAAGCCGTACGTACGCACGTATGGTGACATGTTATTCAAAGGGTGGATAGAATACTGAATATGGTTGTACCATATTTATAATAACATCACAGTATATGTAAGATACTGGAGTTATTATTTTATAATGGTAAGAACAAAGAAAGAGGAAGTGGAAGAAGAAATGAACTTGGAGAAGGGTGGTGAAATCATTACCTCTTCTTCGGGTTCTTCCTTTTGATTTGATCAAAAGGGCTCCTTAGGTTGGATTTCTGATCAAACTAAGGCCTCTAGGTTGTATTGAGGGATGTTGGGAGAGTATTTGGGTAGAGTTTGGTCGAACCAAAAGGATTTTAAGGTGTGAAGAAATGAGAAGGAGGAGTGCCCTTTTATAAGAGGGGTGAGGGGCACCTTTGGAAAATTTAGAAATATTAATTTATAATAAATTCATATTCGGTTTCTAATGGCTCCAAAGCTTATTATTCAAAAGTTAAGGTGGGGATAGGTCGAAAACCACTCAACCAATAGAATTTAGATAGGTTTGGGTACTTATATTAACCTTATCTTTAAGAATTAACTCTAAGTTAATTAGTTTCACTTTTACAATGTCTCTTTGTATTTTTATATAATATGGTTAATAAACTTACTATATACATCCAAGAGACACCCAAGTGGTCCATTAATGATTAACCTATCATTATATAAGTCTCTTGGCCGAACCTTAGATTTTTAGGAATTTAATATCAATTAAGAATATAATATTTGTTTTAAGAACTCTTTTATGTCAATTTTGACACTATTCAATAGTTGATTTTTGTGAAACTCATAACAGATTGATTACTTCGAACAAAGTCAATTAAATCAATCCTAATATATCATATTATCCTATAAAATTAGTTTAATTCATTAAAGGTTTCATATTATATTTATTTGGGTATTTATAATATCAATTATTTTAATTTTTCACTATTATAGTAATTACTGCATCATCATTGTGTCATAAATAAAATAAATTATATAATGTCTAAAAATTATAAATAAAATATCATTATGTAGGAAATCTTTTTATCTTTCTAATTAATATTTATAATCTAAAATACAACATATATAACCCTATGTAACAATTGGTTTTCTAAAAGATATATGCTTGTGTCATTTTTGTATTCATTTTAACTTAATTAAAATAAAGTGTCATTATCACTTACAAGTGGATCCATGGGGTCCCAAAATAGACCCAACGATTCCCATGGTCGACCATGTATCAACCAATAGTGTTAAGACACGTTTTAGGTTAATTTAGTATTATTATAATATTATTTGTTTAACCCTTATTTACCGGATTTACCCTTAACCATGGTAAATAAAATATTTACCGCAGTAATTATTCAAAATGTCTAAAAATAAAAGTTACCTATTTACATAATTTGAAAATCCTGATTCAAAATATGGAATCCATTTTCCTAAATTCAAAACACAGAAGTGGCAGAAATTAATTTGAAATTAATTCCCGCTGTCAAAACAAAAAGCGTGTTTTTTAAGAGATAATAACTATCAAAAGATTGACACTCGTTTATGTTCGGTTTAATTGTAAAATTATGTCCAATGACCAACATTATATTAAATGGTAAAAATATATTCTAAATATACTTTAAAACCACTCAAATTCATAATTTATCACTATTAATTATTTTGATTAAAAAAGTTGTTTTTAATTAAAACTTAGTAATTTTCACTATTCATCAAAATATGAAAGTTATCCGAAATGTACAAAAATTTCACCTTAGGCTAAATTTGATATTCCGAATCCAAAAATGAAGTCCATTTTCAAATATAAAATATATATAATTTCAAAAAGTAGGTATTACTATTCATAACGGCTAGTTTGATTAGTTGTGGTGTGTTAGAACTCGGTGTTGCGTACAACACACGCTATCACATTATTCAAAGAGAAGCGTACCGTAGAAGCTTGGGGTGTTACATTCTCCCCTCCTTCAAATAATTGCGTCCTCGCAATTTCTAGGGTATTACTGCATAAAAAGACTCGGGTGGTTCTTCATCATAAGTTCCTCGGGTTCCCACGTTGCCTCTTCCATCTTATGGTTTCTCCACAAAACTTTTACCAGACGCGTCGTCCGGTTTCTCAGCACTTGTTCTCTCGTATCAAGAATCTTGACGGGCTCTTCGCAATAAGACAGATCGGGTTCCAGTTCTAATTCCTCGTAGGTGAGTACATGCTTCGGATCAGGCATGTATTTCCTCAATAGAGATACGTGGAACACATCGTGAACTTTGGAGAGACTTGGCGGCATTGCCAATCGGTAAGCTACAACCCCAATTCGTTCTAGAATTTCGAGAGGTCCGATGTACCTGGGACTCAATTTACCTTTCTTACCAAAACGTATGACTCCCTTCCACGGAGATACCTTCAGAAAAACATGATCACCGACTTGAAATTCCAAATCCTTCCTTCGATTATCGGCATAGCTCTTCTGCCTACTTTGAACTGCTTTGATGTGATTTTGGATTACTTTCACCTTTTCCACCATTTCCTCCACCAGTTCTGGGCCTACAAGTTTTCTTTCACCAATGTCATCCCAACAGGTTGGTGTACGACATCTCTTTCCGTATAACGCTTCATATGGTGCAATCTGAATACTCGAATGGAAGCTATTGTTATAGGAAAATTCTACCAAAGGTAAATATTGATCCCACATACCCTGAAAGTCAAGTGAGCAAGATCTCAACATGTCTTCTAAGGTTTGAATAGTCCGTTCTGATTGTCCGTCTGTCTGAGGGTGGTAAGCAGTGCTCAAATGAAGTTCAGTATCCAGGGATTTCTGAAGACTTTTCCAGAATCTTGAAGTAAAACGGGGATCACGATCAGAAACAATCGATAGGGGTACTCCATGAAGTCTCACAACTTCATTAATATATAGTCTTTCTAGACGTTACAGGGGTAGATCTTCTCTTATAGCAAGAAAATGTGCTGTCTTGGTAAGACGATCAACAATAACCCATATTGCATCATTCCTTCTAGGAGTCTTTGGTATCCCCATTACAAAGTCCATCATAACATTGTCCCATTTCCACTCCGGTATGGGAAGAGGTTGCATGACTCCTCCAGGCTGTTGCCTTCCAGCTTTCACTTGTTGACAAACCATACATCTTGACACAAAATCAGCAATCCCCCTCTTCATGTTGTCCCACCAAAAATGTTCCTTCAAATCTCTATACATTTTGGTGCTCCCAGGGTGTATAGAGAAATTCGAACTATGAGCATCATCCAGCAATTCCCTTTTTAGATCAGGTATATTGGGAACACAAAGTCTCTTCCCGAATTTCAAAATTCCATCTTCATACACAAAGTCTCTCAATCTCTCATCATTCACAGCTGTAATCTTCTTTTGGAATTCTTCATCATCGGTCTGAGAACTCTTAATCCTTTCTAGTAAAGATGGTTTGGCAACCATTTGAAAAAGCATTGATGTTTCACCTTCCCTGGTTATTCCCATGTCCATCTTCACTAGATCCATGAAAATTGGATCCCTTTCAATTCTCATATTGTTCAAAACTCCATGGTCTTTTCTACTCAAAGCATCTGCCACCTTGTTTGCCTTCCCTGGGTGGTAGTGTATCGTACAATCATAATCCTTGAGTAATTCAAGCCATCTCCTTTGCCTCATGTTGAGTTCTTTTTGTGAGAAAATATACTTCAAACTCTTGTGATCAGTATAAATCTCACACTTTTCACCATAGAGGTAGTGCATCCATATATTCAAAGCAAAGATCACTACTTCTAACTCGAGATCATGAGTAGGATAGTTTTGTTCATGAATTTTCAACTGTCGTGATGCATAGGCAATAAATCTATCATTCTGCATAAGGACACAGCCAAGTCCTTTCTTCTATGCATCACTATAAATAACGAACCCATCATTCCCCGATGGTAGAGTCAATATAGGAGCATTGACTAATCTTCTCTTCAGTTCTTCGAAACATTCTTCACACTCTTTTTTCCAAACAAATTTAACCCCTTTACGTGTGAGCTTCGTTAATGGGTTAGCCAATCGGGCAAAATTCTGGACGAAACGTCGATAATAACCTGCCAAACCAATAAAACTACGTACCTCAGTTATACTCGTAGGTACTGGACATTCTTGGATTGCCTTGGTCTTAGAAGGATAAACAGAGATTCCATCTTTAGAGACAATATGGCCAAGAAAAGAAATCTCCTGAAGCCAGAATTCACACTTGCTAAACTTCCCATATAATTCATGCCTCCTCAGAGTCTTCAAGATAATGCGCAAGTGATTTTCATGATCTTCGTAGGTTTTGGACTATACCAGAATATCATCAATAAATACCACCAAAAATTCATCGAGATACTCCTTGAAAACTCTATTCATCAGATCCATGAATACAGAGGGTGCATTAGTCAATCCAAACGGCATTACAGTAAACTCGTAATGCCCGTCCCTGGTTCGAAATGCTGTTTTCGGAATGTCTTCCTTCTTCACACACAACTGATGGTATCCAGATCGAAGGTCAATCTTTGAAAAGTATTGAGCTCCATGCAGTTGGTCAAATAAATCATCAATACGAGGTAGGGGATACTTGTTCTTTATCGTTATAGCATTGATCTCCCTGTAGTCGATACATAACCTCATAGATCCATCTTTCTTTTTAACAAAAAGAACAGGGGATCCCCATGGAGAAACACTAGGGCGAATAAATACCTTATTACTCAATTCCTTTAGTTGTTTCTTTAGTTCGACTAACTCTACAGTGGACATTCTATAAGGGGTCTTCGATATAGGCCTTGATCCAGGAATCAAATCAATAGAAAACTCAACTTCTCGTTCTGGAGGATGTCCAGGTAAATCTTCCGGAAATACATCTACAAATTCTTTCACAATAGGTACATCCTCTATTTTAACATTCCTTTCCTCACCGACAGTTATTTCATTCTCTTCCTCCCCAACAATTGAATTAAGTTGAGCTACTGGGGGTGGATCTAAATAAGAATTAGGTGGTGATGATTCTGCTCTAAAAATAAGGTGCTCCTTATCATTATCATCAAGAATCGTAACCTCTTTCTTCTTACAATAAATCTTCGCATCATAGTCCGAAAGCCAGTCCATACCGAGGATTATATCAAACTCAATCATAGGTATGACGATGAAATCAGCAGATAAAGAAAATTTATGTGCTCTAATGGGGACTGATTCACAAAACTTTGTTGCAACGATACTTCCCTTAGGAGTTTTAACTGACAACTCCCTTATTAAATAAAATTGGAAATATCTAATTTTCTTAGCAAACTAGGAAGATATGAAACAATGTGATGATCCAGAATCAAATAATGAATTTGCTAAACTTGAGGAAACCATTAAATTACCTGCCACCACGTCTTTCGGAGCTTCTACCTCAGCAGTAGTGATAGCATAAGCCTGGCCATGATCCCTTGGCCTTTTCTAAGGTAAGTTCTCCTGACGCTTAGGACATGCATTTGCATAATGCCCCATCTCCCTACAATTGTAGCACTGAACGTTGGTAGCTTCCTTCTTCCCCTTGCAATCATGAGCTTGGTGGCCTTTTTCACCACACTTGTAACAGACTCCCATTCCCTTCAAGCAAGTACCAGGATGTTTCTTCCCGCATTTACCACAAGATGGATATTCAACCTTTCCCTTCTTCCCCTTATTTCCATTCCCAGATTGATCAGCAGGTCTCTTCTTCTCTTGCTTTGCTTTAAAGTCATAAGACTTAGAGAATTCCTTTTCGGTCTTGATAGCACATGAGACAATGTCTTCGTACGATGAAAAGGATTGTGAGACTAATGCTCGACAGAGAAATGGTTTTAACCCATCAAAGAAACGATCAATCTTACTTCTTGGGTTGCGAATATAATCTCCAGCATACCTCGCTAACCTTGTAAAGTTAGCCTCATACTTTGTGACATTCTCATCCTCCTTCTGTCTCAGACTCAGAAATTGCCTTTCCATATCTGCTCGATGGTCGCGAGGGAAGTATTTTTCTAAAAATAGATCTTTGAACTCCCTCCATTCCATATTTGATACTTCATCATCTTCCTTCATGTTCTGAATCAATGACCACCATTGATCAGCATCTCCAGTGAGGCGGTAAACTGCCATGATAACTTTTTCCCTTTCACTGCTCCCCAAAGCCTGAAATATTTTCTCTAGGGAAAATATCCATTGCTCAGCTACTAAGGGATTTGTATTCCCATTGAACGTTGGTGGTTGTTGCCTCATGAATCGATCTAACATTGATCCTCCACGCTGCGGATCAGGGTGCTCCATACGGGTAAGGTTATTATTCATAACCTGAGTAAGTTGTCCCAGTATGGTGATTAGATGATCAGCACCAGTTGCATCACCAGCCCCACTATAATTATCTTGATCAGGAGGGCAATCCCTACATGGAGTGCGTGCATTGATACGGTTTCCATTTCATCCACTAGGCGCCATTTCTAAATAATGGCATAAACTAGATCAGTTTATGAATCAAAATACATAATCCCATACTTATAAAACACTTAATATAAATTGAACTATTTATGGATATAATCCATAATCATAATAATGTTTTCTTTTAGGAAGTATATACTCATAATCCCTTCAAAATGATTTGTAAAGAAAATGAGAGTTATCCTAAGCATATCCCCCGGGAGTGTCGTAACCAAGAGTGCAGCAAGGACCGTTGTCGTGCACCAGTTCCCGTTCGAGTCTAGCTCAAAGCGGTGTTTTCGGGTTTTACCCCTAGGTACATCTGTGCCAGAGCCGCCTCTACCTGCTCGTATCCAGACAGGGATGTATTTCTTGGAAAACTCACAAAATCTCTACAATACCAAAATTCTAGGAAGTTCTTCTATACTAATCCTCAAAGTTCATCTTAGGTCTACGTGCTCTAATTAGAGTTTATCTAAATCTAGCTTCCAAGGTTTGTACTAAACTTCCTCTGATACCAACTGTAATGCCCCGACCCCAGTTACCCAGAGTCGGTGCATTATTACATAACATTGGCATGATCAGAAGAAAGATCAAATCTCGAAAGACCGATTGGTTTAGTAGCCTTGGAAACACTAGATATATTCATAAGTTTTACATTACATCATAAAATGAAAAACTACTACAACAACATAATTTTTCCACAATCCACACTATTAACCCCTCATAAAATCCCTGCAGGTCATTCATAACTTACTTCTTCACATCCTGGGAAAAATAAAACATAGAAAAGGGGTGAGCTCAAATGCCCAGTAAGGATAACAATATAGCGGAAACTTTCATAAATAAGAATAAACATTTAAGGCAATGTATAACTAAAACAAAAGCCTTTTAAATATGAACTCTCAACATGGTATGGAATAAATAAAATGAAATAATGCCATTTACTTATTCACATGGATATTCTACTAATCGAATATTCACATGCAAAAATCAATAACCACTTTCATAATGTTGGAATGCATAATGCCAGACTATCATAACCACATAGCCAAGGCCTCGTGCCAAGACTACAAATAAGATTTTGTCAAGGCCTTGTGCCAAGACACTAGTTTGTCTCATGAGACCTACCGATGCAATTTTTTTAGAAGATACTTATGTTTAAAATTGATAAAATATACTCCAGTGTTTTTATGAAAACAATATGCAAGCTTCTGAAAACAAAATAACTAATTCTGAGACATCCCGATTAATTACAGGCCATGATGGGTCCACTCCCAATCGCTTCCTGTCTACCAAACTCGAGAGTCAGGTTTTCTGAAAACATTTTTAAGCTTGCATTAAATACGTATACATTTGCACTGGATTTTCATATATTTGAGAGAAATATCTCTCTTTTGAAATCATTTAAAAATCAAATAATTATAAAAGAAAACCTTTTCTTTGAAAATATTCTTATAAGCTTGTAAGGGAAGCTTTGAAGATTTTATAACGGCGGAAAATAGCCGCACTCGCCGTATAAGTAAAAAAAACATTCTTACCTTAATTCTGTCGAAAAGGTTAAAAAGGACCTTGTTTTGAAAACGACCGAAATATTCCTTTATAAAACACTTATAAAAGTCAAAAAGGGTATAAATGACTTTAACTCATATTCTAGTAAATATTAAAAATGTTTTTAAATGCATTTTTAAGAAACATGGATGTGGATGATAAAGAGATCCCAGTAGATTATTACGTATAAACAACCTTGGATAATGAAGAGGTTGTAAAGTAAACCCTTACCTTGTACTTTTCCTTGGTTGGGGTAGGATAACCTCCTGTATAATGGTGAAATAGTTGTTATTAAATTATACAAGAATCATATATAATAATATGATATCATATATGATCTTTTAACATTGATTTGTTAATAATATCTTAGAATTATCGTCGTTTTGGGAGTTAACTTACTCATTTTCTTTTATATGTTTTGTTACATAAGCCATTTTTGTTGTATCTTATTCATATCCAGAATGATATCTAGTCCTTAAACATCATTTTTAAATCATCAAATGATAATTATACTTGAATGGATACGATGGAGAATGAATCTCATCCCGTTCGTGGAGACGGTAGTCCGTACGTACGCACGAGCGACAATATCATTCTTTCGATATTAGAATAATATATAAATGGATGGTATATAATATATACATAATCATTAACATGTTATATTTATTATTTACATGAGTTACACATCATTATTATACCCATCCAAATAATAATATATTGAATAACAATTACACCACGACGTGGAGACGGTAAGCCGTACGTACGCACGTATGGTGACATGTTATTCAAAGGGTGGATAGAATACTGAATATGGTTGTACCATATTTATAATAACATCACAGTATATGTAAGATACTGGAGTTATTATTTTAGAATGGTAAGAACAAAGAAAGAGGAAGTGGAAGAAGAAATGAACTTGGAGAAGGGTGGTGAAATCATTACCTCTTCTTCAGGTTCTTCATTTTGATTTGATCAAAAGGGCTCCTTAGGTTGGATTTCTGATCAAACTAAGGCCTCTAGGTTGTAGTGAGGGATGTTGGGAGAGTATTTGGGTAGAGTTTGGTCGAACCAAAAGGATTTTAAGGTGTGAAGAAATGAGAAGGAGGAGTTCCCTTTTATAAAAGGGGTGAGGGGCACCTTTGGAAAAGCTAGAAATATTAATTTACAATAAATTCATATTCGGTTTATAATGGCTCCAAAGCTTATTATTCAAAAGTTAAGGTGGGGATAGGTCGAAAAACACTCAACCAATAGAATTTAGACAGGGTTGGGTACTTATATTAACCTTATCTTTAAGAATTAACACTGAGTTAATTAGTTTCACTTTTACAATGTCTCTTTGTATTTTTATATAATATGGTTAATAAACTTACTATATACATCCAAGCGACACCCAAGTGGTCCGTTAATGATTAACCTATCATTATATAAGTCTCTTGGCCGAACCGTAGATTTTTAGGAATTTAATATCAATTAAGAATATAATATTTGTTTTAAGAACTCTTTTATGTCAATTTTGACACTATTCAATAGTTGATTTTTGTGAAACTCATAACAGATTGATTACTTCGAACAAAGTCAATTAGATCAATCCTAATATATCATATTATCCTATAAAATTAGTTTAATTCATTAAAAGTTTCATATTATATTTATTTGGGTATTTATAATATCAATTATTTTAATTTTTCACTATTATAGTAATTACTGCATCATCATTGTGTCATAAATAAAATAAATTATATAATGTCTAAAAATTATAAATAAAATATCATTATGTAGGAAATCTTTTTATCTTTCTAATTAATATTTATAATCTAAAATACAACATATATAACCCTATGTAACAATTGGTTTTCTAAAAGATATATGCTTGTGTCATTTTTGTATTCATTTTAACTTAATTAAAATAAAGTGTCATTATCACTTACAAGTGGATCCATGGGGTCCCAAAATAGACCCAAAGATTCCCATGGTCGACCATGTATCAACCAATAGGGTTAAGACACGTTTTAGGTTAATTTAGTATTATTATAATATTATTTGTTTAACCCTTATTTACCGGATTTACCCTTAACCATGGTAAATAAAATATTTACCGCAGTAATTATTCAAAATGTCTAAAAATAAAAGTTACCTATTTACACAATTTGAAAATCCTGATTCAAAATATGGAATCCATTTTCCTAAATTCAAAACACAGAAGTGGCAGAAATTAATTTGAAATTAATTCCCGCTGTCAAAACAAAAAGCGTGTTTTTTAAGAGATAATAACTATCAAAAGATTGACACTCGTTTATGTTCGGTTTAATTGTAAAATTATGTCCAATGACCAACATTATATTAAATGGTAAAAATATATTCTAAATATACTTTAAAACCACTCAAATTCATAATTTATCACTATTAATTATTTTGATTAAAAAAGTTGTTTTTAATTAAAACTTAGTAATTTTCACTATTCATCAAAATATGAAAGTTATCCGAAATGTACCAAAATTTCACCTTAGGCTAAATTCGATATTCCGAATCCAAAAATGAAGTCCATTTTCAAATATAAAATATATATAATTTTCAAAAAGTAGGTATTACTATTCATAACGGCTAGTTTGATTAGTTATGGTGTGTTAGAACTCGGTGTTGCGTACAACACACGCTATCACATTATTCAAAGAGAAGCGTACCGTAGAAGCTTGGGGTGTTACACCGATTTTATTTAGCACGTGTTTCCAGACTCTATGGGTAGTTTCAACAAGGAAAAGGCCTTAGAAACTCTCGGATTGGCTGATGACAAGGCTCCGAAGATTGCAACTCTATCAACAAACTTCCGGATTCTGGAATTATGGGTGCAAGGACTTATCGTACCGAGAAAAGGTGATAAGGACAGCTTGAAGAAAAGTGAGATCTATATCTTAGATTTACTGATAAATCTAAGGAAGTTTAACTTGATGAAGCATATTCTTCTTAATATTGAAAATTTGAAGAAGGGGAATCTGAGAGCTCAGATTATTATGTATCCAGCAATCCTCTCCAAGTTGATTGTCCGATGATTTGAGTCTTTCAAGGAGGCTTGCAAATCTAAGCCAAGAGTTTGAAAGATCAGGCTGCTCAGCGATGGCACGCTTAAAAGAATGAATATAGATTTTGACAAGAAGTCTGGAAAGTTTATTGATCTACCTCCTCAAGAAGAAGTGGCTCCAAAAGTTGCTGATCCGGAATCATCTAAGCCAGTAAGAAAGAGAAAGCTGAAAGAAGTGGAAGAACAAGCAGAAAATCCTAAGTCTAAGGAAGTCCATTACGCACCTCCAAAGCCTAAGAAGAAGAAGATCTATCCTGATGAGGTTGTTACAAAGTGGAGAGCTGACAAAGAGAAGAGGAAAGAAGGGGATCCGCAGTTCGGACTGGACCCTGCAGAGGATAAAGCTTTGAAGGAAAAAACTACTGATGAGCTTGAGAAACAAGCTAAGGAAAAGAAGCTTAAGAATGAAATGTCAGAAGCTGAGGCAGTCCAAGCGTTGTTGAAGTTCAAGGAAATGGTTTCAACAACAATTCCAGTTCCGAGATCTTTCTCCCTGGAATCTCTACCTGAGACTCCAGGAAGAAATCTCGTTGCTCCGGAACAAGCTGTTGCTACTAATACTGAGGAAGTAGAGCAAGTAGAACAAGTTGAAGAGGCTGCTGAAGGAAGTGGTGAGACAGGAGATGTGCTAAAACAAGTAGACGAGTACAAGGGAACTCCTTCGGAACACTTATCGCTCCGAACTTATGAAGCTGAATCTTCGAAACTTGTTACTCCTGCAATGGAAGAAGAGAAAGGGGAAGAAGAAGTTGCCTATCATGGAGAAGAAGAAAAACTTTTACGTGATATTGCTCAGATGGAAAATGTAGAGGTTGGTGTTCAGGAAGTTGCTGATGAGGAAGATTTTATTGTACAAGTTTCTGACAGTGAGAAGAGAACTCCGGAACAGGTTTCAATTCCGAAACAAGATAAGGGGAAACAAATTCTTGTTGATACTCCAAGTTTAGAAAAGAGGATGAGAAAGGAAGCTGGCAGTTCTTCTAAGAGAAAGTTGGAGCTTATTGAGGAAGAAAACTCTCCGAGCAAGATTTCAGATTCGGAGTCATCTTCGTTGGGGCATGACTTTGTTGTTCAGTCTTTGAAAAAGTTGGGGGGAACCATTCCGACCTTCTCAAGTATTGATTCACGATGCCAGATGCTCCAACATGCATTGAATCAGAAAACAAACTCTGTATCCATGGTTATGGATAAGTGTGTTGAGATTGAAGCCCAGTTCAAAAACTTCTTTATTGGTTACGATGCTCATAAAAGATCTTGCAATAGGATGACAAGCTGGTCTATGAAGACTGTGGAAGAGATGAGGCTTTTCGATGAGTTTCAAGATAATGTTAAGGATGCCTTTGAGACTGAGGACAAGATGATTAATGAGCTGACTGCATCCTTTGAAGAGAAGTTGACAGAGGAAAAGAAATTTCGGATTCAGGAAGTAAGAGATCTGAATGGGAAGCTCAATTCCGTTTCTCAAAATTGGAAATTTCAAAGGGATCATCGGATTGATTTTGAAGAGAGGATGAAGGCTCAGGGAGAGAAAATGAAAGCTCAGGAAGAAAAGTTGAAGGCTCAGGGAGAAATAATTGAACCTCAATCCTCATGAATAGTGGTCTTAGAGAAGCAATCCGAAGAAGATCATAAAGACCACAAGAAAATCAAGACTATTCTAAAGGGCCTCATGTCTAAGGAAAAAGATCTGAAATAACCCAATCCGATCTTTTTGTTGTTTTTTTTGTTGTTGCTGAGATTACAAATTTTAATAAAAATTGTGTCTCTTGTTTCTTTTTTTTGTCATTACTAATATCTCAGGTACTTTATTAAGTTTTTCCATTCCTTACAATTCTTTTTGAAAATCACAAAGGGGGTGAAGGAAAAGATCCTTAAGAAAAAGAAGAACTCTAATAAGAGTTTATCAAAGGGGGAGAAAGAAAAATCCCCAAGGAAAAAGAACTCTAATAAGAGTTTGTTTAAGGGGGAGTTTTTCTTAAAGAAGACCTTCTTATGAAATGTCACTCTGGAATTTTGAATACGATCCTTAGAGTTTCAAAGCCTAAGGGGGAGTTATTCGTATTCATCTATATCCTTAAAACAAGGGAGATAAGCATTAATATGTTTCTTTCTTCTTAGAATCATTGTTTTTCGTAAGGATGTTTGTGCTTTCCAAAAAGGGGGAGATTGTTGAGTCAATAAGGTTTTCCTTATGACTTTTCCATTCCTTCTTGTTTTGAAAATCACAAACACCTTATCTTTAAGAAAATTGCTTTTATAAGGAAAATTGCTTTCTTAAGGAAAATCGCTTTTATAAGAAAAATTATCCTTATCATATTTTCATTCATATTTTTCATAAGTATGAGATTCAGATTCATTTTATCGGAATCATTAAAACCTTGATATAAAGCATTCTGTTTAGTATTCGGATTCTGGATAAAGAACTATAAGGAAGTCTCATTCCGAATTCCAGATATGATCCCTGACTAAGTTCTATTCCAGGTTCAGGATACGAATTCTGAAGAAGAATTCTCAATACGAATTCTGAAGTAGAATTCTCATTACGAATTCTAATGAAGAAATTCTATTCCGAATTCTCATTACGAATTCTGAAGAAGAATTCTCATTAAGAATTCTAATGAAGAAATTCCATTCCGAATTCTCATTACGAATTCTGAAGAAGAATTCTCATTACGAATTCTAATGAAGAAATCTCATTCCAAATTCTCATTACGAATTCTGATGACGAATTCTCATTATGAATTCTGATGACGAATTCTCATTACAAATTCTGATGATGAATTCTCATTACGATTTCTGATGACGAATTCCTATTCCGAATTCTCATTCCAAATTCATCTATTAAACAGAATCTGATTATCATTATTTTATACACTCTAAATTTATTCACTCCGAACCTTCACTCCGAAGTTTTCATTCCGAACCTTTATGTTAGAGTTTGAAACGATGTCGTACATTTTGTTACACTTGTTTTGTTATAAAACGATGTCGTCTGTTTTGTTATAAACTAACCGTTGTCTAAGTGACACGTGTACAGGTCCCTCCGATCTTTAAGGAAAATATGACCGTTGGAGAAGGATCCGACCTTACCTATAAATAGGAGCTCATTTGAAAGAGCTCGTAGCTGTTGGAAAAACAACTGAGTTTTGTGCCTACATGCTGTTGAAGTGAATTCTAGAGAGAGAGGCTCTTATTAACTCTCAAAGCTTCATGCGACTCCGAATGTTGGTGATTACATTCGAGGACTTCCGGGGATAGGAAGAAAGAGGTGCCGACTACCTTAAAGTTCGAGGGCTTCCTTGCTGAGAAGGACAGAGGTTGCCAACTACCTTGAAGTTGAGGGCTTGCGGGGATAGCGAGACAGAGACTCTGATCTTCATATCGAGGGCTTACCCTGGTGTGGGTAAGACAGACTTGCTTGAAAGTATAAATCAAGGGACCTTTATCCAAGGTTGTTGGATACCCTTCTCTTTGGGTTAAAAGACTATTATCTTGTTACTAGTAGTTTTACTACTTGTTTTTATTCCGCTGCAATTTGTATCTTAAGGAAAGTATAACTTTCTTATACTTCCTTACTTACTCTGATTCATTTAGATTCCATACGCTTTAAGGTAGAATCTCATATTGTAACTTTTGTTAAGTTTCAAATTCCGGAACCATATTTCCGGAACCTACTTTTGAATCTCTTTCCAAGTTTAGTTCGGTGTTAGAGGTGTTGTGAATTTACTTAGTTTAACTTTGTTAAACTTAGCCCTTTCCTTTTCTTAAGGAAACTTTAGTTATTCATAACTAACTTTAAAGGTTTCAAGGAATTTTTAAAGTATACAATTCACCCCCCCTCTTGTATATTGAGCATCTCATATTATATTTCGATCCTACAATAAGTTATATTTTATTCATTTTAAGTACTATTTATTTGTTAACATATTTATTTTTATTTTTATACATGATTTATTGAATTTTTAAAAATTAAATTTCATATTCTTTTCTTTGTGAATTAGTTCATTAACATACCTATGTGTATTATTTTTTTAGTATCGTGCATCTGTTATCATTTCGAAATGTCTTTTTCTACATTATTATTTTTTTAAATATGTTTGGAAGATATTTTAAATTTTTTTAATGATATTAATTCCAAGGATGATCGTTTTCTAATTTTATTATTATGGATTCCCCATAAATGATTTTACTAGAAAATTTTTTCAAATTCTAGGCCAGTGGGATGATTAAATATATCAATTAGAGACATATCCCTTAATCTTGGTAGAATTAAGTACTTGATTCATAGATAAAGGTAATTATAATATAATATGACTGAATGGAAAAACATTTGTCAATTAAATTATAATATTTTAAAATTTAATCCCTATGTACAAATGTAAGATTTTAATTTCATTGATTTATAAAAAGAATTAATTAATTTATATCTAAATATAACTAGACATTTCCCTTGTGATATTGCATCAATGGATGACTTGAGTGAGAAGGTAAATCATAGAATTTAAAAATCAGTTAGTATGACAACAGTTATTAGTTTTAATATTAAATTAAAATATTCATCATAGTTTAATTTTCTTGAAAAGTTTCATATATGTGTCAATATTAGGCACTGGAGAAAATGATATAGATGATATCAAACATAGTTTCTTAGTTATTGATGAGGGTTCACATTGGAATCTGTGATGGTGATGTGTAACTAAACTGATGAATGACAAACACAATGATATGGTGATTAAGAAACCATATTGTGTTTTGAAGAAGCAGATTCTATATTTGTCATTTCCATAAATGTTTTATAATGGTTAGTGGTTCATTTTATGTTTATACATTATTGAAAAATTATTATAAAATATTTCTAACATACCTTTTCATTGAAATTTATTATCATTTAAGATGTTTTCAATTTGGATTTGTGATTTTGAAAACCGTAATCATGGGATTGAAAATAATTAACAAACAATTTTAAAAGCATTTTTTATAGAAATTTTCAAATCTTAGTCCTCATTCATTTTCTAATTTTTCATTTAATTAATTATTTTAAAATTTTATAATATTGGTTTTGTTAGTAGTTATATGATTTTTATTTTGATCATGTTTTAATTGGAACTCTATTTATAGTTGGTTTGTTATGGCCTATTTAAAAGTATGCAACCAACATATTAATACTTATTATTCTTATAGTGATTTTATACTCACATGAATTAATTATTATTGTTGTAAATATATATATATATATCATGTCTTGTGTTATATTCCATATAATATTGGGGTGTGCTAATGTTGGCCTAATTGTAAACATGGACCACCTCAAATGTAATATTTTAATGTTTAATTTCTTTTAAGTGGAATTTAAAGAGAAAATGGTTGCCAATAAATAAGTTTAGAAATGGTACATCAAAATGTAAAATCTAGTATTAACAAAAATTTGATAAGATTTTTCTTAGGGTCTAATATAAATATGATTACATGTGGTTTCTTTTTTAAATGACATATAAAATGGATTTTTATTAGTTTCCAAAGGAAATCCAAAGAGGACTGATTGAGATAGTTTTTGTATGCTTAGCCTTTTATGGTGATGCCTTAGATTTTCAAATTCTAATGGGCTTCATGACTATTACTCACTAGTGCATATGATGGTGAAAGATAATGCATGTTTTGTATATATCATTGTGAGACATGTTCATTTATGTGTATAATATTATTTAGTCGGTAGTTTGATTGTTATTTTTAATATTATTAAATTGATACAATATTTATTTTTCGTTCTTTATAGTTTATTCATAGTTAGTTTTATGATTTGATTTTGTATGATTTTATTTTGTTTTATGGGTTTATAGCTTCAGTATGTATTTATTTTTCTTAACATCAATATATAGTGGGAGTTTGAACAGTAGCTATATATATCAAAAAAACTATTCTCTATTTATACTGCCTCTATTAATGGTTAAAACAAAAATTTTAACACATTTAACAATATTTATATATCATTTAATCTAGTGGTGTTTTAATCCAATTCTATAAAACCTCGAGTTTTTATTCATTATTTCTAAATAAATAAAAATTAATTAATGGCTTGTATTGTATGCTACAAAAAGTCATGGTAGATTTATATAAAATATTTAAATACTTGTAAAAATATTTTTTTTATTATAGCACACACTATACTAATTATTTCTTATGTAATTGACAACAATGTGTTCCTATGATGGCTTGTGTTAAATGAAAGATTGAGTTTTTTCATACAATAATAAATTATTTATTAAGATAGATATCACCAAGAAATTAGAACGTACGAAAGATATAATATTATGCGAATTATTAAAATATGATTTAAACATTATTATAAATTGAATTCTTTTGTGACCAAATAATTATAAAAGAAAATAAATACCAATTGAAAATAATATTTTTGTTTTTATAAAAATCAATTATTCCCACAATAATGTGTCATCTTAGTAAATTAAATTAATTACTTTTATTGAATGACATGAATGAAATTTATATTTTATATATTAAATTAATTTCCTTAAATTCATACATTAAATAATATTTTCCTAAAATAATAACAAAACCATTTTAAGAAAAAAAACAAAATTTTTCTAAAATACATTTTTGTCACCATTTTATGGAAGACTTTTTTTAAAATTATATTTTGTCAATTTTATAAATTTTATTTTAAAGATAATTTTATTATTTGGAAGAGGAATTTAAAAATTATCTTAATTTAATTTTTTGTGCTTTTTTGAATAGTTTTATCTTTTGATGGATACTAAAAATATTGAATTTTTATTGAAAATAGTCTTTTGACTAAATAATTTACAATGTTAAGTTATAATTTTAATTGTTTTAAAGTCAAAATAGTTCAACTATTAATAAATTAATCAACTTTCAGTCATTTAAATCAGTTTTATATTGAATTTAGATATAAAATCTTAGAGAACCTTTCAAAATTTTCACTTAAATTTCTTTTTCTCACCCAGTATATGAGATTAATTTTTTATTAATTTTTATAGCATCACTATTTTTATTTTTTTAAAAATGACTCCATATTTTGAATAAAATGGTCTCAATTCAGTATATATATCTATTATATTTTTTGGGAAATATTAATAGTAAATTTAATAATATTTATTACCGCAATTATGGTTAAACTTGGTAATAAAGGGAAAAAATAATATTATAAATTTTTTAAAATGTCCCTAAAACATTCCACAATTTTTATTTATGATTATTTTTCATAAAAAATAAATATATTATTTGTTATGTAGCCATTTACTTACATTTGGATCAAAATATAACCTCTATATTATTTTATTCAAAGAAAAGACAAAATTTGACGTACTCTAATTTTTAAAAAGTTAAATATTCTTAATATGAAGTTATCCAGGGGATATCATTAACTATAAATAATAATATTAAAAATAAAAAATCTATCTTCCTCATATAATTTTATTTTTAATTTTTTTTGATGAAATAATTATCATAAATAATTATACAATGATGATGTAGAAATTATTCAATAGAAGAAGAAATCAATTAAATGACATTAAAAATATTAGAAATTTTAATTTTAATTAATTATGTTAATCCAAAAATTGTATTAGATAATATTACATAATTGATTTTTATTAATTTGTTTGGTTCTAATATATCATGTTTTCATTATTTTCTTAATGTTAATGTAATGAATAATGTCAAAATCGACACTAATGATATTTTATGAAAATAATATTTTATTAAATTATTTATAAATTATATTTATATTAAATAAGATAAAAAAGATGAAATATTTACTAAAATATCATATTTTGTCCATTTGTGGTCTAATTGACACATTATAACTAAAAAAGATATTCCCCTTAATTGAGGAAAATTTGTTAATGTAGTTAAAATTAAAATAGGTTAATTAGGGGTTAATCAAAATTATAAGGATTAAATGAACACCCAAACATGTCTCACAAATATTAGATGACTTTATAACAGACTTTTCAAATATTACCATCAAATTTATCTAAATTTTAGGTGTTTGTATTGAGAATGGATTTTTTCAAAATTAATATTTTGTAAAATTCCAAAAGTGGCCCTCCTCTATCTTTTAAAAGAGAACATATTCTTCTCTTTTCATCACGTGTAAAAAAAATTCATCCAAACCCTATTAAAATCTACACTGAAATTACCACAATTTATCATATAATCCTTTATTTGGGCACAAATCCAACCAATTAAGACCTATGGTGTGAACCAAAAGGATATATCTGAAAAGTGCTGACATTCATAAACGAAAGTTTTTTTGTATTATTTCATCCTTAAACCCTAAATTAATTTTTATTTCATGATTATATAATAACCAATGTATTTTATATATACAATGATATTGTTATGATATCTTTATTCTCGAAAACATCACAAAATTTAATAAAATGGGATACACAATTATCGTTTGTGGGTACGATGGATAACCACCTAGCAAACTCATGTAATTCATTCATTTATTACCACCATTAAAGGTTGGTAATAGTGATGAATTTATAGTTTATATATGATAAATATTATTTTTATGATGTTATTATGATCCTACAATTTTAATATCACACAAAACATCTTTCTATCCATTTTGTGGGAAAATTATAACATCGTTGGTGTGTACAATAAACTATCACCTCATGAAATAATGTGATTCATTCACAAATAACATGTAATATATTATGATTGTTTTTAATAAACATATGTGATATACATGACATAAAAAATTATTCTCTAATGATTATATACCGTATCATTTTATTTCATTAATATGAAATGAAAATTATAACACAGTTCATGTGTATGCACGGTCAACATTATCCATGAACGTTTTATTTTATTTTATTACGATTAAAAATAAATACATATATAAAAATTAATATATATTATATTTATATCAGGTTTATCATTCTGGAGGTTATGAAATCATGATTTATGTAAGAGGACCAATAATTACAAGTCATCACATTTATGGAAATCAAAGTAGTAACTGTAACAAGGATTTATTAACAAAATATTAATATAAACTCATAATTAAATAACATATAGTATCATATATATGAATACTGTTATATGGTAGATATATGATAAACACAAATTTATTTTACTTGAGATTATTACATGTATGATGTTATTCAAGACATAAGGTAATTGTATTTCTAGTCTCACGTCTATTTCTGCGAGACATATGATATATTTACCACCAAATTACTTGTGCTATGTATATACTCACATGAATAAATCCTAAAATATGTATCTTTATATTTTTGGTTATTAACATATCCATTTTACTATCTCTCTTTCATGGTGTTTAGGTTCAAATTTTATCAAATTTATAAGATAATTTTGTTTCAATTTGACATCGTTGAGAGATACGTTATGTTATGCACTTATATTCTTTTACGATTTGTATATACATCCTGTTAACTGTAGTATCATGAATATGATTATTTTTATTATATTTTAAGATTTGGGTACATTTATTCTCTATTCATTTATAATAATTTTATTCAAAAACCAATTTTTCAAAAAGTGTTTTTAAATGATCATTTATTAATTTGAAAGGAAGATAATTTCAAATATGATTTATTTATTTAAAACAGTTTTCAAATATTCCATTATTATTTTAAAATAATAATGCATTCTAAATATGTTATGATTTCAACATAATTTTATTTCAAAAATTAAAAGAATATTTTCATCAATAATTATTTCAAATGATCTTTCATAACCATTTTCCTGCTAAGATAACGATTTTATGTTATTTTTTATTTACTAGGGATGTGATTCAATGATATTATCCTTATTATTTGAATTGTTTGTTTATGTTTATGATGAATGATTTTTGTTCTTTTGGAACACATGTGTATATTTTACATTTTTTGATGGGTGGGACCTATATTTCCCTCCATTGCATTGGGTAATTTTTTTATATCTTGAGACATACAAGGCTAAAATGGGGAGGGAAACTAGTTCAATAAAGAAATTTTTCTACTAAGATAGTCTTGAGAGTTAACCTTGACTACTAAGATGGTATTGTGAGTAAACATGGACTACTTAATTGGTTTTTGGATTTATCCTTGACTAGTAAGATGGCATGGGTAATGAACCCATTCCAATAAGATAACCTTTCCTATGACCCTTGACTACTATCAAAATAATTTTCGATATTTATGTGTCTCCCAAAATTTCATGTCATATTTCAATTTCATGATTTCATGTTTTATTTTTTTTACTCATATTTGATTCATGTCTTATAAACTACTAATCATTGTTCCATTAACCATGTATATAATCCTTGATATGTAGGTAATGATCTTCCAATGTCATGGTTGTGTTCTCATAACCTTAATTTATTGTTATGCTTTTGTATATCCCTTGTTTACCCTTACTAAGCTTCTTATCTCACCCTTTCATATGTTTCTTTTACCTAAGATATGAAGAAATTTATTATGTTCGATATGTCAAGGAGGATACTAGTAATGATGAAATAGGTTGGATAATGTGTAAATGTATTATGAAATAGTTGTTTATGATTCCTTGTTTATAAATGAACTAAACTAATAATCTCTTTAGGTAGGTGTTTTTAAATTGTATGATATTTTATAAAAGATTACATAATTTATTTTTACATTAATATTGGGTCATTATATATAGTGTCATATCAAAGGTTTAGTTGACTATTGGAACATATGATGTGAAAACCATAGAAATATCTATAAGGATAAGTCTAATTATAGGTTAAAATCCTAGAGTTTTTGTAATGATCAAGAATAATATAGTATTAAACACAATATGTTATAGATTGTAGTTAATTTACCTTATTTATATGGTTTCCCAGTATAATTAGTGTTTCTCACACTATTTGATTTTGGTTTTATTTAGTGGTAAGAAGCAAAACAAACCATGTTAATGTTGAATGTAATGGGAAATATAATAATTGTCCTCCTGTGAAACCAAATGTTATAGGATTTGGAAATAAAATTATTATTTCAATACTCTTAGAAAAAATGAATCCTTATAAAATTAAAATTGATAATAATAGGGAACAAATTTTAATTGAGTAATTCATGAGGCAACATCCACATTTTTGGGGGGTCTTCTGATCCAATTATTAGTGAACAATTGATTGGTACCGCTGAAATGATATTTAAAATCATTATGTTTTCGAAACAGGAAAAATTCACATAGTTTATTTATCATTTATAAGGTAAATAAGGCTAGTCGTGGAATCCTTTCAAGAATATAAGGTCGGAATATCAAATTGAATTCCTGGATTGGGATGAGTTCAAGAACTTATTCTTTAGTAATTATAATATTCAAGTTCATCATACGAAGATTGAGAAAGAGACCCTTTAGTTAATTAAAATGAGTTATGTGTTTGTTGATTCCAACTAATATAATTTTATAGTACATACAAGCTACTCTTCTAATATTATAATCCACACTAAAAGTAAGGTTGATAGATTCTTTAGCGGATTCAAACCTAGTCGTTGAAGGGAAATATCTATAATGGGATTTAGTTTCAATGAAGATATTGTGTATTGTACTATCTAGGTGTAAATAGAGATCAGAGTTACATATCAATCCTATGGTATTGAAAATAAATTAAATATGGAGATTAAATAAAAATATAAAAACTAGGGAGAAAAGAAAATCATATTTCTTGTTTGCTCAATGTGTGGATGGAAATATGGAAGAAAGTTTTTAAGGGTACTGGTAAATGTTTTATATGTTCAAAAATAATTTCATCAGGCATTTAACTACCAATGTAATGTGAGGATATTATCTAATGACACAAATAGAGATAAGGCTGCACAAAATTCACCCCCACACTTCTATTCTTCAAGTGTAATGAAAATGGGAAATATGATAATCAGTGCCTAAATCTAATGTTCAACTATGACGTTCAATGTTATAAACCTTTTAACGACAAAGATAATGGTAAATATAATGCGACCACTATTGGAAATGTAGATTATGACAATGAAGTGGTGGAATGATTGAGTTTATGTTTTTGAATTCCAGAATATTGTTGTATTCATATTTTTATGGTATTATTGAATAATGAAACATCAAAGAACTTGTTTACTTTAGATTTTCCATAATTATTTGAAATCATATTTTGAATGGTTCGTGTAACCATAAATAGTGATTGAGATTCTATGGTCATATTTTTGGAGAACAAAATATTAATTGAAAAATAACCATTATTATGTTCATGTTGATGGTGAAATAGTGAGATCAATAGATGATTGATTATTAAAAAATAAACGGGATAGTATTGATGAAATTGGTACTAAATACACGATGTTTTATGATATCATGGATTGAGTTTATATATTTTTTGGATTTATTGTGTAAGGAATGAGTTAATTTTTAAAAGTATGTAAGTTTTCACTATGGTTTTATGGTAATTCATGTTATTATCATGTTTAAGGAGAATAGTTGATAATTCACTTCAACATATATGGGGTGTCAAAATTAAGAGCTACATCAGGTTTTTTTGGGGGGGGGGGTAAATTATACGTTTATTTTTGAAATTTAGAAACTTTATTTTGATATTTTTTGATTTATCTCTTTTGGAAGGTTTATAATGGTAACATTTATGAACTTTTATTTTTCGAACTTTCAGTTTTTATAGATTAAGGTTTATATGCATTGGATAACATTGGATAACCATTTTTTATTATAACTATAGATAAAGAGAATAAATATTCCTCACATTAGGGATCATATGATCAATTTTTTCATTGGTAATTACAATTTCTATATCATTTATTGGAGTATAAAATAAAGTGTAATTTGATCAATTCTCAACCAATGGATGAAATTTTTCTTACAAAATTTAATGAAATCAAGTAAGTATATATTCTAGTTAAAATCATTCAACATTAGGAATAGTATATTTAAACAAAAAACATTCCCTTGTACCATCATTTTAGATGAATAAAATTGTCTCTTAGATCATCACAAGTTTTTATTTTTGTTATCATTATCTTTAAAATGATCATGATCACTATCACTCTCCAAGATAACTTGATAGTTTTAATTCTATTACATGAACATGTTTTTACCTTCTTATAATTTTTTCTTTGTAAAACAATTAATTATGTTTTGATCTTCAACTTTTACATTCCCACTATATAAGTGGATTTATTATTGAACTTTTTTAAGATACAGGTTCCCCAAAAAGAAATTCTCAATCACAATTTTTTTTTCAAATTGAAATTTCAAATTTCTAGGATGTGATTTTTTAACATATTGACAATATAGAAATGTGACCTCATCGATTGGTACTTCCACTAAATCTCTCTCTGGTTTGTGATGCGATCCACGTATCTCCTATGAAAAAGTTAATACCTCATCCACTATATTTATTAAACTCAGTGGTGGTACGGCTGGATAATGATCTTTTTTAGGAAGAGAAAATAATATGAATTCTAGATCAAAGGGATAAAGTTATAAATAAACTACCACCCACCTGGTTTAAATTTTGAAGAGAAACCACTAATTTAATGTATCTAAATAAAAACTTGAAGATATGATGTGGTAGAGGTATCCTCATTTTTTATTATAGTGATTAATTTTTAGGGTGAAATTTATTTTATGAGGGGTAAAATATAACCCCCATGTTTTTATATTTTTTTCAAATAAATTATAATTCTTTGATGGATTACATTTTATGATACACCAAGTAAACCTTAATTTATACACAAGATTAAATTAAACACAAAAAAGTGATTTTATTTCAATATAGGAATGAATAATTTTGTTTTTGGAAACATGAAACAATGAGTTGCATTGATTGCTTGTATTACACACAAGACTGGGTTTTACCAAACAATAATAAACTATTTATTATGATATTTATCTCCTAGAAATTGTAATGGTTTGAATGAAGAGTATTAATTAAATTATGAAAATATTATTTACACAAGTATATATAATTAATTATTTTAGTAAAAATTAATTATTAATGATGATAAAAATCAATTTAAAATAATGGATGTGTTTTTAAGATAAACTAATTTTTTTCCACAATGATGTTTTTCATCCAAAAATTAAATTAAAGACATTTATTTAATGATATAATTAAAATTTATATTTTATATATTAATATAAAAGGTTTTTAATTCATCTATTAATTTTTATAGAAATAAAATAATAAAAAAAATCAATTATTTATGTATAGAAACAATATTTTTCTAAAAAATGTTTTTGTCACCTTTTAATGGCAGACGTGCTTTATAAATAAATTTTGAAAATTCTATCCATTTTAATTTAAAAAATAAACATAATTTTTGGAATTGTAATGTCATAATTATCTTATGGTAAATATTTTGGTTTTTCCTAAAAAGTTACATCATTTAATGAATAGTTAAAATAATGATTTATAATTAGAAATTGTTATTTCGTATAAATAATTTATAATGTTAAATTATATTTTATTTTATTTAAATTAAAAATAGTTGAATTATACATCAATTAATACAATTTTTGTTATTGGATTCATTTTTATTTTGGATTTTGATTTAAAAACATAGTTATCTTTGAACATTTTCAATTTAAAAACTCGCTTTCTCACCCCGCCATTGAGTTTAATTTTTAATTAATTTTATCCACATAATTGTTTTGAATATATTCAAAAGTAGAATTGATATTATAAATCATATTAACTAAATTCAGTAAATATATACCATTTATTTTTGGATATTCTGAATTTTAAATATAGTAATTTTTATTACAATGATTAAGCGTAAATAAGATAATTAGGCGTAAAAATAAAATTAGAAACATTATAAAATGAATCTAGAACTTGATAAAAATTTCTATGAGTATTTATTGTACATAACGATTAAAATATTGGATATGTGGCCATTTATGGCTATTTGGATGAGATTATAACCATTTTAATATTTTATTCAAAGGAAAGTCAAACTTGTAAAACTCTTGTATATAATAAATGAGTTTTTTTAATATGGGGTCATCTAGAAGATATGTTAGACTACAACTATTCTTTGGAAAAAATTAAATTTTATATTTATCGTGGTTTTATAATTTATATTTTTATTAAATAAATAGATATCATACATAATTACAAAATGATAATCCATTAATTATTTATTTAAAAATAATTAAATTATATTATATTAAAAATATTAAAATAATTAAAATTTTATTTAATTAACAAGTCTCACGAATGTTATGGGTGACTATGACATGTCATTGTTTTATTAATTAGTTTGGTTTGATTATATATTTTATATATATTTTCTTAAAGTCAGTGTAATAAACAGTTTCAAAATCAACTGTAATAAGATGTTATAAAAATAATAATTTATAAAATTATTTAAAAACATAAAAAAATTAAAAAAAGGAAGTTGGGATATTATTTTTTCACCAATATCATAAGTATTTCCATTTAAGTTCCAATAAAAACATTATAATTGAAAATTTTATCCACTTAATATAGAAAAAATATTACCGTAATTAATATTAAAATGGGATAATTAATGGTTAATCCAAATGATAAGCTCTAAAGTATCACTAAAACATTTCTAAAATAAAATTTTTAATGATATTAAATTCTTATAATATATTATCTTGTATTACATTTTATTTATAGGAATTTGGAATGAAATTGAATTTATTATAAATTAATCTTTTGATAAATCCAAAATATCCCCTCTTGTTTGAAAATTATCTCTTCATTTTATCAAACACTTTTTCAAGAAAGTGAAAAACAAATAGTTCAACCAAAAAAGGAAATAAAGGATTTAATAAAGTAAAATTAAAAATTAACATATTTTACCTCTATAAATAATTTTGAGGAAATAGTGTTTACTTGATTAAGTATGTCATCCTTTAAAAGATCCTCGAACCTGAATTCCAGCTTGTCCAAAGATTGTAGGTACTCTTCTACATTGATCTTACCATCATTTAAACCCCTTATCATTATAAATTATTTCCTATTGATCCAAGAACACTACTCTTCATTAGTCGATACATTTAATAACCTACTCATCGTTCTTTTAGAATCTTCATTGATATCATTAATCGTCAAGATAGATTCTTGCATCTCTTCTCATGAGTGCATTAAAAATTCCAAATATTTCTCATGAACTATGACTTATATTTACCCTATAATTCTTTCATGATCTAAAAATAACACTCGTTTCTAGTCCTTTTTAGTAGCTTCATATTCATACCTCCTGTTGGCCTCACTTAAATCTTGCTCCCCAACCTCACAAAGGGAACATATTCTTCTCTTTTATCCACACTCAAATGTCCATTTGGTTCAGAAAGGACTGATCCAAATATTCTCCAAAATTCTCTCCCTCCAGCATTGAATCATTAATTTGAGAATAATTTCAACCAAGAAAAACCATTCGTGTAAATCGAAATGATATATCTGATGAAGAGGTAAGGTCTGTCAATAAACATTTTTGTATTATTTCATCGTAAAACCCATTCATTGTTTTTCATTTTTATATATTATCCTTAGTATATTTAATATACTAATAGGTTTTATTGTTACGTTTATGACTTATTACATCACACACATCAATCAAATGGTATACACAATCATCATTCGTGAGTACAGAAGACTACCACCTCATGAACCGATGTCATTCATTCATCTATTACGACCGTTAATTATTCATAATAATGATTAATTTATTGTTTATATATGATATATTTTTTTTTATTTTTTTATGATACTGGAATGATTATATCACACATACCTTTAGGTTCTCTATTTTTGGGTATACAATAACATTGTTCATGTGTGTAGTAGACTACCGCCTCACAAAATGACGTGATTCATTCACTCTTAACATAAAATAAATTATGTATGGTTTTAATAAACATATTTAACATATATTACCTAAATTTTTTATATAATGATATTATGTCATATAATTTTCTTTCAGTTAATATGAAAACAAAATCAAAACATTATTCCTGTGTACGTATGACCAACGGTTTCCTTAAATGATCTGTTTTATTTTATACTTATAACTTTTATGAATCACCATAACTAAATATATACTGAATATATATATATATATATATATATATATTTAAATCATATTTATCATTATGGATATGGTGAAATCACAATCTCTGTAAGAGGAACAATAATAGTAATTCAAAACATATAGGAAAAACATAGATGTCACTTTAACATGGATTTGTTAATAAATGATTATTATATAATCATCTGTAAATCATTAATGGTATTATATATATATATATTAATATGGTTATGTTGAAAATTTATTTCAGACTTATAATTATTATATGTTACGTTTTAACATGCATGAAGGTAGTCGATACTTAAGGTAAGGGGATTTCTATTGTCACTTCAATTTCAGTGAGACATATGCCATATTCACCACTCGTTTCATTGGTGTGGTGTACATACTCACCATAAATGTAGTCTGCGAACATTATCCTTAAATTTATATTTATTTACATATCAATTTTATGATATATATTTCATGGAATTTGCAGTTCAATAGTAACCAAATCTGAAAGGCAATTTTGTCTCGATATTCCTTATTTGAGAAAAATGTAATGTTTTCCACATTATTCTTTTACTAAGTGTATATACATCATGTTTATATGTTTTATAATTAATCTCCTTATTTTCATGATATTTTTAGATACATTTAATTTTAATCTCTCTTCAGTCCCAAATAAGTTTCTATTCAAAAACCAATTTTTTCTAAACATGTTTTAAAAAAATGTTCTTAAATGATACATTAATCATTTCGAAGGAAATTAATTTGAAATATGTTTCATGTGATTGAATTGGTTTTAAAATATTCATTTAAATGTTTTCAAGTTTATTTTCTTAGAATAATGTTTTCTAAAATTATTATGATTTAGAAATAATTTTATATAAAAAATGGAATGGATATATTCTTCAAGAATTACTTGAAATGATCTTTTACAACAATTTTGTAGATAAGATAACATTTTTTATGTTACTTATACTTTACTAGGGTTTCAATTAATAGATTATATACTTATTCTTATCTTCGTTTTACATTTAAGATGAATGATTTATGTTATTTTGGCACAAATATGTATTGTTTTCATTATTCAACGAATGAGACCTATATCTCCCTCCAAATTCCTTGGGTAATGATTTAGATCTCATGAGATAAACATGGATTAAATATGGAGTGAACCTTGTTCAGTAATGTACTTTTCTCTGCTAAGATAGTCTGGGGAGTAAAACATGGCTTCTAATATGGTCTTGAGAATGAATTGTGACTACTAAGATGGTATTGGGAGTGAACCCTGACTTCCAAGATGGTTTATGGAATGAACTCATTCAACTAGGATAATTTTGTATAATATAGAAATAGTTTTATATATTTATATGTCTCATAAAATTTTATGTCTTATTTCTATGTTATTATTTCATTTATTATTCTTTTTACTATCTTATGATTCATGTCTTATAAACTGCCAATATTTATTTCAGGACTCATGTATATGATATTTGATATGAATGGTATGATCTTCAAATGTAATTTTTTTGTTCTCATACTCAAATGTTCTTTTTATGGTTATGTATCTCCCCTGATTACCCTTACATACCATCTAAGATCACCCTATATTATGTTTCTTTTCCCCAATACAAGAAGAATGGAGTTAAGTGTGTTATGTCCAAATGTGTTCTAATAATTAAGAAATATGTAAGAGAATATGTAGATGTATTACAAGACATTTGTTTATGTTTCCATGTTTCTAATGGCACTAAATTAATATGTTATATGGTTGAGTGTTTTCATAATTTATAAAATATTATGGGAAATTGTGTATTTTATTTATACCTTTATCGTGGTTGGTTATAGCCATAAAATACATCACAGTTCTTAGAAATAAAATCCCCAATAAAAAACAAAATAAATGACACTAAAATATATTTATTGAAAAAATACTAAAAATCGCTACTATATGTATGATATTGATGAAAGATTAATGTCAAAACCAAAATTTGCTTCGGTTTTATAAAATAGTCCTAGAATAATTTGGCACCATTTTAAACCCCCCCCCCCCAAATCTATCTGATGCGTGACCACTATTTTGTTGTTGTGTATCCAAATTGAAGATCAACTTTAATGAAGTACTATGATCAAAATATCTAATAAAACAATTCATAAATCAATTGTAGAGTGTACTTGTTCATCATAATTATTTCATTGGCTTCATGATAATTATTTTTGAGGTTCATTGACCCATCCTTGTTCATGATGAAGAGGATTGGGGTAACCCATAGTGAATTATATGGGAATATAAACCCTTTATCCAAATTCTAATGTTGTTTCATAATTAGATCCTCAAATAAAAAAAATAATCATTATATATGGATTCTTTAATGTTTTTAATGATCAGAGTAAATTTTCGATGAAGAAATAAACCTCACAACTCAAATAAAAATAAATAAATTATTTGAGAAACACAACAGTGAATACCCATACTATAGGCATCTAATCAATCCTGAACATTCCTTGAGTCTCAATCATTTGATCTAGATATGCTTTATCATAGTAAAATAATATCTATACATGATAAGATGATTCCAATGTAGATTCAACCACCTCCTTGCCATTATATATAATTGGATGTTTATTTGGGGTATGGAGGTTGGTTTACTTCTCTCAAAAACTTTTCTAGATCTATACAAGGAATTCCAATCTAATCTAAAAATAGCATTAGATTATATTGAATTGAGTATCATAGAGTTCCCAAGGAAACTCATCCAAATATTTTTGATATTATAGGAGTTATATACGTGGGATTCAATAATTTTCCTACATTACATTTTCATTATATACAACACATTCATGTTTTGTAGTGGTGTTAGAAAAACTCGATTAAACATTTGTGATATAAATGAATGTGTAGAACCAGAATCAAATAATACATTTACTATTCATGAATGAATAACTATCAAGAATTCCATTACTTAATTATAGGGGTACACCTCAGCTATTGTGATGGAATAATATTTCCGTTGATATCTAGTCCCTGGAACTTGCTGTCGTTGGTTGTTGTCAACAACCATAGTCTTTGTTCATTGATTTACATAGTTTCCTGGTTTATTGAACTTAAAAGATAAAACTATTCTTAGAGGGTTAACTGGAGTATTATTTTATTCCATCACAACATGTAGTTATACAATTGTAAATAATTGTATAGGTTCCCTTATTTCACATACATATATCATTTCCTTGTCACCTTCAGATAATTTCTATGTTCATTCATTACATAGTTTTTAGAAGTGGGATATTTCACTTTCTTTCCACTATGAGATTTCTCTATTATTAAATAATGATTAAAATAAATTATCCACTTCTTATATCAATCACCATGATAACCAATAGATTTATCAAACACCATTACATCTTTTATGGAACATCATAAAATTTATTTAAAGTATTTAATTTCAAAAAAATTCAATGCTTCTCATAAACTCTGCATTACCGCAAAAAATAAAATGATAACTTTACATTCATGGGAGATGAAAATTGTTAAAAAATGTCATTTAAGTATTATAAAGTGTTCTTCATACTCCCTAACATATTCATAATCCCTTTTATTTAGTATAAATAAATCCCTCATATTTTTAATTTGGAGAGTGTAGGGAAAAAGCATGAAAAACAACTTCTAAAATTCTTTCTAATCTATCACTTTTATCCCTTTTTCATACATCATATTCTTGATCCATCTTCATCATTTATCAACTTATAACTACATATGATCAAAATATATCATTACCGCATCATTTATAGACCATTGAAATACACAAAAATTCTTTTCAATGTACATGATCAACAATTCTGTGATTAATGGATTGAATGATTCACTGAGATTTTTTTCCTTTATTGCTTAAAGGTCTCAATTTCATCTTGATCATTCCTAGAAAGATGTGTTTTATCCCCCTAATTCATGTTTATATTCAAAAACTTATTTCATTGTGAAAATATCATCAAGAATTTTTTAACTCCTAAACCCATTAGGTTTGGGAATCACATTCAGGAAGTAATCACATTAACCCTCACAAGTGTTTCTAGATCAGTTTCACTTATTTTCATCAATTGAATAAATTAAATAGAAAATTATGTTTTAGATTTTTTAAACTATTAAATATATAAATGGGAAACCTTCAAAATTACAGAGATAACTCCTAAATTACATATATTTATTAACATATTAATTTATAGGTTTTTATCTATGTTATCTAGGATACATTTTCTAACTAAATTCATATAGTTTTTCCAATTAATAGTGGTTCATAATGAGCTTCTAAATGTAACAAGTCGTATCGGAAGACAGTATCAAAGAATGTGTTCCGAAAGGCCTATTTATGATACATTATGTGAGAATCAATTCCATCTCAATGTGACATTTTGGTGCGATCACCCTAAGGTACAATTGTTTTAGACCAAAATTCACTTGAAATATCCTAACATGGTTGTATTTTAGAGAAAATAACATACTCTTTAATTAACCAAATATTAGGGATATGTTTTATTTTTAGTCTTACCCATAAGAATTTCTCATAAGTTTTTTAATCCATGTTACTTAAAATAACCATAATTCTCTCTAATACCAACTATGAAACCCATATATTTAATACAACTAAATTTTGGATTTATCACATAAATATAAACTTAATAAAACCTAATAAGATATAATGGAATATCATATTTGGTAAATTAGTTTCATAAAATAAATCATTAAAACATGGTCATATAATTAATATATAAAAACAATGATACATTTCCTTATATTACTTTGATCATTTAAAACTGCATGAGAGAACCTAGGGATGCATATAAGTAAGGGGTGATATATAAAATCCATTAAGGGAATAATCAAATAATAACATGGTGAAAGTAAGAAATTTTATTCAATTGGAATATAAACATGACATTAAATTGGTTGGAATTACAAACATTAATATTGATGCTTGATATAAGAAGATAGCATGAAGGGAGCAATAGAATGTGGAAGCACCCTAAAACAATAAATTAGCATATGTCAAGGAGAAATTCTAAGAAACAATCACATGGTGTATATAGTAACATTATGTATTAGGATCTTTCCTTAATACCATACATAGAATCTAATGATAAAAAACATTACCTAATCCATTGGATGGCTATATAATAATGTTCCCCCTGTCACATTCATAACATATACACGAATAAGTGTTCCACATAGATCATAAAACATATGAATATATTTTTAAAAATATAATAACATGATTACATAATTTGGTTTGTATACATTATATTCCAAAATAAATTAATTATAAGAACATCTATGTGAATACTATTAAGAGGAAATGAGGATGGGCATTCACTATACAATTGATTGTTAAGGAAAATCACATAGTAATGTAAGCAGCAAAATGAGGGTACATAATTACACACAAAAGTGTTAATTGATAGTGATATGAGTATCTAATCATATTAAATTATATTAAATGTAATAAGGATGCGTAAAAACTTTTCCCAACAAGAAAAAATAATAATAATAAGGATAATAAAAATATTTTTCTTGAATAAAGAGTTTTAGGAGAGGATCCCTTACCATGATAGGGTACTAGTAAAGGAATGGGAGGAGCTTATTAAGATATTTTAGAACCATATAAGGGATATATAGAAATAATGGTAGAGAAAATTCATGATCTAATGGTTTTTAGTGAAGAATAATGTGAGCATTGGTGTGTTTTTATAGCAAAATAAAGGATAATTAATTTTTAATTTCTAAACATAGTTTTTGGAATCCATAAGATAAATTAATCCAAATTAAAATACATACCATATTTTAAGAAAATGGTTTAAGACAAATATGATTGGATTTAATTATATTATAAGGTTGTGAATTAAAATAATTTAAATAATACCCTTAGTGATGTATAAGTGAGTCAAGTCTATAAATAATTGATTCTAAAACCATAAAATATATTCTAGGTTTCTGTGGATTCACTAATGGTTTATAAAATTAATAAAATGAAATAAAAATATATTTTTTAAAGGGAAGACATAATTTTTTTCTTGGATACTCTTTATATTATTTATTACATCACTTTTTTTACTTTTATGATTCAATAACACATACGGAATTACATGCTTTCCCATTAATTTGAATATTTCAAAAAAAATTTAAAAATACACTATTGGATAATTTTGATGTACTAAATTCATAAATAATATTTATTTTAAGAGAATAATTATATAAAATTTTTAATTTAAACTTAAATAAAAAATCCATATATATTTATAAAATGGATTTTTACAGAAATAATTTTCTGACCCCAATAAAAATGAAACATGACATTAAAAACTATAATGTCATTTTTATTTAATTAATATTATTTTATAATAATATTTCATTAAAATAAAATTTATTTCAAAAAATCATTAAATCATTAAATTATTATCCTGATTGAAACTATATATTTCTAGATAAACATATTTTCTTTGATCATATCAAAATCCATTTCTATCATTATTAATATTTAACAATTATAAAATAAATAAATATAAATAAAATAACTATTTCATTAATATAATATCTATGAAATCAAGGGATCTCGTCTATGTCTAAGGGATCTCTACAAACTATAGGGTTTCTCCCCGATAGTTTTGTTTAGCGGAGAATCCCCCCTGCTGGCTATTTCGATGGTTATTATATTATTATGGTGGATTAAGGTTGAATATGGTCTACGGGGTCTTGGTGATCTGGTATCGTTCATATATTTTGGAAATGTTTTTTCATTTTTCTTGGATTAGTGTCCCATGCTTTCAGATCTGATGTAGATTTTGTGATTTTAACTCGCCTTCAACTTCTATGGATCCCCTCCATGGTCTTTGTAATCTATGTCCTCATATATGTATTAGATATGGTTTTTCAACATGGTCAATTCAGGATGTCTATGGTGGCATCATGGTGATGGTTCTATGTGGGTGTTTTAGCTGATGGTGGTGGGCTTATGGCATTTGGGCTGGACGGGTGATGGCTTGTTTGGCATCTAACAACGACAGATCTCATGGCTAGTGCAACGTCTACCATGTTTTTTTGTAGTGCTGGATTTCAATAGAAATGGGGAATTCTTTGGATATTGATGGTAGGAATGGTGGGCGACCATGTCCTAATATTGATTTTTGTATCCAATTTTTGGTTTCCCTATGTTGACCATTGAGTCATTTTGTTCTACGGTCTCTTATATCGTTCAATCATAAGGCTATTTGTCTCTGGACATCAGGCATGTAATTGGTTCACCCCTTACCCAATTTATAAGTGGTCTCTATTTTTCTACTTTATTCAATAAAATGGGTTGGCCCCCAATTTTCATCATATTATAGAAATTCATATCATTAGGGTCTATATAAATATCCATTTGTTACATAATCTAATTCATTATGGATATGGTGTTACATGGTGAGATTTTTATAAGATGGTATAATGAACATGGTATGGGTCATGATATTGATGAGTTTGATCTTTTCTCGTAAAAATATTTTATCATTCTTTGGTATTGAATCAATAATTTGGCTTGGTCATATTCAAAGACCAGTGGTATTGTCTCCCTTAGAATCGTTTATAAGTGGGCTTCATAGGGTATGATCATACTGGTTGAGACCGTCCCTTCCTTTTCATAAGTCCATCGGAACTCCATATATATAATAATCATATTATCACTATATAGTGGTTATACTATCAGAAAATATGATGATTAAAATTCATTTATATTCGATAGGCTATGCCTTATAATGGTCTAAAAACTATGTTAATTCATGTGTTTTCAATAATAAAATTTATTAATAAGAAAATTAATAATTTTAATGATAAAATTAATTTATTTGTGTTTGGGTCATTACAGCATTGAGTACCCTTTTTAAAATAATGGTATCTACTATCCCTATGGAAGAAGGTCTTGATAATCTTTGGAGAATGGGATAAAATAATCTAATATTCTTGATCTAGAGATGGTCAGGTGGTCAAAATATTCTCTTATAAGTTGAATAATTCTTTCATATTCAAGATATATAAGAAGAAATACATTAGGATCCTCCTAGAAATTTTGTATAGGATCCCAGATAATTGGCATGCCTCTGATTTCATGTGTGTTCACATTCTTCAATGGTGTGAATCAAATTTCTTGAGAATGGCTCCACATCACATATTTCCATATCTGGGACATGTACTATTTTTTTATAATTTATTATAATGAGGTTCTCCGACACATAGCGTGTATAATAAATCATTTCATCATCTTTCTATGTGTCGAAAGGGTATTTTTTTCCATCAAAATATTTTTCAAGGGGTGGATAGTTATCCTCCATGATAGTTTCCTTATTCATGTTATATTTTGGAATATGACCCAAAGTGGAAATCAATTTCCCTCCTTTATTGACAATGACATTGATAGATTATCTATTGAATTTCACCAATCATTCCCATAATTAAAGAGAAGAATCATGCTTGGGTAACTATGAGAGATCAACATGTGAATTTGACCCCAATATAGAGAAGATTTATTTTCATGGAGGTGGAGGCTTGGGTAATATAAATTATCCATTCCTTATGGTTTGGGTTGACTTAATTGTACCACAATGACATCCTTGAGATGAGAAATGTTAGATGATTCAAGGGAGGAAACAATTAGCCTATATATAAGGGCTGGGTTTGATCCTTTACTGGTTTGTAGGTACTTTCTATCATTGAATTCATAATATGTTGTCCCTATACTCAGAAATAATCATGAAGTGTATCCTTTTTTCAAGGATATATTTATCCTTCATGGGTACTATATCAGAAAAATATAACCTTTCCTCAATCAATATGCCTTCCCAACCTTAATTGTATCATGATATGTGAATCCGTTATAAAATAGGATATATTTTATATTATACTTTTGGGTGGTGGGAACAAAATATATTCTTTTGTTAGAGAAACTATTATATATAGAACCTGAGCTTAAGACCCTACTAAAGGGTATACAATTTCATTTTTTCAACCTGGTGGTATTATCTTAATACTGATTAAGGAAAAGAATAGAAAATCAAGCCCTATCCCACTAATAAAGTGTATATATTCTAGAACATATGAGATTATATTACATAGCCTCTTCATGTTTTTAGGAAATCCATTTAGATATTATAATACTACTTTCCTATATTGGCATTTTGTTCCACTGAGAATTTAGTGGAATCAATTTAACAACAATTCACATTCATCACATTGATGTGGCCATCATACACCTCATAAAATAGAAAATATTCCTTGACATGGCAGTGAGTCACCGTTATGTTCTAGCATTGATGAAATGTGAATTCCTCCTTTAATGACATTTTTATTTCATATTGATGAGATTCATGGCCTATAACATGAATGGTATATTTATAAGACCATATCCTTCCACATGAGCATAAATTCACCCTCATCATTTGAGATATATTTATCGACCTCATCTGACCATAGGGTCATTTCCCTATTAATTTCTAAGGAAAATGTGATTATCCAGAACATCCATAGTTTTTTTAAAGATCAAATGCTATAAATGATGTATTTATGACTACCTTCACCTTCGTCTATACATTATCCTAGATTGTATTTCACCAGTTAGTGACATGTAACTTGATGATTATAGCCTCCTAAACACAATTACCTTTCCAGATGAGGTAAATCTCAAGTGGTGCAAGATTATGAATGACCTTCATACCATGATGAGATTTCATTGTGTGAAGGATCATCAAAATGGGAAACATGGGGAGGATTCTATATCTAGTGGTCTGGATTACATGTGGAAGGCCTTATGGGTTACCGTCTCTTGATTGTTTTTCATGGGGCATACCTTATTACTGATTTATCATAATGTTGTGGGTAGGACCACCACAACTTATACCATGGGGAGGACCTCCATTAATAATTCTTTGAGGTGGTCTTCAATAGTTACTAGAATAGGAAATATGAGGAGGACCTCCAAAAAAATCACCTCATTCACCTTTTGATGTTGAATTATAAATTTCATGGGCTACTCTCGAAATTCATTTAAGGGTCTCAGTAATTTTTATTGCTGATTGGAATGAGAATATGAGCTTTCTCTTATGTTCTATGATTCCCTTAATTATAATTTTTGGATTTTCATGTCCATGCGACCAATATTGAAACCACAATCATGATAGAAACACATAAATTGAATAAATAACCATAATGTATATAAAAACTCATAGATGACCATTTACCTCTCATCAAAAATTTTCAATGACTCTCTTTGGTGGATAAAATCATGCTTCAAAAGATCTAGAAACAATGCGAATATGATCCCATTTCTAGTATTCACTCGCTATTGGTGTATGCCTATAGGTATCCTAGTTAAGGAAATGATTGCATCCCTTATATTTTAGGGGTTCCATCAATATATATTAATGGAATTTTTATAAATGGGAAAGGATATGATCCGGAACCTGTATCTTTTATATAACAAGATTCGAATCTCCTTTAGATTGATAAAGTATTTGAGCCAAATTATAATTAATATTTGGTCTCTATAAATGATAACATATCGCAGTGTTAGGGATTTATCTCTACCTTGGAGAGATTGGAATGATGTACAAGTGAACTATAATATCAATGGTAGAGATATTATCCTACTGTAATGTGACTTCTAATATATTCCAGTGAACCTCAATCGCCCAAAATAATAAAATCCCACTATATATCGATTTCTTGAATGTGTATATGACTACATATGGTAGTTTCAAGGATATGACTCTTCCGTGAAGTGGTTATTAGAATATTTTGATGAACACTAGTATCAATGGAAGGTATATGAGCCTTCCCTGAAGAGATTATCAGGATATTTTTAAGAACCCTTGTTGAAATGAGGATATAACCCCCCTATGGAGTTTTTAAAAAAATATGTTGATGTATTCAAGTGGTAATGGAAAGGGTATCATCCTTCCATGAATAGACATCAATTATATATTAGAGAACCCCAACTAAAATGGTAATATAAACCTACTCTGGAGTAATTTCTACAATATATCAATGGGATCCTATGGTAGTGCTATGGGTATGATCTATCCTTGAAGTGACTACAAATATATTCTAGAATACCCTAGTTAGAATGGGACTATGGGATCAATTCCAGTACTCGCTCTCTATTGAGTCTTATCAATGATAATCCTAAGTGGGAGGGGGAAAATAGAACATTCATGAGTTTTTATCTAAATATGCCAATAAGATCCCATTAAGTTTGTGGGATCAAGAACATATGGCATCCCCTTGTTCACCATTGGAATACAGTTATGGTTATCTCCCATTTCAACTAAAATATATTGGTATACATAGAAGGCTTGAGTAGGTACATGATCCTAATATATATTCATTTTAAAGCTACATTGATGAACATCATATTTGTGACTAAGGATATGTGATTTATCTTTGTATATGACCAAGATATACCAGTATGGTTATTTTTCCTTATTGATTATATTGGTAGAATTTTTGAGCATGACCCGGAATATAGAACATCTTTGTAGTTGCCTCATGTTTCTGAATATGGGGTTATTTTTTGGAAATATTAATTTTGTCATGTTCCTAGGGTTTAGTCATATGCCTCCTTCTAATATGCTTTTTACAATCCCTATTCAAGGTGACCCGAAGAGATATACTTTGGAAAACATCATTGATATATTCAAAAAGAAATGTGTTCATGTAGTTTTGATAGTATTGATGGATTGAAGGATCCCTCATATGAATATCCAGAATAAAAGCAGGGATTTTTTTTAAAATCCAACTCTACCGAACTATGTTAATTGATATTAGAGTAATCATTCTCACTGGGAATGTTCTAAAATCTATTGGATGTGGTCATAGAAAGCACATCCTTATATTTGGCATATTGTAGTTAGGACCATCTAAGGGGAATAACTACGTTGAGGATATCTTTATATAACTCTATTATTGTAATGCAAACATTGATATGGTACATTCATATTAGTTTTCTTATCACAATATATTGGATACAATTGGTATGTTAAAGTTTCATTATGTATGGAAGGGCCTCAACTGTTGTCATCGTTGAGGAATTTTTTGGGTACCTGATTAGCCACTATAATAGGATAATATTAATTTTAATATATATAATATTAATGTGATTTATTATTCAAAATCACAATTTTAGTGGATTTTACACATTGGACATCATTTCACATTAGGATTGTAATTCCCCCTTAAAATGCACTATTGAAAGGTACATTTTTGGACACCTCATAAAAGAAAAAATGACCGTGATTTTATTTTTCATATTTTATTTTCAGGTCTATCATTCCACAAGGAACAATTCATACATTTTAATTATTTGGTGATTCACATTGAAAGACAACCAAAATGGGGTTTCATGGAAACACATTATGGAAAAAGTAAACTGGACAACATCCCAATAAAGTGACTATAGAGGCAAAGATAGCATCAAAATAATTCTTAGAATTTTTCTAAAGATAGATGATATCATGGAGATAATTTCATCAAACAGTGGAAAGTGCTAATTCAGCTGTTTTAATGGACTTCCATGTGGCCCAATTTGAAGATAAAATTATTGGATAAATTGGGCGGCCCGAAAAAATAGCCCACCATTTCAATTATATCTCGCAATCTAAAATTATATTTTAGAATAAATATTTAAGCCAGTTAATAGAAAACTATATATCCACTTTATTCTTCTATGTATGACTCTAGTTCGACAATCTAGAAGGTCATTTCGACACGTTTGTTCGGTGGATGCAAGCTGCCTTGAAAATCGGGAAATGGGTGGAAAAGTCTAAGTTTCACTAGCATTCCACCACCTTAAGACTACCATACTCAAGTGGAATGACATAAAGTATTTGGGGGTTAACACAAGGCTCCTAAAATACCTATTTAAGGAAGTGGTGTTGGAGGATTTAATCATCATTAGTGCTTTGTTCAATTTTAAGGTTATGATGTGATTTGGTTTCCTTGAGTTTTTCTTTCTCTTGTAAGTTGTTCAATTCACCTTATTTTCTTAATAAAATTTATTCTTATACTCTTATTTTTTTATTATTAATATCACATTGATACTGTTGGTTAAAGTTGTGAATTTACTCACACCTAACCATGTGAAATGATCATACAATGGTGGAGTGATCGTTAAATAATTTTATTTTTTTACATCTCTAATTCCTGCCACATTAGTCTACACTCCGCTTCCCATAAAACCATAGAATCAATGGAGGGATAACCCACATATGGATTGATCCAAGGGAGTAGAAATTGGATGTATTGGATTTTATATCTCCATCCATTAATTTCAAATCAGTTCTATTAATTGAAAATTTAATTTGACGTTCTTTAAACTCTTACATCCTTGTTGAATTTAAGGGCACACACGTTAAGTGATAATATGAACCTTTACCATGAGGTTCTACAAACCGTGATCATTCATGTGTATAGGTGAGTAGTATTAAATTGTTAAGGTATTAAACCAGTAATTGATGGTGTTGTTTGATTTTTGTAAATGAACTCATATCAAATATAAGAAATTGAAATAGTTGAAAAAGGAAGGCATCTAATCCACCACAATTGATAACCTAGGATCCAATCATTATTTTAAATTGAATTCAAATAATTATATTACCATTAAATTATAGAAAATATAATATCATTCCAAGTTGGCCACCTCATAGCCAAAAAAAATCCACAGAATGTACGTGTCTGTAGGTTATTTCTTAGTTCTCTGAGGATTTCACAACCAAAGCTAAAATACAATAGACCACCTGACCCTAAAATCTTCGATTGATTTCAGCGAGACCAATTTTTTCCACTATTTTTGGGGACCTAATTAAGTCTTCTTATACACTAGCTTCCTTTTATCATGCACCTCTCTAATATTGTCCCCAATATCATTCCCATGGAAAGCCATTTTGAACAAATCCAAAATATTGTGATCCTCTCCTTACAATGATCACTCCACAATAAGTGTGATTTACAATGAAAATTATATTTTATAGTGGTGGGATAATAAACAACCTATTTAGCCACAATTATTTAACTCATATTCTCCCTAAAAAATTCCAACCTATTACGTGTTCCAATCCCAAAAAGGCCATTCGGGACATCCTCCTGTAGAATTACAACAGCAAAATTATACTCTTTTAATAAACCATCTCTCTCAAAACCATTCCAATCTTGATCAACATCCATTAATTGAGAAATTGGGTCAAAAAATGAATAGAATTACGTCTAATGTTTCATCATTGAGTGTAGAACTACAATGCATTGAAACAGTTATGGAACCCATTGCAAGTCAGGTTGCTTATTCTTTTTCATTCATAGAGGAATATGGTTACACACAAACATCTCATGAAAAAATCTAATGAAATTTTTATTGAACCTAGGATACCTGAAGAACATGAATTAATAGTTGATGGGTGTATAAATGAAGAGGAAACTGAATTGTTTTATTCACAAGATTGAAATTTGACATCAAGGATTGAGTGTCCTGAAAATTTCTCCCTTACTTATTTTCAGAATTAAAAATCATTAAACCATAAGGAGAAATAATGATTTTCGAGCCCAAACCCTTTACTGAAACTAGTATTTATATTCTGGTGGTTGAATATTACTTTCAAATGGAACCATTTTTAGAGAAATTTAGAAAATGAAACTGAGTTGGATTCAAAATCTTGACATGTGTCTGAATATCCTATCCATCCCCAACACAAAATTATTGTCCTTCCTTCCTTGCTCAAGTATCAATTCATAGGGTATAACAATGAACTATCAATTGCGATTCATTCCTCTCTTTAATCCAAAAAAGTTTTAATGATATTGGATGTCTTAGGAAATACTATAGAGGAATGTGGATCAACCATTTCTGATATTCCTTGGATTTCCCACTCATGGTAGAACATAGGTTTGTACATGGAACAAATTATAAACAAATAATCAATATCAATAATGTAGAAGTGGAAAAATATGGGGGATTTAAAATGTATAATGTTTGTATTAGTTATGTTATGGGTGTTCAAGTCAAGATAAGGACATTAAACAAAAGCCTTACACTAGAGGCAACCCATGGTTTTCATGATTCCAATATCTTTGAATCATCATTATTTTTCAAACTGGATTAATGAATCATTTTGATATTTAAAAAAAAAATAAAAAAATACATTGTTTAAATGTTCTTTTATTATGGGAATGGATGGGTAGGAAATGGGAGTGCCATATTCATCGGTGTCATGTGGTGTGATCCTTAAGGAATACCTTACCATGATATTCAAAAAAATGTATCATCAATTTATTTTTATTTTTATGGGGTTTTAGGATAAAATAAAAATACAAAAAATAATAAAAAAATTTAAAAAAATTAAAAGGGCACATCATAGGTCATGGGGAAAAACCCCGTCCCAACCAGTAAATCCATATGGACTCAAACCGGGATCAAAGGGAGAGAGGGGCACACCCTTACCACTAAACTACAACTTATAGTGCTTCCTTATTCTATAATTTTTGTATATACAATTATATTTAACTATATATATATATATATTTGTTTTGTTTGTTTGTTTTTTTTTCATTTTTCCACTAGGGAACTCTACAAGTGACATCGATATCAAAGGACTAAATTGGAGAAACATGAACTTCAACTTCAACCACCATGTGACTATGTTTGATGATTATTATTTCAAATTCCTATTAGAACTCCCCTCATCTACCACTACCCCCATCTAAATTTTATTTTCTTTAATCACTAGAGAGTGTTATTCTATGTTAGTGGTGGGGGGGTTTAAAAGAATGAAAAATAATAATTTTGTGTGCATAAAAAATGCGTGGAAGGAAAATTTTTGTTAACCATTAACATGCTAATACAAATTTCAAACTTTTAAAGTGAATATATAATAATTTAGAATGATCTGATTCTAATTTAATCCATGTATAATTTTATGAACATAGATTATGGAAAATAATTTTTTCTAATGTGAAATAACATCATTTATTTTTTCATCCAAATAAAAAAAGATCACAATGCACATCTTTTTGATAGTGGCGTATTAGTTTGATTTCATGGTGACCCCCAAATAAATATCATAGGTTTTGTGATCATTTTCGTTTTAATATATGTATTCAAAAAAATGAAAAAATTAATAAATTTGAATGTAGATTAATAAAATGCCCTAATGCGTGGATATCAACATTTGGGAATCATGAATCAATAGTTATCTGGCCAGGAGTTAGTAATTTTACCTCTTTTTGTTGTAATTTGAACTTTTTTTGATAGATTTAGCTTGAGATGATGCCGAGTATGTGGGCTTCACTTGATGCCCTAAGGTCTTCGAGTCTGGGAGTCATTGGCAAAGTCCCACGACATGGGTTGACATTATAGAGTGAAATTTCACTTAACATGGTAATTTTGCAAACAAAATTGAATAAAAATGTTAATATTGAAATGTTATTCCACCTAGATATTCTATCATTTTCCCCATGAATAAAGATGAACCCCCATATCTATTGGGATACACAACTCATCTTCAAGCTTAATTGATATTGGATGAAATATGGAGATGAATTTGAACAAAGGAATGAGCATGGGATTGGGATATTGATATGAAACTATCTTTTATTAAATTATTTTTGTTGGGTTTCATAGTTTTTTGGTATATGGGTTTTTTGTTATAATTGTGTATAAGAATGTTTTTAGAAAAGGGAATTTGAATTTCATATTTATAAGATATATTTTTCTCTGGACTAGGAAAAAACCAAGTTGGTTGTGTGAGTATCCACTAAAATAGGCTAATATTCATTGTTAATATATATAATATTCATGTTATTTATTATTCATAAACAACATTTTTTTGCATTTTACACGTTGAACTTCATTTCACATTAAGATTGTAATTCCCTCTTAAATGGCACTATTACACAGTACGTTTTTGGACACATTCTAAAATAAAAATTTTCCTTGATTTTATTTTTCATATTTTATTTTAAGGCCTCTCATTCGAAAGATAAAAATTCATACTTTTTAATTATTTGATGATTCACATAAGAAGACCACCAAAATGGGGTATCATGGGAACAAATTCTACAAAAAGTAAACATGACATCATCCCAATGAAAAGATTTTAGCGACCAAGATAACGTCACAATGATTCTCAAAATTTATACAATGATATAGTACTTAATGGAGGAAAATTAATTATATAGTTAAAGGTGATTATTCTAATTATTTAATGTATTTCCATGTGGCCCAATGTGATGTTAAAATTATGGGCTAGATTCTACAGCCCAAAAAAATAGCCAACCATTTTGACAATAACATTCAAACAAAAATTATAATTGGAATGATCATTTACAATCGGTTAGTAGACATCCAGATATCTATTTTATTCATAAATGTAAGACTCCAATTCATCCATATGGAAGTTCATTTCAACACATTGGTTTGGTGGATGAAATTTTCCTTACACATAGGGCCAATGGTGGAAAAGTCTAAGTTCCACAAGCTATCCACAATCCTAAGACTACCATACTCAGGTGGGATGACATTCACTATTTGATATTCTTCCCAAGGCTCCTAAAATGTTTATTTAAAGTACATGTTCTAGAATATTTAGTAATAATTGGTGTTCTCTTCAATTGTAATGTTATGCTGTGATTTTGTTGACTTGAGGTTTTATTTCGTGTTTATTTTTTTTTATTTCACCTTAATTTCTTAATAACATTTCTTATTATAATATTATTTTGTTCTTATTAACATCACTTTGATAATTTTTGATCATGTTGTGAATTTATTCACACCAATCCTTGTGAAATTGTTACACAATGGTGGAATGATTGTTATTTCATTTCCTTTTCTTATATCTCAAATTACTCCTATGTGAGTTTACTTTCAGCTTCCATTGAAACCATAGAATCCATGTTGGGATGACCCACATAAGGGTTGATCCAATGGAATATCAAGGGGATGGATTTTATGTTATTTATCACTCCATTAATTTATAACAACTTTTTTTAATTGTGAATTTTATTTGAAGATCTTTAAAAAATTTCATCCATTTTTAATTTAAGGCCACACACTTCGAGTGTTAATATGAACATTTACCTAGAAGTTCTCAAAACATTAAACCCTAATGTGTATAGGTGATTATTGTTAATATGTGTTGGTATTAAACCTGTAAGTGATGCTTTATTTTATCTTCTTAAATGAACCCATCTCAAATATAAGAAACTGAAATAGTTGAAAAAGGAATGAATCTAATCCACCACAAGTGATATCCTCATATAAAATCATTATTTTAAATTAAATTCACATATTTAGCATATAATTCACTTAATACCATCTAATATCAACCAAATTTTTCTATTTTATAAAAAAATAATCCAAAGAATGTAAATGTTTTTAGGTCACTTCTTGGGTCTCTGTGGATTCGAAATCCCAATGTAAACTACAAGAAACCCCTTAAACCTAAAATCAAGGGTAAATATGGGTGAGACCAGTACCTCATTAGATGAGTATAATTAGACTTATGAGATCAATGGTAGCTACCATTTACTATTACCTATCTGAAAAGATATGATATATGTATTTGTACTGTAATTTGTATCGAAGGAAACTATATTTGATTCATTAGAGGTCCATAAGAGGTCAACACACACAAATTAGACAACATTCAATGAAACATATCAAGTAATATTATATTCAATCTATCAATCTCATGGGTAATATATTCATGTCATGTTCACCATTTTTTCATCATGAAATTATCATTTCTCCATTTCATGGGAAATATAACTCCCAATACTTTACAGAAATCAACCATATAACATAATAGGATTTTATATTTTTCACTCTATTTCTAATTTTCATTCTATCCAAATTAATTTTATTCCAATTTCATAATACTTAATATTTTTATAAATTCATTGTGGCTTTACCAATGATGGTCGGGCAATAAACTGGTCCAAATGATGGGTGTTTAGGCTCATCACATCCTTTAAAGTGGAATTATTTCTTAAGTTGGGACTATGTTATTAATTTGAGATATCTTTATTTATCCTTTAAAAGTCCTAGTGAAGTACTAGTAAACACCATTATAATTATTGGATCAAAACCATGCATCATTATAATTTATATTTATATCGTATTTCCTCTCTTTTTCACTTATTTTTTATTAATATATAGTGATTTAACTATGGATTATGGAATTTATAACTTATCGCATTCCAAAGAGGGGATGGGTGTTGGGGGTGCTTAGATAAGGAATATAACAGGGGATTTAATTGTATCCCTATGAAGATAATTATAACCTATGTAGTTTGATATTTCATAATGGGGAATGTATTTCATTTTATGTTCTTGTGATAAGGACCATTGTAAAATCCATTTATTGTCATGTAACCCTTTACATTTAAAGTTTCTTTTAGGGTTGGGATTTTAAGACTAATGATGTATTAGGATTAAACCTCAAGGAAGATTCTTATATATAATGGTTAATATGAATCAAAAACCAGATTTTTTAAAATACACAATTTAAGGACTCTTAGTAGTATTAGGCCATGTAGTTTAACGTCATGTGAAAATTATATGTGATATATAGTTTAAATTCAAAAATCCAGAATTTTTTTCCATGTATTAGGAAAAAATAATACATTTAGGGGGTATTATTAATTGGTGTTTCATTTCTTATAGTTTATAATATTTTTTGGTAACATGATAGGAGAGAATATGATAGATGATATGTAATATTTCCTGTTGAGTAGAATTTCTCTAGTAAATATAACTCTTTGAGTAAGATTATTCTCAAGGAAAATTTCCAATTGATTTAGTTTTCACTGTGGACAAGGACCCAAGATGAAGAGTTTTGGATTTCACATGGGAATCCTATATAGTTATGGTTCACTAATTTATCATAGGTATGATATCATTAAGGTGGGTATGACCAGATATTACAATTAAATAGAGCACATAACTTGAATCAACTTACCACAAGATAAATGTAAGATTTGGATTGATAGACGGACCCAAGGGGGATTTGGACCCATGGGGAAGAGTTTGGAGTGTACACATAGGTTGTAATTGGATGATAGATTGGTGAATACACCCTGTAAGATTACCTATATGAATCAAATTCTCTATGTTTAATGGGTGAACTAAGATGAGTAGACTCATGGAAAACATGGCCCGAGGGTGATGTAATTGGGAAATATTTAAAAGAAACCACATATCACTCCCAATCTATATATAACACACTAATGGTGTCCAGTATGTACCTATTTTATTTGGGTTTTAGTCATAGGTTACCCAAGATAATTATCATGATCAATGGGATGTCTCACTGATATCTTCCTGATAGGAACCCACATTATCAATGGTGTATATGATCATTACATCCTAAGTGGACCTATTGTCCATGGAGGGGAATTCTGGAGATAAATTTTATCATGTGAATAAATAATCTATGGGTAGCATGATAGTGTTCCCAAACATGTAATGTATCATAAGTGCATATAGAGGGGGCCTTTATAGGTACGCTCTTATAGAGTCAACATAGGAAAATATGTTCTTAAACATAGAGCTATGTGGATAGTCTATACCCTAGTATGAGTTATGGTATTCGTCTCACACTAGTTTCAATCCTAGGAGAATATTGAATTCACTTTTTCAAGGATATATAGGATATGTGTGGATTTACACTAGTTAATATGTAGGGTGAAGTTGTTTTCCTAATTAGGAGTCTTCAACCAAATGTGGAGGTTTGGGAAATAGATCACCCTAGGGAATTTTTTAGGGAAAATATGGTTCCATATTGTGGTTAGGTTGAAGTGGTATCCCTAATAGTGAGGTTGGGTGATGTTTTCGCCATAATGGGAGACTGGGGTAAGGTTTCTCTATATTAAAAGTTTATGTGAATGGTGTCTCCCTAGAAAAAGGTCTTTGGGTAAATGTCCTTATCACTATCATTGTGAATCAAAGTAATGTTGTATATCATGGAGGTTATTATGTCCTTCACCTTTAGGTAAGCCATATGACATAAATAATGAATAATTTTCATATGTTTTATTCATACATATTCTATATGAATTGAGTTTGAGGACTTGGGAACCCCAATTCGTTTGAGTATTTCTTCTATTAAAAATTGTATTCACTTCACTTTTTATGTTATATATGAAAAAATATAGACCCATTGGGACTATTTATAGGAAAAATTGAGGAATATATTCTATAAAGGTTTTTCGTTGAATGAATTTTATAAAAGTTCTCTTGGCATGGGATATGAGCTTGCATGTGTGCTCTTGAAATTATATCCACACCTGCACCACTATGATTCATCAAAGATTCTGTAATTCTTGAATATTCGCATAAGTGAACTAGGTAGTAGTCATAATGTAATTCTAGAACACTTGATTGAAATATCTAGGATGCTTTCTTGAGGCCTAGAAATAGATTACTAGGAAACCTGGCTCAATTTCATATACAGGAGAATATTCACAGACATCAATAAAACTCCACCGTAATATTCTTACTTCAAATGAAAATAAATTTTGATATAATACTATATTATTTATATATGAGTGGTCCAAAGAAATCCTAAAAACTAACTACACACCTAACCATCGGTTTCCTCTTTGTAAAATGTTTTAATAGGCCAAAACATTCCCAAAAATACCCTCAATATGAGTATTATAGTTCCAAAAAAACCTTTCATAATTAGTATATGAAATACATGGCCTAATAATAGTGCGAGGTTTTCTAAAATACATAGATATATATGGAATTTTCTTGGAGGAATCTCCTTACCTCAATGTTTGAGCGTCCATCTAGTACATGGTGATCACATTGGAATCTTCATCATTCACAAATATTCTTTTTTACTCACACATGACATGTGTCATATAAGTGAGGATTGTATCATGGATTCCATGTAACAGTGTGTGGAGTACAATTTTCAGTTACAAAAGTTATAAATAGTTATTAAAATAATAGTGATTAATATAATTCAAAAGACGATTATAAAAGGGCTCTTTTTAACTTAGATGAAAAATGATGATATTCGTTCTGTTGGTGAATCTGACTACTCCTTTAATAAGAGAAATGATTTGTTAAATGAGAAAAGTGAAATTAAAAAAAATTCATGTATTATTGATGGAGAGTAATATATTCATCAATGAAATAATACCTTTTATAGTATTAAATTTCTCTCTTAATGTTTTTTAGAAAACTGATAAGATGGATGAAAAATTAATTAAAGGAAAAACGAGTTTATCACGGAGATAAAAAGATCTAAAGTATTACATAATAGAAGAGGAAAAATTAATAATGTAATTACCTATAACATTTTTTCTAAAGATAGGTAAATCTAAAAAATGTTACAAAAGTTGATTGATTCATAAAAATTATTTTTACTATTTCACTTTTAGATATAATAAATTTGAAATAGTATTTTTTAGAGATATATGACCTCTAGGAAGAAAATCATGGCTAAAAATAATCCTAATGGGTGTATAAATCAATAGAGTATATTTTTTATTTAAACAAAAATTATTGTTTATTAATTTGAAATAGTTTCAAAGTGATTATAGGCTACTAAAAATGTGGTAAACCGTTTTTTGTTTAAAAAATTATACGATCCTACCAAAAATGTCATGAATATAGAAGAGTGAATCTACAAATAAAGATGGTAACAATAGTGCCGCAATGTTCTAGGTGACTTCACATTCATTAATTTGTTGATATCCTTGAAAAATATTTCACAGTCTGGTAATGTGGTTAAGAGAAAAACGTATCTAATGTAGGATATGAATCTAATCCCTATATATTGGAAAAGTTCCTTCAAACCATTTGATATATTTGTGGGGGTATTTCAAATATATATTATACATAAAAAATTATTTTAGTATCCTACAAATCTAGGGGTATATGATTTAGTTATATTTTATTTTATATTAATCTGATCCAAATTTGATTCCTTGATCAAAAGATATGGCTCTCTAATGTTTATCTTTTTAGGGAAATGTTCTATAAAAAATCAATGTTCATAGAGAAGGGATTTTAGTAAATTGTGTAGTTATAATATACTAATATGAATACCTATATACTATACTTGAACCAACACACAAAAAATTCTAAATCACTCTCTTAATCACTATTTGACATCATCAAATGCAGAGGTTATCTTACATGGAATAACAAGGATTTTACCTTTATAAACTATAAAGAATAATTAAAACCAAAAAAGTATTTCTAAAAAAGAATAATTTCATATTTATTAAAATAAATAAAATATTATAGATTTACTAAGGAAAACATGAATTATACAAAATTCTAAATGAGTACAATGAAAATCCTAAACTACTCAATCAAACACATGAACCCATTCACATGTCAATATCTGTATTGTTTTAACATGACCCAATTCCTCCTCCTTTGAATTATATCATAAATTATACCCAAAACATTGTTCAACAGAAAAATGAAGTGAAATTCAAAACAAGGTGTGTATTTAGGTGTGAGTGAAAGGATAATTGGATTAAACTAAATATTATACACATTACCTTCCATTGAAAAAATTAGTATGATATTTCAACTAAAACTATAAAAAATATTTTTTTTTCATTTCTAAAATCATGTAACATGATTTTTAAGTTTATAAATTCGTTTAAAATTAATGAATAATCCAATGAATTATGATTTCTAGAACTATGTATCTCACCTTTACTCTTCTCCCAATGGTGATTCACTATGATAGGGATAGGTGCCCCATTACACCCTCCCCCTCTTGGGGGGGGGGGGGTGTTATGCAGGATCACTATAAATTTGGATGTTGAATTTAAACCCTTCTACTAAACTAACCCTTATGATGGACATTCCTAAAATCTACCTAATAATAAATGTTCCTTCATTAGAATATGGGGTTTCATAGAATCTTATATCACATTTACAGTTTATTTGGGATTCAACACTTATTTATATATTTTTTATTTTCAAAATTCATTGGACTGAACCTTGATTGGATATTTTTAATAAGTATTTCAGCATTTCTACGGTTTTGATGATGCTGGATATTGTGGGTTTTAAGAACTGTGCTGCTTACTGGTTAAATTTAAGACTGTTGTATATCTCACCATTTCATGGCCTAAAGACCATTGGATTATATATGGTCTTAGATTCTCATTTTTAAAATGTTATTAGTTAATTAATATAATAAATGATCCTTATTTCATAATACTAGAAGTAAAATTATTTTTATTACCCCTCCCCAATTAAAACCCCAAAATAAATGAAATGTTAGGAATTATGGCTAGAATATTCAACATTTTTTACAGTTGGTGAAAGACATTGTTCCACACCATTTATCTATATATATATATTTTAAAAAGGATATGACAAGTACACCGATTGAATTTATTATAATTATGGATAGATTGGATTTTCATTTTATACTTGAAGTTACTTTCATTCCAAGTCATATTTCTACTTGAAATACCATCCCTTGGGATACCATCATCAATTGTGACATCGATGTGTTGCAAGGAATGAGATTTCAAATACGTCTATAGAGATTTCTACCACATATCATACTATTGTTTATAATATATAGATGGGTGAGGTTCTCCCAACCCACAATATAAAACAACATGTTTTGAGGAGTGATACTATGAGGAATATGAATGTGAATATAGCTCCCCCCTCCAACTATATTTTCAAAAAGAGGTATTAATAATCCTCTTCAATCCATGAATTGTTAGGACACATCCTTGAGGATAAGGGAAGTATAACAACCTTATTATATATTAAAAAATAATTAATGTTTAATTACATTAAATTACACATAATACAACATGAAATATTGAGTAGTATATTGTATTTGGGAATAGTTACTTATTATAACATCTTTATCAGGGGTTACAACAACAATACAGAAAACATCCTATGCAATCTTCTAAAAATCCAAGGTTTTTTAAAACATTGTGGGTAACCTTGGGAAAACATAAGAATTAGGTGGGAAATAAATGCCCATAAGGGAATAAACATGGAATATAGTGATACATGTTAGACAATGAGATTATATATGTTGAATAAAAAGATTTGGAATCATAAAATGGAACAATGTAACCTGATATAACATGACAATCCTAACAAGGGAAATGTGTCAACAACTTAATAAATGAATCATAAACATAAGTCAAGGAGAATCTACTATTAAATCATGAAGTTAAATGTTTCATAAAGGAATCAGGTTCACTCCATATCCCATCATGGAATCTCATGATTTAATACATTACCTAATTCATTTGAGCACTATATAATTCAAGGAACACCTATCCCATTCTTTTCATACTCATGCTTATGTGGGAATCATAGATCATTAAACATTTATTCATTAATTATCGTAATTTATTCCATAGTCAACGATTGTGGAATTAATATATGTTCATAAATGTGATCACCCATTATATAAAATGGGTATGGTATTTACTACACAATTATTGTTTTATGGAAAATCGTGGTAAAATTTTGGCATCATAACTATGTAACATTAAAATTCATAAAATGGGTTTATAAGAGGGTTGAGATATATCATATGTTTAATAATAAAATTGTTAGTAAAAATTAGATGAAATAAAAATACAAAAATTAGTAATTTGAAATATAAGTCATAATATCTGAATGAAACTTTAATAAAGTGGAGAAAGAAAAGGATCCTAACTATATTTTGGCATAGTAACAGGAATACATATAGGATCCTGGGAGGGATTAATGAGAGAGAAATGAATATCACATTGTTTATAAATAAATGGAAATTAAGGGGGTTATAAAATATCTTATCCTGTAATAAATAAATAGAAACTATGATAAATAAAAAAATAAGTGCTTGAATGTAAAATAGAGGATAGAGATCCTTTACTAGAGTATGTGCCTCCAAATGTTTGGTATGGGTATCTTGAGAGCATGGGGAACCTTAGGATGACTCTTGAGAGAGGAAGGAAGAGTATGGATGTTATATATGTATTTTTAGTGAAGATAATGGGGGATTGGGTAGGTTTATATACAAAAAGAGGGGGATTTATTATTATTTAGGATTTGGAAACTACATAATAAAATAACCAAGACAAAAACCTATACAAGGATTTTTCCCATGTTTTATTTCAAATGGGATTGTTTATCCTTATTTTTTAAGTAATGTGTAGAAATTAATAAAATAATGACCTTGGATATGTGGAAGTGTGTCACTTTCTTATAGAAATGATTTTAAACCATAAAATATATTAATGGTTTTCAATGATTCATAAGGGATTTATAAAAATAATAAAATAAACATAAAATTACATTATTATAAAGTTAAAACAAAATATTTTTTGATACCTTTTACTATTTTTATTACATAACTTTTGGGTCATTATGATGTCATAATACACAGAGTGTATATTAATTTTATTTAATTTTTACCAAAAAATTCAAAAGTATCATAAAATTAGGAGAAATTTAATATTTTATAATTTCAAAAATATGATTACAAAACTAAAAATCGTTTTAACTAAATATGTATATAAATATGTAAATTTTGAATATTAATAAAAATTGATTATTATTATGAAATTCAATATTTTATACAATAATAATATTTTAACACGTATAAAAATTACATTTGACTTTAGGAAAATTATATGATAATTATATAATAACAATATTATATTAAAATATAATTAATTTCAAAAATCCATTAATTCATCAAATAAATTCCTTATTTGAACTAGAATATTAACCAAAAATATTATTCTTATTTTAGAGTATGAAAATAAAAAACCATTATAATGTAATAAAAATAGTATGAAATATATTTGTTATTCTATAAAAAATAATTTATACACTCATATTGATAGGGTATTAATACTCATCCATTTAATACACAAACAAATTTCAAAAGAGTATGGTGTGTGATGGTGGTTCTTTCATAGGGTGTTTTAGTGAAAATGGTTTCGGTCATGATCTAGAAGAGATTTATCTTCTCCAATAAACCATTTCTCTCATGTTTATGTTGAGGTATCATAGCTTGGGATTGGTCAAGGTAAATTCCACGTTATGTTTTATCCCTCCTATGTTCCTATAAATGGGCTTCATAGGGTACGATTTTCTAGGTTGAGGCATCACTTCATTTTTTAGTGTAAATTGGATTTTTTAAAACCCAGTATTTATATTAACCCTGTGAATGATGTTAAAATACTTAATTTTCAAAGGTAATGATACCTAATAGTCATTTAAACAAGATTTTTTATAATAAAACAAATTACTTTAATTGGTTTTATATAACAATATTACATAATAATAAATTAAATTAAATCAAAAGGGTAATATTATTAATTATAGGTCAGGTTATTAAAAAATTCCCCATTATGAAATTTAATACTCGAAATTTTTCTTTTCACGCACTTAAATATATGAGGGTAACTTTATTTCATCACCTCTTTCAGTTCCTGCATTACTTTTTCAATATCTTGTTCTTCCAACCACAATTTTTCAAGGTGAATTTTTTATTTAATAGAGAATTTTCTCTGCAATCTAAGATCTTCACATGACTCTCTTCAAATAAATAATCATTATCTAGTGGTACGACCTCTAAATTGTGTACAAGTGAGGGGTCTGGTATGGATTTCCAAAATTTGGATATGTGAAATACATTATGCACTTGAGTTGGGTTTGGTGAGTGTACTAGTTGGTATGCCACCACTCCAATGTGATCAATGAACTCAAAGAGAATGATGTATGTTGAACCAAACATTCCATTATTATTAGATATCATAACTGCATTTGGTGGATATATATAAAGGTATACCAGGTCTCCTACAACAAACTCAAGTTCTCATCAATTATTTTCATCATAACTCTTCTTTTAATTTTGAGAAACTGTGATGTGGTACTAAATGGTTTGGACCTCTTCCACCATTTCCTCTAGAATATCATGACCTATCTATTTTCATTCCCATACTTTATTTCATAATGAAGGTTTTTTAACCTCTTCCCATATTGGGAAACATAGGGATCCTTTTGGATTCCTGAGGGGAAAGTGTTGTTGTAGGGGAACTCAACCAGAGGAATATATTGTTCCCATCCTCCATTAAAGTCCACATAAAATCCTACCAACATGTATTCTAGTGTCTAAATAGTTTTCTCTTATTGGACATCATTTTTAGGATGCTATCCCATACTTATGTTCAACTCTATGTATAGAGAGTGTTGGAGTCTTTTCCAGAACAAAGAGGTGAATCATAGATCTTAAATAGATATAATACATAGTGTTACTCCATGCATCCAACAACTTATCTGATGTATATCTGTGCAATTTGACCCACTGGTAAATCCTCTCAAATTACAGTAAATTGATCTATGTTTATAATATGATCCCAAAAAACTCATGTAGCATTGTTTCCCATGGATTTCTTTAGATGTTTGAAGACAAAGTCCATGGTGATATTTTCCAATTTCCATGTTGGTATGTTTAATTTTTCTATAATCCTGTTCTAATTCTACCTGTCAGCCTTCAATAGGTGACAGTCTAGGTGCTTTAATTTATATTTAGTTATATTCTTTTTCAATTTTTTCCCAAAAATAGTGCTCACAGAGATCTTGATACATCTTTGGGCTTCTTGTGTGAATGGAGAAAGTTGAACTATGCGCATCATCAAACACTTCATTGTTTAACTTAGGATTTGATGGAACACATAGTCTTGAACTAAATCTCAGAATTTGTTAATCATTAACATTTAAATACTATGATTTCACTTTGATTACATTTTCCATTTCATCGAAATTACAACATCATTTATTTGATCATCCATTACCATTTACAATAGATATAATTAAGAAATTCTTGTTAATGTATTACTGATGTTCCTTCCATTATGATTATCATTCCCACAATTTTCAAATCTATGAAGATTGGATCCCTATCAATTATCATTAATGATATAATTTCTAGGACATTTCTATATTGCGAATTCACTAGGTTATTCATTATATAGGGATCTTATTGGATTGTGTATTCATAGTCCTTAATCATCTCTAACCATCTTCTTTGGCGCATTTTAACTCTTTTTTTAGAATATATATTTGAGGCTTTTGGGATATTTATTTATTTCAAACATATCCCAAAAGAGATAGTTGCATGATATGTTCTAATGTAAAATCACTATAGAAGGCTCTAGATCATGAATTGGGTAGTTCTATTGATGAAATTTCAACTACTTTATACAAAGACTAGGAATTTTTCATTCTCTAATAACAGAAAACCCAATACCTTCGTTGAAGCATCACTAAATACTATGAAACATTACCCACTTTTGGGTAGTGTAATGGGATATTTTTTACTTAAACCTCATTTTAATCTCCCTAAATCTCTCATTACATTCATCATCTCAAGAAAAATTGACTCCCATATGAGTTATCTTGGTTATAGGGTTTGACCACCATGAAAAGTTTGTCAAAACTCTATGATAATACCCTACTAACCCATGGAAACTACAAATATATATCAAAGCTATAAGAATAATCCATTCTTCAATTTCATTAATTTCATCAAACATTTATGGTTCCACAGATATCACATTTTATTGTGATGATATGCATCAGGAAATAGAATTCCTTCAGCACGAACACACTTTTTTATACTTGGAATAATGCTTCTCCATTTGTAATGTCTCTAGCAGAGTGTTCTGATGCTCCTTATGATCCTCTTTATTTTTGGAGTATTTTAGAATATCATAAATAATGACTACCAAATTTTTTTTGAGGTAATCTCTAAAGACTATGTTTATCATTTACATGAATATTGTAAGAGAATTAGTGAGTCTGAATTGAATTACAATGAATTCATAGTGCTCATACATTTTATGAAACGTAGTATTGGGGATATTCTCCTTCTTCACCCTATGTTAGTAATATCTCAACTATAGATCCACCTAAGATAGATATTGTGACCCATATAGTTGATCGAACATGTCATCAATATGTGGCAGTGGATACTTTTATTTTATCATTATATTGTTGAGTTAATGATAATCAATGAAAAGGGGAATTCATCCATAGTCCTTCTTGTAGAATATGACCAGTGCACTGCATGGTGAAGAACATGTGCATATGAACCCTTTCTCTGGATTCTCATATATTTTTATCTTCATCCCCTAAAGATCCAAAAAATATAATCTATTTGGATTCTCCGATAATTGTAACACCATAGGTATCAGCTCAATTGAAAATTTAACCTCCCATCTATGAGGAAGACGAGTAAATTCCTTGGGAAACACATTATCATATTTCCTCAACACAAAAAAGTATTTAAATATGGTTATTTCCCAAGAAATCATCATTTGAGCTGTACACACATGATAATTGGAGAATAATATCCATGCTTGAGATGTGGGTTCCAAATAAGATTCATCCACCTCCTTGCACTTGTATAGAATCAAGGGACAATTCACAATACATATATTGATTTACTTCTCATGGAAATATATGCAGTATCAATACAGGTAAAACCAATCCATTACTAGAAATGAATCATATTCCACTAAATACGGGTCTCTAAACATTTTAAAATAAAATTGGAAGTAATAGGTACATGTAAAGGCATGAAAAAACATTATTAATTGTAGATAGAAATTATACAATCAAAAAGAAACATTAATAAAGAATAAAAATAAAATAATAATATACAAATTTCTACATGTTAATCAGTATTAATTAAAAATAATGAGATATATTAATGAGAGATAAAGGGGCATCTGATCATTCATAAATCAATAAAATATAATGGGGTTATGGAAGAATGTATCCCAACAAGAAAAATGGGAAACTAAGTAGCATAACATAGAATAAGTGCTTGAAGGGAAAAGATACGAGATAGATCCCTTACATGAGTGTGTGACTCAAAATACTTGGTAGGGGATTCTTGAGAGTTTCATGGAACCTTGGGAGGGATATAGAGTGTGTAAGGAAGAATATAGACATGTTCCAAGGTGTTATATTGATGGTAAATGAATGATTGGGTGGGTATATATCGGAAAAATGAGGATTTTTTTTACATTACATCATAATATAATAAAAACCAAAAACCAACCCATTGTTTTTCAATTTGTTTTATCCAAATGAGAGCGTTTCTTATTAATTGATATGTATGGGGGCCAAAAATAATAAAATAATGGCCCTTCTTATGTAGTGGTGAGTCACACTATTAAAGAAATAATTTCAAAACATTGAAATATGTTAATGATTTTGGTGGATTCATAACTGATTTATAAATTTCATCAAGTGAATATAAAACAACATTATTATAAATTTAAAACATATATTGGGAATTAGATACAATTTAAAGTATTTATTACATAACTTTTATGCAACTATGATTTCATAATATAGAAAGTACATTTATATGGTATTTTAATTTTACCGAAAAATTTGATTGTCTCAGAAAAGTATGAAAAATAACTGATGGATAATTTTTAAATTATGATTCAAAGAATAATATCCATTTTATCTAAATAATTTTAGAAATATGTGAATTTTACTTTTAAAATAAAATCTACATTTATTAATAACTTCAAGGTTTTTTGACAATAACATTTTTCAAAACCCTACAACAATTATATGTGACATCTTAGAAATTATATTATCATTATTTGATAAAACTATTTTATAAAAATATTATTTACTTCCAAAATAAATTAATTCAACTAAATAAATTACTTTTTTGAATTTAAATATAAATAATAAATACTATTCTTGTTTTATAGTATCTAAATAAAAAAATATAAATTAGCAATAATATGATGAATGTATATTCATTATTATAAAAATAATAGTAAAAATAATCTTATTTATATGGTCTCAATACATATCCATTTAGTATACCGTCAAAATCAATAAGAGTAAAGTGTGCGATGGTGGGACTCTCTTGGGGTGGTTTGACAATTATGGTTTGGGTCTTAATCTTGATGATCATGAACATCTCCCATAAATGGGTTTGTTCATGCTTATATTATTGGATATCAGCTTGATCTTGGTTGAAAACCAATCATAGTGATATTATATCTTTCATAAGCCCTGATAAATGGGATTTATATGGTGTGATCCTACTTTTTTAGGTTATCACATCTTCTGTTTATGCTAATTGGATTTATTAAAACAAAATATTTATACTAACCATGGGATCTCTATTCAACAGATTTATTATCAATTGTAATTATACCTAATATCAATTTATATATAAATTTAAATAATAAAAAAATGAATGTGGTTTCAATGACCATATTTTATATTAATAATAAATTTAATAAAATGAAAAGTGTAATTTTATTTATAAATGTTCGGGTCACTATAGGAAGTGTTCGGAAGGATGACCCCACCAACTATTTTGATTGTAAGGGATACAAGGAATTATGAAACATTTTCATGCATGGTTTATATTGAACATTCCCACTTTTGTGTTTAATTATTTATACCCCAATTATGAATAGTAAGTCCCAATTTTAAATCTCAAATTCTCCCCATTAAGAATATGAGGGATACATATAACCCTACCTCTTATCTCTTGAGTTTAGGTGATTTTCATAAGGGAATTAGTCCATAAATCACTTTGTATAGTAGATTATATGTATTATGTGCTAACAAAACATATGATAATGAATATTCGGGATTGAATGATTATGAAATAATTGGAACATGTAACATATCATGGGTAAGGTCCCATATAATGATCTAAAAAACAATGTGGTCCTACTACATTAGAAGATTGAATGATAGTAGAATAATAAATCATACAGTCATCCTAGGATTGTAAATTGAAGAGACATGGGGAAAACTTCTTCAGTTCAGAACATACAAATAATAAGAATAGTGTATTTTATTTCGGGAGTTATTCAGCCAATAATATTAATAAGTCCTGATCTAGGAAGGAATACTCTTAAATACCTAAGTTAATAATCACAAGATCATAAATGAAATACCTGGAAGTAGATAGAAATTCCTTTTCCCAATGTAAATATGGAAATATTATCATTAAATTTACTGAAAATTGAATTTAGGGTTTCAATGTTGTATTATGAATGGAAAAAGAATGGTGAAAGAGGACCTTCATGTTTATTCCTTTGCCTAGAATTCTTGAAATTGTGGTTTAACAACTCATTCAAATGTGAAGTCAAAAAAAAGGTTTCATGGACCACCAACACTATAACCCACCCTATACCATCTATAATTTAGAAAACTATTAAAATGAGTTACAAGTAACCATCAACCATCAAATTAAAAAAATTGAAAGGGAGTAGGTGAGTACGAAACTTCCAAATAATGATTCCATGGAAATAATTTGGGTTATGGATGTCATATTTCACTTTACCAATGGTGTATTTATAGAAAGAAATGAGGGGTATAGGGTCAAAACCAAACATGCCAATGAATTACTTCTGTATTCCAAAGAGGAGCATGTTAAATCACTACATGATCTATACACCTCTGAAGAGGATTTAAGTTGAATGCATGAACGGTTTTTGAAATTCAAAACTAATAATGAACAAGGGAGATGGACTGATAATCAAGATAGCATATTACTTCATGGATTTGATGAAGGAAATATAGTCATAGATAAGTATAACCATACATGGGACAATATGCAATCTTTTTTTTGAAACCCATATATAAATTTTTTGATAGTGGAACAACTACACTGTTGACTGGATCCTCTTAATAATGCACAATATTAATAAATTTTAATTTATATAGAAATAATTGTTTTTAAATATATTAGTTATTTTTTTTCAACAATAATTTACCATTAAACCATTAAATATTCTTCATATGAAAATAAAAAAAATTATGACTACAATGAGTGGATAAGAAATTAACAGAAATGTATAGGGGAATGAACATATATTATTATATGATAAGCATGATAACATGGTAGTATATAATCAATATCCAAGTTCAACATTGAATGGGGAACTAGATAGAGTGGAATTACACATTAGTATGAATAATAATGAGCCAGAGTGGAATCTTAAACTAGAAATAGATCATGCTAAGTAGAGGTCCTAGATAATGCGGATTGATAATTTTTATAGGGACCGTCTTATTACCCACATTATTCCTATTATTTTTTACCTAAACCACGTAATCATATTATTAAAATTCATGTACACAAAAAAACCACAATCGTTATTCGGAAATTTTAACCAATGAGACAAACTCATATAAATTCCTTTCATATCAAAGAGGGTTTATCACATAAATAAGACATAAATCAGGAAAAAATACATTAAATGTTATAAAAACAACTATATCATTTAAAATAAATATAAAAATAATAAAATTTTCATTTAATTCATTTAAAATAATCTTATTAATATAATTTCCATTATTTTTCAACAATACCATGGTGAAATTTTTAATAACCTCATTGCATGAAAGAAATTTCTCAAACAATTTATATTTCAAATAAATATAAATCACATCCCAAATCCCAATATATATATATATATATTACATTTATTTATCCCAAATAAAAAACTATTAGTCAAACCATCATAATAAATTCCATTTTCATATAAATAATCACCCGTAGTCTTTTATTACAAACCTAATGTGCAAGAATATGAAGAATAATAATTTTATATATATAACCAATGATAACACCTCTTAAATTACTAAAGATTTATAAATCCACCCTGAAATTAATTAAAAAATCTATCATATAAAATATATAGAAATATTTTATAGGTATAAAATCAATATATAATACCCTGGAATTAATGGATTTACAAACTAAAGGGTAAATAATTGAATCACCTCGTAAAATTTTGTAAAATTGACATGCCTTCATAAAATGGAGATAATTGAATTCTAAAAATGTTATTTATAGCCTCTTGACACCAAAATCCACTTGTAATTTGGTAGATATTCTTTAAAAAATAAAAATACTAACTCTCTCATGGGAACTAGGTTGATAAAGAAATGATAGATGGTGGGGAAAAAGAATGGGAAAAGGTGGATGAGGGAATTAGGATGAAAGAGTATCAATCCATTAAATATAACACATAGAAATTAACTGATAAGGTATAATAATAGATGGTTTTCTCCTGTAAGGATTTCCATAACTCAGTGGGAAAAAATATGATAGGAAAGGGTAAATTCCCCTTTTTTTACATGGTATAACAATTTAATAATAATAATAATAATATCACAAAAAGTTAACAATAATAAAATTCCTCCTATAGAATTTTTCATCCACCAATATATATAAATTTGGGTGTTTGTGTTAAATGGAAATAAAACATCCATATTAATAATTTAATTACCCATCTTATGAAATGATATAAAAATCATGATAATGATGGTGATAGTGATAGTCGTGGTTATGGTGGTGGGGGTGGTAGTGATGATGATGATGATGATAATAATAATAATAATAATAATTTTATAAAGACCTCAACCCTAGTAGTCTAATGTGGTTGGTTACATTATTAAATTGTAACTTGATACACGGAATTCATCTTAGAGGACAAAATAGTACGGTATTATTTGTAAACTAGATACATATTTGAACTCATATTATTTTTCAAAACATAAAATACACAAATAATTAAATTAAATATTCTACTTCCTTGAACTATTTCAAATAATAATTATCTATATCATAGGGAAATAAATAAAATAATGGTGAGATCAATGTCATAGTAAGGTTTATCCACATTGAAATTTATTATGAGAAAAAAGGAAGAATCAATAATGTTTGGTAAACAAATTAGGAACAATATGGAAGTAATAAATAATGATCAAATAGTGTTATATAATTAATAAAATGATCATGAAAAATTTCCATGGATGTAATAACAATTCAAATAATCACATAGACATCAATAAAATTTCGCATAATGAATGACTGCATAATGTCAGTCATTAAAAAGTTATTTTCATGGTCTGGGTCCAAGATATAATATGTAAATGTGTAAGTAATTGGCCAAAAACCTAAATTAGTTTTCCTCATGAGATATAAAGGTGAATGAATGATCTGTAACAAACACCTATAATCAAATACTATATTATATTCATTAATCATATTAAAGGGGTGAGTAACATATAAACATAATCAATAATATTGTAGAACTAACACACAAAATGCTAATATTTTCCCAAATCAAGATGATCAGAATCCATATATAAAAATAATAAGGATGGAATCATTAAAAAATATCTTCAGTGGAGTATAAATAAATTGAATTAGTATTTTATAAATGAATATAAATCCCATAACTGTTCATTAAATACATTCCTGATTAAAATAATAATTAAAATTTGAAAATAACTTTTAAAAACTAAAAATTACTAGAATATTAGGAGATTTATTTTGTAAATAATCATGGAATCAGGTAATATAATATTTATATCATTGAGTCTTCATTGATAAAAAAATTATGTTCTTGTTGAGTACGTTAAAATAATTGTTCATTTCACATTTTCATTAAAAATTCAAAAGTACCTCATTCAGAAAATAAAAAGAAGATACCATGAACCAATTTATAAAAAGTAAAATATTTGTTAAAAAAATTTATTTTCCCATTTTATATTATTAAAATCAATATTGAAATTATTTTATGGAAAATCTAGTCATGGAAGCAACGTATTCCCGTGTATGAAGAAAAACGAAGTCACATTTACATTAAAACATTATTTCAATATCTTATTTACTTAAAGTAACGTTATTTAATGTGAAAATTTTATTTTCCATAAATTACATGATGATAATAAAATATATTTGTTTTAATATATAAATATTAAATAATTTTCCCAGAAAAGAAATAAACAAAAACAATCATGAATAATGATGTAATTTTGTAATATACCCATATCGTTGAGGTAACATTGGAATCATAACCCCCATGAAAGAAAGAACATCAAATTAAAAATTAAATACCATTAATATAAACTTATTAATTATATATAATATCATATTCGTAGTATATATACCACCCAAAATAGACAATTGGTGAATATGGAATACATCTAATGGAAGAAAAAGTTATATGAGAAACCTTTACCTTAGGTATGAATTACATTAAATTTGTTTGAAAATAATGTATAATAAATATATATATTTACTATAAACATATTCCAAAACCATACACATATATATCATAACATATATTATTTACTTGAAAACTTTTATAACCATTTTATTAAACATGTTTTTTTTAAAATCATTGATCTGATGGATAATTGCATCATCTTTCTTATTTTCTTTGGTACAGAAGCTTTGGTCATTGTAATTTTATCATAGTAACATTATATATATAATTTTAATAGTGATATAAATATAACATAAATTATTTAGTTATTTATTTATAATCATTCATAAAATATAGATATAGAAAAATGAATTACATAATTTATAGAGATGGTAGGTTGTACATCTGTATAAACAATATTTTCACTTTTCAATTGATGAAATGAAAGAAATAAAAAATAATAATTTCCATTTATAGGATCAATATTGTATTATTTTTATCATATGTATTCATTAAATATATTTTTATTACTATCCAAAAAAATATGAAATGAAAAACGAATCAAATCTCTTCCTAAAGATGGTTGTCCACAAATATGCACGAGCAGCAATATCATTTTCGACTCATTCGACAATAAGAAAGAATATATGATATTATAATTCAAAATGTATATTTATTTCTTAAATTTAATAGATATTAATAATTTTTTTTATAAAAATATAAATATGATGGGGATGAAAATTTAATTACACCACTATATGGATATGCTGAGACGCACATATCATCCAATGGCCCGAAGGCCTTCATTTTTTATTGATTTTGATAATCCACCATTCAAGGGGTGAGGTGTAACCCTTATAAGGCCGATTGGATTAATTATTACATTAACCAAAGTTCATATAGGAATTCATTACCCATAAGCTTCAAAAATTACATACAACCCAAACTAACTACTTGGAACTACTCCTCCCCTGCTTCTTCATCGAGAAATCAGCTCTCCGCCTTCACATGGCTGTTTGGCTAGGCTTTCCTGTGGACGTACAGGCTTGTCCTGATGACATGTTCCTGATAGAGTTAATATTTTACACATTTTTTATATGTATTAAAATATTTAAATCCCTTAAATTCATCAATTTATGTTTAATTACATCATTTTTTAATTTATTGTATTTTTTTTGTTAAAATTGGAATGTTTCCTACTTTTGGGAATTTAACTGATTTTATATGTTTTAGTACGTCGACCATATATTTTATAATAAAATTCAAATTTATGAGATTCTTTTTTCAGGAAAGATGGATTTTAGGGCTACCCCTTAGTCTTATTGGGTATAATATAATTCCTCCATCAAGGGACCCTAAAAATTTCATTAACGTGGAGAATGATTCTAGACGACCATGTGGACCCCACATCATTTAATCCATCATAAATCGGTAATAATAGCTCCAATTAAAGTGATTATAATTGTAATGGTCAACCAATTCAGATATTTGTATCTCTGTTGAATATCATGGAGATTGAGATTCATTAATTCAGATATTGGATGTGAATCATTGAAGGACGATTTTTGGAAATATCGCTAAGAATAAGTCAACCTCAATAAATATTCCATATCTTTTTCTATAAAAGTACAATTAATTTGAGATTTGGAGGAACGAAAGAAACTTTTATTGGGAGAATTATATAATAAATTAACATTGGGTTATTCGACAAGAAGAGGTGCCCACCAGGTGAAAACTTTCAGAGGACAGAATCGGCGGGACAATTTTTCTTGTTTTCTTTTGCTTTCTTTTCTATTTCATAGTTTTGTAATTCCTTATCCTTCCCCATAAATCAATATTACCTTTATCATGGTGGGGTAAAAATTTGAGTGATTGGGAAGGGGTAGGTTTTCTATTTTTTAATGCTTGAGTTCATGCACCTTGTTGAATAAAATTTTTATCTCTTTTCTGCAACGTTGTTTTCAATTTCATATAGCGGGTTTTATTATTTGGTGCGATCATATTTGATTTTTTATTTCGTTATTTATTTTTTCTTCGGTCAATGATCATTATCTCCTTCTACTAGGTTCTGGTTTATATATGTTGGAATAGACTAATTCGTAGTGATGAAGTACTCGGTGATCATTAGTATGTGTGGAAGTGGTGGTGAATGTTTTTGATTTCTTGGAATAAACAAGACCTGATCGAGTATTTCCCAAGTCAATTGAGTGTATTTACTTCAACGCTCATGAAAATGGAAGGATAGTAGACAAAAATGAGATCTTGGTATGAAATTATCTCACTATCACCATTCGACCAAAGGAGTGAGAGGAACGATCGTGGAATCTCACTTTACAAAACATAGCAGAAGAGATTAGAATAAAATAAAACAAGGATAGAATTAAAATTAGAAAACTGACCCTGACATAATAACCCTTCTCATAGCATAGTTTTCAATATTTTATTCTGTTAATTTTTTTCATTTCATTTTTAATTTTCATTCCAAAACTAGTTAAATCTCAGAACCCACCCATTTTTCCCTCTAATTAAGTGACAAACATAATTGTTGTGCACTCATCTGTAGAGAAAATCTAGGTTAACCACTTTACTAAATATTAACATAGGTAATATTTGTTTTTGTCACACCCCACAACTGGAACGTGTCAGTGCCATAACCTCTCATTCTGAAAATCTCTTTAGATTCTACTATGGTGAAAGATCCTTGCTCCTACTCCTTCAGATGTGTGTTCCGTGTAGGTTGTCTATTTTTCATCTACAATTAATGTGGTCCAAAGGCCATTAGGTGGCCCGAAGGCCTTACAGACCTGAATGACTGGGTGGCCCGATGGCCTTAAAGGACTCGTGGACCAAATTTGTGGCCCGAAAGCCCAAATAGGGAAATATTCCCAACTGCTACAGTGCCAAACAATGTCTGCTACTGTTCCCACTACAATATCTGCTATATTTCAACACAGTTCCTGCTACAATACCACTATAGTTCCTAGAAATTAGCCTAAGTATATAAGAATCAATGATATTATCTCTTTTTATATGGTGGAAGAGTGGTAGAAAATTGCTGTAAAATAATTCTAATAAAATATGCGTATATTGATGATGGTGTATTTTATATTTTACAATTGTTAAAATAGATTTATTAGAATATGAATAAGAATGATGTTTGAAAGAGTTGATGATGAAGATTACCACTTCTTCAAAAGTGACACATTTAGATCGTCTCTTAAATGGCCAAGGGTGGTAATAATAGGAATAAAAAACACAATAAAATAGATTAGGATGTTGTCAAGTATTATTGGTAGGGTTTGGTTACCAAAACCCATCACATAGGGGCTTCTGTTGTGACTTCCCCTAGCCCTCCTCTAATAGATCAGGAGTTGGTGACTAGCATCGAGTAATAATATCGCACAAATAGAAGGAATTATCCAAAATAACATGTGCACACACACACATCTACCAGAAATAATGATGAAATGTAAAAAATACTATGTAATCAATGCATAAAAAAACTATTTCCCACAACTAGTGGAGAATAGTGAAAGTACTAGATTATAAATGGGCTAGTATACAAACCCACAAAAAATAGTCTATAAAGCACAAGGTCCAACCTGTAATGAAAGGTGTTGGGACTACTGTTTAAGGAAATTCCTTTTCATGTATGATCTCACAAAGCTATGTCTGAAAATAGTCTGTCATGGACTGTATAAAATTTTTTCTCATCTGTATAAGACATCAATGGTGTGAGAAAATTGTATGCAGGTGTGAGCATAACAATAATCTGTAGGCCAACTCAAAAACCATAATGATATAAAAAAGATAGGTATTGTAATATATACAGAGTTATATTTCTACAGAAAAAATAACAATAATATCCAGATATACTCAATCCATACAACATAGTCATGGGTAATTCATAACCACTACATGCCATCACTATGAATTAAATATGATGATTCCATAAAGCACTCATCTAGTAGAACACACTCCGGAGGCTGATATCACTAATGATTTCCATCCAAGAAGTACTATTCTTTGGGAACAATCATGAGATATATATGCTAATATATCTAAAGAGTGAGATATGATACATAGATGAGGATCAGAGTTAGGTCAATGGGGTGATACCAACAAATCCATCTAGATTAACCTGCTACATATATGAACAACATCCTATAGGATTGGCCGGGTCAAAGCCATGGACTCTACGTAGGGAAAAATGATGAAGAGATGATACCACACTAGGAATCTTGGGGGATTCCAACAAATCTATCGAGAATTTTCTTCTGAATATATCATACACCTATGAGTAGGAAACCATATTGACCAACTATCAGGGAAGAGATAACGAGATGGAACCCTAATGAAACTCTTCCAAGATAAAGTCGATGAGATAATAAATACATATAGAATGTTAGTACTTGGTGTGTTGTTTTCACATCTACTATGTCCATTGACCTAGGGTACTACCCTTGTAAATGACCCGCATCACGGAAAACATGTAAAATATGAGACCCACAATTTGTCTCAAAAGGACTATCTCATTATTTTGGTCCCATCACCACAGATGGATAGTCAAATAGATGCACCTTTGGATTGTTCCGGGGGTTTTATGATTATGAAGAATGGGGTTTACTAGGCCCATTGTCCAACCACACGGTCGGTGGACCCCATGGTCAACTGCCCCATGATCTATCCAGGAGAACGTGCCATGGAAGCTCGATCTCTGGTGGTGGTCGACTTCCATAGTCTACCCTCCAAAGTCGACCATACGACTGCTTTGAGTCAACATGAGGTCTGACCTGGGTCGGACCTAGATCAGGCCTGATCCACTGGGCCGGACCCAACCTGATAGGTCCGAACTAGTTTTCTCTACCAGGGCCCATCCCACTTAATCTAGCCTAGACCATTTCCTCCTGGGCTGGCCCGTTCAACCTAGGATTTCCCTGTAAATGCGGTCAACAAATACATTCAATAAGTCCACCATCAACACGACATCTCAAGGCCACCATCGCCACATTGGGATGCCCACAGTTCAATAGCCCGCCTCCTCTACCGGATCCCATGAGGCCACCTATCACTCTACACACTACCATGCCACTTCTGCCTTTGATTGTTGTTTCCACCCCCTCGACACATCCGAACACTTTCATTCCTCACCGGACAATCGTTAGAGACCTGTATCGATGGTCCCTTCCTTGGACCACCGAGAAACCTTTGATTCTCATCTTTTTAAAACAAAAAAATATTGGAAATGCTCGAGTACCGATCTACACTTACCTTTCAGTTTTTTATTTGGATCCAATACAGGGGTCTGATTGCATTCAGATCCTCCCAGAAAGTCGATATACAACAATAAGGATCCAATGGAAAATTACTCCAAGAATGGGGGAGAGAATATCAAGAGGAACACTCATAGGAATGAACCCTATCCTTTTGTTCATGTCGGCCTCAAACTGTTCTGATTAAAATTAAGAGTGAACAATGAAAACAATTCCATCGATCTAATTCCATCGACGATGCACATGTCCATTCATATTCATTGAATTGATCCACACTTTTAATTGTTTAAAAATGAAATAGAAAATAACAAAACAAATATCCTACGTAGAGATCATATCAATTGTTGACCAGGAATGGTTTTTTACAATCGTTGGCGATATCATCCAACTCCGTTGGCATGATGATGCACAGTTCATTCGATCTGTTATTGTTCATCATAAAAACTCTGCAATGGTTTTTTAAATCACCATGGTTATAGAAGAAAACCTTATAGAAATTCTATAATAATACATTTACAGGATAAATGGTGATTGCATCAAAATAAATTTTTATTTAAATTATTTAATAATAATTTCCTATTTTTCCATTTTTTTCTTGTATAAGACCCGACCACAATGTTACGTCAATCATAGGGTGAAGTCACTATTCTATGCCCAATAGTGCCCTTAGATTTTTGATCCGGTAACCCATTTAATAGTTATTCCACTTTTTCAATAAAAGTATACATGTTCTATTAAAATCATAATATATTTCAAACAATGTTTCATGGAAAACGAGACCATGGAATCACATGTCTTCTCAACTCATAGACTTTAAATTATTCCATTTAATTTTTAAGAATAATACATGGGAAAATTTGAGATGTTAAATTGTCCCCACATTGGGGATTTATATCCCTGAAATACAAAATAAGTCCTACTAAAAAAAGAGGGTACTAAGAATGAACATGATCCTCTTAATCTTCTATGCTTTCTAAGTGATTATCATTCTTCCAATAGGCACACACCAATGAAATCAACTGCCCATGTTGGATCATCTCCTTCCAATTATTGATCTCGATATGGTACTCTGTAAAATCCACTCCATCCCCAATGTCTTGGTCACCCCAGTTGATGATATGTGATGGGTCATGCACATACCTTAACAGCTATGAAATTTGGAAGATGTTATGTACCCAATCTAACTACGGTGGTAGATCCAAGTGGGACAACACCTTTCTAACTATACATAGTTTCTAGAAAGGGATGAGAAACCTTAGAGATAGCTTCTTTCCCTGGCCAGATCATTATAATTTGTGTCAAGGTGAGACTTGAAGAAACACATGGTCTCTATCAATGAACTACAAGTGCCTTCATCACCTATCAACATAATAATTATGATAGCTCTGTGTCATCCACATCCACTCTTCAATGATCATAAACATATCTGTAGTAGCTCATACCATCTTCAAGCCCATGATTTCTAACTCTCCTAGGTTTTTTCAGTAAAGTGGTGACCATCTGGGTCGCCGGTACGAGGCCTCGAATTGTTCTGCACCAATAGTGGTTTGATAGTTGTTGTTGCATGAAAACTCCACTAGTGGTAGGTGATCCTCCTAACTACTTCCAAGATCCAGCATACATGCCCGCAACATGTCCTTCCGAACCTTAATGGTCCTCTCTATCTTTGTGTGGAATTATATTCTCAAGAGTAACTATTTCCCAAACAGCTCTTGTAATAACTTATACAATTGTAATCAATGTGAGCATTATGATCTAAAACTATAGTTGATGGGACTCCATCGAGTGGAACTATCTCTTACAAGTAGAGGTGTTCCAATATTTATAGTAAAATAAACTATATGATATTTAGGAAGTGGAAGAACATGGTGAGTTGATCAAAAATCACCTAGATGGCATCATGTCCCCAGGATGTAGGTGGTAAGACATTCACGAAATCAATTGATATACTATCCCACATTCATTAAAATACCTTATGGGTTTGGGATAACCCCGCGAGAACCTGGTGCTCAGCATTCACCTGATGAGAAGTGAGGCATTGAGGAATAAAATCTACAACTCCCTTCATCATCCCTAGCCATAAAATCTGACATCAGATTTCATGGTACATCATTTACACACCATGACGTACCAATAAAGGGGATGTGTGGAACTCCGTCAGAACCATCTCCCGCAATTCCATCAGTACCAATATGCACCCTTTAAAAATAATGGTGTGATTCCCACCTTATGAATATCCATCAAGATGACATCCTATGGAAAACTAAGCACACAGGGTCTCACAGTCTATATCTGAATGTTGTTCCTCCCTGACCTGTTGTAAGATTGGAGGGGTGAAATGCATCAAATGATGAAATGTTTCTCATTCTCAATCCAAAAAGGATGTCTAAAACAATGGAAACTTCTCTAACGTCTTGTTCAGAAATTGTAAAATAGATATCTAGCAAAGAGCGTCTTCTACCACATTGCCCTTCCCATGAGTATAGACAATATCAAATTCATAGTCCTAGAAGATCTCTATAAATCACATATATCTCATGTTCACATCCTTATGAGAGAAGATACACATTATACTATTGTGAGGTTAGTAAGAGATAAAATCCCCGCTCATAAGTTAGGGTCATCACATCCTCAATGAAGAGATTATCAATGCTAGCTCAAGATCTCGGGTAGTGTAGTTATTATCATGACCTGTCAACTTGTTCAAACCATAGGAAATCATATCTTGCCTATGCATCCATAATGAACCATGACCGGTCCCTGATTCATCGTATACCACTACATAGTAAACACCCAACTCCAAAATTCTCACGATCGACGCTCTTGTCAAACTATGCCTCAGCTACTAGAAATCCTATTGGAACATCTATTTCCACAAGAAATGATTCCCTTTTTGAGTCAATGTTATCACAAGTGATGATATCCTAGAGAAATCATGTATGAATATCTGTTAATAGAAAGCTAGGCCGATGAATATCTGCACCTCTTTCATTCTCCTTGATGGCTCTCATGCTAACATTGCCTATACTTTGGCGGGGTCCACTACCACTCCATCCACTAAGATAACATGTACCAAATAAGTGGTCCACCTGAATTCTGAATTAGAAATTTGAGCGTTTCCCATTAAAGATGGCGCTCTCAGAGGATTTCTAGAACCATACATAAGTGTCTTGTATGCTCCTCTGTGGATGCTGAGTACCCAAGGACATTTTTGATGAAGGGTACCACAAACCAGTCTAAATAAGGCTGAAAGATCTTGTTCACAAGTCCCACAAACACTACTAGTGTGTTCTTCAAAACAAAGAGAATCATCATGTACTCATAGTTACCGTAAAACCCCCTATAATTAGATTTCCATATATCCTCATCTAATACTCACAACTTATTATAGCTTGATCGATGGTCAACCATAGTTAACCATCATTCCCTCCCATCTGATCAAAAAGTTCATCTATCCTCAAAAGTTGTTAATTGTTCTTCACATTGATGTAGTTCAGCCATTGTTTGTCTACACACACTCTCATGATCAAGCCTACCTTCATGGAAAACAAAACCGGGGATTCCTAGGGGGAAACACTGGGTCTCACAAATCCCTTCCTCTAAAAGTCATCCAACTACACCCTCAGCTCTTGAATCTCTATGGGAGCCATGTGATATGCTAATGCTGATATCAGTATCATCCCTAGATGTAAATCAAGGTAGAAGTCAATATTATGGTGGGTAGGAAACCATGGAACATTTTCAAGAAAGACTTCCTAAAACTCCTCCAATATTTTGAGGAATTGAAAACTCATAAGATCTTTAGAACTATGGGTCAATCTAGTCAACTGATGAGTAATTGTATACACAATCCTATACATGATTCCATCTTGTGCTTTAATGGTTTCCTTTTCACTAACAAAGGAAAACCTTATTCCACTGCTGTAGAAACACTACACCCCTCAACAAAAACAGTCAATATAGGCATGGTTTGTAGATAGCCAGCCTATACCGATAATGATGTCATAAGGCCTCGATGCTACCACTAAGATGCTACAAACAAAACACTCACATCCAAGGGTTATGTTACATTTTCGGCATAAATGTGTGATAATAGAGTCTCCCCAGTAGGTGTCTCCAAGCATAAGGGTCGAGTCAATGATTCAACAGGAACCACAATGTCTCGTAATAGATATGTGGTTAGAGTGGAATGAATCTCACCTCTATCTATCAGTACAACATCTAATGTTTAAAACACATATATCGCACCTCAAATAACTCCTAGAGCCCCTAGATTGTGTGAATCAACCACATGTAGCTATCCCCACCCCTATCCTCCAGCTCCATAAGCCTCGTGTGAACCACTTGGGAGTGGTGGTGGTAGTAAGTTGAAATATTGGCCACCTCTTACTATACTTATAGCTCCTCTACCACATCATCCACCCTACAGATCTACCCTCTCTTATGTTTTTCTCTAACTATGCAGTCTATCTACTGTCCCTCTATCAGTATCAAAGTGGGTTAGAGAATATTGAGCTTGATATTCCCTACCATCGCAGGAATAGAACCTCCTCTACATAGGATTTCTCGACCCAACTTGTGAACCTTGAAGTACACATCCTCTATCATAGGACCTCATCCACAAAATAATCTCACATCTAGATTCCTGAGACTGACCATGAATCCTTAATATCGAGGTCTCTACACCTACAAGTCCACTAATGACTATCACCAGTCATTTCTGCTCATCCAAGAAGCTTTGAACCACCAAATCTCGCTCAAGAACCCCATTATATATCTAAATTTATTGAGGGATAATGATTCCATGGATATCTCGATGTAGAACTATTTCATTGGACTGAGACCTAATGAACTGATCTCTAAACATATCCATCAAATACCCTGAATGGTTGTTGAACCTCGATGAATAATCATCTATTGTCATGCACCCAACAAGAGCTGAAAAATATCTTGTATACGCATATCTTTCAGAATAACTGGGGAGAACTCCTATATGAATAGTAACTCAAACACTTTCCATTAAATCATATTTTAATCATGAGTTTGAATAGACAAACTCCACCATTTACCTACTAAACCCTATATAATTCTCACAACTAGGACCACCATCTAATCAGCTGGTGTCCTAAATAGACAGAATACTCAAATCACCGCCTCAATCCAGTCAATAACTACCTGAGGATTGGGCACGCCACAGATCATGAGGGGTCTGTGTCTCTAAATCCTGTAATGTGCTCTCATCCCATGCTCTTCATCCTGTAGTATTGTGGCTAACCCATGTTGCTCTACTGGTTGTGGTATTTCTAGTGTACTACTTTAAGGTAACATCTACTGAATCTTTCCATATTTTGATGATTTATTAGTGAGGGGTCATCCTTGTGCTCTGGATGATGAATCCTAGTTTTAATTCACCTAGTTTAAATACAGGTTATCAGATACATGGTGTATGGATACATCGGTTGCCTACACTAACACAGGAGTCCCTAGCCAAAGCGCCAAACTCAAAACACCTAACATTGTTTCCCTAAAACAATATCATGATCTATCTATCTTATAGTAGAACTAACCAACTCTGATACAACTCTTTTACGACCCATCCCATAGGGGACCATGATGTGACTACACCAATCCATCTTTTAATAGAAAATACATATATCACACCGTGAATCATTCCTAGAGCCCCGAGATCGTGTGCATCGACCACATGTAGCTATCCCCACCTATATACTCCATCTCCTTGAGCCTTGTGTGGACCACCTGGGAGTGGTGGTAGTAGTAAGTTGAATTATCGGCCACCTATTACTTTACTTATATCTCCTCTTCCACATATTCCATCCAATAGATCTACCTTCTCATATCTTTTTCTCTAACTACGCGGTATATATATTGTCTCCCTTTCAGTATCATGGTGGGTTGAACAATATCGAGTTAGATATCCCCTTCCATCACATGTATAGAACCACATATACCTAGGTTAACTCACCCCATCCTGTGATCCCTGAACTACAGATCCCCTATCTTGGGACCTCCTCCAGGAATGCATCTCACATCCAGTGTTCTCATGCATCGAGCAAAAATGCTGTTTATCAGAATCATGGTGTATGGATATGTTGGCTTCCTACCCTAACACTGGATTCCCTTTCCTAAGAGCCAAACTTGAAACACTTAACATTGTTTCCCCAAAATAGTATCATGTTCTCTCAGTACTATGTTTGAACTATCCTACTCTGATACAAGACTTTCATAACCCATCCTAAAGGGGACCATGATGTGACTACCCCAATCCATCCTTTAAAAGGCCATGGGTTGGTGACTAGAATTTTTTAGGAATATCACACAAATTGGAGGCATTATCCAACAATATCTATATAAATGTACATACCTTGAAGACAAAAATGATCAAATGTAAATAACACTAAGTAAAAAATTCTTGCAAACCAATATATCCCATAGACACAATACAATAGTGAATTTACTGGTACATAAAATTTGCGAGAATACAAGACCACCCAAAATATTCTAAAAACCACAATGTCCAACCTATAAACGAAAGTGTCTGGACTGCAATCTGAATTCATAGAAATACCTCGGCCTATATGGTGTCACAAGGCTTCATCTTGTCCCAGGAATCCCTAGAATCTATAAAAACGTTTCTCATCTGAAAAGATATGAAATGGGTGAGAAAGGCCTATGCAGGGGTTAGTATAACAATACTCATTAGGAACCCCTGAAATCCACAAAGCAATACACAAAAGAGATGTACAGTCATCTATATAAAAGTATAAACCTACATAACATATAAAAATAATATATATATATAATCAATCTGTACCACACAGTCTAGCGTAAGTAATAACAACAGCATGAAAACATTAAGAATTCAATCAGATGATTCCAAGAAACACTCATATGGGAGAATACACTATTGATTCTGATAGCATAGATGATGTCTATATGAGATGTATAATTCATTTGGAACCATCATATGAGATATATGCTGATAGTTATGAAGAGAGAGAAAGGATGCAAAGATAACGATCAAATCTATGGCCATGGGATGATACCAATAAATTCATCTATATTAACCGACTAAGTAGAGGATAAATGTCAAGGAGGATTGGTCATGTCCATAAAGAGGAATCTACTGAGGGAACAAAGTTGAATAGAGGATCCCACTCTAGGACCCTTGGGGGATTCCAAAAACTCTATCCAGGAAGTACAACTGAAGCTACCATACTCTTATGAGTATGAAATGATACTGACCAACAATCTGGGAATGGATAAAGAGAATGGAAACAAAATAAACTCAACCAAGATATAGAGGAAGTGATAATAAATCCATGTAGAAATGGATTACATTATGTGTATTTTTCACACCCACTGTGTCCTTGGACCCCAGGTACTTCCCGTGAAAATGACCCCTATCACTAAAACAATGTCTGAGATAAAACCCACCCTTAGTCTAAAATGGATCATCTCATCATCAGGGTAGAATTTCCACAAGATGCTTGTCAAACAGATGCACCATTTTAATGTAATTTGGGTTTGAATATTCATAAGTAAAAGGCAACTAGGCCTATGGACCAGCCACACAGTCAGCCCACTAGCAACGCTATGGTTGACAGCACTATGATAGCTTGAGCAGTCGTGGTGGTCAACCTGATGTCTGACACGGATCCAGTCTGATCCATATGAGTCAGACACAAATTATTGTTTCCAATCCAACGTGATGGTTTTGACCTGTTCTTCCCCAATTAAGCCAAACCCACTTTGCTGGGCATGGACTCTCTATGCCTAGCCAGACCTATTCCGCCTAGGTCTGCCTAGTGAACACAGTCATCGAACGCGTTCCATGAGACCTCCACCACATCTTGTGGCACTGTCACATTCCATGACCACCATCACCAGACACAAATTCCCACGGTGTCTATGGCCCACCAACTCTGACAGATCACATGTGGCCACCCAGCACACCATCGCTACCTTCATTCACCACTATCTCCGATCATCGATGCCGCCTCACCTCGTCGTACTTCCGCCATGCCTTGCCAGACCACCATGTATGTCCAACACTATTGGTCCATTCCACTGACCAGTGAGCCACCTTATATGCTCAAATTTCTGAAAAAAATTATATTTCCAATACATGGGTCCCGATCTAGACTAATCTGGTTTCTGTTTATGTTTGCCTCTAATCTGGGGGTCTGATTGTGTTCAGAGCCTCCTGAAAAGTCTATTCATTACCATAAGCATCCAATAACATATAAGTCTAAAAACATGGGAGAGAAAAGAACGCGAGACACCCATAAGAATGATCCTTTTCCTTTTACTCGTATAGCCCTCAATTCATTCTTGTTAGAATGATTAAATAATAACAAAAAATAATTCTGTCAATTTAACTATACAGATGATGTGCTTATCAATTCAAGTTCATTTAATCGATCTGTGTTCATCCTATATTAATAATGGTATGGAAAATCACAAAAAAATCCATACATGAAGTTTATATAAATCATTGATGATAAATGGTTATGTTGCCTTCAACGGTGAGATCCTCCAACTCTGTTGGCTCGACGATCAATAGTCTATTTGATCCATCGTAGTTCCCTAAAAAAACAATCCAAAAGTTGTTTAAATATTCAATATTTGATTGAAAAAACATGAGGAAATTATATAACCATAAATTTATTGGAGAAATGGTCACATCATGAAAATAACTTTTTATATAAATTTTTTATTCACGATTGCATCCTTTTTTAGTGATTCAACAAAAACATTGTGCCGACAATGGTTAGGTCGCTCTTAGGGTGAAGCCACCAGTTTGAGATCAATGGTTCCCTCATATTTTTTATACAAGAACCAATTTAAGAGTTATTCCATTTTTTCCAGAATACTATGCACGAGTTTTATTAAAATATTAATATTTTTAAAATAATTATTCCAGTAAAATTGGGCATCAGAATCCCACGTCGTCTTAGAAAGTGGTCTCAAAATTATTCCATATAATTTCTTAAAATAATACATGGGAAAATCATATATTTTTCATTGGTTGATATAAAAGCTTCTATTTTGTGAGTTGAATTAAAGAGAGGTGGTGCCTTTTATAGAGAAAAAAAGATACACATGAAATTAATAAAAATAAATTAATATGATAAATTATTTTCATCTGAATGTGAAAAAAATTGCCCATAAATTCAAATATCATATACTATAATGTCAAAATAATTAAATCTAATAAAAATTATATAGTATTATGTTGTATTCTTATCATTATATTTTGGTTTAACACCTTAGTTGATTTATTTTAACCGTAAATGCCGTGAAACCTTTTTCACTCTTAAAAGGTTATAATGTTACATATATGGTAATAATTGGCCCACAAATTTAAAATGGATGATATTTTCGACCACAAATTATCCTATTTTTTATATTTCATAATTTCTGAATTTTTTAAATTATTTCATAAAATATTATATTAAAAAAATATCGTTAATATCATTTGTGATGCTATTCATTTAATTTGACTTCATAAAAAAAAGAAAAATATAGTCATTTGAAACATATATCATATATCATATCTATATATAAATTTTTTGGGTCATTATTACCCACCAAATATATATTGGAGTAAGACTTTTTAATTTAATTAATATTATTTTTCTATTAATTGAACAAAAATTAAAGTATTGTTTTGTAAAAATTCAAGGTAATTATATAATAAATAAATATTAGAAAAAATTTAATGGATAATTTTATTCATTTTTATCTTAAATATATATTTATCATAGATATTAAACCTACCTAATAAAAAAATTTAAGAGTCATTAATGTCAAGAGAGAGGAATATGGTATTTATTATTTTCTTAAATAAATATAAATGTCATAATCAATGAAATATAGAACAAATTTCCATATATACAAGATATTGATGAATATAGAAAAACTCCACTGATAAAGTATGTTAAAAAAAGTGTTAGGATCATTTATTAGTCCTTATAATATTATAATATTATTAATTATATGATTTACCCTTACCCGGGTGCAATTATTTACTTCGGTAACAATTCATAATATGAAAAATAGATTGAAACTAATAATCAAATTTGGGAAACCTGATTCCAAATATGAAATCAATTTATCAAGATTTAATTATATAATATGTATAACATAATTTAATATTAATATGTAAAACATACTGAAATACCTTTCTTTAGAAAATTTAATTTTAAGTATGAACATATATTTTTACTAAATTCAAACACAAAATTGATTTAAATGAACATAATATTATGTTTAATAATATTGGATATCTAATTTTTCTTTTAAATCATTTTAAAAAAATATAAAATTTTAATTACATGAAATAAAAGTACTTTTTTCAATGAAAATTATTATTTTTTACTATACACAAGAAAATCAATATTTTTATAATAATACCAAAATGTCATTATAATATAATTTTAATATTCTAATTAAAAAATTCTATAAATTTTATTCAACACATTTTTTACCAATTTCTTAAATTAATTACAATATTATCTCATAAATGAAATAAATTTTATGGATGAAAACTTTTTCTTGAAAAATAAAATGACTACAAAATTGAGTAAATTATTCATCTTCATTAATAAATAGTTTTTTATTGAGAATAAAAATTATGTATTTTTTTGTTAAAATAATAAATCATATTAATATTAACAATTTCAATATTTCTGTTATAATAGTAATATTGTAATAATAGAAATTCTTGGATTGTTTATTCTTAGTGTTTCTTATTGTACATTCTATCGAACGTAGTGTTCTTTTAAAATATCCTAGAGTAACAACTGATCCCATTGAATTGTGATGTTATTTATTTTCAAAGATCATGTTAATATATTTCATGGATAATTTGGGTTATAAAAAAATTAACATCCTAGTGATGAAATTGTTAAAGCCACTAGTGAATTATTGATAAAAAAGAATGAATTTGGATACCATTGAATATAAAAAGAATTATTTAAATCATGTAAATGAAAAAAGAAAATGATAATTTCCTTGGTGATAAAAATGTACAAAATATTATTGGGGTGTTTTTTCTTAATTCACTGATAAGTAATAAATTGTAAAGTCTTGTATATAATAAATAATAGAAGCTTCGAATAACAAAGATAGTGGGGAGATATTGATGAATTTATAGAGAAACCATCATTTGAGTACATAGTATATTTTCTAGACAAATCAATGAGAATGAACATATAGTGGAGGGTTTATAATGAATTGTTTAATGGAGGAAATGAGAATGAAATTTAGTTAATTAAAATATTATTACATGATTATTTTCATGTTTTACATACACTGGAAAAATCTAAAGGTGTATGGAAGTATTTTGATAAATACATGAATTCATTTTAAGGTTTTTCCAATTGTTTTAAAAGGTCATAACTGATTTGAATAATTCATCAATTCATTTATTAAAATATGAATTGTTTTTTGAGCTGGAAGAATTTGACAAGTCTACATCATAAGACATTGAGTTCTATCATATGAATTTTTGGTCGAACATATAAATTTCAGGCTGAGTATGAATCCGCGTATATAAAATTCATACTACTTAAAAAGATATTTTTTGTTATGAGTAAGTATTTTTGGGGATCAATTATGACGTTTTGGATCCTTTATAAATTCTTAATAAATTCATAACACATTTATGTAGAATGAGGCATTGGGTGTTATACATTGATGAAGTGTGATAAATGTCAAACCATACCAAAATTTTAGAACTCATATGACCAAATCACCCATTTACAAGTTTGAGTGAACAATGTTTATTTCATATGAAGTATATTTAAGTCCTCCAAGAAATGGAATAAGAATTTAGACCATTATATGACTTTTAGAATAATCCACATACAACTTTGTTGTTTGTATAAAATTTCAGACATATCAAAAATTTCAGAATTCCTATGTACAAAAACTGATTTTCTAGACTATAGAATGTCAAAGTGGAAAACATTTATGATGATAAATAAATACATTCATGGTCAATTCATCATGAGTATTTAATTAGAAATGATACTAGATTAATTTAAAAAATATTTGAATGAATGAAGATGAGAAGGATCCCTATTCTAAATTCTATGGGTTTAAAAATAGGATATTTGGAAATCATTATGCTGAAAAAAATACTTATTAAATGAATATGATGCCTAAGAAATTTTTAAGTGGTTTAAAAATAATAAAGGTAAGTATCATATTTTTTTTTAAAAATAAGGAATCCTATATTCAATATATCAATATTAAGGCCCAAAATTGATGGAATTCAGTGAATTGATCTTGCTTGAAATAAAAAATTTCCAGATAATGTGATTTAGAAATTATATTTAAAGATACTTGGTTATAGCTCTCAATATTTTAAATATAAAAAATGGTTCTATGATTAAATTTGAGTATTAAGATGATTGAAGTAAGTTTCTCTATGAATTTTTTGACTCAATCTTTAGCATGAAGTGATTTTACTAGAGCTTTCATACCACCAAAGATTTGGTCCACATCACAAGATTATATTGTATATTTTTAGATATACTGTAAAAAATGTTTTTTATTGGTCTATATGGTAATATCTTGATAAATTAATTCTACGATTATAATAAAAATATTTATTTAGAAATTTGTAAATTGTGATGAGTAATATAAGAAGGTTACATGAACAATCTTAGTATAGGATGCCATTTGAGATGGGATATGAAGGTCATGGGATACTGTATTTAAATTATTCCATGCATGATATCTCATGAAATATTTCATTTTATTAAAATTGTGATGATATTATAAAATATTGGTGGGATATCTAGTGAAAAGGAAGTGTATGAGAATCTTTATAAATGTATAATATCTTGTAGAATAGAACACCTCTGAATTAGGAGAATTTGGTGTTCTGGAAAATTGAGAGAAGAAGATATCGTGAATAAGAATGTTTTTATAATACTGATCCAATAATAAATAATAGTTTTAATTCATTATTGAATGAGTAGAGATAAAATTAATACCTCTCAAGGATGTAGAAAATGAGTAGGTGACATTTTGATGAATCAGAAAACCATCTAGTTATTGAAGAATAGAATGAGGATAACAATGATGGGGATGATATTTAGAAATATAATCCCTGACAAACTAGTTTATGTAGATTTTTTGGGACTAGATATAGTAGAGATATTCATTTAAGGGTCATCATGGATTTATAAAGAATATAACATACATTTTCAATGGTAATTTTATAGAAAAGTTTTTGTGGACATATTTCTTGGGTTGGAATATTTGGCTGGGATGATGAGTAGAGTTTTTATGGAATAACTTCTGGATATTGATTTCCTTGATGTTTGATCTGAGATAATCCCAACAAATAGATTATGTAAATATATGAATGTAATGAATAAAAACAGACAAAATGTTTGTTGTATAAATATTGAATATATCTACTAGTTTTCAATGTATATATGGTTGAGAAAGAATATCTATATTTTTGATTTAGTGTCACCCTTGAAAATTTAGAGATATAATTCAAAAGTGGTTGAAATTGTTTTAACTCGTGGGTTTACAGTATAAACAACTTTAGAAGTATGTTATGATTGTACATTTTTGTAATATACTAAACACACTCACCTGTATAATATGTTTTGGTTGTGTCAAGATGATAATTACCCAAAATCTAAATTTTATTGATTAAAATATTATAGTGTCAAATCTATGAAAACTAATAATAATAAGTAATATGTTTAACGTAATAGGTATATTCATTGTAAAAAATAAATTATACATACGTTAATTCTATTCTAGCATTGAATGTTTTTTATGTGATTAGGTATAGAATAATAGATACATTTATCTTAACTGGTAATGGTTGTTAAAAATACCAAATTAGGAATATATTTAAAATAATATTTTAATTTTATAAATGGTTTTGGAATCATAAAATTCACCCCCACCATAGGTTTTTTCATTAGTCCTCTCAAAAATTTAATTGGTATAGAAAAGGTTCCCAATAAATACATCTATTATTTTCATGAAACTTTTCTATATATCAATACTTGAAGTTTGGAATTCACATTTTATGAGAAGTGACTCAGATGGAAATACTACATTCCATCCCTATCAAAATTATAACAGAGGTTTCATCTAGGACACTAAAAATTATGAATATAAGATTGGATAAGAAGATGATAAAATGATCCATGATGAAATAAGATCAATCATTACCTAAAATTATTCATCATAGAAATTATTTATGATAAACCTATTTATTTTGATACCTTATTAGAGATAGGCTCATGAATTTAGGAAGATGAGTTCAATGAATCACTTTTTAATTTTCATACTGATGTGACAGACTATATAAAAATGGTCCTCATTGATGTTTTCAAATATATATTCAAAAAAATAAAGGGATGACATGTTGATATGTCACATATGGTTTTATAATATGATGAAATGGAGGAAGCTTTCTCCAAGAAGGCAAGTAAATGTACTACCCCCAAAAAAATATTAGAGTCAAGAATGAGGTTTATTTATATTATAATGAGAGATTTTATTTATTTTTAAATGAATTACATAGAAATATTTTTCCGAATTAGGTGCATAATAATATTTTTATAGAGGCGATCAAATTATTTGAAATGTTCAATATAACTTCAATAGATTTAAAAATTTATTATCAGTAAATGAAGAAAAATAGAGTGAAATTACATGAAAACTTGTTGAAAGAGGAAAATATAATACATTAGTGTCAAATAAGAAATTAAATATTTTAAATAAAGGGTATAAAAACTAGAATAAAATAAATATATTCCTAATATGACATGTTTTGAGTAATATGGAATGATGAGAAATTTAAAGGACACCGAAATTGGATCATAAAAATATTTTGTTAGATTAAATACACCCACAAAAACATTATAAAATAGAATTACGTATAAAAATTCTAAAATAGGTAGAAATAATATTGATGAATTCATATTTTGATTAACCTTTACCCAGCTCAAAGTGAAAATTATCACATAACATAGTTGATTAAAATTGCATTAAATAAATTTTAATTTCATGTGCATGTTTAAAATAAAAAACATCCTAAATAAGGAAGAATAAAATCAATAAATTCACCACATCATAAATGGTGAATATTTGACAATCTAAAAAAATACTCTGAAAAATATCAAAATAAAAGTGCTATGAGGCAAAAAATAGTAAGATTGTAATTCTACCCACACTATTATAAAAGTGAAAAGAATGAGACTTATAGGTCTTTATTGTTATTGCTAAAGGTTTGTACATAAGTCCATTGACTTATATAATAATATGTAATTAAATTAAAGCATTATAAGACATATATTAAGGTGAATATACAGAATAAATGGAAAAAATACAATACAAAATCATATATCATAGAAAATTATAAACGTATCTTATAAAAATTGATAAGACAGTTTTTTATAATTTCTACTTTTTTATAACACATATGGTTATTTTTATGATTAGTGAAAATATATACAATACCAAAATAACTCTTATACTATAATTAATAGGATTCTATAACAACATATTATGAAAAATTTTTAGGTAAATGTAAGTCTTCATTGGGATGATAACCATTAATGAAGAAAGAGAAACAAATATCCTCAGAGCAGTTAAAAAGGAAGATAATAGAGAAGATGTACACAAAATATAAAAGATTAATATTTTTTCATGTTATACTATGAATCATTATGGAATACTATAATATGGAAATTAAATTCAATAAATAAATAATAAATTTGAAGAATAAAATAGTATTAATCTAATAAAATACATTACAATTCGACTAGTGGTGGACATTACTGATGAAGTCCAGAGGTTTCCAAAAAATGGATGACACTAAGGATAATAAATATATGTGTGGAATATTCAAGTATAAATTACTTGTGGCTGTAAAATATATCACTATTTTTATAAGAAAAATAAACATTAATGGGAATGAACTAGTTACTTTTAATACTAAAATTGTTATTTCTATTAAATAATCCCCACCTAAGAAAAAGGAGAATAATATTCCAAAATAGTGTTTGGAAATAAGTTCATCCTGGTTTTAATAGGATAAGAATATATGGAATTATGAATATAATCATTGTTCCTTGATTTATATATTTTATAATATTATATAAATAAATAATAATGTTGAAATCAATAAGAAATACATTCTTCCTAATGATATTTAGATATATAAGTAAAAATGATAATCCAATAATAAAAGGATCCAAAAACATTATAGATTCAAATGAAGAAACATCTGAGTTGATATCTAAATATTATCCTTTTATATGAAGTTAAATAGGTTATGGAATTCCACCTCATTCCAATACTTATTTTTTGTGCCACCATTGAAGAGGGAATTGAATTTGAAACCTGAAAAAGAGATAATTAGTAAATTCTTTCAAGATTATACAACATAATGAAAAATATTCATTATGGATGACAATGTATTTGGTATCATGGAGACTTTTTAAACCATGTTATATGTTAAATATCAATTATCATCATACATATTAATTGATATAAATTTCTTATGGATTAATTTTCCTCAATAATAAAAAACCATTGTTAAATATAGAGAAATTTCATTGAGGAGAATCTATAAAAATTGGTGAAGTTGTAAGAGTTTTAAATATTATAATAAAATATAGAATTAAGGAAATCATTGAATATAAATAGAGTTTTAGGTATTATTTTAACATGCCCATTCTAATTCTAATCTTTATTAAATATAGATATCAAGGGGAAGTAATTTTCTAATAAAATGGGGGGTGAAACATAGTTTAACATGAAATATTTTGATGTTTTTTTTAATTGTTTTTAATTTTTTTAAAAAATCTGAATAATATGTTTGAAAATCACATTGAGAATCAAATCATAGTTGGTATCACATTACTGATTGTTTAGAGACATATTTGTTATCAAAATTGATCTATAATTATTTCTACAACAGGGTTTCCTGAGTAAACTAAGAGTTGTTTAGTTGATGGAATATTGTAATGGTAAAATGTTTTTCCTCCCTTATCTCAAGAATCATTGGATAACTCTTTAAATAATTTGGGTGAATAAATAAAGTATAAGTGAAATAGGGGAAAATAATTCCTATTAGAGGTAGTTTAATAAAGGATAGTACCTTCTCATTCATTAGTAGTGTCAATATGGGGAGATTAATTTCTTCTTCATTACATTTCATAGGTCCTCAAGGCACATTAAGACGACAACTAAACCATGGTGTGGTTTTTGGAAACATTTTTTCATATTTACATTATGGATCTTGTTACCATGTAGTATGGAAACATGTTTACCAAATTCAATACATTGATCTCACTGAAATGTCTTAAATTAATTCAATAAATAAAAGTATGTTGGGACATGATTATTTTATTTGGTTCACCATAATAGGGATAATCCATGTGTAAATATACTAGTGATGTGTGGATTAACCCAAATCCACTAAAATCATTCTCATTTAGTAAATAAAATGATTGTGGTCACATCACTCTTAGAATCACTTTCCTGAAAAGGTTTTGGGTCAACTCACTATTACTAAATAATTACTACTCTTCATTTTTTCAAACATAGAAGTCAGGGGTAGGATAAACCATAGACTATAAACTTGAAGCTATATCTTCAGTCACCATCCGTAGATTTTATATATAAATCCTTACATGACTATTTATGAACTATTGAACATATTTAATATCTTGAGAGCTATGAAATTCTCTTCAAGAAACACTTTATTATTTATAGAATAAATCGATGACACCTTATTCTATTTTGTTAATATAGGCAATCACCTTATATACTTCGATAATCCCTATATGGACTAAATTAATTTTTTTTTCACATACCAGCCATGGTAGTGAACACATTCTTTTTATACTATAGATTAATTGATATTGTAAAATAGGGTCTCTTATTCTTCTTCCTGACTTTTATTTTTTGATCATATCTTCTTAGAGATAGACCCTTATAATCTTATTCTTTCTATTCATTTATTAAATATAGAAAATCCACATGAGATTACTTTTCCTTATATCGAATATATAGAAAGCACTTCACTTATTCTTGTCTCACTATTTATAGGTTAGATTCTAGATTGGGGTGGGATATGAGAATACCACATTCATTAAATAAAATTTTCTCCATGACATTACATAAGGAGTGTGGTGAAATCATTAAAATTAACACACATTTTCTTTTCCCTAATATAGGTAGTATGAAATTTCAAAACCTTCTTTTAGATTGTGTACTCAAATACACTTCATATATCTATTTTAGTAGTCTTAATGAATATATCCTCTATTTTTCATTGGAGTGTTGAATAAAAAAAATATAAAATATCTATAATCTAACTCAAATCATGCATCTTAAAATATAGTATTTAATAAATAATTAACATTATCCACAATTCCAGTTCATTTATATATATTCTAGTTAATCACAAAATTCTGACAACATTACATTTTATTCGTAAATGTCACTATGACTCTACATTGATTTTATCTTCCATCCTTGATCCCATTCGATGTTCGATGATGATTAATTATTTGAAATATAGTTATTTCATCATCTGAATATATTGAACCCACATCCAAAAATTGATATATAATGTCACAAATTAATCCATATTAATTTCACTGATGAAATTTTATGGTAAAACAATATTGAAAATTTTATTAATAATTTCATGAATCATACACCACATAGGTTGATGAATAAAAATTAATCTCATGATTATATGGTAAGAAGATCACCCCTACAGAGAATGGATAACACATGTTAAATGAGACAATATGACATATTATCCATGTGGATTCACACTTACAAAAATCCATTGACCGGTATGTTTTCTCAGTCAAACTATTTTTTTAACATATGAAATGTATAACAATTAAATCATTAATACACTATTGAAAAAACACATATACTCTCATGTACAATGACATAATCATGTATTCATTATCCAATTTTTCACCTCTTAGAAAAGATGGCACATATTCTTCCACTATATGAAATATATATATATAAATATTAATCAACTAGATTGAATCATGATTCCTTCTAATTCACTTATATCATATGAAATCACCTTCATAAAACTCCATTTTGTGTTGGCATATGTAATCTACATATATATACATATTCATCATTCATTAATTCTGTGATCTATGTTTCTTTTCCTTAAATTTGTGCCTATGTCCTGAAATATAGACAATAAATATTAATTTTTCAAAAAATTCATTTTAACTTAATCCAAAAATATTATGAAAAAATACAATTCTATCCCATATGGGTTAAAAATATCCTCATTTTTATATTGTTTTTAAAGAGGAAACCTTTTCTTATACAAAATTTCTTCCAATTGATCAATGAAATACAAAAAAGATTTCATAAGTTTATTTTTATTTCCCTCCCCCCTTCAGGTTTCATCAGATCTAATCCACCATCATTATACTGGTCTTCATTTTTGGATCAAACTCCTTCTATATATTTTGAAAAATCAAGGTTTTTTTATTTGATTCCACTCTTACTCTATGAGGAACATCTCTCCCGAGTTGGAATAGGACTAACTCTTTCTCCCACTATATGGATTGGAAAGAACTCCTCCAATTGTTTCTCCCCAACCCCCTTTTATAGGATAATGTATCGACATGTTCGGCCCCTAAAAATTTGTTTTATCCATTTAATATATTTCTCAATTATTTAAAAGATGGAAAACTTTTGGTTCAAATCCACAATTGTGAAATTTCTCTAGCCAATTCCATCTCATTTCCTTGAATTTATCTAAATAATGTCACAGATCCAAATTATGTGAATTCACTACATAGAATTTAATGAGTTAAAAAATATTATAAGAATACTAATATTGGGATTTATTTATGAAATATCTATTTCTGAGAAAAAAATATAGAAATTTATCCATGCCACTCACTATTTTTACATTAATGAACTTATATCAAAAAAAATTCTCTCAAACTAATAAAAACCAACCTATATGGTCACAAAATTTCTATACAAGATTACTAGTAGGTAATAAATATAAAAAATTGAGTGAGAGATCATATCACTTAAATAGATACCACTTGTGCTTCATATCTATACAAGTCTTCTTTATTTACAAATATTGTTGAACATCCTTTAGAATCAATGGACATATTCCCATGAATTTTAGATCATTATTTAAAGAAATATTCATCTATTAAGGGGATATAATGTTTTGACAAAATACATAATGTTTATAAAATCTAATAATACAATAGATAATAGATTCCAAATATTAAATAATAAAGGAAAACATGAAAATTTTAGTGTCACTACTATTACTGCCAATCTATCCTGGTAATTCGTATGGGATATTTCTATTAATTCCAATGTTTTATTCCAACAGTTTTGATTCATATTTAGAATGGATCCAATGTATAATCATATATAATTTTTATGCATATTTTATCTCCACGTCATACTATTTTCTGGCTCTGGATTTAGAAATGAATTTATTTCAGATATTATATTTTAATATGTAGTTTTGGGAATAAAACTGGATGCATGACACCATTAGTTACGTCCAGAACAACCTTGTTTTTTCTATTTATGGATGATTCCATATAGATCATGACAAAATATCATATTCACATGTTCCATTAATAATATTACATATAAAGATATCTATCATTATGATAAAAAACATTTTATTTTATTGCATTACTACCCCATGGATCACATCTCCCACTAAATCATATACCTCTTTAGAAGTTATTAAAAAACAATTAACTATTGGGGAAAAAGGGAACATAAATTTACTTAATTAAGGGAATGGGTTTGTTCATATTTAACCTTCCCTCTTTCATCCGCCTTTATATTTCCCATTTTTGTATTTAGGGAAATTAATTCCAATATCTCATCAGGATGTTTTTATTTTCCATCATTATCTATGGTAATCATTCTCATCTACAAGCATGTGGCACTCTATTGTGTATGATGAAAATAGAATACATGTTACTTGATAACCATGAGAACCATCTTAGACATCTATTTTATTATAGGATTTTTCTTTCTATGCTCTTAAACCATTATCACGACTAAAGTATCTTCATTCTTCATCATACAAACTTGTTTTCTTTTATTATATTAGGACTTAATTGATTATAGTGATTTGGGTTCTCAATTAACTACTCATTGAGTTATACTTTCCTTAAAAATGATAAACCTATATTATATAAAAATAAGCTTCTTTACTAGGTAAAACCTTTCCTTATATTTCATAGGTGTGAAAGACCTATATAAAACATTCTTTTCTTCAAACAAATTATAATATCTTTGTATATGACCCATTTTCGCATAAATAAAGCATCTCTAGCTAAATATATAACATTAATGATCATGTATTGGAAGATATTTTATAATAGAAACTCTTATCTCACTTTTAGGATTTCCTTATTCACTTATAATACTCATCATGTTACCGAATCTTACACAAAAGTAACACCACTTAGCTACATTCATCTAATAGATTTTAAAAAACAATTTTTCAAAAAATTATTTACTCCCTGATTCCATATAACTTTTATTTATAGAATTTAGATATCAAATTCGTTTTTTTGTATATATTTCAAATATGGATTCTTTCTGAATGTTCATGTTGAAGCTTCAAATTGGGATATCATTACATTTTCATTTCATATGTCCATATTCACCTTACTTTCAATGATTTTATTATCATTTACACTTATTTATATAGGCGTATTATTTTTTACCAAGATTGAGCATTGTTAATACACCTTAATTCTATATAATCCTTCAGAGGGATATGTCTTATTTCAGAACCTATTCTAGGTGAATTTTCCTCTACATTTATTTACACATCTAGTCAATAAAATCACTATAATCATTAATCATTTCACACATATTTCTTATTTAAAAGTTTCTGTCCAATTCAGCACTCTTTACCCAATTCATGTATAATTATTACATAATAGTATAGTCCACTTAATGTGTTATTTTATATTGATCCATCTCTTCTTGGTGGCTTTATGATCAATCCATACATAAGAAAATCGTTGTTGTTTCAACTTCTTTTCCAAAAAATGACATCTTATTTTCATCGTCATGAGGGATCATAAAATTTATAGTATATATGCACTCTCAAAGATAGGGTTAGAATTATTTATAGTAGAAAATTATATATTTGTTTTTAACATCCTAAGACATTAAAATATTTTCATTTAATGAGAAATATATATTTTTTCTTATTTTATTTTTATGTAACACCATGTTAAACATACACTACAGACAATATTTAGTTAGGTTTCATTACACAGAGGACCCAAATTTTCCAAACAACAATATTATAATAAAATATTATTAGAATATATGAATAATATTAATTATACATTGAATTTTATATCTTTTATATGAAATTAACATTTATTTTTTGTATTTTAATGTCATTATATTGGAAGAAAGTAAATTTTTTCGGATAAAATATGTATTTTTCAATAAATGTTGTTTTCCCTCCTTTTGATGGTGCACCCATTCTAAATAATATTTTCGACTATTTAATATATTATATTTAACAAAATAAATTTATTCTTTGGAGATAGGATATTTAAATTTACTTTTGTGTAATTTTTGATATTTTTTAATAAGTTGTAAATATTTTTGAATAGGGAAAATATACTAATTTTTAATGAAAAAAATTTTTTCACTGAAAAACCCAATGTTGATTATTTATATTTCTTAATGGATTTAATGTATAAATAGAATATATTTTTATCATTTAATATATATTTTTTAATTTTTATTAAATTGTCTATGATTTTTTTTGTAAAAAAATTTCATTCTTTTCCAATGTTTTATCATTTAAAAACTTTTTTGTCATCCCGAAAATGGGATTAATTTCTAAATTAATTAAGACAACATTTGTGATTTTTATATATAAAAATATATTCCATATTTTTAATCAGTGGATCCAAATTATGTAAATATGTTCATTTTATATTTTGGTAATATGAATAGTAAATATAGTGATTATTTTTTTCTCTATGGTTAAGGGAAAATGGTGTAATTAATGAAAAACATAATGTTATAAAATTACCTTTTCACCAATAAAAATACTATTTTATGACTAAATTACACCCTTATCACCTATGGTTCGAAATGGAATCACTTAACGGCCACTTTCTCATTATTGTGACGTGAATGTAATAAAAATCATTGAATGTGAGAAAATATCACACTCATTTTATATAGGTATATTAATTTTAATATATGAATAAACAGATGATAAAATCAATTCTATTTAGTATCTATAATTCTAAAATAATTTCATATATCAATGATATTTACCTATAATTTTTATATATTAAATAATGACCATTAATGACTACTAAATAATGACAGAAAGATTATTTTATTTATAAAATATCAAATATATAATTTTAAATTATTACATTAAATTAAATATGTCATAATTGAGGTGATACATAAATTTTCATATTTGATATGTCATTTTTGAGGTATTTTAAATGTTTTTTTATTTTATCTTGTTGTATGTATTTTTTTAATATCATAGTTATCAACTGTGTCAAAATTGAAAATTAAGATTCCTTTTCAAAATAAAATTTCATTAAATTATTTAAAATTCATAAAAATATTAAATAAATACAATAGGAATATATATGGTCGAAAATATCAAAAATTGGAAATTTAAGGTCCAATTGGTCGTTAATACGTAAAAATTAGATCCCCATAGAAAATAAAAATTGGTTGTAGTAGATAAATTTAAAATTTGTAAATTATGGGTTACTCAAAATGATAAGGATTAAAATGAAAGAAGCACTGGTCAAAAACCTATTTTTTGGTAATATGATGACCTTATATCATCTCATATTCAAATAAATTACCTTTTAGTAGTATTTTAATACATATTTAATTTATTAAAAATTAATCCTTTGGGAAATCACAAATGTTCCCTTATCCTTTATTATAAAAGGACACACATCTTGCCTCATTTCCTCACAGGTCACTGAGCCTTATAACTTGACAAAACATGGCCAATATAATCTCCAAACATACATCCCCACATCCTATAATCCTCTCGTAGAGAATAAATCATCCCAATGAATCCTTTTTTTATAATCCAAAAGAAGTAACCTGATTAAAAGGTAATGCCTTCTCTCAAGCTGTTTAGTTTCATTTCCATTATTCAGTCACTGTAATAATATTATTTTATAAATAAATGACTATAAAAGTATAATTAATATACTAGGATGTTTTATGCTATGTTTTTGAACTACACTTACACACACCTTCGTTTAATTTGTAACAAAGATGTTGTTTCTGTGTGTGGTGAACTACTGCCTCCTTAAACGATGATTGTTCAATTTTCCTCTACCACCTCTCATGGTTTCCATTGTAATGGAAATATGTTTATATATCATATATATGTTATTTTTAATGACATTATTCTACCTTAATTTTAATTTCAAATATATTTTTATGATTTCCAAGATGTGTAAATACGTTAATTAAATTTGAAGAAGGGTGAACTATTTCCCCCCACAAAGCGATTTGACCCATTCATGATATACCTGGAACATATAAATGATGGATTTATTAAAACAATGAAAAAATATATAAAATTAATATAATTATATAATTATAATATACATGTATATAATTTAATTCATATATGACCAAAAAAATGATTGTAGCATTCCAGTGTACGTACGACATATCGTCTCCATGAAAAGTTCATTTCATTTCTAATCTCCATATATTGTGGATTTTTCTAAATACATATATAATGGATATATATATAATATTTAAATCATATTTTATATTCTTTATATGATGAAATCATGATCTAATTAATGGTAAGAATGAAATTAGTAAAAAATTACTCAAGAAACTAATCGATTAAGACCCAAAATAGTTGAAACAATGAAATATTACTAACAGATGAGTGATAATATATTTTTAAAAGATCAGATATGATATCATAAAAATGGATATGGTTTTGGTATAATATAATAACATTATTTTACCATCATACAGGAGGATAACTCAACCTCTATTAAAGGAAAATACAAGGTAAGGGTTAATTTCACAATCTCTTTATTATCTGATATTGTATATACGTCTCTACTCAATCATTATTATCATTCATATCCATTTTTCTTCAAATTTATTTCAAAATATTATGTACATTCGATTAAAAACATTTTAACCCATGATTTACTTTTTATATAAAATGTATTGAAATTAATTTTTCCATCATTTTCTAAACAAGTTACTTTGTACCCTTTTTAAAAAATTAAGGAATGAATGTTTTTTAAATTATACGGAACAAGTGTCCATTTTCTTCCATTATGAATCCTTAACAATTAGAATACTCCCTTACTATCTTAAATGGTTATCTTCAAAAGAAATTTTTTCTTTTAAAATTTTAGATCTTTTAAATGATTAAAAATTAAATAAGGATATCTTTATAATTTTTTTTAATAAATTAACAAATGTATATTAATCTATGTCAACATCCACTGTGGGATTTTATTCATGATTGAGCTTTATTTATTATGATAAAATCTTCAATATTGTATTAATTTTTTATGATGGGTTTCATTATGTATGATCTATTTTTTACAATTTAGGGACTATGTTTAAAGTATTAACATTTTGAATGATAGGTTTTATACATATGTTTATATTATATTTATCACTTTTTATATGAAGAATGTATTAGTATTAGTAATAAATAAGGGGGTCTAGCCCCTCGATGCATATGTAGGTCTCATGTCAGATATTAGATATAGACTTGGTTGTGGACTTTCCCAATTATTTTAAAATTTCAATTTGTTTGAGGCCTTAGTCATTTATTTTTATATGTCTTGGTTGAGGCTTTGATGATAAGATTTAGATGTCCGGCGTTAAGAATTCTCTCATTATGAGATTATTTACTGATATAAAACTTGTTTATTCTACATGTAGAATTTCCATGTAAATATTTAAATGGAATTATTTTATTTATTATTTCTATATTATGTTCATGTTTATGTTTAAAAGAATTGTGTTTTTGTTTTGTACTTGAAAAAATGGTTATGGTTATTTTTGTTAGGTTTCACTATATTGTTTAACCTTAATGGGAATTTGAGATCACCCATTACATATGTTTTATTTTTTAAGGATTCCAATATGTGATTTATGAATGATATACATGGATAATCTAGAAGAAAAATGGTGTTCTAAGAGAATGAACTAGGTTACATATTATGTTTTGAAATTAAATTAATGGTTCATATATGAAAACTATCTTCCAAAACGGTTAAACTCATCGGTTCATCAGTACATGATTCATATTATTATTCCAATGTATTAAATTAATTAACAGGCTCTTAGATTCTAGGTTTCGGGCTTTATAGTTGGTATTAGAGGATGTTTAGAAAGAACCTCAGAAATAAGATTTAGAAGTCTTATATTAGGGATCATAAACCAAATATAGTCTTTCTGAATTATTATAGAAGTATATCCATGATATATGGTTAGATATAAATTATGTGTATTTTTCAAGAAATACATTTGTGTCTAGATACTACATGTTAAAGTGGTTCTGGAATAGATATACCAAGGAGTAATAACTCTAACAAGGTGTTTTGGGCCTGAAGTGGGGTAACCTAGTACATGACAAAGGGACCTACTAGGAAACTAGTTTAACACTCCTTGGGGATATTCTTTGGATAATTCACATTTTCATTCCAAACAATTACAACGGATTTATGAGTAAATATGTCCCTAAAGAAACCAATTGTATGATTACAGATTTGATATTCATATATGTTTTGATTTATGTTAAGTATTTTACTAGTTTAGAATTATGAATTATGATTCATAAACTAATCTATAGTATTACATTGTTTACAAATTGTGTATAGTGGAAGTAAGGGAAACCATATCAATGCACATAATCTATGTAAGAATTCCCCTCATATGCTAGATATTTATAGTGGAACTAAAGATACAACTACGGTTAAATATATTATAACCATATTGGGATAGATAACTCAGTTTATGTATAATAATGTTACCCATATGGAGAAACCAAGTCCAAAATTTGGAGGATAAATGTTAAAAATATTCATGAGAAAACAACCTCCAATATTCAACAGGACTACAAATGCATTTTAAGATGATAAATGGTTAATTTTCTTATAGAATATGTTTCATTATTTTAGAAGTAATAAAAGGGGAAAAGTTGTCATGTCACGTTATCATCTCTTAGGAGATAATGATCAATGGTAGTCATTAATTCGAAACATGAAGGAAGGTGAAGATTTATAAAATATTTAATGGAGTGAGTTTAACCAAATATTATTAGAAAAATACATTCTTCCTCAAAAATTAGCTGATATTGAGAGACTGTTTCTAAGTCTAAGGCATAAAGAAGATAAGAATGTTGAAAATTATGAAGCTAACATCATAATAATAGAATGACAAGATGAAGACTACACACATAACCCAAAGAGTAAGATTGATTATTTGTTTGATGGGTTAAATTTATTACTCCAAAAAGTATTGTTCTCTCAAAAATTCTTATCATAAAACGATATGGACTCACGTACTATCAAGACAAATAATCTAATTTCTATATTTTATGACTTTAAGGGAATGTAAGAGTAGAATAAAATGGTAGAAGAAGATATATATAATGGGATGAAAGGAAAGAATACTTTTCTCAAATGTGAAATTTGGTGAAGGAAACTTCTTGGTGCCAGACTAAAAGGAAAAGGAGTTTATTTCAAGTTTGGTGAGAATGTCCATAATGCTTGTGATTTTAAGGTAAATAAATAAGATGAAAATGTGAAATGATTTAATTTTATTGAGATAGAAAATTATGAAAATTATTATCTAAAATTTCAAGGAAATATATCTTAGAAGAAGCAAATGCATCAAGGTCAATATTATGCTATTACTATATTTAATGAGGAATAATTACTAGATTTCAAAATTATGTTATTATATTTTTGGTTACAAATATAATTTGATATATAAGAATTGTACTACAATAATTCTTCTTCAAGGATTTGAAATCATGAATTATTTTATTAAATATTTTGAGTTTATAAATGTATTTTTTAATATAATTTACATTACTTTGTTTGGGTAGTTTGATGTTTCGATTTATTTTTTAAACCTAGAGAACTTTTTAGATTTTGAATTTTGACAAGTTTATCTTCAAAAAGAATTAAGGGAGAACTAGAGTTAGTGGAACATTGGATATAATTTTTTGAGGTTAATGTATGATTTATTTGTATAACCTTCTTGGTTTTAGTAAAAGTTGAGATGATTAAGAAAATACTTACATGCCTTATGATTAATTAAATGATCTTCTGGTTTAAAAAAAAATCATTTTTGTAATTCATTTCTAGGTGCCTGGGAAGAAGTGAAAATAGATATAAGCACATCCAATGGATGAGATTATGCTTATTAAATGGAAATAAATAAATTTAATATTTGTCTAAAATTTTTCCTATGTAATGGATCTTGAAACTATAAATGATATCCTAATAATTTTTCCAATGAATCAAATTATCCCTTAGATCATTTCAAATTTCTAGCTTTGGGATTGTTAACGTTCTCCTCATCATGTTCCCTATCACCCTCTATCAAAAATGATGGTTATATTTTTAGTTCAGGTCCATATTTTCCTATATGGAGACATAATATGTGTATCACTAGTGACCTTTATTCTTCCCTTTCATCATTTTAAAATGGGGACCTCATTAATCCATTTATCGATGTAGGATTTACATAATGATATTATGAAATCAAAAACCCCTAATTTTCAACAACAAGTATAAATTATGAGGACACTGTTAATTGATAGAGGGGAGAATTTAACACTCCAAGAATTGATAATATATTAATTTCTAAATAAATATAATTTTTTTTCTCGTAATTTTATTATGAAATAAAATGTTAAGCTTACACTACACAGAACAATGAGTTTTCTTGTGTTACACACAAGACCCAGTTTTACCAAACAATAATATATTAATAAAATATTATTTGGGGTTAAGAAACTTATTAACCCCAATTTTAATTTTAAATATTTCATATAATGTTAAAATTTATATTGTGTATTTACTATACATTATATTGGAACAAATTCAATTTTATCACATAAAATAATAATTTTAAAAAAATTACAGTTTCTCCACCTTTTGATGGAGCACCATTTTAAAATATAATTTATGACACTTTAATATTATTTATTTAAAATAATATCTTTTTTATTTTGATTCATGGTATTAAAATTTAATTTGTGGGAATTTTAGTTATTTTTTTGATAAGTTTTAAATATTGGCGAATAATATAAATATATTACATTTTAATTAAAAACAATTTTTTCCATCAAAATAATTTATGGGGAAATTTTATATTGTTTAATTGTTTTAATGCATAAATTGAATATATCATTATCATTTAATATATTTTTTGTCATTGTTATTAATTTTACCATGAATTTGGATGTTAAAACACTTCCTTCTTTTGAAATGTATTGACTTTAAAAAACATGTTTTTCATTCTCAAAAGAAGATTATTTTTTAAATTAATTACTATAACTTTTGTGATTTGAAATTTGAAAAATAGATTAAATATTTGGAATTAGTGGGTCCAAAATATTTAAATAGTTTAATTTTATTTTGCGCTTTATGAATAGTATCTTTAGTAGTTATTTTTATTACCATTGTTAAGGGTAAATTGTGTAATTAAAGAAAAAAAATATTTTAAAATTATCTTAACACCTATAAAAATATTATTTTATTATTAAATTTTACACTTATAATCTATGGTTTAAAATGGATTCACTTCTTGGACACATTCCCTTGAATATGATATGAATATAATAAAAGTCAATGAATATGACAAAATGTCAGAATTTAATTTTATATAAGAATATTAATTTTAGAAAACGAATAAAGATAATGTAACATATATTATATATAGAATATGGTAATATAAAAAGATTTAATATATCATAAAAATTTATCTATAATTTGTAGATATTAAAGAATTACTATTAATTATGACACAATAGTGACATAGAAATTATTTTGATAATAAAATATCAAATAAATGATTTCAAAATATTAGATTAAACTTAATTTGACATAATTAAGGGGATCCAAGAAATTTTTTAGTTGAATATGAAATGTAGGGGTATGTTAAATTAATTATTACAAATTTATCTTACTTTATATACTATATTAATGTCCAATTTATCAATACTGTCAAAATTGACACTTATGATATTTTATGAAAATAATATTTTATTAAATTATTTAAAAATAATAAAAATTTTAAATAAGGACTAGTGAAATATAAATGGTCTAAAATATCTTTAATTTTTCATTTATGTTCTAATTTACTATTGGGAAGTAAAAAAACATCACCTTAGTAAATAAAAATATTTCACCCTTATTAAAATTAAAATGGGTTAATTATGGGTTAATCAAAATGATATAGATTAAAATAACATAAAAACATGTATAAAATATATTGTCATGGTACAATTACAACCTCAAATCATATTATATTCTAATAGTTGAGTGTTTGTAGGTATTGTAATAAATATTTAATTTAAAATAAATTAATATTTTGAGAAATCCCAAAAGTGCCCATCACATTCATTATAAAAGGACACTTTCTCCATTATTTCTTCACACCATGTTGAGACTTATCTCATTTACAAATCCTACATAAATACTCTACCAACTTCCCTCTCCCCATAATTGAAGCCTCTTGTTGGGAATATGGTATCTCAAGGAAGCCTTCTGTTATAAACCAAATTATTTTACCTGATTATGGGGTAACACCTTCTATCATGGTTTTTAGATTCGTTTCCATTATCCACTACCTATAGTATTTTTTTCAATGAATACATAACAAAAAATATATCCTAAATATAATATTATTTTTTATATTTTTCTTAACTACATATACACACATCTCTATTTAATGGGTAACAAACGTATTGTTTCTATGTACATCAAACTACAACCTCAAAGAGAATGATTTTTAAATTTTCCCCTACCAGCTCTCATGGTGGCATTATGACAGACAAAATATTTATATATCATATATATTTTATTTATAATGTATATTTTTTTCATAATTTTTATTTAAGACATACTTTTATGCATTCCAGGTTGTGTAAATAAGGTTATTTCATTTGAAGAAATGTGGACGACAACCCCTCAAAGAGATATGACTCTTTTATTCCATACTTGAAACATATAAACGATGGTTTTATTAAACCTATGAGACATATATGATATTAATATAATTCTAATATTATAATATACTTGTATTTCATTTAATTCATTTATGAAAATGAAATTAAAGTAGCGTTCATGCGTACGTACGGCCTACCGTCTCCATAAACAGTGCATTTCAATTCGTATCTCCAAGTATTATGGATTATTCTAAATGAATATATACTAGGTATATATATACTACATAAATCATGTTTAAAATTTTGTATATTATTAAACCATGATCTAATTAATTGGAACATCAAGTAATAAGTCAAAACATACTCAAGAAACTCAGCGATTAACACCCGAAATAGTGAAAATAATGAATCATTACTAACAAATGAGAAATAAGATATTATAAGAGGATCATATATGATTTAATAAATATTGATGTGGTTCTGGAATAATTTAATAACATTACATAACAATTATATAGGAGGTCAACTCACCCAATAAAATATGAAAATATGAGGTAAGGGTTAATTTCACAATCTCATTATTATTCGAGATTGTTTATACGTAAGTATATACTAGGAAATTATTATCATCCCCATCCATGTTTCATAAAATTTATTACGAAATATTATCAATATTGGTTTAAATAAATTTTTACCCCTGTTTTAATTTTTATATAAATCATTTTTAAATGAATCTTCCTACCATTTTTCAAATGATATACATTATCACATTTTCGACAAATTAATGAAAAAACGTTTTCTATACTTATATGGAGCCATAATCTATATTCCTCCATTATGAAACCTTAATATTTTGATACTTCCCTTAAATTATTACAGGGATATTTTCATAAGAATTTTTTTTCTTTATAATTTCATAGATTTTAAATGAATTCAGGGGGAAAGAAGAATATCTATCCAAAAAAGTTTTAATAAATTTATTAAAGAATTTTCATCTATGTCAAAATCCTCGGTTGGATTTTATACTTGATCTAGGTTTATTTATATGATAATATTTTACATATTGTATTAAAGGTTTTACAATGTGTTTGAATGTGGGTGTGCTATTTTTTTACCATGCATGGTTTATGGTTAAAGTATTAAAATTTTATATACTAGTTTTAATATGAATGTTTATGTTGTGTTCCACAATTTTTATATGTGGAATTAATTGGACATAGTAATTTATGGTTGGGGCCTAAAATATATCTGTGATGCACTGGTAGGTCTAAGGAGACAGACTAGATATGGACATGTTTATGTCCTTGCCCATTTATTTTTAGATATAGATTTGGCTGAGGCATTAACCATTTATTTTTATATGTCTTAGTCGAGGCCCCTATGATCAGTTTCAGATGTTCGACATTACGAATTACCTCATTATTAGATTATTAATTGATATTAAATTTTATTATTAAATGAGTAAAATACCCATGTGAATTTTTAAATGGAATTATTTGATTTATTTTTTATATAATATGATTAATTTTTTGTCCAAAAGGCTTTTATTTTGGGTTTATAGTTTTCTTAAAGTTCATGGATATTTATGGAAGATAACACTATATTATTTAGCATTATGTAGAATTCGATCTCACCCATTTTGTATGTTTTTTATGATTCATTTAAAAATTTAAGATTTTATATGAAGGGTTAAGCTAGAAAAATAATGGTGTTATCAAATAATGGACTTTGTTACATATTATGATTTAAACTGTAATGAATGGTTTATATAAGAAATCAATTTTTGAAAATTGGTAAACTCATCGGACCTTGATGACATGATTCCATGCATCATCCTAATGGAATAAAATAATGCACTAACTCGAGGATTCTAGGGTTAGTGCATTACAATGTAACCTTGTTTAGAGTTACTTTCTTCTGATGATTCTTCTTTTGATTTATCTTATTCATTCCATTAGATATAATACTATCCTTTTTTACACTTTTAAAATGTATTTTAATAAGTATTATTTTAAATACAATTCCACCAACTCCATCCAAGTATACATGGACAATTATACAATAAGAAACATACATATTGATTTCATCAATGAGACAAAACATGAATTCCTTCTTGATAGAGGCATCAATTTTTAGATTTCATTGATTTCTCCCAAATACAACTCTATGTCTACTCAATAAAAATTTTATTTCATGTCTAAAATCCCAAGATACTTCTAAAAACAAGTCCATATATAAAATAAAATTCACTTTCCATTTAAAAAACTAAATACAATTGAAAAATGGTAGCTTCATATGTTCCTTCATTTCAATAAGAACACAAAAATATGCTCCTTTGGTAGAACAAAAAGTATGAAACTATAGCTCTAATAACAATTTTAGGTTCTGAATTTTCCCTAAGGATGGGGTGGATTAGTGTGTGAGGATTTTATTTTTTTTTTCAATTTTCCTTTATACATTTTTTAACACATAATATTGAATATTGTGCATAAAATTATCTTCACTTAATCATGCCAAAATGCCACAAATGAATGCCGAAAATGTAAAACATATAGGTACCCAATTATTTTACATGGTTCACCCTATTATGGATAGTCGAGGAACTATGTTATAGATCATTTGATGATGAAAAAAAATTCACTAGGCTCACTGTTGATTAGTGGACAAAAATATGGTGGTCTCTCCACTACTGGGATCACTACCCTCTTAAGATTTTAGTTTCACACACTATCTCCAAAGTTATATATACCATCCTCCTCCATTATTAACTTCTACATAGAAGGATCACCAAAATATAATATAATTTTAGTTCTAACTTCAATCTACATCACTTTCCTTAAATGTGTGTATCCAGAAGTGTGTATGAAAGTAATGTTGAACACCATCACTAACTATTTCTTCAGAGTGTGATCTATGATCATCTTCGTGTGAAAGGCATTATTATTTAAATAATTTATTTTCATTCAATTCTTCACTTCTATATAAAACAACAATAACCTATAGTACTTTGATCTCCCCTCTCAAGACAAATTTCCTTTTTATTTCACCTACCAACCATAGTATTGTGCATCTACTCTTATTAATTAATATTCGTCGATATTGTCCAATAGGGTCTATCCTTCTTCATATATACTCATATATTTTGATCATATCACCATTGATACATATATTATTACTCTTCTTATTTATTTTCTTATATTGAATAATGAACAACCATGTGATACGAGATTTCAATATTTTGAAAATTTAGAATCCTTTTCTTCTTCTTAATATTTCACCATTTATGGGTTCATAACTACATCTGGAGATATGTGAAATATAATAATATCACATGGGTTCTATCACTTTTTCCAATAAATTCAATAAGGATTTGGGTTGACTTATTAAACCAATCACACCATTTCATTTCCAAAAAATATTTAAGGACCTATTTTTAAAACCACCTTCCACACTATGTATTAAAATACATTTCAGTTGTGTGTTATAGTAGTCTCCACATAACCTTCAATGGTTTTTCATTGGTGTGTTCTATAGAAAATACATCTCCAGTAATATCCATGTTCTCCTTAAAATCATGCACCTTAAAAGAAAATATTTATTTAATAAATAGTATTATTCACATGACTCATTAATTTACATACATTCAACTACATTTTTTTCTTTCCTACAATGTGATATTTTCTTTCAAAATATCAGTCCAACTATCCTTTAATTTTTTATTAAATCATTAAATAAATCAAAATATCAATGATTCTTGATTCATTGACGAATATATCATGCATAACCATATTAATAGGAATCCAGTAATAGCATTTGAATAATAAAATAAAAAATTAGTCCAAGATAATTTCCCTAAATAAATTCTACAGTATAGTGACACTAAATTTTTTATATTAATAAAAAACATACACATCATGAGATTAATCCTTAATTGTAATCTAAAACATATATAATAGGAATTTCACACAATTTTTTCTGAAAAATACACATACATTGGGAGAAGATGACACATTAAATTTGTTGCTTCAAACCTATGTTGATCCCTTTTCACATACGCTCTCCTAGTCACACATACACTACATCATATGATGAGAATATCATGAATATTCTTATGTAAAAACACATATAAGCTCATGTCAATGACACATATTCTTATACCAAATCCAAATTCTCATTTCCCATGCATAATTAAACATATACTAACAGTAGATAATGAATTCATAGATCTTGAATCCTCAAGTATATTTCTTCAAAATTCAATCCAATTCACTTATATATTTTCGGATCACATTCATAAAACACATCTAAGTACTGGTCCATAAATCATACATAAATATAAGAATCATTTATTCATTTCAATATCTATACATCCTATATTTATTTTTTCAAAAAATCCAAAAATAAATATAAGAAATCTCAATTATTATAGAACACTCTTAGAATTTCGTCCAAAATAATTGTCAATCAATATATCTGAAACCCCTAGGGGTTTTAAAATATTTATTTTCAATAAGGGGGAGATAAAAAATTATGAAAAATTAAATTTTATAATAAATACAAACAGTGATTTATTATGTTAGAGATTTCAAAACATATAAAATAAATACCAAGGGGTTTATTGAAGTTTTCATTAGATAATTATTTAATTATTTTGTCAATGATATTTTCAATTTTGGACATGGAGAGCTTGGTTTATGGATGAAGTAACAACCCAATGAAGGCAATGTGAAGTTTATCAAAGCATTAAGGGTACTAGATAATGATGATTTCTAGCATTTAATAGGTAATGAATATATATATGATCGAAATGTTAAGGAAAATATACGATTCTCAATGAGAATCACATACATCATATGATTATATATATTTTCATGACCCCCTCCTTCCGAAGATACTCCTCATGGGATGAAAATGATGTAAAATGAAAAATGACCCTTGAGTCTCACCCCCAATAGGCCACGGGGTGGTGAAAAGATCCATGGGTATTCAATCTCACCAAATGGTCAGCATTACAATTTTTATAGGTAAAAACATTGAGAGAAAATATGTAACAACCTCAATAAAACACAATACATAAATAAAACAAAGCAATAATTTCAATCCCACATACATGTTAAAATTAAAACATTTACACTTTAAACTTAAACTCTAATGTAAGTAAAAAAGTAAGACTAAGTAGTGCAACAAAAATCATTCTAATGTTCGAGCTAGAAAGACCAAATATGGTCCATAAAATCTTATTGGAAAAAAGTAGTTTTATTACATAGGGTGAGAATACAAGTTTACTCAGTAGGAAAAACCAGATTTTCACTTGTACAAGTTGGAGAAGCATAATAAATCTCTTGTGAGAAAATATAAGAACCAAAAACACTTAACAAATTATACTAGCCATTAAAAACATACCATGGCACAGTAACTAATTAACACAAGTCGAGTAATTTTATATAGTAATAACATTAATGATTTGGGAAACCCACAACACTTCCCACTTGTTTGGATGCAATTTCATAGTTGAAAATGTCCTTATACTCCCACCTCTTCTTAATGAGCCACATCAAAACCCACCCACACACACCTCATCCTCACATATACTCTCATCACCTGGGTAAATTAATCACATCAAAACACACATGCACAAACCTAGAACTCATAAATATCCCCATCACCTGGGTAAATGAATAAAATCACATCCCAATGAAAATTCTAGGCCTCGTATCTATCCCAATCACCTAGGAAAACAAGTACACAACATTATAGAGACACGCACCTGGGACTCATAACTAGATGAATCCCTCAAAAACCTAGGGAACAATCAATGTCACATCACAAAAATACATGGGAAAGCACAACTCACCTGCACACACATGGGCATCATAAACCACTACCTACCTAATGAATCGTAGGCAACCACCACATGGACAAAGGTGCATGGAAGTGTGGGTGGATAGCCATCCATTCTCTCACCATTATTTTTGGGAAAGACACCCTCACCTAAGATGCTATGGGTGTTTGGAAGATAGTTCTCAATAAGGGTGGGGTTTGTATAGAGATCACAATGGAAATACATGTATATATATAATACCAAAGACTAAACCCAACCAATGGGTTTACAACCATCAACCAACTCATGATTCCACCAATTCTTCTACCTCCAAATACATAATGACACACAACATTTCACAAACCCTATTAATTCCCCCAGCTAATTCATTTAACCAATTCTCATTTTTTATTAAAAAATTAATTTATTCTTTCCATATATAACTAGGAAACATCTAAATAGAATCCACAATAAGAAACTAGACCAAAGTCATCTAAAAAGGAAAAGAGCCAATAAACAACGAAATCTTGAAATTATTCTATGTTTAACAACCATGACAACCACTACCATCATCACTCTTCAATGTCTTTATTCCCAATCCATATTATCAATATGTAAAAACCACATCTCACAACTGCACTGACTAATAGAAAACCACACAACCCGATCATAGACCTTCTATACAACACTTTACATCTATTCAAACTCCACACCTCTATCTTAGCTCAATCTAGGTTCTCAAAAAAATCTATCAACTTGAGATTCCATTACTACACATGAACCACAACAAATCGAAAATCCATGCCTAAATCCATACTATAGCACAAGTTATAACAATCCGAAACAAATCGCACCACTATAAAAATCCATTCAATACATATTTAGATTTAATAAGGCATTCCCCACTCAATTTCAATGTCATAATTTATGGGTTATCATATAAATTGATATATTTTGGAGAATCCATTTATTAGCTCAGTGTATGTGGTTAACATATTTTTTTTAATAGTGGTTCAAAAGAAAACAATTAATAGGTAACCCACAGTCTATTATGTGGAAAAAAAGACCCCCCAACATCCATGATTTTCGATAGGAATATAGCCCAAAAAATACACATCAATAATCAAAAAATTTATATAACAGTATGATCATTCATCTCTTTCCCTATCCCTTGTTTATTTATTTGAAACCGATTCTATTATCTTTATTAAAATTTGGAATCAATTATATTTACTAGGATATATTCGTACACCCACCCCATAGGATACAAAATTTAGATATATGATGGAAACCCTACTGGAAATAATAAGTGGTCAAAAATACATTAATGTTCCAAAGCAACAATGCATCTACAACATGAAATTCCAAAGAAAACATGAACCAACTGGTGCATCACAAAAGCATCACTCATTGGGGTAAGAAAGGTTTTGGGGACACCCAATATCAAGAGAAAGGGAAGCATGGAAGGAATAGAATATTTCAACCTTAGAACGTCCAGATCCATAATCCCTGGAAGAAAAGGGTTTTTAAATTAATTAATGGTGGATATTGGGCAACACCATACAATATAACAATTGAGAGGGCCTCCATACTTTTAGAAAATCTATGATATAATTTAGAGCCCTTAAAATGGATTAATAACCACTTAAATATGCTATTAATTTCATTTTACATCCAATTGAAAGATAAAAGGTTGAAACTAGAAAAAAAGGAAAAAATATGTAAAATAAGAAAATATGGAAAACTATTTGAAATGACTCATCGTTAGATGATTCATCGGTGCGAGCTACTGGTGAAATTCACTAGTGTGATCTAACAGTATGATTCCCCATTTCAAGATACCATCATTAGTAACCAGTGAATGCTACCAGTGTGAGCCAATGGTGCTGGAAACTAGTGTGTGTTGTTGGTGTGACCAATTGGTTCGAGTCATCAGTGCGAGCTACTTGTGCAAGATACCACTACAACTCACTATTATAAATCACCGTTGTGACTCGCTATTTTGGGATATAACATTGACTAATCATTCTAACTCACCGCTCTGACTTACCATTAAGACTAAGCACTATAACTAACTATTGAAACTCACTGTTCTGACTCACCATTCCAATCTACCATTGGAAAAACTATATATTTGTAAAAGTGTTGAAATAAGTCACCATGACCTCCCAAAACACGTCAAACACCATATTTTTACAACGTAATGGCCCGAAGAGGTCTGGGCCATTACATTAGATACGTCTCAAACTATTATCTTCCTCAAGACTCCAAAACCATGACTAGAAGTAAGAGGGTTCCGAATAACCACCCCACGAGATACCTCTCATGGATATCACAACACTTGAAACACCGCTAACTACAAAATCCATCAATGTACAAGGATAAACCACCCTATATTGTTCAAAAGATAGAGTGGTATCCATAACATCAAAGAACACCTCCTCTAACATCTTCTAACCCAAACAACCATAATACCCACCACACAAGAACATCATCCACACTATTCAGACACGCAAACTAGGAAATTCCATCCTCTATGTCAATATACTATCAGCATTGGGCAGCACATAGTCATCCACATCGGTAAATAACATCCCAATTAATGTTTCTCGATTATGAATCAGGTCTTCCCCACTTCATGTGTTATGAATTTATCACTCATTAGAATATAAGGTAACTAATTATTTCAAAAAAAAATGCCTTCTTACATTACATTACATTGAAAAACAGAACATGAAAAAACACAAAGCAATATGGGTTCTGGGAATGAATCTGCGCTTCCTTCCCCCAAGAAATGTCCTTCAATCCACAATGGCTCTACATCACATGGACCTATGGAATGGCCCACCCTATTATAACCTTCTCTAAAAGATTATTGTTCTCTAGTGGCCACTCCATGTACATACTGTCATCTTCGATATCCAACTCTTCCAAGTCAATGACTTGGGAGTCATCATGATGATAATGATGGATTTTGGAGACATGGGAGAAATCATGGATCCTATCAAACTATGGTGACATTACTAACTAGTATGACACCTCTCATACATTCCCCAATAGCATGAAGGTTCTGATGAACCTAAGAGAATGCTCACTCCCCTGCCAAACCTCTACTATACTGTTTGGTGGGTAACCTTCAAGATCACATGGTATCTAACCACGAACACATAGGACTTAAAAATATGATCAGTATAAGACCTATTATAGTCCTACATCACATTAATCCTCTCAAAAACTATCTAAACATTCTTTGTTGTGCTCTGTACTACCTTGGGACCATGAATAGTTATCATTAAATCCTCTGTCCAGTACAAAGGTTAATGGCATGGTATTCCATACAAAGATTAAAACAATTCCATGTAAATTCAAGATTTATATATGATATTGTAATAAAACACTAACAAGAAAAAGTTTTATACCCAAGATCCACCATTGGGAAAGATTCGTGCTCAAAACATATCCTCCAAAAACAAGATAATTTGCTATATCTGCCCATCCGTCTATGGGTGGAAGGCAGTGATGAGGCATACCAGGGTGCCCAATGCTTGCTGAAATTTCCCCTAGAATTGTGATATAAAAAGTGTATCTCAATTTTATATAATGGATATCATAAATACATGCAGGTACACCACATCATCCATATACCACTTTGTCGAGTAATCTACTATGCATGTCTCCTAGATCACTAATAATTTTGATGAATTTTTCAATTGATCCACTATCACCAAGATAGAATCATAGCCTCACTGAGCTTTGGGTAACCCTAGATGAAATCCATCAAGATGTAATCCCATATTCACTGTGGGATATCTAAGGGATGAAACAAACCACCAGGAATACTATGCTCAACCTTCACCCGCAAACACATTATGCACTTATCCACAAACACTGCCACTTCAAGTTTCATCCCCGGACACCAAAACTGCATCCTCAAGACATGATACATCTTATAAATCAATGAGTTTACCTCTAAGGGGGATATATAAAACTCACATAGGAATTCATCTCACATCACCACTATAAAAAATATCCTTCCTCGAAACATCATATTATTCAGAACATCCTCCGACCATCCCTCCAGAGCATCACCATAGCCAACACAGTCTTGCAACACCTCTTCTAATGAGTCTCCAAAAAAAGAAAAATCCACTTCTTGTATCAGAGAATACTACACCATCATCTAAAATAAATATTCTCTTACACCATCAACCCTTTCGTCTAGGTGTAGTGATGCTAACTCTTCCAAGGATTATGTTATCTCAAAATCATTGTCATGAAGAACACCAACCACCTCTGCTACCATAGATTCAGATGACATTGGGAAACAATATACCTCAATCTATTATGGTCCATGAATATTAATAAGTGCTCCCTAGTGAGGTAATGGAACCACAGCTTCAACGTAATTACAACCATTAGTAGCTTCTGATCATGGTTTGAATAGTTATTCTTGTGGGGGAATAACTTCCTCAACCCATAAGAGATCGCTGCATAATACTACATCATGATGAATCCCAATCCTATATGGGAATCATTGTAGAACACCTCAAACTTCAGTCCTTCATCCAGAAAATGGAGCACTGGATCTCTAACGAACTTCCCCTTCATGTTACAAAACACTACCTAGAACTACTCACTTCACAAAAATTATTGGTCCTTTTTAGTCAAGATTTTCTACAGAGTTGAAACATGAGATAAATCTTGTGAAAAGCCCTAATAATAGTATATGAGACCAAGAAAAATTTGTTCTTCTTCCGCATTATTTAATTCTTCCCATGAAACAACTCATTCATCTTTTGGCAGGTAAACTGCACCACCCTACTAAGACACCACATGCCAAAGGAAATTTACCAATCATGTTCAGAACTTTTACATGGTCAAATTTCCATTGAGATGGTGGCGTTGAAGAACCAAAAAGATAGTTATGAGATTTTAAATGTTCTCCTCCACTGAAATCATGTAGATCCTTATATCATCGATGAATGTGAAGAATAACTGGTCCAAGAACTCAAAAATTGTTGAGTTCGTAATCCCCATAAACATGATGTGTGCATTCAAAACAAAGAATGTCATGAATATGAAATATAAGTTCCTATACCTACATCGGAAAAATGTATTTGGGATATCACACTCCTTTACCCTCAACTGGTGAAATCTAGACTGTAGATCAATCTTAAAAAACCATCTTTCCCCTCTCAACAAGTAAAAAATATTGTCCATCCTTATAATAGGGTAACCGTTTATTACCGTCACTTGATTCAACCTCTAATAGTCTAAATAAAATCTAAAACCACTATGAAACAACATTAAGAACAACACTAGATCAGCCTACAATGTGACACTATTCTAGATAAATCCATTATCAATATGTCATATAACTGAAACCTCTACTCCCAAAACATAGAAGTTGTCATATGATAGGGATCCATCGAAATCTGAGAATCACGAGGATGTAAGTCGATCTCGAACAATACATCATGTAAATAAGTTATAGTAACAACCTCCTGGCTAAAAACATCCAAGAACACCCCAACTACACTTGGATCCTCAACCACCCCAACATATGATGAATCCCCCAGCATCTTAGCCAACACGGAAAGAAGAGGCACAAAATGCTGAATTCCCACATAAGAACTCCGCTCAACAATAAAAACCACATATCGACCATCCATATCTAAAAAATGACATTCCCCTAGAAGAATTCATTAATATAATGCAGATAATACAACCAGTCAATGCCAAGAATAACGTCATACAGATGAATATTTAGTTAAAAGTGATCCTCATGCGAATGATGTAGTCCCATCATTAGTCTACATCCACGTCACATATCAAACTAGCTGATATGGCCTCATGCAAGCATACTCAACCCCATGGGAATGAGAAGCCACTATATTTCTAGCCCAAGATAATGGTTTCGATTGGGAACAACAAAGGAGTGTGAAGTTCGAGAATCAAACAAATCAAAAGTGAGGGTACTAAAAAAAATTATTGTAACTGTAATGATCTCTGGCCCTAATGGAAACGATAAAACTACATTTTACAATTTACCATTCCAAGATCATCAACCCCTATACTTATGATAGACTCCAAAAACACACCCGGGATTATGTCCCTGAGAAATATCTTAAGGTCATCTGCTACCTACTCTATCTCCCCTTGGTGGAGCATGAGCATGTTATCCCTTATACTGAAATGGAAAAGCTGGATATTAATGCTTAGTCAAGAACGAAACCTATCAAAATCCACCATTATGAGTTGTAATGCCCACTTTACATTGATTTTAAAGATTTCCAAGGACTCTACCAAAGAATCACTATATTCCCATGTTCATGGGAAAGGTACCAGGACCAGAAGGTACAAACCAAAACTACATATATTGACTCCCTATTGGTCAAAACCTCAAAGGACCTAGAAAATAAGACCTATTGGTGGTATCATTTAAATTTGATGAACTCTGCTAACTCCCTTCTTGCTGTAGACCTCCTCACAAGTGAAAATACACATTTATCTATTCGTTTTTCAGAACCTCCAAGTACGTTGATGGCATAATGGGTGTAAATTTGTACCAGATAGAATGACGAAGTGCCTCCTAAAGTCATATCACATGAGAATTATAAGGCCCCAGCCTTAAAAATTACTTAATCTTGAGTTATTTCAAGAAAACACGTTGATGATCTTTTCAAGTTTAGAGTTTTAGAAAATTAGATCATAAATCATGCATTACATTCCACATTTAAAAAAAGTGGTCACATAAAAGATAGTATCTAATAGAGCAAATATTTTCAGTTAATTTATATTGAATATCATTGATTTAAACCCAAAAAATTGTTCCTCTAAGATGAATTGTTTCATTTTTTTGATAATGGTGTTATTTTGAGCTAAATAGTAAAAATTAGCCATTTTGGATTTTTAACAGTTTTAAATTATTTCGGTAGTTTGGCCATAACATTATCTACATTAATCCAAATTGAAAATTTCTTTCTTTTCCAGATTATACACATCCAGGGCTTCATTTAATATATTTGGACTAAAATCTGAATCGTCTATATGGAAGCTCAAAAGAAGCTCACAATTTGGCTCAAGAAAACTTTTTTCAGTTCTTCCTAGTTTCGATGTGGGATCCATAACTCTCCACTGTGGGCCCAAAGCTTGTGAAATTCGGTGGGTAGAGGAGCAAGGTGTTTTGGAGCATCTTTTAAGAAGTAAGCACTGAGTTAATTAGCCGTTTATGGTGACATTAAAGAACCCTAATCCGGAGTATTTCGTTTTGGAGAGTCTGACTGGACCGAATAAATCCTCATTGTAAAACGGCCATAACTCTCGGAATAATGTCCAAATCCACTGAACGTTTGAGGGGGCACGGACAAGGGAATTATGAACAACATTCAAGAAGGTATCAACGCGTGAAGATGTCATTTAATGTGGCTACAACGCGTCGACATTCGGGGGAAGTATTCTGGCTATAAAAGGAGGAGAGCTCCACCCTCTCAAAGCATCCATTTTCCACCCCATTCCTTCCGGGACACCAAGAAGGAGAACTTTTCAGCTTTCTCTTTTATTTATTTTCGTTCTTTTTCATTGTTTTGTAATTCCTTCTTCTTCCCCATTCAACTCGATTACCCTTACCATGATGGGGTAAACTTTTGGAGTGATTGGGGAAGGGTTGGTTTTCTACATTGTAATGCTTGAGTTCTTGGACGCAATTGAATAAATTTCTTTCTTATTCAAAGTTATTTTCAATTTCTTATATCAGATTTTATAATCATGTGTGATCGTTCTTGAATATTAATTCCGTTATTTATTTTTTCCTTGGTAAAATAATCAATATCTCCCTCCACTAATTTCTGGTTTATATACGATGGAATAAACCAGGAATTAGGGGTGAAGTACTCGACAATCGTCAGTACGTGTAAAAGGTGTAGTGAATGTTCTTGGTTTTTTGGGATAAACAAAACCCGATCGGGTATTTCCCATTTCAATTAAGGATATTCAATACAACTATCTTGCACATAGAAGGAGAGTTGACCAAACCGAGATCTTGGTAAGGTTTTCTCTCACAATAACAATTTCACCAAGGAAGTGAGAGGAAATGATTGTGGAAACTCACTTTAATAAACTAAGAAGAAGAAGATTGAATTAAATTGAACAAGGATAGCATTATAATTAGGAAACCGACCCCGACCTAATCACCCTTTTTAATTTCATATTTTTTCAATCATTTGAATTTCAAATTTCCTTTCACAACAATTTTTCCCCCGTTTTAAAGTGACAAACTGTTTTGTGTGCACTCCTCTTCGGGAGACATCCTAGGTCAACCACATTACTACATTTTAACTTAGGAAATAATTGTTTTGCCACGCCCTACGAGAGGCGTGCGTCAAACTTGGCCCCGTTGCCGGGGAGGTAGTCCCACAAACTAAATGTTAATATTTGACTTTTTCAATTAAAAAAATATAAAAAAAATTCTTCTTCCATGTTGTTTTCAGATGATTATTTCATTAATTCATGGAAAAATTACCCACTAGTGAGAGAACCAATTATTGAATCACCTTGGTCTATAGAGTATAAAGTTTCTTTCTTGGATAAACAAATTCGGGGAGCTCGAATCCAAATCATAACAGAGGATGAATTCAAGGATCACATTGAAAACCTTAAAGAGAACCTGGAATACCCAGTGTTGGAGGGTTTGTCAAGAGAATTAATTGAACTTCAGGAGTATTTTCCAGAATTTTATCAAGAAATGATCAATGTACAAGACCAAGAAGAAGAAGTTCACAAGGATATTGAATCCCAATTTGAAAGAATTAGTCAAATAGTTCAAAACCTAGAGACCTCAATACAGTGGATAGCGGAACAAGTACATGCATCCCAGGATCCACAAATGGATCCAGAACAAGATCCAAAACCAGAAAAATTGATAGATGATGTATCCTTACAAATACTTCAAGTTGAAGAACCCATGGAGGCCTTGATGAAATTAAAAGAAGATCCATTGAGCCCATCTCAATCAATGTTGGAGAATATTGATGAAGAAGATTTAGCTATTGAAATGCATATGGGAGATCAAAAAGATCTGGATATCTTCTGGAATGAGTGTGAGGAACTTCTTGATCCAAATATTCCTGATAATGTAGATGATTTAGAAACATTGAAGGAAGTAACCAACCAAGCAGTGGAATTTGAAGAGAAGATAGAGGAGTCTGACTACCTACCTCTATCTATGGAAATTCAACTCCAAGAGCCACCTCCTTTTGAAGAAGAAATTGAATCCAAACAACATCAGGGAGTTAATATTTTCATAAACTCATTATCTTTTGATTTTGTTGAAACTAAATTGAGTATTACCTCCCCATGTTTTAATTTTTCTGATTCATCCAACACTTTTATTTCCTTGGAGGGAGAATATGCATCTGAATAGAAACATATGGAGCTCCCCAAACCTGTTGAAAATTTAATGGAAGGACTGCATGAGAAGATCAAAGTGAATTTTTTGGAGGAAAATGAGACACAAGCTACTTAATTTGAAAGGGAAGAATTTGATATTGATTCTTCATGATTTAATTTTTTTCAAATAGAATTATACTCTGACATTCCCTTTGATTTTTTCTGAGATGTATCATACCTTCATCAACCACTGGAGAATAAATATGATGTTGTTCATGCGGAACCCAAGAAGGAGGAGGCTCTGTACTTCATCCTACCCCCACCATGCGTGGTGTACCACATTGAGAAGGGGGTGGATCTGGTGTACTCTATCTATGGGGTCCTCCTCAACAAGAAAAATGAAATGAAAGTTCGGAAGAGCCACATGTGGTGGTTAAAATCAAAAAAACCTCATCCACCATCAGATTGGGGATAACCGATTAGAACTGCCCCTCTGGAGGCAGTCAAAACCCAGGGCCCACTTGGGGGATTAAACCAAGATTTATCCTTATATTCTCATCCTATTTCTATTTTCTTTTCTTTTAATAAATATCTTATGTTTACTTTTGTTCTTTTATTTGTAGGTTTTCAAAATGCAACAATTAGGAGGTTAACTCAATGTTGCATTGAGAATAAACCAGGTTGTACCTCTCCTTCACACTTGCTTGATGTTGTTATTCATTTTAAAATTGTATTACATGTTAAATCAACTTAAATGCATCGAGGACACTGCATCATTTAAGTGTGGGGGAGGGAAACATTGTAGTATAGAATTTTTATTTGATGTTTGTTTTCAAAAATAAAAAAAATAAAAAAATTGTGTGTTTTTAAATTTTTGTGTGTATATTTTTCAATTTTTGGTGTGTTTCTGAAACTTTTGAGCTGAAAAGATTATCAATGCCATTTCTGAAACCCATGTTAATGAGTTAACCAATCTATTTCATGAAACTGAGCTTAAATGAATGCTGAAATGAATTTGTTTCAAGTTCAATTTTTTTTTGGAATTTCATGAAAAGTACACTAAATTTTGAATCCCATGCCATATTTCAGTGTCTATATCTTTGGAATCACTTTCTTGTGAGGCTTCTGAACCATTTTGGTCATATTCTTTTCATTCACCTCATTTCATGAGAGAACCAGACCACGCTTGCTTTAACCAGAATTTGATTTATTCCTTTCAAAACTTGAGGGTTGGGGTACGTGTGTTTTAAATGATTGAGGCATTTATTTTGTTTGAGGCCCCCTTTTCAAAATAATCCTTTTCATTATGGCCCACCTTTACATTTATCCTTCATTGTAGCCCCTTGTATCCATGAATTGCCTGTTAGGTTAGCCACATTACAAGCAAATTTTCCCTATCATACCTACTCTTGAAATAAAATTGAATGATCTAGTTGAACATAAGTGTTGGGGAAGATGTCTTATGGTTTACTACCTCATTTGGTTATACTTTCGGTGGAAAATAAATTGTGGAAGAGATGTGTGTGATGCTGAAAAATTATTCTGTTGAAATCTGTGCCTTTTCTGGAGCTTTTATGACAAGGGAAGTTGTGCCTTTCTAGAGCTTCCAATGTAAAAATAAAGTTGTGCCTCTCTAGAGCATTAAAAAAAATCATGTTTGAAAAGATTGAAATGTTTTTTGCTGAACTGATTGAATGATGATGGAGCCTATTTTCAACAAAGGGGAAGTGAAGGAGACCATATTTGAGTGAAAACTAGAATCTTGCAATTTTTCTTCAATAAGAGACAAGCCTTCCTTTTTCGGCCTCAGTACTTTTAACATCTAAATCCTACCAACCGGAAGCCACAGAACAACCCTGAAAAGTCCTCATTATAAACACATGTTCTTGACTCACATTGGGTTGAGAAGTATGAATTTATCAAACCTATGGTGACTCTTGTGTGAGTTTGTATGAGAAAATCCTTGTTCAGCCTTTACATTTGTGAGATGAGAGAAAATTCATGTGAGGTAGGTGTTTTGTGTGCATGGGATAATAAATGAAGTGGAAATATATTAAAATCTTAAATGGAGAACTTGAAATAATAGTTTTTTATGAGTCATGATAACTTTTTGTTTCTTGAAATTGATTTGATTGATCTCATTGATATGTGTTTTGATTTGATTTGATTTAATTTTTACTTGTCCAGGAGTCCAAGTGCTATGTGTGGGGGAATTGATAGAGAAAATATTTTCAGTTAATTTATATTGAATATCATTGTTTTAAACCCAAAAAATTGTTCCTCTAAGATGAATTGTTTCATTTTTTTGATAATGGTGTTATTTTGAGCTGAATAGTAAAAATTGGCCATTTTGGAATTTTAACAGTTTTCAATTATTTCGGTAGTTTGGCCATAACATTATCTACACTGATCCAAATTGAAAAATTCATTATTTTCCAGATTCTACACATCCAGAGATTCATTTAATATATTTGGACTAAAATCTGAATCGTCCATATGGAAGCTCAAAAGAAGCTCACAAGTTGGCCCAAGAAAACCATTTTCAGTTCTGCCAAGTTTTGATGTGGGATCCATAACTCATCCATTGTTTGCCGAAATCTTGTGAAATTCAGTGGGCTGAGGCGCAAGGAGTTTTGTAGCATCTTTTATGAAGGAAGAACCGAGTGAATTAGCCGTTTATGGTGCCATTAAAGCACCCTAATCCAGAGGATTTCGTTTTGGAGAGTCTGACTGGACCAAATAAATGATCATACTAAAACGGCCATAACTCTCGGAATACATGTCCAAATACGCTGAAATATTGAGGGGACACGGACAAGGGAATTATGAACAACATTTAAGAAGAGCTCAATGCGTGAAGATGTCATTTAATGGGGCTACAATGCGTCAAAATTCGGTGGAATCATTCTGTCTATAAAAGGAGGAGAGCTCCACCCTCTCAAAGCATCCATTTCTCCACCCCATTCCTTCCGGGACACCAAGAAGTAGAAATTTTCATCTTTCTCTTTTATTTATTTTCTTTCTTTTTCATTGTTTTGTAATTCCTTCTTCTTCCCCATTCAACTCGATTAACCTTACCATGGTGGGGTAAACTTTTGGAGTGATTGGGGAATGGTTGGTTTTCTACATTGTAATGCTTGTGTTCTTGGATACAATGGAATAAATTTCTTTCTTCTTCAAAGTTGTTTTCAATTTCTTATAGCGGATTTTATAATCAAGTGCGATCGTTCTTGAATATTAATTCCGTTATTCATTTTTTCCTTGGTAAAATAATCAATATCTCTCTCCACTAATTTCTGGTTTATATACGATTGAATAAACCAGGAATTAGTGGTGAAGTACTCGACGATCGGCAGTACGTGTAATAGGTGTACTGAATGTTCTTGATTTTTTGGGATAAACAAAACCCGATCGGGTATTTCCCATTTAAATTAAGGATATTCAATACAACTATTTTGCACGTGGAAGGAGAGTTGACCAAACCGAGATCTTGGTAAGGTTTTCTCTCACAATAACAATTTCACTAAGGAAGTGAGAGGAAACGATTGTGGAAACTCACTTTAATCAACTGAGAAGAAGAGGTTTGAATTAAATTGAACAAGGATATCATTATAATTAGGAAACCGACCCCAACCTAATCACCATTTTTAATTTCATAGTTTTTCAATCATTTGAATTTCAAATTTTCTTTCACAAAATTTTTTCCCCCGTTTTAAAGTGACAAACCGTTTTGTGTGCACTCCTCTTAGGGAGACATCCTAGGTCAACCACATTATTACATTTTAACCTAGAAAATAATTGTTTTGCCACGCCCTACGATAGGCGTGCATCAGTACCCATTTTCCCCATCAACGGAAACATATTTAAAACAAAACATGGATTCTTTCTTGACACTTACTTGACACTATCATCACATCATGTACCTTTCCCTTGGCTTGTAAAAAACATTTCAAAACCTTGGTATGAGCATAAAAAGCTCAGTAAGGGATATAAAAGTTCGAAATGAAAACATAAGTCCAGGTATGAAATCATACTTTCCTAATAAAACATAAGCATTTTAACATACCTCATTAAATCATGAATGAATCATATAAATCATAAGACATAAAGGTAACATGATGCATTCATAACATTCTTACATAGGGAGTAACCTTCATGGTTAAGTTTGGAAAACCCATCATAGTATATTCCCTAAATCTCTTCAGAGAGATCTTATCATTTAACTCCTTCACGTTACCCAATGCATTGGAGAGATATATTGGGCTCACCCTGCCTTAGTTTATCACGGAACCACCTGCCTTCATAAACAATTTCCAAGAACCATAACATAATTGTATCACATAAAACATGCATAAAGGAAACATAACCTTTCCACATTTCAATCATAATATATCAATAACACATTCATATAAAAAAACATTATCAAAACAATTTTCAATACAAAAAAAAAACGAAAAGTTAAACAAGGTAATTATTTTTCATTTAAAAAAATGTTATGGCTTGTAGAGGAAGCTGAATCTCAAATAATGGTCACGGCGGCTGAGAAGTCATTGTCGCCGCATACGTACGTCCAAAAAACATTCCTTTTTTTCATTAAGTAAAATGATTCGTATAAAAACAATTTCCTTTTGAATGGACATAAATTTTAAAGGGTTTTATACACCGTATAAAAGAATGTTGTGTATAAAACATAATATGCCTCAATGAAAGGAGATTGAGACGATGTCCCTTACCTCGGGTCCGACTTGACTCGAGCATTCTTTAATCTCATAAATAATAAACTTGAGTTAATTTATAATTTCTTAAGAACCCTTTTCAAGTTAATTATTTCCTTTATTTCACTTATAAACATGTTATTAACACTATGTAATTATTTAAGTTAATAATGAGCGTTTTGTCGATCATCGGTACTTGAGTCAAAAATAAACTCTTTATAATTAGAATAGGTTAGTGTGGTAAAATATCCATTATATACAGAATTATATTCCTGATGTAGATATCATATATATCATATATATTCAGTATATACATGCATTTATAATATTACATAACATTTAGAGGTAAGAAATGAAATGCATCGTTCATGGAGACGGTAAGCCGAACGTACGCATGAATGCTACTTTCATTTCTATTTTGTATTTTATGGAATTGAATCATAATGATATGAATGTATAATATAATTACAGTATAATATCTTATATACTATAATTAACTCCATCCATTATACGTCGCACATATGGAATTAACAAATCAAATCATTTTGAGGGGGCGGTAGTCCGCACTTCGTAAAATGAAGATATTGCCTTTACCCATAATGGAAACCATAAAGGTATTCCATAAATGAAAAATACATAAGATTTAGGAAAACATAAACATATATTATATATCATATATAAATATAGTGACATATTAATGGCCACCTTTGATCTTTTTAGAAGAATATTGAACAATCATCGTTTCGTGAGGCAGAAATTCACCATCCACAGAAACAGTATGCTCTTTAACCATTAGATGTAGTTGTGTGTAAGTGTAGCTTGAATAAATATTATAACAAAATCCAATTATATTGAAGATACTAGTGTTTTTACAAAATAAATTAATAAAAAGAGTTTAGGGGGTTGGAGAAGAAAAATAAAACAAAATAACATTAGAGAAGACTTTACCTTTAAATCGGGTAACTCCTCTTGGTTTGAACCAAAAAGGTTTTTTGAAGAGCGTTATGCCAAAGGTAAGGATTCTAGGATGGATATAGGGATGTGGAGAGATAAAATGAGCAGGGTTTGGCCAAGCCAATGGCTTGAGAAGTGTGGGTAAGGAGGTATAGGTGGGGGCCTTTTAGAGGGAGGGGGCACTCTTGGAATGCCAAGAAATGTTATATTATTTTAAATTGTGATTCGTATTAAAAGGTACAAAATTGATATATTTTGAGGATAAGGTGATAAGGGTTACAAATATACTCATAAAATATGTTTTTGACAATTATATGTCTTAGAGTTTTCATTATCTTTTAATTTTATTTAAATCGTTCATTAATGAGATAATCGTTGCATCATCAAGATGTCATAAATAAATTAATTTATTTAATATCTAAAAATTATAAAAAAACACTATGATGTAGAAAATATTTTTTTCTTTAAAATGAATATTTATAGTCTAATATATCATTTACACAGACAAATCTAATTTTTTTTACTCGGGTGATAAATTCTTTAGTGATATTCTCTTTTCTTTAAAAATAAAATGTTAAAGTGTCACTTTCACCCAAAAGTGATTCCATGGGGTCCCAAATATTGGCACAAGGAATACGATGGTCTTCCATGACACAAAAAGTAGAATTAGGACACATGTTGGGGTCATTTGTTATTATTATGATATTATTTTATTATCCTTAACTTCCCGATTACTAATTAATCAAGATAATTAAAGATAATTACAGTCGTTACTATTCATAATTTAAAAAAAAAGATCCTTAATTACATAATTTGTACCTTCTTATTCCAAATATGGAATCCATTTTACCAAATTCCAAACATATAAATTTCAATAATTAATTTAAAATCAATTCCCACTGTGGAAACACATAGCAGGTTTTTTTTGAAATAATATCTATGAAAAGTTGTGCACTGGTTTATGCCCAATTCCAAAGTGAAATTAATTCTAATGACCAAAACTGGATTAAATGGTAAAAATATATTCAAATTACACTTTAAAACCAATTAAATAGATAATCTTACCATATAATTAAATTAGATGAAAAGTCAGTTTTGATGTAAAAAGCAGTATTCTTCACTATTCATTAAAAAAGGAACAATGTCAGAAAAATATCAAAAATTAATCCAAAGTAAATTTAAATGTCAAAATCATAAAGAATAAGTTTATTTTGACAAATAGAGATTTTAATATTCTAAAAAGATATATTTATAAATGGTTCTTCATCAAAAGGAGGTAAAACAATCTTTTAAAAATATTAGAGAATTCTATACATATGATTGGATTTATTCTCATTTTATGCCTTTAAAACACATTATAATTCATAAATAGACATAGATATGAAAATCCATAATTCTTTATTTACACGGGATGTTACATCCTTCCCCCTTTTGACAATTGTGTCCCCGTAATTTTTTTACTTATTGAATAAGTGGGGGTATTTACCCCTCATTGCATTTTATGATTCCCATGTTGCCTATTCACTCATGTGGTTTTTTCACAAAACCATTACTTGATGAATCACCTTATTCGGCAACACTTGATCCATGTGGTCAAGAATCTAGAAGGGTTTTTCCTCATAAGATAAATTCTTTTCTAGGTGAACTACCTCTGCACTCAAAACAAGAGATGGATTTGGCATGTACTTCCTTAACATTGAAACATGAAAAACATTGTGTACCAGAGATAACCTCGGAGGTAAAGCCACTCGGTATGCAACTGACCCAACTCTCTCCAGAATTTTGTATGTTCCAATGAACCTTGGACACATCTTTCCTTCCTTAACAAATCACATCACACTTTTCCATGGTGAAACTTTGAGAAAAACATGGTCGCCTACCTCAAAAGAGTGATCCTTCCTCCTGTTGTCCGCATAACTTTTCTGCCTGCTCTGAGCTGTTCTCATGTGTTTCTGTATCAGCTAAACTTTTTCTGCCAACTCTTCTACAAATTCCAGTCCCATCAATATCCTTTCACCCAATTCATCCCAAAAAGGGGGAGTTCGACACCGCTTCCCATATAATGTCTCAAATGGTTCCATCTGTATACTGGAATGAAAACTGTTATTATAAGAAAACTCAATCAAAGAAAGATGTAGGTCCCAAAATCCCTGATAATCCATCGAACAAGCACGTATCATATCCTTAAAAGTCTGAATTGTTTGTTCTGACTGCCCATCTGATTGAGGATGAAAAGTTGTACTAAAATTTAATTCAGTACCGAATAACTTCTGAAAGACTTTCCAAAAGTTAGAAGTAAACCTGGGATCATGATCAGATACAATGGAGACGGGAACTCTATGTAACCTGACTATCTCTTTAAGAAACAAATGATAAATTTGATATAGGGAAAAAGTATCTCGTATAGCGTGGAAATGAGAAGATTTAGTCAAGCGATCAACAATAACCCAGATTGCATTATTACCTCGAGGTGTCTTCAGCAATCCCACAAAGAAGTCCATGGATATATTCTCCTATTTCCACTCTGGCACTGGTAAAGGCTGATGCATCCCATTTGGTAACTGACGCTCTGCATTAACCTGTTGACAAGTCAATCACTTCACAGTAAAATAAGCAATATCTCTTTTCATTTCGTCCTACAAGTAATACTCCTGATGATCTCTATACATCTTAGTACGTCCTGGATGAACTGAAAATGGAGAACTATGATCTTCAAATAACAACTCTCTCTTCAACTGTGAATCACAAGGCACACACAATCTCATCCCAAATCTCAAAACACAATCATTATCAATGTTGAATTCAGTAAACTTAGCCTTCTGAACCAGCTCTACCTTTTTCTGTAACTCACTGTCATGCTTCTAGGCTTGCTTAATCCTGTTAGATTGAGAAGATTTCACAGATACCTGAAACAAAATAGAAAAACATCCTGCACCAACAACTTCTATGCCATAGTTAATCAAATCCTTAACCAAAGGATCAAATTCCAAACGTAACTTTTTTAATGAAGTATTACATTTCAACTCAAAGCATTAACCACTTTATATGCTTTTCCCAGATGGTAATGAATTGTACAATCATAATCCTTGATTTATTCAAGACATCTCCTATATCCCATGTTCAATTCGTTCTGAGTGAATATATACTTTAATCTTTTGTGATCGGTATATATTTCATACTTTACTCTATACAAATGATGCCTCTAAATTTTTAAAGTGAAAACAACAGTAGCTAATTCAAAATCATGTGTAGGGTAATTTACCTCAAGAGTTTTCAACTGACGTGAATCATTAGCTATTGTCTGATAATTCTGTATTAGGATGCAACCACGTCCTTTCAATGAAGCATAACTGTAGATAACAAACTCACCATTCCTGGAAGGTAGTTCCAAAACTGGATCATTCACCAATCTTGTTTTCCATTCTTGAAAACTATCATCACATTCTTTTGTCCAGATAAACTTAATAGGTATCCGAGTTAGCTTAGTCCTTCGACTAGATAACCGGGAAAAATTTCTACCAACCCTTCAGTAATCGCCTACCAAACCAAGGAAGCTACGAATCTCAGTTACATTTTTGGGTCTTGGTCATTCTTCAACAACCTTTGTTTTTGCAGGATCAACAGTTCTCCCATCATTAGAAACAATGTGACCAAGGAATGAAATTTTTTTCAACTAAAACTCACACTTTCTGAATTTCCCATAAAATTTCTTTTCTTTTATGGTTTTAAAAATAACCCGTAAATGTCTTTCATGCTCCTCTTTACTATTAGCAAACACCAAAGTATCATAAATGAAAACAACCACAAAATTATCCAAGAACTCATGGAAAATTATATTCATAAGGTCCAGGAATACAATAGGTGCATTGGTTATCCCAAAAGGCATAAATAAAAATTCATAATGCCCATATCTTGTACGAAACGTGGTCTTCGGAATATCTACTTAGTTTACCTTCAATTGATGGTGCCCCAATCTCTGGTCAATATTTGAAAAATAATGAGCTCCCTGGAGCTGGTCAAACAAATAATCAATATGAGGCCAATGATATTTTTTATTAACAGTGATGTTATTCAAGGCTCTATAATCAATGAAAAGACTCAGTGAACCATCATTATTTTTAAAAAATAAAACAGGAGCCCCCCATGGTGATGTGCTAGGTCTAATGAAACCTTTCTCTAATAAATCATAAAATTGATCCTTCAACTCTAAAAGTTCAAATTTTTCTATTCTATATGGGGATTTTGAAATTGGCTTAGAATTATGAACTAATTCAAAAGTAAATTCACCTTTCCGATCTGGTATTACTCTAGGAAACTTATTAGGAAAAACATCAGGATACTAATTTACCACCAGCACATCATTAATATGAACGGTTATTTTGTTTTCAACAATATGTTCAAGGAAACATTAATTTCCATATTTTACAAGTTTCTCAGCCTCTTGATATGTTATAAACAGTAAGGGTTCATTCTAGTACACAAACTGAAAGACTTTCTAAAAAGATACTTCTTTAGATCTACCGTCAATATTAGCATGGTAAATAGAGAGCCAATCCATACCCAAGATAACATCAAACTCAACAAGAGGTAAAACAATAAGGTTTGTAAGTAGGTTCTTTCCATGGAAAAGGATAGGAAGATTCTTATAATTTTTTTTTGCCTCAACATTTCCCCGAAGTGTTTTTACCAGAAGTTCAATAGCCATTTCTTAAGATGGTATTCCCATTTTACTAGAAAAGTTTTCACATATAAATGAATTTGTAGACCCTGAATCAAACAACACACTGGCATAATATGAAAAAACAAATAAAGTACCTAATACCACTTCATTTGATAGCCCAAAATCGTCTGAAGTAGATGCAAAGGATTTCACCACCCCTTTTTGATTGTAGTCTAACTGCTTCCCATCACTCGAGCTCTTTGTCGGATACTCGTTTGCATAGTGACCCATCTCATTCCACTTAAAACATTTCACTAATTGTAAATAAAATTTGGTCTTACCATCACCTTGATCTTTTTTAGTGCAATCATGAGCCTTATGTCCCATTTAACACATCAGTAGCACTTTACATAATTCAGAAGACATTCTCCAGCATTCCTTTTACCAAATTTATCATAAACTGGAAACTTAGTTTTCTTACCATCAGACCTTTTTGAAAAATTCTTCCCTTTCTCCTGCCACCTCGTTCTCTTCTTTTGTTGGTTGTTATAGAACACTTGATCATCGGGAAACTCCATTTCCACCTTCTCAACACATCGAAAAAGCTATTCATAACTTTTGAACTCACAAGAATATAAAGCCCTTCGATATTTTGGCATTAATCATGATTAAAAATGATTGATTTTACTATCAAGGTCTCAGATAAAATTTGGAGCATACTATGCCAATCGAGTGAAACTTTCATCATAAGAATCCACTGAGTCGTCCTCTTGCCTAAATTCCAAGTATTGTTTTTCCATCCTAAGTCGAACAGACTTAGGAAAATACTTCTCAAAAAACATACCTTTGTATTCATCCCAGTCGAGAGCATCAATCTCATCAGCATCCCTGATATTTTTAACCATCAACCACCACTGATCTTCTTCACCTTACAAATAGTAAATTGAAAGACTAACATTTTGATTGTTTGAACACCACATGACATCAAATATATTCTCTAGTGCTTTAATCCACCCTTCATCTAGAACAGGTTCAGATGATCCATTGAATTATGGGGGGTGTTGCCTCATGAAATGTTCCACCACTGACATGTTCCTCTGCAGCTGATCTGGCTGATCTCGTGCATGGATACCACCACCATTTATCTCTTGATTCAACTACTCCATTACTACAAAAAACTGTTCAATTCCAATTCCGACCATCTCAGGATTCTGATTTGGAAGGTCATTTTATTCGATATGCCTTCCTAGTACCGATTCCCTGTTTCCGCTGGAGAAAACCATTCTGAAAAAGCATGTCTTAGATGAAGCAAAATGGTAATCTTCAAATTCTATATCATTTCAATTTGACCATAAAAAATATTTTTGGATAATCATTTAATAGATTTATAACTCCTAATGTTATCTAAACTGACCTCTGATAACAACTATAAGGCCCCCAGCCTTAAACATTACTTAATCTTGAGTTATTTAATGAATACACGTAGAGGATCATTTCAGGTATAGAGTTTTAGATAATTAGATCATAAATCATGAAATACATAACACATTTAAACAATGTGGTTACATAAAAGATAGTAATCATTTTTCCCATCAAGGGAAACATATTGAAATTAAAACATGGATTCTTTCTTGACACTTCCTTGACACTATCATCACATCATGTACCATTCCCTTGACCTGTGAAAAACATATCAAAAACATGGGGTGAGTATAAAAATCTCAGTAAGGGATATAAAAGTACGATATTAAAACATTAGTCCATATATGAAATCATACTTTACTCATAAAACATAAGAATTTTAACATACCACATCAAATCATGAATAAATCATAGAAATCGTAATCCATAAAGGTAACTTGAGGCATTCATAACATTCTTACATAGGGACTAACCCTTATGGTTACGTTTGGAATACCCATCACAGTATATTCCCTAAATCTCTGCGGAAAAACCTTATCATTTAACTCCTTCATGTTACCCAATGCATTGGAGAGCTATATCGGGCTCACCCGCCCATAGTTTATCATGGAACCACCCGTCTTCATAAACAATGCTGATGAACCATAACATAATCGTATCACATAAAACATGTATAAAGGAAACATAACATTTTCACATTTAAATCACAATATATCAATAATACATTGATATAATAAAAACATTATAAAAAACATTTTCAATACCAAAATAATATAAATGTAAAACATGGTATTTATTTTTCATTTAAAAAAAGGTTATGGCTTGTAGAGGAAGCCGAAACTCAAATAATGGTCACGGTGGCGGAGAAGTCGTTGTTGCTGCATACGTACATCAAAAAAACATTCTTTTTGACATTTAGTAAAAAACATCAGATAAAAAATATTCCTATTTAATATACATTAAAGTCAAAGGGGTTTATACACTGTATAAAATAATGTTGTGTGTAAAACAAAATATGCCTAAATGAAAGGAGATTGAGACGAAGTCCCTTACCTCGGGTCCGACTTGACACGATCGTTCTTTAATCTACTGAATAATAAACCTGAGTTAATTTCTACTTGATTAAGAACATTTATCAATTTAATTATTTCTTTTATATCACTTAATACCATGTTGTGAACACTACGTAATTATTTATGTTAATAATGGTCGTTTTTTCGATCATTGGTACTTGAGTCAAAAATAAACTCTTTATAATTACAAGTTGTTCATGTGGTAAAATATCCATTATATACAGAATTATATTCATGATGTAGATATCATATATATCATATATATCCAGTATATATATGCATTTATAATATTACATAACATTTATAGGTAAAAATGAAATGCACTGTTCATGGAGACGGTAAGCCGTACGTACGCATGAACAATACTTTCATTTCTATTTCGTATTTTATGGAATGGAATTATAATGATATAAATGTATATTATAATTCCAGTATAATATCATATATAATATCATTAAGTCCATCCTTTATACGTCCCACATATGGCATTAACGAATCAAATCACTTTGAGGGGGCGGTAGTCCACACTTTCTAAAATGAAGATATCACATTTACCCATAATGGAAACCATAAAGATATGCCATAAATGAAAAATATAGAAGATTAAGGAAAAAATAAACATATATAATATATTATATATAAATATAGTAACATAATAATGGCCACCTTTGATAGATTTAGAATAATATTGAACATTCATCGTTTTGTGAGGAAGAAATTCTCCAAACACGGAAACAGTACGCTCTTTAACCATTATATGTAGGTGTATGTAAGTGTAGCTAGAATACTTATTATAAAAACATCATAGTATATTTAATATACTATTTTTGTTACAAAATAAATGAATAAATGGATTTTAGGGGGTTGGAGAAGCAAAATAAAACAAAAGAACATTAGATAAGACTTTACCTTTAAATCAGGTAACTCCTCTTGGTTAGTACCAAAAGGGTTTCTTGAAGAGATTTCTGCCTAAGGTAAGGATTCTAGGATGATGAGAGGGATGTGGAGAGATAAAATGAACAGTGTTTGGCTGAGCCAATGGCTTGAGATGTGTGGGTAAGACGGTAGAGGTGGGGGCCTTTTATAAGAGGGAGGAGGGGCACTCTTGGAACGACATGAAATGTTACCTTATTTCAAAATGAGATTCAGATTAAAAAGGTCCCACATTATTTTATTTCTATGATAAGGTGATAAGGGTTCTAAATATACTCATCCAATAGGTTTTTGAAAAGTATAAGTCTTATATTTTACATTATCTTTTCATTTTATTTAAATCATTCATTAATGAAGTAATCGCTGCATCATCATGATGTCATAAATAAATTAATTAATTTAATGTCTAAAAATTATTAAAATAATAATAATATGATGTATGAAATATTTTTAGCTTTTGAATTAAAATTTATATTATAAGAGATCATTTACACAGACAAAACTAAAACTATTTTACTCGGGTGATATATTCTTTAGTGATATTCTCTTTTCATTAAAAATAAAATGATAAAGTGTCACTTTCACCGAAAAGTGATTCCATGGGGTCCCAATGTTTGGCACAAGGAATCCCATGTTCGTACATTACACAACTAGTAGAATTAGGGAACATTTTGGGGTAATTTTTTATTATTATGATATTATTTTATTATCCTTAACTACCAGATTACTAATTAATCAAGATAATTATTGATAATTACTGTCGTTACTATTCATAATGTCCAAAAATAAAAGAGTCTTAATTACATAATTGGGACCTTCTGATTCCAAATATAGAATCTATTTTAACAAATTAAAAACATAGAAATTGAAATAATTAATTTATAAATAATTCCCATTATCAAAACAAAGAGCGGGGTTTTTTTTAAACAATGTCTATAAAAAGTTTGGCACTTGTTTATTCCCAATTCCAAACTGAAATTAATTATAATGACCACCATTGGATTAAATGGTAAAAATATATTCTAATTAAAAAATAAAACCAATTAAAAAGTTAATCTAACTATATAATTAAATTAGATGAAAAAGAAGTTTTGATGTAAAATGTAGTATTTTTCACTATCCATTAAAAAATGAACATTGTCAGAAAAATACAAAAAATTAATTCAAAAAAAATTTCAATATCCCAATAATAAAGAATAAGTTTATTTTGAAATATAGAGATTATAAAATTTTCAAAATATAGATTTAAAAATGGTTCTCCATCAAATGGTGAGAAAACAATCTTTTAAAAATATTAGAGAATTATATGCTTAAGATTGGATTTATTCTCATTTTAAGCATTTAAAACATTTAATACTTCATAAATAGACATATATATGAAAATAAATAATTCTTTAATTACTTGGGATGTTACAAGAATCCTCATCTAGGAAGAGATCATTGGAAATATGAAGGATATCTTTGAACTTAATCCTTAGTTTCCATACCATCATACTCCCATTCTAATGGGTGAGTAGCTACTACCTCTTCTCAGCCTTCATAGTAAATGTGATGAACCCAAACCAGAACTCATTATAAATTCAACCCATAACACATACTCCACCTTCCTCTCCCCCAGGTATAATGTCCACCACTGACACATAGCTCCATGCATCTGGCTCACACACATAGGAAGCCAACACTCTGTTGGAGCCAAAATTAAACTGATGGTGATCTTAAGATCCTCGAGACAACACTCTATCTCCATGTCTGAAACACTTCCCTCATTAATTCCAAATGACTTACACTATAAATAACATAATATTATAAATCATTTTTCATCCTCTTCTGCGAGATCAAACTGTTGTTGATCAACTGGATTAGCCTACTATGCCTCAACCACCCGAGACACACGCAGAGGACGATCAAATTCGATAGATTAGAGGTAAACAATGAATCCCTAAGGCCGAGTAGTATGGAATTTTATTCCTGATTCATTTTAACTCATTTAAGTCATTATTGATATCATATTTTACAAAAACACCTATTTTAAACTATAAAACTTGTCATTATGATGCATGTACCTTTCCTTGGGTCTCTACCCTGCAAATGGTGTATCCTCACGTAGTCATTTGGTAAGGTAATATTCCTTAAATTGGATCATATGGGTACCTAAAAAACCACATCCTAGATAGTAATCCTTGTCCTATAGCATGCACCAATATTGCATGACATTGTTTCCCTACCAACACACATAATCATCATTGTATCCAACTCAAAACTTCTATCCTATATCTCAAATATCATCCTCTGATACCACTCTTTGTCGATCCACTCCATCCAAAGATATAACTCGTAGGATGAAAATGAATAAAACAAGACAATAACCCACCCGATTCCCACCTCTAATAGGCCCCAGGGTGGTGACAACAGAAATGGTATAAAATTTTGAAAAATTGGAGGCATTTCCATTTTATAGGAAACAATATCGGGAGATAAGATGTATCAATCCCAAAACAATTCTTGGACATAAATAGAAGAAAACAAAAATATCCATCACATATACATGTTAAAAGTAATAAAATTATAATTAGGAAAAAAAATAAGTACCAAAATTAAGGCTAAGAAGCGACATAGAAACTATCCCAATATAAAAGATAGTAATGCCCAACATTTTCTATGTAATCCTCTTGGAAACGAAAAAAGCTGTTTTATAAGGTAGGGTGAGTATACTAGTATACTCATTAGGAAAACCAAAATCTATCATGCACATGTGGGAGAAGAAAACAAATGATCCACTGAGAACACTAAATAACCAATAATACCTAACTTGGTATATTGGAAAACCCAACACCACCAAGGAACACTCAGTAATTAGCACAAGTATTGTTAAGTAATATAGTATGAAAATCAAGGATTGGGGAACTCTACACCACTTCTAAAAGGTTTAGCCAATATTTAATAATGTAAAACACCCTCACGCTCCCACCAATTCTGAAATAACCACATCACAACCCACCTACACACACATGGGCCCCACATATAGTCTCATTAAATGGGAAAACAAAACACTTCACATCCCACCAGAAAACACCAGGGCCTCATAGCTAGCCCCATCACCACACAAAACGAAGTACACCACATCCCTCCCATGGATACGAGGGCCTCACAGTTAGTTACATAAATTGGGAAAATGAAGCACATAACATACTACATGTAAACACCAAGGCCTCACATCCACATCCCGCAAATAGACATATAAGCCTTATACTGCATCACATCTGAAAAATACTTGGGAAAGAAAAACACATCTCATTCTTAAGATTCATGGGAAAACACGTCTCATCTCATCCTGAAGACACCTGGGAAAGATCTTCTCACCTGCACACACCTAATACTCACCAAACACAGCCCGTATGAAGAATCATTGGCTTTCACCACCTTCAAAGAGCAAGGAAGGGAGGGTCTCTCTCTATCTATCCTCCCACCAGGGTTTTTGGGAATGAAACCCTCCCCAATGATGACGGGTGTGTTCGGTACATAAATCTCAACTAGGGTGGGGGTTGTATAGAAATCACAAAGTAAATACATTTATATATATATATTACAAAACACTCAAGCACATCCTTTTTGTATTCAAATATCAAGTGACTCATCATACAACCTTTAAAGATACCTCTAAACGCACAGAAACACAAAAAATTTCCCAAACCCAATTCACACCCCGAGATAATTCATTTAATAAATTATTATTCTTTATTAAAAAATTTATTTATTCATTCCATCTATACTCGTCCAACGTATACACACAAGCTGCAATATGAAACACAACCACCAAAGTCATCTAAGAAAAAAAGTGCAAATAAAATAAAGTCTCTTCAAATTCCTCTACGTTTAACACCCATGGAAACAATAGCCAACATCATTATTAAGATAAATTACCCCAAATCTATCTTCTCAACGGAGTAAACCCCCAACTCACAACTAAACTCAGAAAAAAAAAATTATCAGAACTTGATTGTAGTCCTTCGGTACTACACTTCCAATCCATTACAAATCCACACCCCTTTTTAACCACATCTATGTTAAAAAACAATTTCTCAACCTGAGATTCCATTACACTGCCAAAAAAACCCACATCACACATCAATGCTCACTATCAAACTACAAGATAAGTTAAAATAATCCCAAACACAACACACCACCAGAAAAATATTGGCAATGTATATTAAGATCTAAAAAGGCATTCCTTACTGGATTTTCACTTGTTAATTTAGAGTTATCACAATTTTTTTTGATCTTGTGGAATCCATTTATTAGACATGTGAATATAGTGAACATATATATCATAATATAAGTTCAAATAAAGTAAAAAATAGGTCACCTGTTATGTTTAAGGTGCTAAAAAAAGACCTTCGACAACCATGGTTATTTGTAGGCATATAAGGCATAAAATTTACAAATTTAATAAAAACATCAATAAAATAGTACGATCAAACATAACATTCTCCAACCCCTATTTATTGATTTAAACCCGATTCAATTATTTTTTATTAAAATTGGGATTCAACTATATTCACATGGATACATTCGTACACCAACCCATCATGACACACAATTGAGAGAGACGATGGAAAAACTACTTTGAAGAAGAAGTGATCAGTACATCCTTAATTTGAAAAAGTATGGGGTGCGTATGAAGTAGTAATTTAGAAGGAAAATAAAATCCAACTTGTGAAGCACACAGGCACGACTCCTCAGGGGGATAAAGGTTCTAGGGATATCAATTATCAATGGAAAGGGAAGAACACAAGGAATAAGAGATTTTGGATCTATAAAGGAATGATCATGTATCAATAGGAGAAATGGGTTTTAAATGCAATAAAAGGTGGATCTTAACCCAGATCACTTTTTTTAACCATTTTGAATGATCCCAATCCTTTAGAAAATTAATGATATAATTTATATCCCCTAAAACGGCTTCAGTACCACTTAAACATATAATTAAATTCATTTTAAGTCAAAAAAATGTTAAAGGGGTGATATTGAAAAATACTGGAAGAATTTCAAAAAAATGGAAAAGAATAAAATTGTTGAAAATGAATTATCATTAGATGAATCACCGAAATGGCCACTGCTGTGGGTCAGAGGTGTGAGTCACTGATGTGAGTCACCAATGTGCGTCACAAGTGCAGGCCACCATCGCAAGTCATTAGTGTGAGCTACTAGTGTCAATCACTAGTGTGACCTACCGATTTGAGTAACCGATGCAAGCTAACAGGGCGTGTCACTAGTCTGAGCTACCGTTGTGACTCCCTATTCCAACTCACCAATATGACTCACCATTCTGAGCTACCACTCTGACTCACCATTCTAACTCACTAATGTGACTCACCATTAACACTCACTATTGGGACTCACCTGTGTGACTGACCACGAACACTCACTATTCCAAGCTACCATTGAAAAAAAATTGAAATTTGTAAAAGTGTTGAATTGAGTCTGTGTGTCCTCCCAAAACACTTCAAACACCAGATTTTAACAATGTATTGGACTTAAGTGTTCTGTAAAATAACAAATATGGTCCAAAAAATCATTAATATTTAATGAAGTTGATATTTTTGTTATTACATTGTTAATATTATTTTGGAATATTTTTTCTTGTTATAGTGATTTTACAGATTTTTTGGAGAGGGCAACCACGAGGTACCTAGAATATTGGCTCGTATATATTTGTACAGTACCATCTTTGATTAAAATTCTTAATGGATGATTAAAATCCTAAAAATTATAAGATAGTGAAGAATATTAAAATACACAAATTTGAGTATTAGATTGCAGTAATTAAATTTTAAAAAAAGAAAAATTTCTTTAGAATTTTTATTTTAATTATTGGAATTATTTCAATATATTACCATGTTATGGGAATATGAATAGAAGAAAATGCTAACTTGAAAAATCCCGTTGGTGTCTTTTAATTCTAAAAAAAATTGGTGTCTAAAATGTGTTATAATTTTAATTCATAATAATTTGTGAAACAATATATGACTTATCAATTTGGTGTATGGCATTGAGGCCATGTATGAAATCATGTTCCTAATATTATTATAACATTGTATGAATTTATATGTTATGTATTAGGCATTCAGTTGAATAAATTGGATTTTTTATCATTCATAATATTTTTTGGATATATAATACATTGATTTACGATGAGTCTTTGTACATTATACATAGATAATGTACATGATGATTTATATTTTTACAAAATTCATGAATTGTTAAGTATTCACAGCCTATGTAAGAATTTCAATGATCCTTGTGTCGTAATTGTGAAGTCTATATAAGATGTTAATATATGGAATTAAGACATTGAACATACATATATCATTAATTTGTAGTTGTATATGAATTATTTAAATGGAAAAACTTATACATAGAAAAAATTTAAGAATTTTATGAATGAAAAATGAGTTTCTAGAATTGATTATACTTTAGAATAAAATATTTGATGATGATAAATCAATTATTTCATGTCTAAAAGATCATTAGTATTTGAAGATACATGATCCATTATTTATTTGAGATTGATTTAAATTAAAGGATATATAAAGTTCACAGTTATTTATTCTACAATTTAAAATAATTATATTTGAAAATTTTTTTTCTTATCAAATGTAATGATTAAAATTAGATGATTCCTGATATTATTTTCATTAATTTAAATATCACTAAATTAGGTTTTATTAAATATAGATATATAAGAATTATGATATTCACAATGATAAGGGGATGATTAAGTAGAGATCGAAGGTCTGGAATTTATGAAGCCTAAAATAAGGAATATCTAGGTAAATAAACATGAAAATTCAATGTGATGATGATTTCGATTTCTGTTCAACATTTTAAACATCAAAATTGGAATTTTATTCAAGATGAGTTTTAATATTATTTAATTAGGTTTCAATATTAATTTATAGACATAAAATTGATTTTATACAGATTTTTATAGATTTTTCATGCCATAAAAGAATGGATCCACATCATAATATTATACTATATATTTATCAAAATCATTGGCATAATGTATTTTTTTGGATGACATAAAAATTTCAAGAGAAATAAATTATTCTTCAAAAATTGAAAGCTTCAATTGGCCATGTTAATATGATTAAAAATAAAATAATAAGGGTACTATAGTAATTATAGTGCAGAATACATTTGAGATAAGACATGGATATCATGGGATGCTCCATATAGATTTTTTATTATATTATATCCCATAAAATATTTTCATTTATATAAATTGAGATGATCCCCAATAATGGTGGTTAGAATTCTCATACAAAATTTTTGTTTGACTATCCTGAATAATATTATTTCTCCAATAAAATAAAATAAATCATGAGAATGAGAATTTTATCACAAAAAAATATGATTATAAGTGCTCTTAAATATGAAGTAGTTGATACTATTCATAGAAGAAAAAAATTATATATTTTAAAGTTATTGAGTTGAGAGAAAAAGAAAACATTTGAAGGGTGAAAAAAGATATAGTTAATATTGTGTTAAAGAACAAATGAATATGGGTGTTGAAGAATTGAATAATAATGTTGAGGAGAAGGGTATTTATGATGTACGTCCTTGATACACTCATTATTATTGATTTTTAAGGTAACAAAAAAGAAAGTTCATGGCTTCACGATTATATATGAATAAAACAAGAACATACCATATATTTTTATTTTTTGTTGACTGCGAAATTTTTTGGTTTTTTATTTCATAATGAATAGGAATGAGCATGACCGACAAGAAGAGTTACCATAGAAAATGTATTTGTTAACAAGTTCTATAAATTTTAATCTTATCAGATCCTAAAAAATATTTTTAAGGAGGATTGATAGTTATGTATAAAAATAGAGAATGATTTGAAAGTATAATTATAGAATATGTCTATAAGTAGTCATAGAACCTCTGGTTGAGAAAGAATATCTATTTTAGTGATTTAATGACATGATAGATCATTGGTAAATCTACTTTAGAGGATTTTAAATTTTATAGAAATGGTGAAATTTGAGTATAAAAATGTGATATGGGACGTTGTACTTATTCAAATGCGTATATAGTTAACACACTCACATGTTTAGCATTGTGATATTGGGTTTGGATGATAACTTCCAAAAAACCACATATAATGGATGAAAAGATTATAATAGAGAATGTTTGGCTCAATGAAAACCAATAAAAACATATTATAGGATTCCAACATCAGGGAATAAAATTATAGAAACACTTATCTCATACAATACATATTTACATTCATTAAATGTCATGTATGTGATTAATTAAATGATAATTGATCATTTGAAATAACTGGAAATATGGGTAAAAATAAAAAAGGGTTAAAATTTTAAATTAATATTTGTAATTTTGTAGCATTTTTGGGAAACAACTCATTCAACCCCACCCTATATGGTGTCTACACAAGTAATCTAAGATGAAAAAGTAATAATGATGATAAAAGTAACATTAAATAGCAATGAAATGTAAATTATATATACATTTATATATAAAAAAATAACTAATGTTAAACACATTATATAAATCATATATCCTTAATAATTATTCAATAGAATCACAATAAAATTCCATGAATTAGTTATAAAGAGTCCCAAAATTTTGATATTTGAAAAAAAGGTTTCAGGTCATCCTATAAGAATACATAGCTACCATAAACAGTTCCCCAAAACTATCCATAAATCATGGATAAATCACTCTATCTACATTCAAAAAATGTATGTCTAATATTAATGGGGTACAAAATAGTTAAATAAATATACATTATAAAAAAAATAAAAAAATCAATATTTTTTAATACAACAATATATTTATAATATCATCTGTTTAAAAATATAAATATGGGGATTCACAATTTTTCCAATATATCGCTTTCTGATACCGAAAATCATCCTATGGGTTTACTTTATAAAATCATCGTTCCATTTGAATAAATAAAATAATAAATAAGTTTAAAATAGTTTCTATATAATAATATATAATATCTCCTTAATGATAAAAATGGAATCGTAAATACCACCACAATGAATTCCCACATGTAACAATTATAAATTTCAAATTATATTGATTCACGCATGTAGTGCCCACAATAATTAACTATAATATTATTCATTGATGTAAGGATAGATATACTTTTTAAAAATTCATTACAATGTTGAAACTACACATTATAATTGATCATCCAAATAATTATCCACATAATATTGTGGAACCATTATTTATACCCCTATTTACTTAAAAATTCAAGAACATAAAAATTTATAACCCCTTCTTTCCCTGAAATCAAGAATGAACATAGAGACAAAATTATATTTCTATAAAAATAAAATTTATCTAGAAATTTTTTTTATAGTTATAAATCTCATGGATAATGTAAAAACCCCATGTTTCAATGAAAAAACAATAATACTAAAACAAAACATCCCATTGAATTTCTCAAAAAGTTTAATAGAATAAGGAAAATTAGATAACCCATCTCAATACATAGTTCTATAGGTATTATAATCCACTTATAACAATGAAAAAAAGAGTTACATGGTACCCTTTAAAGATAAAATTAAATAACTCTTGAAAATATTTTAATTAATAGGTTTCAAATATCAAAAACACTGAGAATTGTGTTTTGTTCATTCAAATCTGAAATCAGATTTTCAACTCCCATTAACAAATATGAGATCTCTAATGGTCATCAAAATTTTATAGAAGAGTTCCTAGTGAACAATAAGGGTTATAAACATGGATTTTCCACCATTTTTATCATTCTTGAATATTTTTCATGGTATTTTGACCAGCATTATACATGAAATAGGACATGGAAATGGATTCAACATCATAGTAAGAATAAAAGGTCTGGAAAACCATGATAAAACAATATAATATGTTCTATAAATAATTCATGGTTTTATCATAAAATTTACTAAACTCCCCATTTGGTTCTATTATATTTTGTATCTTTTACCTAAAAACTATATAAATTTATCAATAAACCATCAATTCAATGTAAAAAAAATTTCTCACAAAAAATAATCTATTTTGACATTCATTTTTCATATCACTCGCATAAAACATATTATGTAAAATATAGGTAGTAAAAAACCAATTAGAGATGTTTTTTATATTTTAGATACATTTTATTAATTAGTAGTTCTCGTTATATATATTTCTTATTTAGCGACGCATGTTAATATCAAAAATATCAAAGCCCATTCAATTTAAAAATATTTCATTTTCAAAATTTAAATAAAGAACCACCAATACACTATCTAAAATTCTATTTTAGGTATAATATATAGGGTTCAATCAAGAATTGTCAATTTTAAATCCTTTAAGACCCAAATCCATCCAATACCCATCAAATAACCTGAATATAACTCAAAAATTACTTCATACAAAATGTCAATATACAGAAATGATACCACATAAAAACCTTATCATTAATAATGAAAATTACTATCAATATAAAATCACAATTATAAAAAAATATCATTACCCAAAAAACATTTTAATAACATAAATCCTTCAAGTCACATTATACACATTCAAGTTAAAAAAATTCAAAATGAAAACAAAAACATCTTTTTTGATATATTAATTAACCCAAACAAATATTTTGACCTTAAATGGGTCAAAATTAATCAAATACCCTTTAACAAACCATATTAAAATGAATAAAACATTCTCATCCATTAGAATTAAAAGTTATTTTTATTTCAAAACTGTAATAATGATATGAATTTTTAACATAAAAAATTGAAAAAATATATTATAATAATGATTACGTAAAGACTATTGACCCACTGATTGAAAAAATATATCATGTTAGAAGCACTGGACAAAACATTTAAATAACATACTAGGTATAATTTTAGATATATGCTTATATAAAAACATTAAATCAAATTGTTAAAACAAAAAAATACATTAATAATTTAAAATATATATTATATCACTTTTAAAAATAGCATTATAATATAAAACAATCAACCATCAACTTCATTCTGTCATTATAAAACATTATATTATAAATTGAGATTTTTATCTAAAAAATTAAATAATATTCAATACAAAAGTAGAAGTTTTTAAAATACAATATATATGAATAAAAAATTAAAATATATACACTGAATATAATAATACTTTATTATTATGTAACACAAAATAATAAATAAATAATAATTTTTTTTAAAATATTTTCAATTTTACAGTAATAATATATTATTAGAAATAGGAGTGCATGATAATTCTAAAAACACTTCCTATGAAAAATTATTAGGAAATATATATGTCATACCCAAAACCCTAATATTATTATAATACATGTTTAATTTAGAAAACCTAATTCCAATAGAATTTGAATGAAAAAATTTATTTCATAACACTATATTATTTTAAAATATAAATAATTATATATAATCATTACTAAAATATTTTCTCCAATAATTTTGTACATATATAGTACCCAAATTGTTTTAAAAAAACACAAGAAATGTCCTTCTTGTAATGTTTCTTAATAAATAAAAACCTAACATAATATTATCAAAACAAAATAATCACTGTATTTTCTTCCTCTCAGTAACCATAAAAAACACATACCAATCGATTACATTAAGCCAAATTATAAAGAGAATACTTAATCCCAAAAATTATTAGTTACACTGTTCTTATTATGTTTCCACTAAAATAATTTATTTATCCTTATTTTGGAAACATATTTGGTTAGATTAAAATTTATAACTATTTTATCCCATTTTATAGAATCGTAATATAAGTAAAATACACAAGATCTCCCAATTAATCACACTCCATAAAAAAATTTCCACATCATCTTACAAACACTGCCCTAATTTTGAAAAAATAATAAGTGATATCTCATCAGGGAAGCCAATAGATATAACTTTCTAATATATTTTCAAATGAAATCAATAATATTTGTGAAACCATTTAATTTTTTAAACACTTTACCATTAAAATATAAATCCTTAATATTTCATCTTTTAAAAATTCCCTAACAAAAACCATTCTATTAGAGATCAATTTCTAAAAGGGTAGTTTCATAAAAAAAACAATAACAATAGATTGAAAAAAATAATTATTTGTAGAAAAATATTTCAAAATAACTTAATAAATCTTAATCTATTTGAACTCATATAAATATTTTTAATATAAATTGTAATAAAACATATCTCCATATTTTTTAATTGATATTTTCCAAAACATGCCTGAACCATTAGACAAATCTATAATAATCATCAAACAAATCAAAAATTAGTAATACATATAATTAAAATATAAATGAAAACAAATATAGAAATAATGGATTGTTTTAATAATTTTGGATGCCACCAATAATTATTTAACAATTACTGCATGTTTTTAAGATTCATCTTAATAATTTAAAATATTTTACGAGTTATGTAACTGAAAATAATAATTTTTTTGAGTATTACACCCCAAAACACCTTACAATGGATAAATAAATAAATGGAATCCCAATTAATGGATGTATAAAAACACCTAATTAAATATTTCAAATAGTAACATATATTCCAAACATTAACGGGTTGATTAAGACCATTCAGGGATCACCTCCCTATTTTTAACGATCTTACCTACACCTTCCATAGAACTTCCTTCTCATGTCTTAATTCCATTTTGATACATAGCAACCTAAATACCAGTCCATTTTACCTAAATACACATGTCACTAATCCCATATCACACTCTCGCTCTCCTTGATTGAGTAAAAATTCCTAAGGTTATCATATGTATAATGGGAATTATTTACCCATTATAAACAATAAAGAATAAATGTAAATAAATAATACATCACTATATGATAAAAACCTAATTTGTTACAAAACATTAATCAAGATAATAAAAATTTAAAAAAATTAAAGAATATAATATAACATTTAAGAGAAGTAGAGTGAATATTATAAAAAAAGACAATGTGACCTGTTATCTCCTTTATATTTCATCACCTCCCCCGTACCACACATGATCTAAATCCCACTACTAAGAACTATATAATTGGGATATATCATGAAAATAAAAACCAATATAAACACCATGGTGTATGATATGAAAGAGTGAAATTTGATTAATATTAATCGAAATATTCTATAAATTTAATTTCTTTGAGAATCAATACAAGCTAGTTTATACCAATAATATAATATACCATTTATTTTTCTTTTATAAAATCAAGTACCATCAGTTTAAATTGTATATATTATTTAAAAATTAATTTAATAAGAATATAATAGAAATAACATAGGCTAATAAACATATAACAGTATATAATGTAAGAATAAGTGAGAAACTATTTATAATATAACAAATAAGCCTGGATCAGGGGGATATCAACTATGGGACTAATGTAGGTATGTCTATATTTCTCATTCTAACAAAATGAAAAACCATAACTATAACTATAACCACCATATTGTCTATAATAATATATAAATCCTTTAATATATCCATATCTATATCCAACAATGTGTATTCTGTGGGATTGAGTAGTATCTTATACGGCAATGAATAATCATAGGATATTGTGATATACTATACTAGTTATATGTTAATCTATGGAGAGTCGTCTCCAAAACTAGCTCGGTACATGTCATAGTGACCTTCCTTGAACTAAAATTATTCATCTGATGTTTTATTTTAATCAAATGATTTCTGTAATTCAAGGACATTTACAAAAAAATAACTCTTCATAGTTATTCAATTTAAATTAATAAAACCAAGTCATATCAGTTAGTTTTATATAAAATATTTCTTTTCATATAAATAAATTAACCGTCAATAAAAATAACTTTTATATTTCAACCACAACTACATCCATTCAAATAATTATAAAAACCTAATTATTTTCTAATAATTTGGAAAAGAAAAGTCCAATGAAAAAAATTATTCTTTTTACTCTAGGCCATTTTTGACATTTTCATAAAAACTATACGTGAAATGCATTTAAAAAACTAATTTATACATAAAATAAATATAATAATATTTCGAAAAAATCATCATTAATAACATAATAGATGGATTATTCCATTAATCCAACTATAAGTTAAAAATAATTACAAATTATATTTTAACATAAAATGTTCTCATTATTATTTTTTTAAATACCGCACATACAAAAAAATGGGGGAATATGATTTTAGAAACAAAATCTATAAAAAATCCAACAACGTAACGAAAAAAGATACAAAAATCATGAAAAATATTCATAAATATATCACAAATTACATATATGAGTATTTTATAGATATAAAATAAATTTATATTACCTAAGTATATACATATTAACAAAATAAAGGGGAAAAATAGAATGAGTTGGTCAATTTGTCTGAAATCATGATTATTTTATGTATGGAACATGATTTGAGTTACACGACATTAGTGGTTACTTTGTTACATCGTAATTACACAGAAATAAATTCACCCAAAAGGAATAAATAATTTAGTAGTCATTAAAAACTAGATACATAATTAAATCATACAATATAATGGAAAATATAATATATAACATAGTAATTCATTTCAGAACACCATTATTATCCTATTTTATCTCTACATATCAATCATAATATATTTCTTAGAATCTTGGGGAAAAATAAACATATGAAAAAGGGTGATATCTGGTTTTTATTAATGATGTTTTAAACTAAAATAGTATTTTAATAATACAGAATGAAATGAATGGAAATTCAATAATTTTATATAAATAATCACATGAGATAAAAACTATTAATTAATATCACGACTAATAAAATAATCACATGGAAATCAATAACTAATCTCATAATGAGGGAAATGCTCAATAACTCACATTATAAACATACCATCTAGGATCATTCCATTACATCATATATAAATGGATAATCCCTTGGCCAATACCAAAGTAAATTAATCTCATGAGGCCTACACAAGCATCGAGGGGCTATATTGGGTCACACTAGTCACATGATAAGACCAATTAATTCCTCATATGAATGTTTTAAAACATAATAAACATGAAAATTCATATTGAAACTAACATATGAAATACTATTTATTACCCCAATAAATATATATCATTATAACCAATAAAATGTAATATAGTGAATGGTATTAAAATAGATCATCTATAATCAAACTAATAATAAACCTCAAATAAAATATAGTATATGGTTAAATAATAGAATAACCCTAGTAATGAAAAAAATAATAGAAATTTAGATATATTAAATTAAATTAAATATATCATAGGAATAATTTTTATTAAAATAACCTTCTCACTTTGAAATCACTTATTTTTTTTCAAAACTACACATAGATATAAGAAACCACTTTCATTACAAATAAGCTCCTAAACTAGTAAATGATGCTTCAAATAAAGGATTATTTATGATGGAAAGAAAATAATTTATTCATGTATAAGATGAAAAACATTCCACTCATATTTTTTTGTAATGGTTCAAAAGTACATTTTTTACAAAATGAGAAGTATATTTCTTTCAATTTTTTATAGTATAAATAAATTACATGAAAAAATATTTTTCTCAAAATAAGTCTTTAAATTTGTAATTTTTTATTTCTAATCAATTGATAACCAATAAATTTATTCTATAAATATATAATCTTTTTATATTTTAATATTTAGATATTAGCATTTATAAATTCATATTTATTGGATAGGTCATAATTGTTTTATAAAAATAGATTAATATTCATTTGAAATCATTTCTTCATTAAATACAAGATATAAAAAAAATTAAACATATTTTAAAAGATTCATACCAGAAAATTTCACTATGTTAAATTGTTCCCACTTTCAAAAAACATAAACTATAAAAATTTCCTTAATTAATCCTTGTTAATATATTTTAGTAGAGATTCATCAAAATTTCATCATGTTCCCATGCCACCTCTTCTATATTATTATATTTTCAATGTACATTTATAAAATTGGTAATGTAATTCCCAAATACTTGTTCTCTATTGTCCAAAATAAGGATAAGTTATTTATAGTAAGATAAATCGTGTTCTGCTTATATTTCATCAAAAGTTAGCACATGTGTCATGAATTTTATATACTTATTTGACAAGTAGATATGGAACACAACATGCGATTTATAAAGGATGCATGGAATTTAAAAATAGTAATAAAAAAATATAATTATTTCTAGGATGTTATAATGTCGGATTTATCAAGGGAATATTTTCCCTTTATTTCCAAATCATATAATATCCTTCAATAGAGATAACTTCATGAAAAAATGATCTCCCACTAAAAATTGTAAATATATCTTTTGAATACTAGTATAGCTCATTTTCCTACATTGAGCCGTTTGACCTGAGAATGAATATTCTTTGAATTTTATATATTTCCTCAATAGTTAATATCCCTAAAATCTTTCATTCACCGAGATTATCCCAAAAGTGGGTTTAATACATCTATTTCCATGTAGTACTTTATACAATGCCCGTTGAATAATTTAATGGAATCTATTATTATAGTTGAATTAGACCAAAGGTATATACTGATAAAGAAACCTGAAATTAAATTGATAAAGACCTCAACTGGTCTTCTATTGTTTGGATAGTACTTTCGAACTGTCCATATGATAGTGATAAGTGGTGATAAAACAAATCACAGTATCAACTTCCTTCTAAACTAATTTTTAAGATTTAGATGTAAATCATGGATCTTGATCAAACATAAGTAAAACTGGTGCATGATAATGTCATAAAACTTTATAAATATTGATTAGTTCATGGTGATATTGTTGAAAATAATATCTTCTAGTGAGAAAATGTGTATTTTTTTTAATTGATCAATAATAACAAATATCAAATAATTTTTTCTTGTAGAAAAAAATAATTTAGTGTAAAAGACATTAGTAATGTCATCTCATGTAAATGTAATAATAGGTGTAGGTTTAATGACTCTAATAGGACGTTGTATCCAGGCCATCACTTTTTCAAAAACCAAACATCTTTACACTTTAAAATAAATTCCCTACTACATAATATCCCACCATTATGGTTCCATTAAATCCTTATACATCATGGTGCAACGTTATGGTGTGTCTAGAAATTAAACCTTCGAGAATCATCTTACAATTCCCTTTTTAGATTGGGTATACATATAAAAAAAAGAAATTTTATTAATTTTAGAACACCGTATCCATATGCAAAGTCTACCAATTTTTTATCATTCAAAAAATTAATGTTTTAAATATGTTTTCATAATCTGAATAATAAATTTAAATCATTTCCAATAATAATTATTTTTAAATCATTTGAAAAAGGTGTGTATTTTCTAATTCTTTAATAATTCCCATATCCATTTGTACTAGATCCATGATATAATGATCCCTATAAAACATAATTTTATTCAAAACTCTATGATAATTTAAATTCAATGAATCATATTCCTTCTTTTCATTCCCTGAGTAGTTCTGTATTGAAAATTTAAAATATTTGTGTATCTGGATCCATATCCTTTTTCCTATGTTGAGTTTTTTCAATTAAAATTTATATTTAATACTCAAGTGATATTTATATATCTCAATTTTTTCACTATAGTGATGATGTATCGATATCATCATAGAAAATATTAGATTGAATAACTCAATATCATGATTTTGATTATTATGTTGATTAGTTTTTTACTACCGTGGTTCATAGGTAATAACTCTATAATTCTACATAAGGACACAACCGTGTCTCTTCCTTGATGCATCAGTATATATAACAAATACAATATTTCTTAATGATATAGTGAAGATCAGAGCATTCACTAATATCGTATTTAATTCTTAAAAAAATAATTCACATTCCTTTGTTTAGAAAACATAACCCCTTTATGAATAAACATGGTAAACATGATAGATAATTAAGAAAACATTTAACAATTCACTTATAGTAACCACCAAACTCATGTAACTATGTATTGAATTTATGATCAATGGTATATGATATTATTATACTACAATTTTCTTTAGAAGATTTCTAGTGATTCTATACATGGAGAATATATATATATATATAGAAATAAATATTTTTAAATAAAAAATTCACACCTTCTATATTTTCCTGATAAATATATTCATATAAAATTCACATGAACAATCTGAAATTGATTCTCATGGTTCACATAAATTTTGGTGTACACCAATATATCATTAATAAATACCAAAACAAGGGTATCAAGATATTCCTTGAATAATCTATTCATTAGATCCATAAAAAAGGATTGTTTATTAGTTAATCGAAATAGAATTATTATGAACATGTAATGTTTTTACCTTGTCTGAATTTTTTTCTTCAGGTTACATTCCATCCTTACTCGGAATTGATGACATCATGACCATATATCAATCATTGAAATACATTGAGCTTTGCGTAGTTGGTTGAATGTGTTATCAATGAGAGGTAGATAATACTTTTTCTTTAACATAAAAGAATTGATTTACCTATAATCAATTCACAAAAACATTAAACATTCTTTCTTCTTTAAGAAAAGAATAATGGCTCCCAAGGTGACACATAATGACAAATAGATTCCCTACCCCTCAAATCCTCTAGTATATTCTTCAAATATAATAACCCCATCATGGCTATTCAATAGAGAGTATTTGATATTGGTCTTACCATGGGGATTAAATCAATGAAAAACTAATATTCATTATCTTGTGGATATCCTAGTAATTCCATTGTAAATACATCAATTTATTTTACTATAATAGAAACATCATCCTTTTGAAGATTATATTTAACATCAATAGTTTATGTATTCTCTTCTTCTCTACGATTATCATTGAGAAGAGCTATTTGAGGTGGATAAAGATATTAATCATATGAATAAAAGTCCCCTATAAAGATACTAAATTTTATATCTTCATCATGTATCAACTTTGCATAACTATATAATAATTTTTCTGTTATATTTTGAAATCCAGTACTTACATATGTTTATATCAAAATCAACCATAGGAATGATAAAACAATCCAAAAAATAGAATGTTTTTGTGTTATAATAGGAACTTCTCGAGGGATATTTGTTATAGTAAAATTTCCATGATGATTTTTGATAACAATTCCATTATTTAGGTTAATATGAAATATTTAATTTTTAGAAAACTATGATTTTATGTTGTTATTCATAATATAATATAAGGAATGACATTGTTTAGTAATAGAACTTAGTGGAAGGAATCGAATGTGTGGCAAGGACATAATACATGTTGGTATTTCTATCATATGAATGGTATTTAGGTAGGATATGGAATTACAGTTAGATATGGACAACTTATAACTATATTTAGACATATGACTTATGTTATGATCAATAAAATTTCCATTGTGAAGTAGCATTATGAACCAAAATGTGGTATAATAATGGTAAAACACTTTATGCATTAGTAACCTTAATCTTTCAATGGGACTAAAAATACATTTCTAATCGAACAATGGATAGGTTCCTCCGAGAAGATATTTCTCCCATTGGGAAGTAATGAAATAGAGAAGGGTTTAATGGAATATTATAATATCTCAATATATGTTGATAAATTTTGTTCATTGATTCAAAACACTAACACTCTTATGCCTCCATTATTTATAATAATATGCCTGAATGTATATAATAAGAATAATAGAAATAAAAATATAATTTAATTAGGATGGAATACATTGAATCCATTGAATATCACACATAAAAAATTAATGATAAGTGAAAAGAAGATATTAATTATTATATGTCCTCCCATGGACCCCTTAGCTAAAACATAGTAGGGATATGGATAATCCTATAGGAATTCAAAAATTGAACTAAGAATCATTTATGTAGTGTAAATAATAAATAATTAAAAACCACCATGGTCTTGAATTCAAAAAAAAATTGTAATGAATACAAATAGAAAATGAAGATTTTATCTCATCAATTCCCACCTCAAATATGAATTTGTATACTTAGATAATGAGAAAATTATGTTTTTACCTCTTATTGGAAATGTGACCTTCATTATTTATTATTCATCATAAAATCTTTGAGATAAATAATCTCTCAACAATGGTGGAGGATAAGAGTTCTCCTTATTAGAGAATCCTATTGAATGAGATTTTCATTCCAATGGATTTTCAATAATGATGAAATTTTCTCTCCTTTTATAGGCTCCCCAAGAAAATTATTGAGTCTATGTAAATTATAAGATTAAATATCAATAGTTAAGACTTTTAATATAGTCATTAATTTTAATAAATATGATTCATCCCATTACCATAGACTAGGTTGAATAAATATCAACCATACATTAATAATCAATATCTTTTATAAATTTTATATACATCCCATATTTGTATAATGGGATTTATAGAATTTTCTTATAAATATAGATATAATATTTAAAAAAATATTAAATATAAAAAAATAATATATTTATCTCCCCTATAGTAATACATATATAAATGATATATTTTAAAGACTATAATATAATTATTTATATCATATTAATTTACTTTTATTAATTATTATAATAAAAAAGTAACCCATTAAATAAAAACCCAATTAGATTTAAAATTTGATCATCGAAAAATGTATTTATATCTCATTTTAACATTTTAAATTATTACTATAAATGTGGAATCAGATTATTAATTATAATATAACTTATAGATGGTTCTATGAGATATCATAACCCCTAGGTATACTATATCAAGTTCCATTTATCAATAAATCATATATGAGTATATGACATGGATTATGTGAATCTCATATCACTAAGATTAGATATCTATCGAATACTTTTGAATTACCAGATCATATTAATTGGTCTAATATATTATTCATGACCTTGAACATTCTTAGTATAACTCAAATGATAATTGTGATGTCAAACCTATCACATAGGTATAAAACTGAAATTATAATCTAATTTGATTTACATCCCATTATTAGAATCACACAAAAGGCCATCAGTTTAAATTGAATTATAAAATGAGATAGGATAAAATAATATGTTTGAAACTAATACTAGAAAGCATACCATATACTCAGAAACACAAAGATACACTAACAGAATCCCACTAATGATAAACTAAAAATATAAATAGGTTAAAACATGGTGAATTTCTAATGTAATGTCTCATCTGGTCCAATACTTATATCCTATAACCCATGTGAGAAATTTTAATATCTAAATTTCTATAAAAATAGTTTTCTCTAACCTTTCATAACAATAGTAACTTCTATAATGGTTCTTGAATATGGATAAAAACACTACCATAAGAACTATGAGGATTATAATCATATTTTTTATTCTCAAATAAACATTATACAAAACAATAATAATGGAAGAATATCATTATTTACATAATAAAGTAATACATGATAACAATATTGTCTCCAAACTATTTTACAACAATTTATCTCTCGGGAACAATTTATAGATTATTAATCATTTAATAGAGTAAATATCTAATATATATAATACATATAGTTTCTATATCCCCCATATTCTTCAACTAAAATTTTGATTTAATTAGATGATAAGTTACATTTGCATTAGTAATAGTCATATAAATCTATACATCACCACAATCTATCGTCTCATGATGGAGATTATATTATTTGAAGACATTCATGAATTTAAGGTGAGTTAAAGACTCCTTATTTGTGAAATTTACCCATTGTTATCTCAAAATAATTTGATGGGATTTGTAATTTTTTGATCAATCAATAGCTTAGAAATGAACATGTTAATACAAAAAAAAAACAATTTTTCCATATATGATGCTACAATGTATTCTACATATGTTATAGAAACAACCACTATTTTTTTATTTTACATTTGTAAAATAAAATCTCTAACATTTATTCAGAATAGAAATCCCAATTGCGACTCTAAATCATCATTTTTTATTTTTAAACATTAAGATCATTACTCATATAAAATAATTTAGTCTTCACCACCATATATCAAAAATGTATCCTTAGATCACTAAAGGTAATTTATGAAAATTTTAACATCAATTCGGTCACCTTCTCTAGTATCAGACTGATATTTTCCTTTCATATACAATGGAACTAAAATATTTGGATGGAACCATAACATGACATATAGATGAACCACATATTTGACATACAAGGTAACCCATCAAATAATTTACTTTATTCATTATATGAAAGACATTAATCCTTAAATTTTTTCCCATGTAACATTAGTATATATTTTTTTATAATTATTCATCATGAATTTTTTCATTATCTTATAAATATATATACCCCGACATGATTTAAATGATTCCTTAATATATCTTGATATCTCATCGTTCCCATTTTTTTTATTTTTATCTTATGTCTTTCATTGAGTGAATTTTTCCAAGAAAAGTGATAAAAAATGTAAATTATTAATTTCCTTTCCAATGAAAAATATGTCATCAATATATATAACTTTAATGAAAATTATTCCCCCACTGATCTATATATATTCATATTTCATATTCATTATTAATAAATACAATAACACTAATCACATCATTATAAAAAATTATTCTAAATCAAATAATACTTTTTTTCGATTAATTCATATTTGTAGAATACATACCTTTTCTCATTCACTAGATTTAAAAAAGCGTTAGTTTGTTTCATATACACTTCTTTGATTAAATTTATATTGAGGAATTATATTTATGTATCCATTTTAAATATTTTATAATCATATAATGGTATAATTGATAGGATGATCCTAATAGATTTATGCACCACAACGGGTGAGGATTTTTATTCATACTCAACTATGTGAATTATTATGAAACCAACTTTCAATAGTTATAGAATAAATTTATATTTTATTGAATCCATGCAGTTTTTATTCTTGAAGACCCATTTTCACCCTGTGTGTTGATACCCATCAAGTAAAGTACTAAATTCCAAATGTGGTTGATGTAAATGGATTCCATATCATCCTTCATCGCTCTAAGACATTTATAAAATTCCCAACTTATAATGTATTCCTTATAGGTGGTTGTTTATTCTTCAATTTCCATAGCCTCATTATAATTTATAATAATAAGTCCATACCACATAGGCATAAGAATAATTTTACATTTAAATTATTGTTCAAATTCATATTATGTTGGGTCTTCTTCCACTACCTATCTTGCGACTTACACATACATATTAGGTAATAATGTATTTTTTTTGTATTTATATTTATGAATTTATCATTCCTTCCAATTATTTTTTTAGAAATTCATTTTTACCATGAAAATGTAATTTTGATCCTAAAAATGTGGTCAAAGAGATTATGAAAATAATACCCGCTTATTTCCTTAGCATAACATATGAAGAATAATTTATAGGATTTTGGTTCTAATGTGGAAGACTCTATACTCATAAAAGATGATTAACAAACCAAAATACTTATAATATAAATATTTGGAATGTAACAATACAATATCTAAAACGGTAGCATAACCCAAAAAAGATGCATGTCAGTCAACGTGAATCAACACTTATCAAACCACATCCAATTAACATTAAATTCTCCTTTTAGACATGACACTTCATTTTAGAATTCCTAGTGGAGTGATATGTGGTATAATACCAAACTATATCATAATATGATAAATTTTTTGGCTTAATTATTCACCAATTTGATCTGATCAATGATCAATATTTCCCTTTACATGTTAATTATATATTTCATTTTTAACCACCGTAAATTTCTAAAATGAATCATACATTTTTCATGTAAGAAAAACATATCCTTATATACTGTAATAATATATAAAGGTATTTATTAATTGATAACCTACTTAATTATGGAAAATTAATGTAACATATATATTCACATGCACTATGTTTTAAAAATGGTTTACACTCATTCCATTTCTTGAAATTGAGTGTTTATTGTTTTAACCTTTAAAAATGATTAAAATATATCATATTATTCGCAATAAAATGACTTTAAGAGACCACATTCTATGAATATTATAATTTAATTGTCATTAATAATTACTAGGTCACAATGATAAATGTATAAAGGGCTAAAATCATTCTACCTAACCTCTTTTACATTTATGTTATATATTTGATTTTCGAGATCTAATAATTGTAAACAATTGAACATATTTTAACCACAATAACATAATAAATGTAAATATAATAAATTTTTTATTTTAAATGATAAAAATCATTTTTTAAATCATAATTTTTAAAATATATTGGAGTCTGTTTTTGATATTTTTATGAATGATTTTTTTTATTAATTGTGAAATTTACTATTTTTATTAAAACTTTTCATTTCATTCAATGATTTTTGAAAAAAAACATCAGAGTAACAAGGTTTTAAAATATAATTAGTCTAATTATATCTATATTGATATAATATAGGTCATTGAATAAATTTCCTATTGAATTTTGATATAAATTTATTTAAACATTTTATACTTTTCTCTTTGGAAAACACCTTTTATTCACGTTTACGAGATTTGTTTTTAATTAAATATTTACAATTATGTGGTTGGAATTTTAAAACATTTTTTCCATATTTTAAATAATCATAATATATAATATATAATAATATTATCTTAATTTTTGACAATAATAAATAATAAAAATAGTAAAAATTAATTGTAACTTTTAAGGTTAAAATTGTTTTACTAATGGTTAAACTAGAGAGAGAATGGTTAAAATGACCTATTAACATATGAAAACCCAATTTTATGAACATTTTTCGACCTTATAACCACTAAATATTGATAATAGACTATTTTAGAACATTGTTTCATGTGAAAAACATGGATATAACATTTTTTGAAAAAAAGTAATGGTTTTCCACTAACCTCACTTATAAAAGTTCACCCATCTCCTCTCCTCCTAGAACTTCCATAACTCATTTTTTAGGTCAATACATAAAAAAATAGATTTATTACTTATATACCCTTATCATACAAGCATTATTTGTTATAAAATATTTATTAAGGCTTTAGGTTATACCTAAAGAGGTTGTCTGCAAAAGAGGTAATTTTTTTAAACATTGCATTTCTAAATTACATCTTCTTCAAACTCCTATAAATATTCATAAATTTTAATGATAAAATAAAAAAAATTATATCCCATATCCAAATATGATATTATGTGAATTTGATAACTAAAATACATCTCCCATTTCATCAAATGAGATAAAAATCATTATTCATGTGTATGGTGGACTACCGCATCGCGAACTGCTGTTATTCATTTTCCATCACACCTTATCACGACCGGATATAAAATTGGATTTAATGAATTTATATTATATTTATGTTATTATTAAACCTACTTTATTATTATATCACATATAACCTCATAATATTAATTCAATAGGAATACAATAACGTCGTTTTGGTGTACAATTTACTACAACCTCATTAAGCAAAGTGATTCATGTTTCAGTAATGTTTTCCATGAAAGGTAACAAGGATAAATTAAATAATTTTATGATATATATAAAAAAATAATTCTTATTGAAAAGTGAATTATTATATACTTTCCAGTCATTCCATTTATTAAGAAAATTGAAACAGTGTTCTTGCGTACGTACGACCTACCGTCTCCACGAGTTGTATATTTTAATTTATATGTGTAACTTTTAAAGATTATGATAATAAATTTATATTTTATTTAAATTATATTATATATATTGGTTAAAATAATTTATATAATAGAACCATGAAATAATTAATAGGTTCAAAAATAACAAAACAAAACACACACAAAAAACAAAGCAGTTATTACCTAGAATGTGATTTTAACCTAAAAATGTTGATAAATAGGTTATAAAATTTCATAAATAAACAAAATATGTTATTCAATATATAATTATGTCATTATAATTAATTTATAATAAACTAATATCTATTATACTAGATGTTCAAATGTGTACAGAGGAAGTCGATACGTAAAGTAAGAGATTTTCATCTCAGTTTTTACTATTCTATGACACATGCCACATTCACCACCTATTTATTTTATGATTTGAATATATTGATTATGTGTCTATTTTATTATTCTCATATAGACAATTACTATGATTTATATATCCATTTTTTATCCCATTCATGGGATTTATGGTTTAAATGTTAAGAAGTTGGTAAGGGATTTTTGTATCAATTTGTCTTCTTTGGGACATACATTATATTATCCAAAGATCGTATTTTATGGGGGGTATATATAGACCCATTGAAATAAAATGTCATCAAATCATTTATTCACATTATATTAAATGATTTATTTAATTTTATTATTTCATGTGGCTTTTGATTCAATGTTACCAATGTGTTAATGGTTTTATGATATAATCTTATTGTTTATTGGAATTGTTTAGGATTATTAATCCATTTAAGAAATATTATAAAATATATCCCAATAATATCATTAAATTCATTCAAATATATTTATTGAATGATAATAAATTCTCCATTCATTTTCCTCTCATTATATACTCATTATTCAAAAAAAATTAATGTAAACTGTCATTATTTCTCTATTTGGTCAAAATATCATCTTCTTCTATATCCATGTTATCTAAAAAAAGTTCTTAATGCCATTTAATAATATCTAAAGGTTATATTAAATATATTATTACCCATATTTTACTTTTAAAAAATTAAAATGTATCTTTATGTCTTTCTTCCAAATAATGCTCACTTGACATTAACTAAAAATGCTAAACAAATATTCTTTTTACATGTATTGCATGAATGGTACTACTTATTCCACTACCAATAAACGATTCATAGATTAAATTATAATTTTCCATTTTTATTTTCATAGAAAAATATTTTGAACATTATTGAATAATTTTTACTTTCAAAAATATATTTTGAATGTTAAAATGGAATTTTACTCAAGAAATGTTTCAAGTGAAATATGAAAATAAATTTACATATAAGTTAAAATATTTTGATTTCACTTATGCTTTACATAGGAAGTGATACATGTATACAATTGTTATTATTTATTTAAATGGATAATTTTTTTATGACGGTATATTTATGAAAATAATTTGTATTTCACGGGTTATATAACATGATAAATGTTTTATGAAACCTATTTTTTCCATTGGATATCCTATAATGAAACGATGATATGATTATAATCATATTTTTTTCCATGGGTAATTATATTATTAAATGTGTATAAAAATGATTTATTTTCATTGGTTTGTATGTGATGAATGTTTTATAATTTAAACCACACATTTATACAATATATATTATGTGATGAGTCATTACTATATTTCTCTAATATACGTTTGGAAAAATTGATATCTATTAAAATAAATATGACATAAATATGGAGTGAACCTTGTTTAGTAAGGTAACTTTTTCACTATGATAGTTTTGAGAGTGAACGATGACTAATATGATGGTTTGGTGAGTGAACCCATTAAATTATGATATAATTTTCAATAATCCTTGAACAAATAAGAAAATGATTTTTTGTTTTTATGTGTTTTCAAAAAATCTGTGTCTTATTCTAATGTTACATTCTCATGGTTCATGTTAATTTATTCAAAAATGATTCATGTCTTATGAATGACCATGATTTGATCCTTGAATTAATTTTAATATATATTATATACAGGATATGTATTTTCAAAGGTAATTATGATGTTCTCAACCCCCATATCTTCATATTATATGTATATCTCATTTATTCACCTATATTGATCATCTAATATAATTTCTTATTTTGTTTCCATTGCCCAGGTGACGAAGAAATGTATTATATATGATAATTCTAAGAAGGGCGCTGGTTGTGAAGAACATATATTGAAAGGAAATATATCACTCTTTAACAACTATGTTAGGATTACATGTTTTAAGAGACACTAAACCATTATGATTATTGGGCATGTGTTTGTTAAATGTAATTTATGTTCACCTAAAAAGATGTAATATTTAGGAATGAAATACTAGGTCATTGTTGATGGTATCTGAGGAAAGGATTAGTTAATACTTTGAAACTATGATGATAAAAAGTTAGTATGATCCCAAGGGATATGTATAAGGATGTGACTAAGGGTATATCTAAGGATTTGTCAAGTATGTGTCTAAAAATAATTAAAAAAATACACGCAATGTATAAGATTGTTGTATAATTTTTTAAATGATACAGTTAGTCATTTCCAAGAAATTGAATCCCAAAAAAGACACTACAAGTAGATCTGCTATTGTAACAGATGTATGTAGGGGTAATAACTATGAAAATAGTGCATTTAGTTGGAAGCAATCATCACATGGTTCATGAAAACTAGTCTTGCTGAAAACATGGATTGACCCTCTTTGGGGATATACATTGTAAATTCACAAACTCATTACAATCGATCGTTAAGTATTTAAATAATGATAATTAATTACCTATGTTTATCCGTATGTATCATATATATAAAATAAGGTGTTATAATTTACATATCCTTTAAATTATTTTCATGATTATTTGGTTTCCCATTATTAATATTTTTACTCAGATCATGATTCTTGGTTTTAGTAAACATTTCAATCAAAAAGGAATTGGATTGACATTTAATTTTATAGGAAATGTGTTTTTGGGGAACCAATTTTGATGACAACAAGAGTGAAGGATATTGTGATTTTTCTATTCAATTATCATGATATATGATTAAAAAAATTGCACCTTAACTAACTATTAGGCTCACTAAATAAGATAAGGATAGTGTTTAATGGGAGTTATTGTGGATGATACCATGGAATAAATAGTATTTTGTTTCTTATAGTTAAAAAATGTGGGAATATTCACTCTAAATAATGTCTCAAAGAAAAAACAATATTTTTTGTCTTTGGAGAATAATGAATCATTGTATGATATTTCTGAGAAAAAAAATGAAAAGTTTAGATTACAAAATGGATGAGAATAATGGTTTCCCTGAGGTGTGATCAATTATTGAATGTTATAAATGTGGAATGTAGGGGAATTACATTAATATGTATTCTTTTGGGGAAAGATAAAGTATATTATCACCATGGAGGTATAACTAATGGTTTTTTATGATGAATAGACTAAAAAAATTGGTGGAATGAGGTATTATGAAATAATATAATGAATATTGGTTAATAATTTAAGATTTAAGTAGAATGATTCCAGAGTTTATGTATTAGATTTCAATAATTATGAATGAAATAATTATTATTTATTAAAAAATCATCATTATATTCTTTCAAAAATATGATGAATGGTTTTGGTGACATCTAAAATTAAATTAATGGAAAGGTGATATTTTATGGAAACCAAATATTTATGAAAAGATAAACCTTAACCTAATTTTGAAATTGAAATTATTATTTCATAATAAAGACTTTATAGATATGAATAAATTAAATACAATGCTATTAATGACTACGAAAATAATGAACAATTTATGGACAATGTGTTTTATGTTATCATTCATCGATTTTACAACATTATTGGATTCAGGGAATATATTAAATAATCTCTATTTATATTAATTAAATTTGTATTTATGTTTTCATTATGGTTTCATGGTAATTTTAGTTATTACCATGTTTCAATAAAATATATGATTAATGTATTCACATATTTGGTATGTGAAATTAATATCAACATCTTGTTTTTAAGGATTAATAATAATTTGTTTTTGGAAATATAGTGACCTAGGTTCAAAATTGTAAGATTTAAAATTTGGTCAAATATGAAGGATCCATAACATTATATATTCATGAAATCTATTAAGTTGAACATTAGATGATATTGGATAACATGTTCTATCAATTCTATGTTTTAAAATAACTATAGAATGTAAGAATAACTTATCGATATTTTATAGATCTTATGATCAACTCGTGATTCAGGAATGAAAAATAATATTCATTCCTTAAAGTAATAAACTATATAAAAATTGATCAATGAGTAACTAACGGATGATATTAATCTTATGAAATTTCATGAAATCATTTGAGTATATATTTTCATGAAATTTACCCATCATTAAGAAAAGGATCTTAAGGTAATAAATTATCATATTTCCATCATTTTTATGATATCAATGATGATTTCAATACATCATTGGTTTATGATTTTATTGTTTTTTAACATCACATGATCAGTCACATTCTTTTGATATACGATCTCTATCAGTTCCCCAAATATATTAACATTACACTTTTCTTCAATGTTGAAATCATCACTTCACATCTATGTTCTCCTATTTTGAATCCTAGTACAATTTATTCCAAATGACCTTTGTAAATCCCTATATCTATTTTCAATAGTGTATTAAATTAACACTTTTTAGGATGTGTTCTTTCAAAAAATATATTTTTAAATAGAAAATACTGTTTTATCGATAAAAATTTCAAATTAAGATGGTTTAATTTATTCAAGAGGATATATTGTAACACTACGTGATTTTTTGAAATATTTATTTCATAATAAATATAATATATTTTTTATATTTTTTAGCATGATCCCCATGATTTAGATTTTTTATAATAAACATTTCATTTATCTCTGGTTTCATGCAATTTTATGTGTAGCTTTTATTTCACTAAACATTGAATTAAAATGGAATGTGACATACTATTAAAATATTATTGTTTATTATGATAGTTAACACATAGAATTTTAAATGGTGGTTATGAATAGGATTAACTAAATTATAAATATATTTGGTTTAAACATGTATATATAATTAATTTAATGAGGACTAATTAATTTAAATTGAAAATAAAAACCATTTGAAATTAAAAGAAATATTTTTTTTAAAAAACTATTTTAATGCGTATAAATCCTTTTTACATCAATAAATTTAAAATATATATTTTTAATGAATTTAATGAAAGTTATATATTATATATTCAGTAAAATTTTAACATTCATCTTATGTGTTTTCTAGATAATAGATTGTAATAATTCCATTTTTACTCTGAAAAAGTTATTACTCTAAAAATCGGTTTATTGGAAATTTTTTATTATGTATTTTTATTATAATTTTTTTCAATTATAAGAAAATTTATTTGAAAAATATAAAATAATTAAATTAAAATTTCAAAATTGTCTTGGAGTGAGTTTTTAAAAAATTTATGAAAACCTAAATTCTTCTATTTATAGTGAAAACCATCGATTTTTATTAAGATTTGGAATTTATTTTAAAGAATATTAAATAGTAAGAATTATTTTTAGATGGGTTTAAATGTAAAATTTTTATGATTTTATATCTATTTATACAATATATGTCATTCTAATAAATTCCATATTTAATTCTAATATAAAAACTCTTTAAAATTTTGGAAATTTCTCTTAGAAATACCATTTCATTATTATGTCTGTGGGATTAATTTTAATTTAAAAATTCCCAATTTTGTGAATTGAATTTAATAAAATTGATTATAAATTTGTAGTAATAATAATTTTTATTATCTAATAAATGAAAATTAATTTTTGACCATATTTGAAAGTAAAAACAGTAAATATTTAAAATTTTTGGTAAAGTTTAAAACAAGTTTACTGGGGGATTAAAATTAAATAATAGGTGTTAAAATAAATTATAAACTTATAAAATACCCATTTTATGTCCCTGTAATTTTTTTCACCAATATATTTCTATAATTTATTATTTTGGATCCTTTTTCATGTTAAATACATGGTTATAAATTTTTATTTTCTAAAATTACAAGTATGCCACTCACGTCAGTTATAAAAGGTCACCCATATCTACTCTTCTTGACACATAAAAACCCATTGGTTATTCCATTTCCTAAAAAACTGGATTTATAAATTCCTTAAAATAATTATATTATACTTTTTATTCATAAATCCATTATATAAATAATTAAGTTAAAACCTAAAGAGTTTGTCCGAAAACGAAGTAATGTTTTTAAACTATGTGTTTTTATTTTTCTTATTCCTCTAAATAATTATAATAGCTTTACATTTTTATTATATAATCGCTAAAATATATCACATAAATGTGATTTTATTTTTCTAATTTTAGAAATGGTATCTCTCTCCTATTCTATCTAATGGGATATGAAATCGTTTCATGGGTGTATGGAGAACTACCCTCTCAAGAACAGATGTGATTTGTTAATCATCACCAACTATCACAGTTGGATGTAATTATGTATTTAAGGTTTATATATTACATTTATTATACTATTTATCTATTTTATTTGTCATATCATATATACACAATTACTTTTCATTCCATGTTAATATAATAACATTATTCGTGTGTATATAAGACTATTGCCTCACAAAGTGATGTTATTAGTGTTTCACTAACTCATTGCATAGAATGTATTAAGGATAAATTTGATGAATATAAGATATATATATATATATGATATAATAATTATTCTGTAAATATGAGTTATTATTTTCATTTAATTTGTTCCATTTGTTGAGAAAATGGATGAAGTGTTCTGGCGTACGTATGACCTAATGTTTCACTAAATCACGTATTTTATTTTATATCTCTAAAATTTAGGGATTACTCTACATACATATATGTTGAATATATATTATATTAATATAATTATTTACAAATAGATGTTGGAACAGTTATTAAATTAATATGACTGAAAATAATAGATCAAAACAAACAAGAAAAATAAAACAGTTATTAGTCAAAATGATATTTTATCAATGAATTTTTTATTAAATCATAATAAAAAGTAGTAATTAAATATTATATGTTATGATAAATATTTAATTAATTTATTTAATATATTTTTACAAAAATTATATAGTGTTTTATACAAGAGGATCAAACATGTATGAATAAATTTGATACTTAAGGAAAGGGATTTCTGTCTCACATTTTAATTAAAAGATAAAAATGACACATTCACCACCAATTTATTTCATCTGGTGTATATGAATCCCATAAATATATTTTACAGTTAATTTATATAAAATTACGGGGATTTTCCAATCAATTTATAAAAATCCATTTCATGTGATTTAAGGTTCAAAAGTTTTGAAGGCGATATTGGATTTTTGTAACGCACCGGTTCTGAAAGCCACCCAGCGGTGCCCCTTACTCGGTTGGTCACATGGCCTCGAGTGTATTTCCCAGAATTCCAGAGGCAGAAGACTAGAAGAAAGGGACTTGGTTGTGATGGTGGAGAAACTATGCCCTCATTGGTAGAGTACACAGTGGAAGTAAACAATAAACAATAGCAGAAGAAATACATATCCAACATCAGTAGACAATCAAAGGATAATAGAAAAATAACTAGAGAAAAATATATTTAAATTATTCCTGATACATATATGTCTAGGAAATTTTCCAAACAAGTCACAATACTGAATACAGTACTAATACAAAGTAAAAAAAGAAAAAGAGATGGGAAACTCCTCAGCATCATAAGCATTGGCTTGGTCCCATGCTCTCTAGCTCCAAAGAATTCAAGTACATGAAGTCTAAGGGTGATTGCCCTTGTCTATACCTATAGAAATATAATCTTCTTGGGCCCAAAAACACGGACCAAATAGGGTTTGAGGCTAAATCCTAGTAGGAAACCACCCGAAGATCTGTGCCTAATAGCCAGTGAGTGTATGGTAGGTAAAAGTATAGAAAGAAGTAAACAAAGAAGCACTACGTAGTAAGGAATTCACAGTTTAAGCATTCAAAACACCACACGGAATGTATCAACTAAATAGATAACACAACAAGTATCCCTATGGAAAGTACCCACGGCCTATCCCCAGTGGTTCTTCCTATCAAGAACAAGAAACCTCTGGGTGGCACCCATAGTCTCACCCATCTAGTTGAGAAAAATTATATACTCTCTGGGGAAGCACTCACCGTCAATTCCACCTATAGTTTCATATTGTACTAAAGGCACTCCGAGGAAGCACTCAACTCCCATTCCCCCTTTGTCCCATGTCAAGGAACTATAGACACTATGGGGAAACACTGTACATCAATTCCCCATGTGGTCTCGCATCTTAATTACAAAGACACTCTGGAGAAGCCCTCAACGTCAATTCTCCATATGGTCTATATGCCAGGTTCTCCCAACCCTGTGTAAGTAAACATGTATATCATTGCATAACGACCAAATTAAACCTCATGAACTACTTGGCTAGCAGTCTATATCATAACAACATGTCATAACATAAGTCACAATATCCGATAATACTACCTATGGAAAATTAACAGTAGCCAAACAGGAAAACTAGACCCAAGGGTCAAATAAAGGAAAAAAATTAATGGGAAAAACATCCAAAGCACAAAATATTATCCTATTCACAATAAATAACCTCTACTCGTGAATAAATTGAATGTAGGCAAACAACGAGGGAAAATAGTAAACACGCAATACCCCATTCAAGGATATTGGTGGAATTTTTACATAAAACTCTAATACTTTCAACTGAAATCAGCAGACCACCTACCTCAGGGTTAGGAGATTAATATACATAAACCTCAAATATTGAATCACTTTAAAATTTTGTAGATATACAAAAACGAATAAATTTTTCGGCCCATCGTAACATGGAAAGGAGGGGGAATTCGAAAATGATTCTCTAGAAGAAGAGTGAACTCAACGATGTGATTCCAACTCAACCGACAGAGTTCGATTTAGAGGACGAACAGAGGATCATGGGTTCGTCTAAGATCTGTGGCCGTATGGTTTCTCTCATATGAATAGAAACTAAAGGAAGATGGTTATGTCTGTCAAATGTGAACCCAGTGCGTTTAATGAAAAAAAAACAAAATACACTGCATGTACATTTAGAGTACATTCCATGTACTTACTATTTCTGTACACTAATTTAGGCATCCTCCATGTCACCCCACACGACCATGTGTATAGCCAGGACATGGACAGTACATGGCCTCAAGAAGAAATTAATTACATGGCATGTACTCATAAATTAAATGCCGTGTACTTAAAAAATTTCCAGAAAATCATCTTTTCTCAAAAACTCCAGAAAAAGGAAAAACATACCAAAAAAGAAGGTCCAGGTTCATACAATTTATAACTGGATTTTTATACTTTGGAAAAAAAATTGGTATCCTTTTATCTTATTTTATGAAGAATACATATATCCCCTTTGACATTTAATGACATTAAATTATTAATTATCGTTATATTATATGTTTTATTTAATGTTACTCTTCTGTGGGACATCTGACTCAATTTTAACAAATTGTTAATGGTTTTTCGATACTATCTAATATTTTATCTTGATTATATATGTATATTCTCCCAATAATGAAATATTATGATCTATCAGTCATGAAACTCACAAAGTTTATTATCCTTTTGTTTTTTCATGTGAATAAAGTTTTTCCCTTAATTTTCATTTCTCTATATACTCAATATTCTAAAATAATGTTTTAAATGTAAATCGAATTTATCTCTTTCAGCTGTTAAAAAACATTTTTCATTATATATCCCCGATTTCAATAAATTTTTCAAAAAAATGTTTTAACATTATATAAAACATTAATTAAAAAAAGCTACCCATTTTTACATTTTAATAAATTATTTTCAAGTAGTTTTCATATTGTTTCTTATTAAAATGATCATTTTAAAATTACTAAATATGTGAAATGAATATATTTTTATACATAAGGGATCATTGGTACATCCCAACTCTATAAAAAATTAGAGATTTAAAGAATAATTTATATGTATCAAAATTTATTTTCAACTAATATTATTTTTTAAATTATTTATGTATTTATATTTATAAAAAATTATTTTCAGAGTGAAAAGGGTATTTTCCCCAAGAAATGTCACTACTTATCTATGAAAATAATTTCTATATAAGATGGAATCAGTTGATGTTATTTTTTATTTACTATTGTTATTATCCTAGGATAATATTTGTATTCTATCTCCCAATGCATAATTTTTTTTGAAGAAAATATTTTTATAAAACTCATTTCTCTTGTATGTGTTATACCATGATAAAATTCTAATGAAACTTAATTATTTTTCTAAATTTTATTATATCATTGAATGATAAACATATTATAAAAACTATATCTTTTCTATTGGTTATTCTATGATCAATTTTCCATAAAAAAATATTTTTCATTGTTTCTTATGTGATGACTTTTTTATAATCTAGTGACCAAATTTTGTACAATTTTCATTTTGTGATAGTCGTGATATATATTTTCTTATAATTAATCAGGTAAATATAAATATATCAAGAGATAAATAGTTCATGCATAAGAATTTAACCCAGTTTTATAGTAGTCATTTTACATTATGTTAGTCTTATGAGTGAACCTTGACTACTAAATTGGTTTCTTGAATGATCCCATTCAACTATTATAGTCTTCTTAATGATCCTTTAACTAATAAGGACAGTATTTTATATTCTTATATGTACTCTAGAAATATAAATAATATGCCAATGTTATTATCACATGGTTCATATTCATTTATTATTTTATTATTTTAGTCATATGAAATACTATGATTTATTCCATTACAAAAGTTTATAATGTATGATATGCATGGTATGTTTTGTAATGGTTAATCAACTATTATAAAACCCTTATTCTGATGTTATGTGAATATATCCCTTATGTAACCTTACTGAGTGTTGATACCCAAAGCTTGACGTACATGGAAATTACATTACTTTTGCAGAAGACTTAATACATAACAAAAACACACACAAAAGGATCGTAATAGTTTAGTGTCTTTGGAAATTCAGAACATAATCTTCTAATCATAGTGAAAGATCCTCAACATCTCCCATAAATATCATCGATCTTTTTCTTACCTAAAACATTTCTTTATATCCTGGGGAAATGAAAGCCTATAAAGGGTGGGCTCAAATTCTTTGTATGGGTAAGCATGGTGAAAATAAAACAGGCCATATACATTTGAACATAAAAACATGAACATAATTTTTAAAAATCAAAATCTTGATCAATGACATTAAACATGGCAGTACGTAAGTCATAGATCATAATGGAACATCAATCAAGATAAAATATATTTGAAATAAAACATTTAATTATGGAAAAACATTAAGCACATGATATGATTTCCATAGTAGCCAAGGAATTCCTCCCAAGACCATCTTTGTGGACAAAGTCCCATACTGAACCGAGTTCACTCCTCGTTCCAGTCCTGTATCACTAAACTAGATTAACATGCTGTTCTAGCCATGTATATATCATGAGATATATTTCTTTACCCAATTCATTGTAGGGATATATGGGTTCCACCCATCTCATAATGAAATCATTCATAATTATTCCTAAAAAAACATAAATCATTCATCATAACCAAAAGAATAAAATGGGTTTCATAAACGTCATCCCATCATAACCTAATCCATATAAAACAAATTAATATCATATCATCAATAGAAAATTGAAAACATGTAAATCATAGAGACATTATACACATATGTAAACCTTTTATCATAGAAGTAAAAAAAATTTAACAAAAGACTTGAAATGAATTCTTGAGGAAAATATCATTTCTTCTTCGAAATCAATTTCTTTTCACAAAACAACTTGAAATTTTAATAGAATGAAATTTTTTGAAAATAATCTTGAAATATTGTACAGTAATCTTCATGAAAACAAGTCTTTATGAAATCTTAAAATCCATTCATGCCATAGAAGTTAAAAAAACATTTTCCTCATACTTTTGACGGAAAAGTCAAAAAGTACCTCATATGGTAAACAAAAGAATGATTCCTTCCAGACTATGTGGTAAAAGTAAAAAAGCGTAAAAATGAATTTAATTATACATGAAAAAATGTAAACACTTTATGAAAACTTCTTGAGAACATATGGACATGGATAATAAACATATCCCCAGTAAATACATACGAATAAACAATCTCGGATAAGAATGAGAATGGAATAATTATCCCTTATCTTATGTCCAATTTTTTAAATATGTGTCTAAGACTCCTATATAGGTGTTTTGAACATATTATTATGTTTTACCAGAACCATAATAATATTTATGATATCATATATGATTCACTTATGACTTTATATTATCCATTCATTTGTCAATTCCATGTTAAAGCATCGTTTTGGGTAAAAGCGTTTCATTTATCGTCCGTGTTTTGACTAGTTATTATTAATATGATTACATAGATCATGATTAATTAATTATAGAATATAAAATATGATTTATATATAATATATATTCAGAATATATATATATATATAATAGATCGATAAATTGAATGAAATACACTGTTCATGGAGATGGTAAGCCGTACGTACGCATGAATGTTGTTTCTCGTTTCCTTATTGAATTGAATGAAATTAATTATATGTCATACATACATATATAAATAAATCCACTAGAATTATTATGTCATATATTTCAGGATTACTTATTATATATACTTTAGAATAATTCTTGAATTGTTAACATGGAAAATAAATCTCATCGCATCGTGGAGACGGTAATCTGTACGTACGCACGAGCGATGATATCATTCCCATATTTATTGAATGGAATTGGAGTGGATTGTATAATATCTTAGAATAATTATGATGTTATAATAATCATATATAGTTATTATTTACATCATTATACCCATCCAAGTAAGGTGGTGGTGGAAAAACTGATTACACCACGATGTGGAGACGGAATTCCGTACGTACACACACGCGGTGATTTAGTTTTCCGTAGGATGGATAGAAGGTGAAATAGGTTTGTTTCATATTTATAATAACATATCAGTATATAATTAATACTTATGTTATTACTTTATAATGAAACAACTAAATAAAATGATGTATAAGAAGAATGAAACTTGAAAGAGTCGGTAGAAGAGATTACCTCTTCCTCGACGCACCTCATTTAAACTCCTTCTTAGGGCACTAGAGTTGGTATTTTGAGAAGACCATAACCTATGTGATATAACTAGTGAGGTTTATATGAGGAATTGGCAGCGTTTGGCCGAGCTTCATGGCTCAAAAGGGTGTGATGAGAAGAGGGAGGAGGTTCTCTTTTATAAGGGAGGAGAGGGGCTCCTTTGGAAAGTGTGAAAATATTATTTTATTATAAACTTATATTCATTTTTAAAAAGTCCAAAAATAATTGAATATGAAGATAATATGACACATGGTCGAAATAAAATCATCCAATCAGAATTAGACATGTTATGGATAATATTTTAATCATTATATTCTTATTTATTTAAATCATTTATTAATGAGGTAAATACTGCATCATTATTATGTCATAAATAATTTAATTTATTTGATGTCTAGAAATTATAAAAAACACCAAATTTATGAAATATATTTAACTTTCCAATGAATATTTATAATCAAAAAGATAATTTATATAACCACTTATAAAAATTAATTACTAAAAGAATTGTTTAATGTCAATTTTGTCTTTACACTAAATTAAATAATCCAAATTTTCATTATCATTACCAAGTGGCTCAATGGGGTCCCAAAATAGACCCAAGGATGCCCATGGTCATCCAATACTCATCCAATAAGGTTAGGACGCCTGTTAAGGTAATTTTTAATTATTATAATAATCCTTTAACAATTAATTACCATATTTACATTTAAGTACAGTAAATAAAAGTCAAAAGTTACTATTTACTGAAAATTATCTTAATCTTATTGAACCAAATTTTACTTATTGATAACAACCAAGTATGTATGATTTTTGAAATTCAATTCACAAAAGTGGTAGAATTTTATTTAAATGAAAGAGTCGGTTTTTTAACTAGCACTAAGTGGTTTTACTATTCATAAAAAATTGAGGTTTTTCTGAAAAATACCAAAAATTCAGACTACGCTATATTTGATATTAAAAATTCAAAAATAATGTCTATTTTTTCAAATTAAAAACATAGAAGTGGCATTAATTAATTTTAAAATTAATTCCAGTTATCAAAACAAATGGCTTTTTTTAAGAAACAATAACTATCACAAGATCGACACTTGTTATTTCCAAATTCAAACTGAAATTAATTTCAATGACCAAAATTGGACTAAATGATAAAAATATATTCTAATTACACTTTAAATACAATTATAAAGAATATCTAAACATATACATTATTGCGATGAAAAAATTTGTTTTTAATTAAAATATAGTGTGTTTTTACTATTCATTAAAATATGAATGTTATCAGAATAATATGAAAAATTTATCCAAATTAAATTTTTATATACTGATTCCAAGTAAGAATTTTATTTTGTCAAATTGAACTTATAAACATGTAAAAAACTATATTTAAATTTGGTGTGCCATCAAAAGGCGGCAAAATTGTATTTTTTGAAACACACTTATTTTACCTGAAAATTTTATTTAGTTCTCATACCATGTTCTAGAAAATATTTAAGATTAATAATAATGTTATAAAATTAAAAATGTAGTTAATAATATTCATAATAGCTAGTCTATAATAATATTATAACAATATCTCATTGTTTAGTGAATCCTTGTATTGGGTACTACACACGCTATCGAGGAAGGTCGTGATTGCGTATAATGCAAGCCATGTCAGGGCTGCATGTAGTGAAAACTCCATTTGGTGTTGCATATAACATAATCAAAACTTATTTCATTTATAAATTAATCAATGTCTATACATAATGTTTCATAGAATAATTTCTACAAAACAAACTTGAAATTGTGTATAACACGAGCCAAGAGTAGTGTTGCGTATACTACAAGCTAATATGGTGTTACGTATAGTACAAGCTAATCTATGTGTAGTGTAAAATAGAATACATCAATGAAATTCAAAATAATATATCTCATAATGACTCAGGGTGTTACATTCTACCCCCCTTAAAATGGATTTCTCCCTCGAGATTCGTCGGGGTTATAAATCGTTTACTACTTGAAAGTTTCATTCATAGGAACCCACATCGTAAAAACGAATAATAAATCATCATTTTAAAAAGGAAAGATAGAAAAAAATGGATACCCAAAGTAACTCATTACATGGGTTCCCACATAGGATTATATAGATGAAAATATGGATATGGAAGAGAAATATAACCGTCAAGTTCTGATAGAGAGTGGTAGAGAACATGGCTATGAAAAATCCAACTATCTCAAAGCCATAAATTTGTAATGATCTAAGGTACCATATTATTCTTCATATATGAGAGTACTAGGGAATCATATTTGGTTTCCAAGATCATTTCCATAACATTGATGAACTTTTACATAGGTAGAAATACTTACTTGATTGTAGTGTAATATCATCATTGGTCATTCCATGAACAATTTCCACTCCATCTCTATTTAAAGAAATGAAGCTGAATTTTTCATTCAGGAAGTGTTAGCAGATCATGCGATAGAATGATAAGTCATCCCATACTTTTCTATTACAAAAAGGTTATCATAAGTTATTAAATATACATAAGTCCATCTATGGTGTGATTAATCGTATATGATTCCAACAATGGACTTATACTTCATCTATCATACCACTTAATTAAATATAACTAGTTCCTACTAACCGGGGACTTCCTGTAGGTCAACGGTAGGTGATAAAGTTCTATCGCACTTTGTTTGTGGGTTCGATTCCTATAACCATGTCCGACGTGACGATTAGTCGCCCGTCTTACGAGTCGTCCTTTTTCTAAACTATACTATTATAAAATTCTAAAAATAATTTCAAAAAGTTTTCGCCTTAAACAATACTATCCGATTTCTGACATAATCCATTCCAGTCTTTAGACATATCAAAAATACATCTGTTCAATCTCACAGTATAAAGAAAATGATTACTAGAAATGTCATAAACCAAGAATGTGAATACCATCATTTATCCCCCATATATCATAAGATATATCTTGTTGATCGCATTCCAAACATGTGAATACCTTAATCTTGTATTCTCTTGCAACATGAATTACCATAGAACCATAGTGAAAAAATGAATGTTTTCAAACAGTTACTCTTTCCACATACCAAAATCCGAAAATTTCAATACACTCAAACCGTGATATCACTTTTTCCTTATATCAGTCATGAGAACATTAATATTATTTTATCCTTATCCCTTCAGTATACACATATCATCTACTTTCCAGAAATATTTCAATCACTTTTCATGGTTACCGGTACCATATAATTATTGAAAACCAATACATATATATTCCAAAATTCCATGATACCATAAACGAGATTCCATGATACTATTTGGAAATCCCATTATATAAACACTTAATCATTACACAACATCATTTTAATACTCAAAATCAAAAATAGTGATCTCATGTGACTTCCCATTATCCCTTTCCTTAAGAGGATGCTCATGTTAATCATCATTAAACCTTGGATTAAGGCATTGATTAGCATAATTCCCCATTTCCTTGCACTTGAAGAATTTTAGTGTTGGTGGTGCATTCTCTACAGTCTTTTCTTTATTCACATCATTAAAACCCTTTTTCCATTACTTCAACACTCTTCTGCTCGATGACCTTCTTTTCCACATGTAAAACATTTTCTAGTCCCTTTAAGACAATCTCCACCATGATTCTTTCCAAACATTGAGCATGAAGAAACATTCATCTTATATTCACGATTTTTCTGAGATTTATCCTTGACCCCGATCTCTCATTTCTTTTCAAAACCATGAGATGGATTTGTAACACCAACTTCAATTTATTCCATGATAGCACAACGCACCATTTCTTTATATCTACTGAAGCCTCTTATAGATAATACCATTCTAAGAATTGGTTTTAATCCACTGAAGAATCAATCAATTTTACTTTCAGGTTGGATGATAAATCCAAATACATACCTTGAAAGCCTTGTAAAACTCGCTTCGTATATACCAAAAGATTCATCATCCTTTTTCTTAAGCTCAAGGAAATACTTTTCCATCTTTGTTCGATGAATGATAGGGAAGTACATATTGAAAAATAAGTTCTTGAACTCATCCCATTCCATGGATTCAATTTCATCATGGGGCCTCATATTCTTAATAGGATTCCACCATTGATCTGCTTCACATTCTAAACGGTAAATAACATGAATTAATTTTTCATTTTATGAATAGAAAACTATGGAAAATAATTTTTCAATGGTACTGATCCATTCATCAACAACAAGTGGATAAGAAGACCCACTGACAGAAGGTGGATGTTGCCTCATGAAGCACTCAGTTGAACATTGTTTCCTTCTCTGCTCATTTGGAAGTCCAGAATGATTCATAGCTTGTGTAAGTATAACAATAAGATTTTTCACTCCATCTCCCATAACATTGGTTTGATCATGAGGAAAATCATTGCATTTACCATTACATTTTTCAACACAGTTCCTTCGGGTTCCAGCCATCATCTAAAACCAAAAAAGAATAGTGTTAGAGGAAAAAATCATGCTTGGGAAAACAACACAATAACGGGGGGTACATTTAATATCCAAAATCTTAGGTTTAATTCTAATATAGTTACCATAATTCTATAACTATAACCAATACTTATACTTAACCTTAATTACATCCCTAGACATTCCTTAGAAATATCTCTACGAATTTCTTTAAAGTTTTTGCATCATAGTTTCCAACGGTTAACTAAACCTTTGCTTTCTTACCAAATTTTGAGACCCAAAGCATGATGTACATGGAAATTACCTTACTTTTGTGGAATAATTAATACATAACAAAAACAAACAATAAAATATTGTAATAGTTTAGTGTCCTTGGAAACTCGATGCATAATATTCTAATCATAGTGAAAGATCTCCAACATCTCCCATAAGGATCTCCCCTTTTTTTCCTTACCTAAAAACATTCATTATATCATGGGGAAAAGAAAACATATAAAGGGTGAGCTCAAATGATCAGTATGGGTAATCATGGATAAAATAAAACAAGCCATATACATTTGAACAAAAAAACATGAATATAAGGTTTAAACATCAAAATCTAGAGCAATGACATAAAACATGGAAGTACGTAAGGCATAGATCATAATGGAACATCAATCATGATAAAATACCTTGGAAATAAAACTTGTAATTTTGGAAAAACATTAATCACATGATATGATTTCCATAGTAGCCAAGGAATTGCTGCCAAGACCATCTTAGTGGACAAAGTCCCATACTGAACCGAGTTCACTTCTCGTTCCAGTCCTGTATCACTAAACCAGATTAGCATTCCCTTCCATCCATTCCAATCTCATGAGATATAAATCTTTACCCAATTAATTTTAGGGAGATATAGGTCCCACCCATATCATAATGAAATAATTCTTACTTATGCCACAAAATAAACATAAATCATTCAACATAACCCAAAGAAAAAAATTGGTTTCATAAACGTCATCCCATCATAACATATTCCATATAAAACAAATGAATATCATTTCATCATAAGAAAATTGAAACCATGTAAATCATAGAGACATTATACACATATGAGATAATTTAATATTAGATGTAAAATTGTCTTGACAAAACTATGGAAATTAATTCTTGAGGAAAATATCCTTTCTTCTTCAAAATAATTTTCTTTTCACAAAATTACATGGAATTTTAAAAGAAGGAATTTTGTTGAAAATAATCCTGAAATATTGTACAAGAACATTCATGGAAATAAGGCATCATGAAACCGTATGAATATATTCATGTCATATAAGTTAAAAAAACATTCTCCTCATACTTTTGTTGGAAAAGTCAAAACATACCTCATATGGTAAACAAAAGAAAGATTTCTTCCATACGATGTGGGAAAAGTAAAAAAGGGTAAAAATGACATTAAACACACATGGAAGAAATGTAAACATTTTATGAAAACAGTTTAAGAACATATGGACATGGATAATAAACATATCCCCAGTAAATACTTACGAATAAACAATCTCGGATAAGAATGAGATTGGAATAATTATCCCTTACCTTATTCCAAATTTCTTCCATATGTGTACGAGACTCATGTATAGTGGGATTAAACATATTATTAACTTGTAATAAAACCATAATAATATTTATTATATCATATATGATTCACTTACGACTTTATATTATCCGTTCATTTGTCAATTCCATTTTAAAGCTGCGTTTTGGGAAAAATCATTTCATTTATCATCCATGTTTTGACTTGTAATTATTAATATGATTACATAGATCATGATTAATTAATTCCAGAATATAAAACATGATTTATATATAATATATATTCATAATATACATATATATAATATATCAATAAATCGAAAAAAATACACTATTCATGGAGACGGTAGGCCATACGTATGCATGAACGCTGTTTTTTGTTTCCTTATTGAATGGAATGGAATTTTGTAGATAAATACACATATATATATATATACATAAATATATTAGCATTATTATGTCATATATTTCATTATTAATTATTATATATACTTGATAATCATTCTTGAATTGTTAACATGGAAAATGAATCTCATCGCATCGTGGAGACAGTAATCCGTACATACGCACGAGCGATGATATCGTTCCCTTATTTATTGAAAGGAATTGGATTGGATTATATAATATCCAAGAATCTATATGTTGTTATAATAATCATATATAGTTATTATTTACACCATTATACCCATCCATGTAAGGTGGTGGTGGAAAAACTGATTACACCATGGTGTCGAGACGGTATTCCATACGTACTCACGCACGGTGATTTCATTTTCCATAGGATGGATAGAAGGTGAACTAGAGTTGTTTAATATTTATAATAAAATATCAGTGTATAAGTAATACAGATTTTATTACATTATAATGAATCAACTAAAGAAGCGGAAGTAGAAGAAGAACGAAACTTGAAAGAGTCGGTAGAAGAGATTACCTCTTCCTCGGTGCACCTCCTTTAATCATTTTCCTAGGGCACTAGAGTTAGACTTTGGAGAATACCATAACCTATATGATATAACTAGAGAGTTTGAGAAGAATAATTGGCAGGTTTTGGATGATATTCAGGGCTCAAAATGGGGTGAAGATAAGAGGAAGGAGGTTCCCTTTTATAAGGGAGGATAGGGGAACCTTTGGAAAGTGTGAAAAGCATTTTTTATTATATACTTATTTTCGGTTTAAAAAGGTCCTAAAATCATTAAAGATTAAGCTAAGATGACTAGTGGTCTGAATAAAATCCTCCAATAATAATTGGACATGTTTCAGATAATATTTTAATCATTATAATCTTATTTATTTAAATCATTGATTAATGAGGTAAATACTGCATCATTAATGTGTCACAAATATTTTAATTTATTTGATGTCTAAAAATTATAAAAAAAATCACCAACATGTACGAAATTTATTTATCTTTCCATTTATTATTTATAGTTGAAAATATAATTTATATAACCCCTTATAAAAATTAATTACTAACAGAATTTGGTAAATATCAATTTTTTCTTTACAAGAAATTTATTAATCCAAATTGTCATTATCACTACCAAGTTGCTCAATGGGGTCCCTAAATCATCCCAAGGATGACCATGGTCGACCAATACTCATCCAACAAGGTTAGGACAAGTTTCAAAGTAATTTTGAATTATTATAATATTCTTTTAACCTTGAATTACCCTATTTACCATTAACCGCGGTATATAAAAGTCAAAAGTTATTATTCCCCAAAAATTATTTTCATCTTATTGAACCAAATTTTACTTCTTGATAAAAACAATTTATGTCAGATTTTTGAAATTCAATTCACAAAAGTGGTAAAATTTCATTTAAATGAAAGAGTCAGTTTTTTAACTACCACTAAGTGGTTTCACTATTCATCAAAAATTGATGTTTTTCAGAAAATACAAAAAAATCAGCCTAAGATATATTTGATATTCCGAATTCAAAAATGATTTATATTTTTGCGAATTCAAAACATAGAAGTTGTATTAATAAATTTTTAAATTTATTACTGTTATCAAAAAATTGCGTGTTTTCATGAAACTATAACTATTAAAAGATCAACACTTGTTTATATCTAAATTCAAAGTTAAATTAATTCAAATGATTAACATTGGATTAAATGATAAAAATATATTCAAATTACACTTTAAAACAAATTAAAATGATAATCTAACCATATAAATTATTTCAATGAAAAAAGTTGTTTTTAATTAAAATATAACGTGTTTTTAATACTTATTAAAATATGAATGTTATCAAAATAATATGAAAATTTTATCCGAATTAAATTTTTATATCCTGATTCCAAGGAATAATTGCCTTTTGTCAAATTTAAATTATAAACATATAATAAATTGATTTAATGTGGGTGCGCCTTCAAAAGGCGGTAAAACTGCATTTTTGTAAAAATATGTATTTTACCTGAAAAATTTATTTAGTTCTCATACCATGTTCTAGAAAATATGTAAGATGAAAAATAATGTTATAGAAATAAAAATGTTGTTAATACTATTCATAACGTCTAGTCCATAATAATATTATAACAATATATCGTTGTTTAGTGAAACCCGGTATTACATACTACACACGCTATTGAAGAAGGTCGTGATTGCGTGTAATGCAAGCCATGTCAGGGCTACATGTAGTAAAAACTCTGTTTGGTGTTGCGTATAACATAATCGAAACATATTTCATTTATAAATTAAACAAAATCTATACTTAATGTTTCGTAGAATAATTTCCACAAAACGAACTTGAAATTGTGTGTAACATGAGCCAAGATTAGTGTTGCATATAATGCAGGCTAATACGGTGTTTCTTATAGAACAAGATAATCTTGATGTAGTGTATAATAGTATACATAAAAGAAATTAAAAATAATATATCTCATAAAATCTCGGGTTGTTAAACTGAGAATCTTATTTTACTCTCTATTAAGTTTACTTCCCAGAAGTTATAAAAGAAATATATTATGTCTAATTTTTTACACGGGTCATTATTATTATGAACTTAGTTGGAAACTGAATAGAAAACTTATGAACTGATTTTTTATTCTTCCATGTTTCTAAATAAACTAAATTTTTACGATCCTCATGAATGTATTTCTAGTAGGTATTGAATGTTCATCTAAAAAAAATTAATATATATTTATGAAATCTTTGGTCATTATAGTTGGTATTAGTGGAAAGGTTTAGTTAACCTTTATTAAATTGGATGATAAAACCATAGGGATATACCTAGGAATAGGTCTAGGGATATTTCTATGTATATTTCTAAGGATTTCTCTAGGTATATGTCCAAGGATGTGTCTAAAGATGAGGAAATGTATAGGGAAATGGACTATAATCTAGATAGAGGATATCATCAATGGTTTCTGAAAAATTACATCAATATATGGATAATAAAACTGTGTTTGGATTTGTAATATAGGTAACTTGGGGAAATAACTATGAAAAGGGAACATTGAAAAATAATTAAGCACCAATTAGTGCTTGAAAAGGGTCCATTCTACCAATCTTGTTTGATATTTCTGTGGGATGTGATTTTTAAATTCCCAAAAATCTTTATGAATCATCATGAAATATTTAAATAATGAATGTTAATGTCCTATGATAAGATTAATTTGTATTCCATTGAATATTTGGTGTCATGGTTCATACATCATATAAGTGATTTATTATGATTTTTTGGTTTCCCACTGTAAATATTATTACTCACACTATTCTTTATAGAATTACTCAATTGAAGGAACTATAATGAAATAGATTAATGTATAATATGATAGAAAATATATTTATGAGAAACCAAATGGGATGATAACCAAGGTAAAAGATCTTCTTGTTTTTCATAGTCAATAATCATTTTATATGTTTTAAAACTTGTACCATAACCAAATCTCAGACTCACTAATGTAGATTAAGATAGATTTCATTGAGAGTTCTAGTGGGGGAGTCTATGGAGTAAAGAATTTTATGTTTTCTATATTTCTAAAATATTGGAATATGAACTCTAGGGTATGTATTATGGAAAAGACAATATGTTTTATTTGTGGAGAAGAAGAAAACATAGTAATATACTGTCGAGGAAAAATGAAAATATCAGTTAATCCAATGGATGAGAATAATAGTGTATCAAAAGATTCATATATGGTTGAATGTTATAAATGTATAAGGTATAACAATAACGAAAATTGATTTCATAGGGGGAAATTTAAAAAAATATTATCATTAAGGGGGAACATGTAATGGTTATTTTTTGATGATGAAGTGACTACAAATGACATATGTACAAAAGGATGTATTAAGGAATAATATGATGAGTCATAGTTAGTGGTTTAAGAATGAATTTTAATGGTTTATGTGTTTAAATATAGAAATTAATGAATTATGAAATATGTATTGATTTTTTAGTATAATTTATTTTTTAAGGATTCATAAGAATATGTATAATGATTTTGATAACATAGGAAAGTGATTTAATGGTATGGTGGTATTTTAAGGAAAAAACATAATTTAAGGACAATAAACCATAATATATTACTCATATTGAGATAATTATATTAGGATAAATAGATGATGGATGTGAATAAAGTAAACTGGATAGTATTGATGACCAGGGAATAATTTAGCGATTTATGGAAAATTTAGTTTATTTTATCATTTATTTAGTTTAGAGAATAATTTGATTTATCTAATATATTCAATAATATATATATTTATTAAAGGAATGAGGAATTATGATTGATTTCATTAAGGTTTTATATTAATTATGGTCATTTCCACATCTCATGAAAATATATGATACATATATTCACATGTTCGGTATGTGACATTAATAGCTACATCAAGTTATTTTGGGGATTAATCATTGATTGATTTTGGAAAATTAGTGACCATATTTTTCATTTTATGGATATAAATTTTTCTCAGACATTATGGAGGTATTAATATAACAATTCATGAAATAATATAATTTGAACATTGGATGTTATTGGATAACATGTGATAACAATTTTATTTTGGATAATAACAAGAGAAATAAGTAAGGAACTATAATCATTTTATGAACATATGATTGACTAGTTCTTCAGGCATAAAAACTTATGTTTATTTAATAACGTATGATATTGTTTGTAAATAGTCCATGATGAAAAAAGGATAATATTTTTCGTATGGAATGTAATTAAATCATGTATGTACAATTTCTTGTGAAAGTTCCCCAACTTTTGGAAAAATGATCATAAATTAAAATAAAGTCATATGACCATTGTTTTTATGATATAAATGATCATTTTCACACCAATTTTGTTTATGGTGTTATGTTTGTTGCTTTTTAATTGATTAATCACTTTCTTGTGATAAATGATATATATCACTCTCTATCATTATTTTTACATTATGCCATTCTTCCTGGTCTATGTCTTCATATCGTACTAATTCTCTCATATTTGGTAACCTATATGTGTTATTTCATATAGCCTTAAAATATATATTTATATATTTTCATGTTTATTTTCATTAACCATTGTAATTATATTGGTTTCCCATAATGGTATATTAAAACATTAAACCATTTTTACTAACCATAATTTCTAAATGCAGTAACGTAATTTATTTAAGTTGGTGGAATGTAACACCCTTAGGTTTTATGAAAGATTATTTCACATATATATTATATTTTTGATACTTTTTGTTACACACAAAACCATGTTTAGATTTTGTTCCAAAAATAATTTATATTATATTTCATTACATCCAATAATGGGTGTACCTCTCTTTAAACACAATAGTAAGTTTAAATAAAACATGTCATACTAATAAAATATTATTATTTAATATGATAGTTTTCACAATTTCAGTAGAATAGTTTGTCTGAATATAATTAAATAAATTATGAAAATATATTTCTTAACCATGTATATATAATTAATTCTTTGTTGAAAAATTTATTGTATATAAAAATAAAAATCCTTTGAAAACTAAAGGATACCTTTTTCTGTAAAAATATATTTATGTGTATAAATGAATTTCACCTCTATATATTAAAAAAAATTGAATTATTTTTATAAAATATATATATTTTATATTCAATCAAATGTTTGAAATTATTATTATATATTTTATATACAGGATACAAGAATAAATCCAAATTTAGACTTGAGAACTATATTTTTTTAAAAATATTTTTTATCACATTTTTCATAGTTATATTAAAAATAGTTTTTTAAAAAAATTTATAAAATTATTTTAAAAATAAACTTATTTAAATCATAATGTCAAAATTATATTTGTGTGAATTTTTTAGAATTTACATAAAATGTTAATTTAATTACGAATTGTGAATAGTGATATTTTTTATTAACAATTTTAGTTATTTTAATGATTTTAAAAACATAAAAATTTGTTTAAGATGGTTTAAAATGTAATATTAGTTCAATAATAAATCTATATATCCAATATATGTAATTGATATAATTTAATATGTACTTTTTACATAAAATCCTTTTATCTTATGAAACATTCCTCTGAAAAAATTAATTTTTATCGTGTCTATGGGAATAATTTTAAATTAAATTTATTCAATTATATATAAGTAATTTTAATAAATGGATTAAATATTTATAATTATTATAATATACATTATTTAAAAATATAAAAGTTATTTTTTATAGTAATTAATAGTAAAAATAATAAAAACTAATTATCATGGTTAAGGTTAAAACAAGTTTTCCACGGTGTAAACTAAAAAGTTAAGGGTTAAAATAACGTAGATACTTATTAATCACCAATTGGATATGCATATGTATTCTATAACACCTCTAATTTATGATAATTTCCTATTTTATTCTTTTTTATGTGAAAAATGTGGATACACCTTTTTATTCTCAAAAATTACAAGTGTGTCACTCTTCTCACTTATAAAAGTATCGCTTTCCTCACCTCTTCACACTTATAAATCCTATTATTTTAGAAAATAAAAAACCAAATCACTTCCTTATATCCATAACATAATACAAGAATACTTTTTTTGGTTATAAATACAATATAGGAAGCATTTATGTTAAATATAAAGAGTTTGTCTGATGATGAGGTAATGTTTTAACACTAAGTATTTTTGTTTTAATTATTCTTACAACTCTTTATAACATAATTAAATTATGTTGATAACATCAAACAATCATATAACATAAAATTTTGTTTTATTGACATAATGTAATAACTTGTATCCATCTCCTCATAAATCAAATGGGATATGAAATTACCATTAATTTATATGATGGACTACCTCCTCATGAAGAGATGTTATTTGTTTTCCATCACCATCTCTCAAAGCTTGATATAATAATTGATTTATATTTTAATAATTATATATATATATATTTTAATATAATAGCAGAATTATAATATCACATATAACCACTTACATTCCATTATGTGATAATACACTATCATTGTTCGTGTGTACGATGTACTACCGCCTCATGAAGCAATGGGATTCATTTTTTACTAATGCTTTGAATAGAATGTAATAATTATAAATATAATGAATATTTTTCATATATATATATGACATAATAATTTATCTATAAATTTTAATTATTATTTTCCATCATTTTGTTCCATTTGTTGAGAAAATAGAAATAGAGTTCATGTGTTCATACGACATACCATCTCCATGAATAATGTATATCATTTTTTATCTGTAGAATTTATGGAATAATAAAATGACATATATAATTAAAATAGAATATATTTTTATCATTTTTAACATTGTGGATATCATGGAACTGTGATCAATTTAGAGGACCAATAATAACAAATCAAAACATACATGAAACACCAAAGAGTTTATTACATGAAATGTGATTTTAAAATAGGATTGCTAATAAATGAGTAATAAAGGGTAATATGCAAATAATATATGTTAGGATATATATATAATTTTTCTATAATTGATTTATAATTAACATATAATTATTATACATGATGATGAAATGTGTATGAAAGAATTTTATACTTAAGGTATGGGATTTCCATATAAATTTTTACTTTTGTGAATGACATGAAATATTGAACACCTATTTTCTCTATGTGGTGTATATACTGAAAATGATTTTATTTTATGATTCTTATATAGAAAATTATCAGTATTTAAATATATATTTTAAGATATATCTTTCATGGTTTATGGATAAAATTTTAAGAAAGTGGTAAGGGATTTTTTTCTCAATAATTCTTCTTTGGGACATATTTTATACACCTATATAATTTATTGAGGTGTATATAAATCTTTTTTGACCTATAATATAATTATTTTATTTATTAATATGATATTATATTTTTTATTAAATTTTATTCTTTCATCGGGATTATGACTTGATGTTACTGAAGTGTTAATGGTTTTTTTGAAATCTCATAATTTATTAGGATTATCCTTGATTATACTTAATATGATAAAATCATATGATCCATCTCTTAAGAAACTAGTGAATTTTCTCTTTATATGATATTTCATGAGAAGAAATTGTTTCCCTTTATATTATTCTCTATTTCCACACAATATTTAAAAAATAATAATTTAAACCGACTTTGTTTAGAACATTTATCAAAAAACAATTTTTCATCAAAAACCACGATTCATAAAAAAATTCCAAAAAAACATTACAATTATCCGATGGATTTATTAAATAATCTTTTATACTTTTTTGAATTTTTAAATTTTTTTAAAAGGAATCATTAAGTTTTTTATTAAATAAGGACTATTTATAATTTAACGAAAATTTCAATGGAATATTTGTTTTTAACATATATAGATTGAACAATAATTTTCACCACAATGACTTTTCAATGATTTAAAGCATAATTTATATGTTTACAACATAATTTTCATGGAAGAGTATTTTGAAATTTTTTTGTTAATTGTTTTTATTAAAAATCAAATTTCAATGTGAAAATGGTATTTTACTCATGAAATGTTACAATTAATATTTTCAAATGCTTTTAAATCAAATATGACATCCTTTAAAGTTACTTCGGCACTACAGTTGATATGATTCAAGGATAAAATTATTATTATTTATCTGAATGTTTTATTTTTATAATTAATATATTTTTAGGAAAACTCTTTCTAATACATAATTTATAAAATGAAAAATTTATTATGAAGACCATTTATATTTCCATGGGTTATGTGATGATGATATAAAGAAATCATTATGAAACATGTGTCTTTTTCACAGGTTATTATATGATGTACTTTTTGAAAACACAATTCTTTTTAATGGATCATTAATGAAAAATGTTTAACGATATTTCATCAAATGTTTTAATGTTTTTAATTAGGTGATGGTTGGGACATTTATTTCCCCTAAATTCATTAGATATATATATATATATCACATGATAAATTAGAATAGAATAGGAAGTTCCCCTTATTCCGTAAGGGAGTGTTTCCACTCTGATATTCATGGGATTGATCATTGACTACTATAATGGTTTGGGGAGTGAACTCATTTTATTATCACAGTCATATCAATTAGCCTTGAACTACTCTTGAAATAATTTTCTATGATTATGTTTATTATGCTTTTTATTTTTATGACAATGTTATTTTCTCATGGATGATGTTATTTGATTCCATTATGATTCATGTCTTATGAACTAACATGATTTATTACATGAATAATGTTAATAATCTATGATATGTAGGGTATTATGTTTCAAAGGATATTCTCATGTTGTCAAACCATTATTCTCTTTTTGTTGATATCTCATTTATTTACCATGACTGAGAAAATGAGCTCACTATTTATTTTGATTTCTTTCCCCATGATGTAAATAAATATATTATGTTTGATATGTCAAATAAGGTTTCTATTTATTAATAATGTAGTCTGTAATTATATAACTCATTTATAAATTTTTTATTTATGTTTTTATGTTTCTAGAGACACAAATATTTATGATCTGTATCTGTGGTTTTTTGAAATATAATTAATTTTAATCTAAAAAGATATAATATCCATATATGAAAGATTGGGTCATTATATTTTGTATCATAGTAAATGTTTTGTTAACCATTTTAAACTAGGATTAGAAAAAATTATTGATATCCCTAGTGAACTATCTAAGGATATTTCTAATGATATTTTCAAGGATATGACGAGGGATATGTATAATGATATGTTTAAGGATGAGTCATGGGATATGAAAATGTCCTTGATTTATTGAAAAGGATAGGGTGTCTGGGTTCAAATATATCACATATCTATATTAGTTCTAAAAGTGGATGTTTCTTTGAAATAGAGGTAACTAGTTGTAATAACTCTAAAAATTGATCATCAATTTAGACTAGATTATCACCTGGTGCACCAAAACTACCTTAGGTACACACCTGATTTGACCCTCCTTGGGTATATTATTTTGATTTAAAAAACACCTAATGAACTATCATGAAATATTTTAATAATGACCATGAATAACCATGGTTTATCCTATGGCTTCATTAATTGAAAATATGGTGCACGAATTTAGACGTCCAATAAATTATTGTTCAATATTATATGTTTTTCCACTATGAATATTATTACTCAGACTTTTTTTAGTTTTAGTCAATAGTGGGACCAAGATAGAAATGTACTAAAGTTGAATGAGAATGAATTTTTTTTTATATGTTACCAATGGTATGATAACTAGAGTGAAGATTATTTTTTATCCCTAATCAATTATCATGATATATGATTAACAAAATTAAACCTAAATACTATTAAACTCACAAAATAAGAGAATGATATAGTTTATTGAGATTTTTGTGGAGGATACCAAGGAGAAATGATACATTATTTTACTATATGTCAATATGTTGGAATAAGATCTATATGTAATATTTCTATGGAATGAAAACATTTTTTATGTGTGGATAAGTTGGAATCAAAGTAATAAATGTATAAGATTATTTTTTTGTAAAAATGGTTAATGTAATGGATGTAAATAATGGACTCCTTACAAAATCATAAGTGATTGAATGTCAAAAATGTGTAATTTATAGGCATTTAAAAAATAAATTTACCAGGGGAAATCTCAATAAGAGGATAAAAAATGTGCAAAAAGTTAAGATTTTGTTTTTTATGATGAAAATAGTAATAATAAAATTTTTAAGGAAGGATTTATTATGGAATAAGATAATAAATCCTAATTAACGGATTAAGAATAAAGTAAAATGGTTGAATTGTTAATGTATTAGGATTCAAGAATTTTGAAATATATAAATATTATTTTGTATAATTTTTTGTTTTTTATTTTCATGAATATGTTGAATAGTGATTATGATCTAGAAAAGTGAATTAATTTAAGGTGTTATTTTATGGAAAACAATAAATCCAGGGAAGAAAACTCTTAGTATGTTTCTGATATTGAAAAAATGATGTTAGAAAAAAGAAATGATGGATGAAAATAAAGAAAATTGTATAATATTGAGGGCCAAGGAACCGATTAATGATTTCTGGACAAAGTGGTTGATGTTATTATTCAATGATTTTATAACATTATTATATTTATGGAATCTGATAAATATTATATGGATTTATTAAAGGATTTTAGAATAATGTATGGTTTTATTAACATTTAATTTTACTTCTGATTATTACCAAGTTTCAGTAAAATATATAATTAATGTATTAAAATATTTTTTATGTGTAAGTACATGATACTTTAAATTGTTTGTGGGATTAATGATAAGTTGATTTGGGAAATTTAGTGAAATTATTTCTCAATTTTTAAATACTAATTTTGGTTAGACATGGGAGAGGATTAATAATAAATACTAATAAAATGGATTTTTTTTAACATAGGATGTTATTATATAAGATGTTGTAATAATTATTTTTTAATAATAACATGATAAATAAGGAATGAATTTTCATTAATTCATGGATCAAATGATCCTATAGTGGTTTAGGCATAATAAATAATCATCAATTATTAAAGTAAGATATGATATAAAAATTGATAAAAGAACAAACAATTAATAACATTTTCTTATGAAATGAAGTGAAATAAATTAAGCATATATTCTCATGAATGTTCTTTAACATTTGGAAAATGATATTGAAATACAATATTTTCCTATTCCCACAATTGGAGAAGATATCCATGAACTTTTTTCATGCCTATTTGTTTTATGGTCTAACTATTGTTGATTTTCACATGATAATTCACATTATTGTGATCAGTGATCACTATCACTCTCTATCATTATTTGTACATAATGTTTTCCTTATATGTATATATCTTCAATCCCAACCTATATTATCAAATTTGGAAACCTGTTATCAATTTTTCTAGCTGAAATTTTCATATCTTTTTTTCTCATTTCAAGTAGTAATTTTACTAACACTTTTTGTGATGTTGGTTTCCCATTAAGGTATTTCCAAATTTTAAACCCTTATTTAGTGGTAACAAGATTCAATTTTTATGGAATAATTTGTTTAAGAGGTGTATAATGTAACACTATAATATTTTATAGAATATTTTTGACAAATAGATATTTCATCGATATTTTGTGTTAAAGAAAACAACATGTATATATTGAATTATAGGAAACAATATTTTTATTTTTCATTACATATAACCATGAGTATTGATTTCTCTAAACGCCCACAATGTTTAAATGAAACAAGTAAAAATATTAAAATATTATTATTTAATACGATAGTTGTCACATTCCCATTTGAATGGAAGGTATAAGTTGCATTAACTAAATTAAGTGAATAATGAGATACATATGTATATGTAATGAACTCTATAGTGAAAAATTAATTTGAATGAATATAAAATCCATTTTAAAACCAAGGAAATCATTTACTGAAAAACTATTCTTATTTAATATATCATGTTTTATCTCATAAATTATTCAAATCAATTTTAGTGAATGATTTTAATGATATTTAAATATTATATATTAAATACGATGTTTAGTATTCATGTTATATGTTTTATAGATTATAAATTAGAATAAATCAAATTTTACATATAAAATTTGTACATTTCTGAAAAATAGATTTAACATCATTTTGGAAAATAATTTTACGAAAATTCCATTTTTAAAAAATATATATTAAAAAATATTTTTTTAAATAATTATTTCTAAATTATCTTGAATTTAATTTCTTAAATTTTTCTTAAATAGATAAAATCTTTGATGAATTGGATAAAAATGGATTTTATTTAGAATTGTCATTTTAATTAAATAATATAAAAACATTTATATTATACAATTTTTTTAAAAGTAAAATATTTCAATTGTAAATTTCTATTTATTATATGTATTTCATTGGAGTCATGATTATATTTAATTTTTATAAAAGAAAATCTTAAAATGTGGAAATGATTCTTTTTGGAAAACCACATTATCATTATGTCTATAGTATTAATTTTAAAATAAAATTTTCCACTTATGTGAAGGGAATTGTATAAAATTGATTACATATTACAAATCATCCCAATTTATATTATCTAAAATATTAATCTTATTTTTAACCATCATTAATATTAAAAATAGAATAACCTAATTTTCGTGGTCAAGGGTAAAATGGGTTTTCTGGAGTGTTTAACTAAAGAGATAAGTGTTAAAATTAGATAGAAAATTAACCAAATCACATTTTATCAATATATATATATAGACCATATAACCTTTATTTTTTGATAAAATATCCATTTTTGAACCCTTTTTCATGTAAAAAATGTGGTAGACCTTTTTTTCAAAATACGCAACTGTGCCACTCACCTAACATATAAAAGGCTACCCCCTCTCCTATCATCTTCACATTTCCAAAACCAATTTATTTTTATAATACACTTTAAAATAGAATCCGTAAATCCTTCACCCATCCTATAAGACTTTTTTCTATCAAAAATATGACCTATAATGTTTTTTTGTTAAACCGAAAGAGGTTGTCTGAAAAAGATGTGATGTTTTTAAAGTGTGAATTTTTGTTTTACTCCTTCTTATTACTCATTATAATATCTTTAGGTTATTCTAATATAATAACTCATGTATATATTATATACTTATATTTTATTATAATAACTTATAAACCTATATCCAAATTCTCATCTATCAAATAGGATACAGATTCATCATTCATGTGTACGGCATACTACAACCTCAAAAACTGATGATATTTATTTTCCATCACTACCTATCATGGTTGGATATAAAATTGTATTTAATATTTATATATTATATTTAAAATATTATTAATCAAATTTAACTATAATACAATATATACCCACTTAATTTCAATTCTATGAGAAAATGATAATGTCGTTTACGTGTTCAGCAGACTACCACCCCCTGAAGCGATGTGATTCATGTTTCACTAATGCTTTGTATAGAAGGTAATAAGGATAAAATTAAACTATATATATTTATAAAATAAAAATTAATATATATATTTTATTTATTATTTACATACCTTTAATTCAATTTATTGATAAAATGGAATCATTTTTTGTGTATACATACGACCTACCATCTCCAAGAATAGTGTATTTTATTTTCTAACTCTAACTATTATTTTTTTTTACTAATACATATATAATTAATATATATTATATTTAAATAATTCTTAACATCATAAATAAAATGGAACCATGGACAAATAAATTGTACATAAAATAACAAATCATACCATAAACGAAAAACCAAGCTGTTATTACCCCAAATGGGATTTTAACATCGAATTATAAATAAATGGGTAATGAAATTTCGTAAGTAAAAAAATTTACATTCTGATATATATACATATGGTTCTTAAATATAGTTATAATTACATTATATTTATTATACAAAAGTTTTCAGCGTGTATGAATGATGTCTATATATTAGATAATGTCTTTTTATCTCAATTAATATTTCTGAGAGACATATACCATATTCATCTCCTATTTTTTATGTGGTGTATATGATACCCATGAATGTACTTATATAATTATTACATTGAATATTATGGGTATTTACATATCTATTTGATGATACGTCCTTTATGGGATTTATGATTTAAATGTTAAAAAAGTGGTATTCGATTTTTGTCTCAATTTGTATTCTTTGGGACATATGTTATGTTATCAACCTATCTTTCTTTATGCAGTGCATATACAACCAATTTGAAATTTAATATAATGAATTTATTTATCATCATGCTATTATATATATTATTTAATTTTATTCATCCATGGGGATTTACAATTTAATGATACCAATGTGATAATGGTTTTATGATACTATCTAATCATTTATTGGATTATTTATGATCATGATTAAAATAATGAAATAATATGGTCTATCTCTCAAGAAAAATAATAATTTTTTTTCTAATATGGTTATTTCATAAGAATAATTTGTTTCCATTAATTTTCCTCTATTTATGTACTCAATTATAAAAAATAATGTATTTCAATTAAAATCCCTTTATTTCTCTCTTCGGTAAAAAAAATTCCATTCAATTTCAATTATTTCTAGAAATAATTCCACAAATAATTTAAAATAATCTAATTTATTCATTAACGACATTATTACCCCTGTCTAATGTTATTGAAAAATAAATTAAATGGAATATTCATTATGTTCTCTAAACAAGTATCGTTTGGTATTTATTGAAAAGGTAAAATGAATATTTGGTTTTTTATGTTTATGACATGAAGGGTATTTCATCCCACCATATCTATCTATGATTTAAATTTTCCATTATATATTTCCAAAATTTATATTCAAATAAAATAATATGGAATTTTAATATGAATTATTTGTTTTAAAAAATCTATTTTCAAAGTGAAAAGTGAATTTTCCTCAATAAATGTTACTAGTGATCTTCAAAAATAATATTCCATATATGATGAAATCATATGATGTTACTTAAGATTTATACTAGATATTATATAAGGATACAAGTATAATTATTTCTCATAATGGTTAATTTTTATGATGACAATACATTTAGGAAACCCATTTCTCATCCACAGGTTATACCATGATAAAATGATTTTGAAACACAATTATTATTCCCCTATTTATTCAATGATGAAATTATTACAAAACCTATTTACTATACATATTTTATGATATGATGAAATTTTTATAAAACCCATTTATTTTCTTGGGTTCTAATATGATGAATGTTTTCTAAACTTGTGGAACACATTTGTATGATTCTCATTTTGTGATGGGTGGGGTCTATATTTGCCTTCAATTAATTTGGTAAGGATTGATATCTCATGAGGTAAATAGAATATTTATAGGTAGTGAACCCAATTCAGTAAGTGAATTTTTAAACTATAATAGTCTTGGGAGTATACCTCAACCACTATGATTGTTAGCGATGTGAACCCATTCCACTATAATAATGTTTTCAAGGATCCTTCAACTATTAATGAAATTATTTTATATGATTAAGTGTATTAAAATCTCTATGGATTATTCTAATTTTTTGTTCTCATAGTTCATGTTCTATGATTCCATTATGATTCATATCTTATGAGCTACCATGATTCATTCCATGAATGATCTTTATGATCTATAATATATAAAGTATCATTTTTCAATGGCTATTTTCATGTTCACATACCCTTAAGGCATGTTATATTGATATCTCTCTTATTTATGCTTAATTATAATCTAAACTCACTATTTTCAATGTTTCCTTTCACCATGATATGAATAAATGTATTGTGTATAATATTAATTATAAGGGTGCTAGTTATTATGAAATTAGTGTGAAATGAAATAGATCACTTATGTACCAATTTTTCTCCATGTATCCAAAGACACTAAATTTGTATGCTCCTCGTGTGTGTATTTCTGAAATGTAATGAATTTTATTTTAAAAAATGTCATATATATGTATAAAATTATGGGTTGTTATAGTCAGTTTTAGAGAGAATGTTTTGTTTACCTTTATAAACTGGGATAATAAAACCATAGTGTAATACCTAGGGATATATCCGTGTATATATCTCTATAGATATGCTTGGGTATATGTTTATGGATAAATATAATGTTGTTTAAAATTATTGGGAAATTAAATATAATTTATAAATAGGATATTGTGAGTGTTATCCAAAAATTTCATCCCTATTTGGATACTACAAGTTGATGTGACTCTAGAATAGTGGTTCATATGGATAATAAATTTAAAATGGGAATGTGGATATAGAATCGGTTATCAAATAGTGCATGATATTGATCATTTATACACACATTGTTTGAAATTATATGGGGATATGCTTTGTAAATTCACAAAATGATTGTGAATCATCATGAAGGATTTAAATATTGTCGATGATTGACTTATAATATGTCTAATGTGTAACTTATTTAAATGAACGTTTTAGGATTTATACATAATATGATTGATATTTCATGATTATTTAGATTCCCAATATGAATATAATTACTCAATATATATTTTTGGATTCAATTCAATAATTAGAACTATAAACCACTACACTAATATTTAATGTGATAGAAAATTTGTTTATGAGCAACCAAATAGAATAATAACTAGAGTGGATGATATTTTTATTATTCATAATCAATTATAATGACATGTGATTTAAAAATCACACCTTAACCAACTATCCAACCATGAAAATAAGATAAGGATAGAGTTCATTGAGGCATATGGGGGTGGAAACCATAGAGGAAGGTACATTTAATTTCTTATATGTAGTGAATAAGGGATCATTCACTCTAGGGAATGTCTCTTCAGAACTAGAAGATGTTTTATGTGTGAATAATAATTAAACACAGTTTTCTATTTTTTTACAAAATAAATAGTTTAGTTAATGAAATGGATGAGAATAATATTTTCTATAAGGAATCATTAATTTTTGAATGTTATAAATGTGGAATGTGTGGGCATTATACCATTCGATTTCATAGGGTGGAATTTGAAGAAGAGTATCATCAAGGTGGTAAAAGTAAAGGGTTTTGTTTTTGATGATTAAGAGAATACAAATTACATATGGAAGGAAATAAGTATCCAGGATTAAGATTATGAGGCCTAGTTAATGGTTTAGAAATGAATTAGAACGATTGAGTATCTACGTATTAGAATTCAATAATTACTTAATATATAAAGATTGTTCATTATGAGTTTATCAATATGAATTTTCAATAATATGTTGAATACTGTTTTTTGAAATGGAAAAATCATATTATTAAAAGGTGAGATTTTATGAAAAACACAAGGTTAAGGGAAATAACACATACTATGTTCTCAGTGATGAGATAACGATAATGGGATAAAGAGATGATGAATATGAATATTGTAAATTGGATATTATTTATGACATTAAAACTAATTAATTATTTCCGGAAAACATGGTTTTTGTTATCATTGATGGAGTTCACAAAATTATTGAATTTATGGAATATATTTAATAATATGTGGTTTTATTCAAGGAATGAGGATGTATGTATGTTTTCATATGTTTTTTTTTGGTAATTATGGTAATTACCATGTTTCATGAAAATGTATGATCAATGAATTCACATATTCGGTATATGAAATTAACAAATACTTCATTCTGTTTATTAATAATAAGTTTTTTGCAAATTTAGTAACCATATTTCCCAAATTTTGGATGTCAATTTTGGTCAAACACAGAGGAATCTCATGTTTAACTATTTATTAAATTGATTAATTTAACCTTTATTAGTTATCATATATCTTGTTTTAACAATTTTATACATATTAATAAATACGGAAATAATGAATGAATTGTCATTATTTTATAGAACATATAATCCACAAGATATTGAAGCCTAACAACATCATTTCTTAATGTAAAAGATTATTTGGAAATTTATCAAATAACAACCAAAGAATTATATTTTTATTTTCAAATGGAATGTAATCATGTATGTATTTCTTCTACTAAAAATTCCACAACATTTCGAAATGGATCTTGGAATAAAATGTTATCATATTAAAATAATTACTGATGATATCAATGAAGTTTTTAAAACTTTTATCTTTACGGTTTTGCGGTTTTCTATTTTATCAAAATCATTCACTTTCTTGTGATAAATGATCTCTGTCACACTCTATTATAATTTTGACATTTTATTGTCCTTCCATGTTTAAATCCTCACTTACCACCAATGTTATCTTAATTGAAAACCTAGTATGTGTTTACTCATAATAACCTTCGCACATCCTGTTATCTATTTTGAAGAGGCTATTTTAGCAACCATTTTTCAAATGTGGATTTCTTACAAAGGGATTTTCAAATGTTAAGCCCTTTTTACTGATAACTAGTTCCAATTGTGGGGGCATATATTTTTCAATGGGGTAAAATGTGACTTCATGATAATTTATAATTTTTTTTTAAAATTAATATTATCATTTTTATATTTTCAGTTATAGACATCATGGAGATTATCATTCATTACAAACAATACATAGTTTTTCTTGTGTTACCTACAACACAATGTTTAATTTATGTTATATGCAGTATCAAGTTTAAATGAAATGTGGCATACTAATAAAATAATATAATTTAATATAGTAATTATCACGTAGACATATGAAGGGAATGATTTAATTATATTAACTAAATTATTAATATTTATGGATTACACATGTATATAAATTTGTCTCTTTTGTGACCAATTAATTATAAATTAAAATAAAAAGCATCTAAAAAACATTAGAAATATTTTCTTAAAAATCTATTGTTATTCATAAGAAACATGTTTTTCCTAGATAAATAGAACAAATCAATTATATAGAATTAGTTATATGAAATTTATATATTATCTAATTAATAAAAATTTTAACATTTTCTTATGTGTTCTCTATACAAGAGAGAGGAATATATAAAATTGTACTCGTGAAATTGTATTTTTATAAAAAGTTTTTTTGTTAGCAGTTTGGAAAAATATTTTAAAATTAATTATTTCCAAATTTATAAAATTTCATTGAAAATGAATTATAAATTTATAAAAAGAATTTCAAAATATTCTTTATGTGATTTCTTATAATTTTATAAAAAGTTAATATTCCTGATGAATTGTGAATAATAGTGGGTTTTATTATGATTTTTCATTTGTTTCAAAGAAATGAAAAAAATATTAATATTTTTCAAATGCACATTTAGATCAAATATTTATCACTTTAACTAATAATGTTCATTTAAATAATTTTTTTTAATTTTAAAAATTATATAGTATATTGTTTTTAACCATTTCTCTTTGGAAACCCACTTTTTCATCGCTTTTGTGGGATTAATTCCAAATAGAAATTTTCCAATTATATGAATGGAATTTGGAAAATTACATACCATGTTTTGAATCAAAATAATTTATATTATCAGTTAATTTCAATTTAATTTTTTACCATTATGAATTGAAAAAAATAGTAAAAAGTAATTACCATTGATGTGGTTTAAATCGGTTTACTAGAGGATTATACTAAAAATATAATGGTTAAAATGTCCTAAATAATTGTAAAATAACCATTTTAAAATAATAATATGGAATTATCCTTTATAAGGTTTGATAGTGCCACATTTATCATTTTTTTGGCATGTAAAAAACATGGCTAAACCTTTTTTTTTCAAAAAATACAAGTGCACTACTCACTTAAATAATAAAATTACACCCTTTCTTTTTCTCCTCATCACACATTAAAATCCAATTATTTTGAAATTAAATATCATAACAACTTCTTTAATTATATCAAATCATTGTAGAATATTTTTCATAGTCATAAATATAATCATGGAAGGATTTTGGTGAAAGGTATAGAGGTTGTCTCAATCACAGGTAAATATTTAAAACTTTTCATTTTTGTTTTACTTATTTTAACTCCTTAAAATATAAATTAATTATGATAATAATTTTACTAAAGTATCTAATATTTAATTATATTTTATTATTTTCATGGAATAACTTATATCCATCTCATGATCTATCAAATGGGATATGAAATCCTCATTTTTTTTTTGTATGACAGATTGTTGTCACACAAACAGATGTTATTCATTTTCCATCACCACCTCCCAAGGATAAATACAATGATAGATTTGATATATATATATATATATTATTTAGAATTTTATTAAACTTATTTAACTATAATTTCAAATATACCCTCTTAATATCCATTTTATGGTAATATAATAACACCGTTCTTGTATTTGGCAGACTACCACCTCCTGAACTAATGTGGATTTTATTTCAAAATAAATTATGGATGTTAATAATGATTCATTTAATTAATATATTTAATATATATTACATAATAATGAACCTAAAAATGTGAATTATTATATACCTTTTTATAATTTCATTCGTTGTGAAAATATAAATAGTGTTTATGCGTACATACAACGTACTATCTCAATAAATAATTTATTTTATTATATAGATTTATAGATTAATATAAATAAAAATATAAAAAATATATATGAAATTAATACCATGGATAAAATTCTATAATTTATTGAACCATTTTCAAATTAGTAGGATGAAAAATAACTAATCAGTATATTCCTAAAAAAACCAAGCAGTTATTACCTGAAATATTATTTTAAAAAAGAATTTTTAATAAACTAGTAGTGAAAGGTCTTAAGTAAATCCTCTATTGTATTATATATCTAATAATTATTATTTATTAAAGTTATAATAAAAATATATTTATTATATAGTACTTTCACACATGTACAATGGACATCGAGACTTATGGTAAGGGATTCTCATCGTACTTTTGACTTCTATGAGACACTTACCATATTCTCCATAAATTTATTTTATGAAGTGTATATACTACACATTAATATATTTATGATTATTCTACTAACAATTATACTAATTATAAAATACATTTGACTATTTCTCTTTCATGGTATTTATGGTTCAAAAGATATTAATGTCATTTGAGATTTTTATCTCAATTTATCTTCTTTGGGATAATTTTTTTGTTATGCATATATATTCTGTTATGAGGTGTATATAATACCACATTAAATTGTAATACAATGAATTTAATTTTTATAATTATATAATATTTTTAATATATTTTTAATATTTCATGGGGATTATGATTCCATGATTCCAATGTCGCAATGGTTTTATAATATAATCTCATTATTTATCAGGTTTGATTATGATTATTCTTCCAATGTGGAAATCATAATATCTATCATTCCATAAAATATTTAATATTTTAATACTTGAGTTCTTTCATGATAATACATTTTATATTTTCAATTACCTTTCATTATGTACTCATGATTAAAAAATAATGTTTTTAATGTAAACTAACTTTATTTCTCTCTATAAGAAAATGCTTTTCACATATCCATGTTTTCTTAAACAAATTCCATTTTTTTCACATTTTCTAATTGATTTATTATTTAATATTTTACTCATGCTTTAATGTTTAGCAAAAAAAATTAAATAAATCATCATATCACTTTCCAAACAATTCATGTTTGTCATTTAGAAATTTTTTGAAAGGAATAATTTTTTATTTGTATGGGATGAATTTTATTTTACTCTTCTTAAATAGATCAATGATTTAAAGAATAATTTATAATATTATAAATTAAATTTGAGAGAAAATTAATTTTATAATTTTGTATGAATTATTATTTTTATAATGACATTTTAAATGTGAAAAGTGTATTCTCCTCAATAATTGTTACAAGTGTGATTTCAAAATCATTTTCCGTATAATATGACAACATTTGGTGTTACGTTTTCTTTAATGGTTATATGATCCAATAAAAACATTATTATTTTTGTCCAAATGGTTCAACTTTTTTATTAATACATTTTTAGGAAACCACATTCTCTTCCATGAGTTATAAAACGATAAAACAATTAATAAACCCAGTTATTTTTTCCATGGGGTATGATATGATGAAATGATTGAGTTATTATGATAGATTTTTAATTCCTAAAATTTGTTCTATGATGATTTTTTTAAAACTAATTTTATTTCCTTAGTTCTGGTATGATCAATGTTTTATGATCTTGTGTCACACATTTGAATGATTTTCATTATGTGGTGGGTGGGAACTATATCTCAATCTAATTAATTGAGTAATTATTTATATATCATGAGATAAAAACGACACCAATATGGAGTGATCATAGTTCAGTAAGGGACATTTTCTACTATGTTAGTCTTAGGAGTGAACATTGACTACTATGATTGTTTTGGGAGAGAACACATTCCACTATGGTGGACTTATAAATGAGCCTTTAAATAATAATGAAATGTTTTTCTATGATTATGTGTATACAAAAAGTATTTGTATTATGTTAACATTGTGTTATTATGATTCATGTTCTATGATTCCATTATTACTCATGTATTATGAATTACTATGACTTATTTCATGACTCTTGTTTATAATCTATGATATGAAGGTTATGGGTTTTTATAGTTATTCTCATGTTCTTAGACCCTATTCCCATGTAATGTTGATAGACCCATTATTTACCAATACTGAGCATCTTTACTCACCCATTCCTATGTTTCCATTACCCTGTTTATGAAGAATGCTATTATGTATGACATTATTAATAATAGTAATGGTTATGATGAACATAGAAAGAAATGATGTAGCTTACTTATGAACATGTTTTTTTGTTCCCATGATTCACAAGACATGAAACTATAATGTTCTTTATGATTTTTTTTTAATTTAAGGAATTTTCATCTAAATGTTTGTAATATCTATGTATTAAATTATGAATTAATATAATATGAACCATACATAATTATTCCTTTTAAGGGATCCCCAATCCTTCATTTTATTGAGTTGGAATGTCATGAAACACCACAAGATCCTAAAAGAGTCCTTGCCTATGTCCCCTATTATTAAATGAACTCAGAATAGTGTTTATTGGATCAAAAACCAATATAATATGTTTGAAATTGAGTCACATGAATGTATCATACATTTGAAATTTAGGAAAGAACATTTTTTATAGTATTAAATCAAGATAATGGGGAATGAAATATAATAGTAATGTTTTAATTGGAGGTGTAATGTCTCGGTTCCGGAAGCCACCCAAGGGGGCCCCGTACCTGGTTGGTCACATGGCCTCAAGCGCATTTCCCTGAACGCCAGAGGCTTCTGACTAGCTATAAGGGCCTTGGGTGTGATAGTGGAGAAACTATTCCCTCATTAGCAGCGTACACATCGGAAGTAACAACACATAAAACACCAGAAGTAGTAAATATCCAACAACAATAACAGTGTACGACTGATAATTAAATAACTGATGAAGAAATATATGTAAATGATGCATGATGCATATATGTCTAGGGAAACAACCATACAAGTCAAAAATCATAACACATTACTAATCCTATGTACAAAAGAAAAACCACTGATGAGTAACTCCTCAGCATCGCATGCCTCGGCATGGTCTCATGCTCTCCAGCTCTAGTGTAATCAAGAACCTGAAGTATAAGGGAAATTTCCCTTATCTATACCTGAAACAATATGATCTGTCTGGGCACAAAAAAATGACCCAAAATAGGTGTGAGAAAAAAATCCTAGTAGGAAACTCTTGATGATCAGTGCCTAACAGTCAGTGAATATATGGCAGGTAAAAGTACAAAAAATAGTGCATAGGAATGTACTCATCTTCAAACAAGCCACTGTTTTTAGCATGTAACGTAATAACAAGAAAACAACCACTCAATCAAGTAGAACAAATAGGTAACCCTCTTGGTAGTTCTCACAGCCTAACCCCTATGGTTCATCCTATAAGTACTAGCAACCCGGTGGGAGGCACACACAGTCTCACCCCTCTTTTTCAGCTAAGAATAGACTCTCTGGGGAAGCACTCACTGTCGATTCCCCCTATAGTCTTGTATCATACTAAAGGTGCTCTGGGGAAGGACTCAATGTCTCATTCCCCCCTTGGACCGTGTTGAGAAACTACAGACACTCTTAGGAAGCACTCAACATCAATTCCCCATGTGGTCTCGCATCGTAAAATTAAAGACACTCTGGAGATTCCCTTACATACATTATCCCTATGGTCTACAATAATAGGTTCTCACATCCCTGTGTGAAATCAGAGTGTATCACATCGTGTGACACAGAAAGTATCCTCAAGAACTACTTGGCTAGCATCTACAACATCTCAGCATGGAAGAACAGTCATACCATCCTACAACTAGGTGTGGAACTGGCAATAGCCTAACAAGAAAAACTAGAACTAATGGTCATAAAAAGTCAAACATGCATGGGAAAAGCATCTAAAGCACAATAAATTACACTATTCACAAACAATAACATATACTCAATCATATAAGTAAATAAAAAAAATCAACAATGGAAAAATAGGAAACACACAATACCTCATTCATGGGTATTGGTGGAATTTTCAAAAATACTCAAAGATGTCCTATAGAAAGGCACAAACCACCTACCTTGATGTTAAGTGATTGATATATGTGAACCAAGGGGCTTTAATAACCATAGAACAACGAAGATCTACCAAAATGTCTAAAACGTTCAACCCACAATAACTTGGAGAAGAGAAGGAATTAGAAAATGATGCTCGATAAGAAGGAAGATCTTACCACTGCGGTTCCAATGTAATCTGTGGCAATCGATTCTGAGAACAGATAGAGGCTCGGGGGTAATTCAATGATCCATGACTATACAGAATGCTCTTGGTTAATAAAGCTGTAGAAGAAGATAGTTCTGGTGTTAAGACGTGACCCCTGTGCGTTTGGTGAAAAAAAGAAAGTACAGGGTGTGTACTTTTGGAGTACAATGCGTGTACCAGGCTTTTCTGTTATCATCTATAGGAATCCTCTATTTCAACCCTACATGGCCATGTGTGTGGCTATAACACGGCCAACACACGGTCTCGAGTGGAAACAAAGTACACGGCGTGTACTCAGAAAGTACATGACCTGTACTTCAAAAATTTCCAGAAACTCCTCATTTCTCAAAAACCCTAGAAAAAGGAAAAACATAAATGAAAAGAAGGTCTGGGTTCTTACAAAGTTCCCCCCATAAATAAATTCATCGCTGAATTTTCTTAGCGATGGGTAGAAGAAGAAACCTCGAACAGCTCCGGCCACTGCGATCGTACATCGGCCTCCCTCTCCCATGTATCATGTTGTACTCACCCATGCTTCCATAGCACCCGTACTAAAGGAACAGATAGTCCCTAAAGAACCATCGTAATGCATTCAAAAATCCATATAGTATGCTCCTAAAATGATGCATCTATTTCGATATCAACCTCATCAGGTTTAAGGACACGAGACGGGTCTGAAAAGTAACTTCGGAGCTGAGAAAAAAAAACAAGACATCATGCATAGCCTGGTACCTCTAAAGTAACTACAGCCGATAGGAAATCGGCCCAACTCTCTCCAACACCTCAAATAGCCCGACGTACCATGGTGAATGTTTACCCTGTATCTGAATCCTCTTGTGTCCCATCCTCAATGAGACACGCTGGAAAAACTGATCCCCAACCTCGAACTCCAAAGGTCATCTCCGATGATCAGCATAAGACTTCTATCGAGACTGTTCTATAGTCATCCTTTTATGAATCAACTCAATCTACTACGAGGTCTACGGAACAAGATGAGGTCCCAGCAAAGCTGGATCTCCCACCTCCATCAAGCATAAAGGTGATCGGCATAGCCTACCGTACAGAGCCTCGTAAGGTGCCATATGAATAGTATCCTGAGAACTATTTTTTTAAGAGAACTCCACATGGGGTAAATGATCTTCCAAAGAACCTCCAATGTTTAGAATTCATTCTCAGAGCCTATCCTTAGGCACCTGAATCATATTCTTGAACTGGTTATCTATCTGGGGATGGTATTCTTTACTCAAAAGTATATGTGTTCCCAAATCCTTCTGAAGCCCCTGTCAGAACCGAGATGTAAAACTCGCTTCCCTGTCTAAAACGATGGAGTTCAGAACTCCATGCAGATGTACAATCTATCGAATGTACAACCGTCCCTTCTCATCAACACTGATGGTCTCCTTGATCAGTAAGAATTGTGAAACCTTTGTGAGTCTGTCAATGAAAACCCATAACGCGTCATTCAATCGAGGTGATCTTGGAAACCCGGTCACAATGTCCATCGCGATGTCATTCCACTTCCACTCAGGAATGGGTAACTCCTGTAAAAGACCTGTTGGTTGCTGATGTTTCTCCTTCACCTGCCGATAAGTGTAACACCTCATGAAAAAACCAACAACATCTCTCTTCATTCCTAGCCACCAATACTGGTGGTGTAGATCACGATACATCTTGGTGACACCAGGATGAACTGCCCAAACTGAGGAATGAATGTCCCACATTAGCTCCTCGCGTATGTTTTCTGGCACCCATACGCATCCCTGGAAATGCAAGATATCATACTCTCCTACAGTCCATCCAGGAATAGGGTCATCTCCTGACAGGCTTTCTCGTAGGACTAGGACTTCAGAATCTGATAGCTGCTTCATTCATACCTGATATAGAAGTGTAGAGGTAATAGCTACAAAAGATAAAAATGTCTGACCATGTCTGTTGTGCATCTCCAAATGTATCTCTGAGAACAAATCCATAAGCTGCCACTCAATGCTGGCCTCTTGAACTGGCTGTATTTGAGTCCTCCTGCTCAATGAATCAGTCACTACGTTGCACTTTCCCGGCATATAGGAATGCTCAAAGTAAAGGGACTAAAGATACTCAACCCACCTATGTTGTCTCATATTCAGATCACGCTGGATGAAGATGTACTTGAGACTCTTGTGGTCAGTGAAAACCACAAAGTGCTCTCCCAGATGATAATTTCTCTAACAACATTGGGCATGAATGATAGATGTCAAATCCAGTTCGTGCTTCTGTTATTCCTCTCGTGTGTCCTTCACTGCTGAGACCCGTAAGCAACGACTCCATCTCCCTGCATAAGCATAGCTCCTATCCCGATACCTGAGGCATCACAGTAGATAATGTAGCTCTTTCCTAGCACTGGAAATAATTGTATCAGTGCTGAAGTCATCCTCTCTTTCAGCTCCTTAAAGGCTGACTCACAAGAATCTAACTATAAGAACTTTGCACCTTTCTTGGTCAGACCTTTCAATTGTGCTAATAATTGTGAAAAGTCCTGTATGAAGCGTCTGTAGTATCTAGCCAGCCCTATAAAACTCTGCACCTCAAATATGTTCTTCGGCTACTCCAAGGAAAATACTTCACTCACTTTCTCTGGGTCTACTGATACTCCTATCATGGAGATAACGTGAACCAAAAAGTGAATCTGATCAATCTAAAAGTGGAATCTCATGATCATAGAATATAACCGATGCTCTCTCAATGTACTCAAAATGATCTCAAGATGGGTATAATGGTCGTGTTGAGTATGAAAGTACACCAAGATATCGTCCATGAATATCACCACTAAAGAGTCAAAGTATGGATGGAACACTTGGTTCATCAGTACCATGAAAAAATTAGGCTCGTTCGGGAGGCCGAACGACATAACCATATACTCCAATAGACTATACATACTCTTTAAGGCAGTAAGAGGTATATCTGATGGTCTAACGCGCAACTGATGATAACCGGATCACAAATTGAACATCGAGAACACACAGTCTCCTCAAATATAATCAATGAAGTCATCAATACTAGGAAAGGGATATCAGTTTTTGACTATCAACTGGTTCAACTTCCGATAATCCAAACAAAGCCTAGGGGTGCAATCTACCTTCTTTGCAAACAGGACAGGCGGACCCCAAAGAGAAGTACTGGGTCGGATGAAACCCTTCACCTAAAACTCCTCCAACTGCTTCTTGAGCTCCTGCAACTCACGTGTATCCATCCTATAAGGACGAATGGAATCTGGTGTCGGTCCTACCACGAGCTCTAAAAAAATTCTACCTCATGCTCCGGAGGAAAACCTGAAAATTCCTCTGGGAATACATCTCTAAAACGATCCACCAATGGAAAAAAGTCTAACTGTGAAGTCCCCTCGTCATCGAGATATAGACTAGAAATATGTGTTGTAACTCCTCCTAGTCCATGATGTTCGGGTCCTGGTCGACTCGCCTAGACATCCCACTCACCTCGATGAAGAAAATTTCAACCCTCTGGTGATATAGAACTCACTATATGGCGATAACAGTCGACGACTGCCTGAAAGGGAACTAGACAATCCATTATCATAATGAAATCATATCCTATCATCTCTAGGACATTGAGATCCCAATGAAAGTGATACCCAACCACCTCTAGAGGGAACTCCTTTCACTGAAGTACACTAGTTGTCTTAGTCCCCAACGGTGTGTCGAGAGTCAATGTATTGGTAGATGAAAATATGCAGAGACCAAGACTCTCTACAACATCGACGGATATGATGTTATGGGAATCCCCTCTATCAAAAAGATATAAATATAAAACTGAGGCTACTAAAATCGTACCACAATCTATTGAGGCTGTGGGTTCCTGCTCCTACTAGGTCTGCTCCACTACAAAATCCTGACCTGTACCATGACCCTTGTGGCCCGACCTAAATGCTCTGAGCTCATCCGCCCTGCTGTCGCTAATAAACCGGTGACTGACCACCCCGACCACGACCTCTACCTCAGCCTGAACGACCAAAAGATCTCCAGTTCCTAGACCGGTGAGAAACTGGTGGCGATGCTCCAGAACAAGGAGTCACAGATGAACCCCTATCACCAGCTACTGGTGTGAAAACCTGATAGAAGCGCTGAAGGTGAAGCACCTTTCTGCAAGATCGGCACTCCTTTGGGTCTCCATGGCACTACAGTCTCGTATGTCCAGCCCTTTCCCACTAGTAGCACACCACCTGGCTGCCAGAAGAAGCTTCCCGCCTCCTTATAAGGTCTGCAGGAACATTATAAAACCCTCTATGAACAATGCATCAACACTTGTGTCCGGAATGATGGTTGTTGCCAAGACTGGCACAACAGGAGGACGTCTTGGTGGCATGACACACCAAGGTAATGCACACACCTTAATCAAAGATTATCAAAGACTGAAAACAAGCATGAAATAAGGGGACAAGATAATGAAGACACTCATGTTTTACAAAACATAACTACATAGCGTGTATAAGTACTACACAGCATGATCGCTTAAGTCATTTACATGGGCGTATACATTTTGCAAAACTGGTCGTGTAACACCCCAAACACACGGCGTGTTATCCTTAACACTTGGCATGTACCAGAATCCTCTTCCCCTACATGATTCCTTCTACATGGTTAATCAACATGGATCTCCTAAGAAAAAACTACACGGCGTGTTCAACGTAAACACAACGTGTACTCCACAAGCTTTACCTGGGCCGTGTTGTTAGTGAAACGACCTGTGTACCAAGGTCACACTACACGACGTGTTCTAGAAGGACACAGTGTGTACTAAAAAGTCACAAAACACCGTATGGACAGCTCCACGATTGACTAAACGGCTGACACTAAACGGCGTTTTCTAGGTGGACATGGCATCTTTGAGAAAAATGATACCAACCCGTGTTGTTCGTGACACAGCTAGGTACTTGGGTCAGACTACACGGTATGTTCAAGGTCGACATGGTGTGTATCAGAACATACTCCACCGACCATGTTGTTAACTACACGACTGGACTCCTAGGATTACACTAAACGGTGTGCACAATAGGTACCTGGCATGTTCCCACAAGGTTCCCCCTATCCCGTGTCTCTACCCACACAGTCAGTGACACAGTTTATGAACTACACGGCGTGTATTCATAAAGTACATGCTGTGTATTCTGGGTTTTTCCAGGCAGTAGCCTCAAAACTGCTCTAGAGACCAGAAAACACATAAAACAAGGATTAAGGTGCCAAATTTAGATCCGTGAGGGCCCATACTCGACGCGAATCAATGTTTGGAATCTTATACAAGTTATAACAAGACAAAAAAGTACTGATACACCAAATTCTACTTCATGAGGGCCCATAACACCTCAAGAAACAATTTTTGGCATTCATCTAAGAAAAGCACTTACACAAGATTTTTTTTTCAAAGAGCAGGGATTCTATCAAAGCATATATCATAACAGAAATCAGGTTCTACACAACATCTATCACAACAACATTCAATTGAAAATTAATCCTAGATGGCATGGAAAGAATGCATGGCATGTGATTTCTAACAGCTTCCTATGTGATGCATGAGATGGAATATCCTCATCTCATCTAGCTGTGACAAAAATAGATCCTCAATAACAACAATGGTAATATCACAAAGCATTCGAATCATCCAATGGTAAAATAAAATCAACTGTAAAACTACAAACCAAAAAAATTACAATAAATGAGTTAGTATGGATTTTCCCTGTACAAGGGTTAGCTACTACCTGACATAGCTTAATACCAAGTACTTATTCAATCATATCCCTGGTTATAGGCTCCAAACAGTAATTCAAGAAAAAAGAAAAGTCCATATGATATCACATTGTAACATCCTGGTTCTGGAAGCCACCCAGGGGTGCCCCATACCCGTTTGGTCTCATGGCCTCAAGCGCATTTCCCCGAACTCTAAAGGCTTCCAACTAGCAACGAGGCCCTTAGGGAAGCAGTAAACACCCATCAACAATAATAGCAAAATACTGATAATTAAACTACTGAAGAAGAAATATATGTAAATGATGCATGATGCATATATGTGTTGGAAATCAGGCAACCAAGTCACAATGCTAAACACAGTACTAATCCAATGTACAAAAGAAAAACAACAGATGAGAAACACCTCAGCATTTCAAGCCATGACATGGTACCATGCTCTCTAGCCTCAGTGCAATCAATAACCTGAAGTAGAAGGGTGCTTGCCCTTATCTATACCTGCAATAATATAATCTGTTTGGGACAAAAAGCATGACCCAAAAAGGGAGTGAGACAAAAATACCAGTAGAAAACAACCTAGAGATCGATGCCTAACAGTCAGTGAATATATGGGATGTAAAAGTATAGAAGAAAGTAAATAGGAAAGTACTCAGCAGAAAACAAACCATCGTTTCTAGCATATAATGTAGAAATAAGAAATAAGACACTCAAGCAAGTAGAACAAACAGGTAACCCTCCGAGTAGTTCTCAAAGCCTAACCCCTATGGTTCAACCTACAAGTACTAGCAACACTCTGGGAGGCACACACTATCTCACCCCTCTTGTTGAGCTATGAATAGAATCTCTGGGAAAGCACTCAGTATTGATTCCCCCGATAGTCTCATATCGTACTAATTGTGCTCTGGGAAGCACTCAATGTCTCATTCCCTCTATGTCCCCAATCTAAGAACTACAAACACTCTGAGGAAGCACCAAAATTCAATTCCCCATGTGGTCTCACATCGTAAAATTAAAGACACTCTGGAGAAGCCCTTACGTCCATTCACCTTAGGGTCTAATACATAATGTTCAAACTACCCTATGTAAAATCAGCATGTATCCCATCACGTAATGACCATAGTATCCTCAAGAACTACTTGGATAGCGTCCACATCATCTCAGCATGGAAGAGCATTCATACCATCCTACAAGTAGCCATGGAACTGGAAATACCCTAACAGGAAAACCTAGAGAAAACAGTCATAAACAAGAAAACATGCAAGGGAAAAGATTTCAAAGAAAAGTAAATTACCCTATTCACAAACAATAATATTTACTCAAGTATATTACAAATGCAGGCAAACATCAATGGAAAACAAGAAACACCCAATACACTGTTCAAGGGTATTGGTGTAATTCGCAAAAAAATACTCAAATACTTCCAACAGAAAAGAGAAAACCACCTAACTTGATGTCAGTAGATCAATATACGTGAACCAAGGGGCTTGAATCTCCTTAGAACGTCTAATATCTTCCAAAACGTCTAAAAATTTTACCCTACGATTACATGGAAAAGAGATGGAATTGGAAAATAATGCTTTAGAAGAAGGAAGATCTTACCACTCTGATTCCAATGAAATATACAGCGGTCGATTCAGAGAACAGATGGAGGCTCTGGGGTTCATTGAAGATCCGCGACCATACACAATGCTCTTGTTCGATGAAGCTAGAGAAGAAGACAGTTCTGGGGTTGGGGCGCAACCTCGATGCATAAAGTGAATAAAAAGAAAGTACACGGCATGTACAAGGATTTTCCGTATTCCAATTTATGTGGCCTCCATGTCACCCCTACTTGGTCGTCTGTGTGTCCATGACACGACCAGCACATGGCCTCGAGCAGCAACGAAGTACACAACATGTACTCATAAAGTACACGGCGTGTACTTCATAAATTATCAAAAACTCATCATTTCACAAAAAACTCTAGAAAAAGGAAAAACAAACCTAAATAGAAGGTTAGATTTCTTACAGGAAATTATACTATGTTTTTGAAAGCGCACCCCCAACCAAAATAAGCATATTTCACCCTATAATCTAGAAATTCTAGGGCTTAATACTCAAAAAAATATCTTACATGTTTGAAATACTCCCATTTCACCCAATCTGCACCTATATTATTCTTGGACCCATTCAAATATGGTCTTTTTTCTATGAAAGTGGTGTATCCCATCCCTCATATATGTTATGGGTATTAAACATTACATAAGATACCTAACTGGATAAATCCTTTCATTTTTTATAAAATAGACTCTCAAACCCTAATAAAGAAAATTTATCATATACCATAGAATCCTATAATTGATTTTTCATATTTCTTAAGATTAATACATTTTCTTATCGTAAAAATAAATGAAGCCCTTCCATTTTTTTCAAATGGATTCCCTATAACAAATAGGAAAATTTTGACTAGGTCATTACCTAAAAGGAGTGGTTTTTTCCAACCATCATTCATGTGCTCAACCATTACCCAAATATTTAAACACTCCTCTACCAGGGCTTAAATTTTAGTGTGATCACCACTACATAACCTATATCATATATTAAAGAAAAAAATGGGATGAAAAATTATTTGTCACATGCATAACCCATTTCTAAGAATATACATCCCAATGCTCCTAGTTATATGACCATAATCTATAATACATGGGCTATATTGAATAACATGGTTCCATGTTCTTATCCTTAAATGGAACTACATTGATCATTTTTCATTACCATAAATAGTATAACATGACATTATATATGGAATCTAAAAATGGATTTTTATTTAGTTCCGGAGGAAATTTATTAAGTCCCTTTCATGGTCCCACTTCCAACATTTCAATAGTTTATTCCTCCCCTCCTCATATATACCTTCTTATATGGGATTAAAATCTATAGATCCTTCTTATGCGTATTTAGACAATCGAGTAATCAAAATTATTATATTAAATGATTAAAAACATTTTTTATTTATATAGATTTATTTTAAATTCATTAATTTTAAATGGCATCTTTAACTCAAAGGATAATTAGTATCATTGTTGGGATTGGTTTCATGAATATGATTAAACCTATAATGTATTCTTAGAATAGATAATAAGCTCCACTATGGTATTATTCAACCTTACATAATCTGAATTCAAATATATATATCTTCAAATGGATAGTGCAGAAAGAAAAATTGTAATAATTCATTCAACAAAAGCAATCCTATGTCTTTTTTCAAAAGTGATATAAAATATAAATCTGTTTTCTATTATAAGTTTATAAAAAAATTTAATTTTAGAGTCTTACAGAATTAAAAAAATAATTTAAGATATAATGAATTAGTAGTCAATAGTGTTTTGAATCATCAAATGAATAATATTTATTCCAATTATACGGCATAAATAGTATTTAATTGAGTTCAACAGAAACACTATGCTTGTAACCCTCTTAGATTATTCCTTAATTTAATTAAGAATGTTTTTTTAAGGATTAATATATAAAAATAACAACATTTACAGTTACCCAAGAGGGATAATTTAATGTCATAAAAATGGAAACCACATAATAAAACTTACTATGTCATATAATATCATCATATAAATATCTCATCACTAAAGCTTTATACTTATGGCATATGCCACTATGTTTGATATCTCTTTATTTGATATCCTAAAATAATCATGTTCACAAAAAATGCCAACGGTATTTAGTTTTGATGGATCATTTTGATCAATGGGATCATATATTCGCTTCCATAGGTATGGAATGTAGAAATCAAATCTCAACTTATTCGTTAATAAATGACCATTTGTGACGTAGAAAATGTTCCCTACTTCTCACAAACATGTGGAATAACAGTTTTTTATCAGTAAATGTTTTTGTAATATTCATAACATATATTAATAATAAGATTAATTTCTAAAGATAATTACACATTCTCATATATAGAATGTCTATTGACACAATGAATTACAGAATTTATATGGGTAGTTTTCTCCTCAAAATATCTCATGTTGGGGATTACTAAGTGATAGCTTCAGGACATAAATCGTCATATACTTATGTGAATCCAACACAAAATGGTCTAGGTCACCTGTTTCCTATTAAATGATTTCTTCTAACCATAGGACTAGGATTTATGAATATTTTCATATCACCTTAAGGTTCACATCATTATAGGGTAAAAGTATGACCTTACTAGTGAGATAGATACACAAAGAAATTATCACATAGATATAACGAATATTATTAAACAATAAAATGAAAATAAGTATAATTAATAATCAATTCTTTGTATATAAATAGTGAATATAATATATATATTTCACTGTAGTTGGTTTTGAAAAACATACTCTAAAAGACTGCAAAAATCATTATAGCCAAATACTTACGAACATTAGTCCATTGACTCTCACATAATGGTAATAATTATTCTTAGATAATTCATCCGCCATTGGGTCCTCCACATTTTCTTTTATTGCTACTCTACTCACTATAATATCAACACTCATAAAAACATTATAACACCCTCAATTGTGGATTATATCTACCATTAAATAAACATTATATTAATAACTTGTTCTATATGAAAACCCAACTAAAATAAGGCACAATATATAATATGGAAGGTATTAAAAATTTATAATATGAGAAAAAATAATAGTAAATAAAAATATATTATGAATTAAGATTTCTTCTATTTATAGGATAAATTGTTGGTATGATTTAATATCAAAAAAATATTCATTCCAAAATTATTGTTTAAAGTGTTAAAAATTAAATAGAACAATTTTAAATGATTATTATCATAAAACTTGGTTTTAAAATATGTTAATTAATATAATAATATTATTTAAAATATAAATTGGTATGGAATAACATAAAAGAACAATTAATGAAAAAAATATTTTTTTTAAATTAAGGTTGTTTTTCTTTATAATAAATTATCATTTAAAATAAATATTTATAAATTCAAGAATATTAATTTCATATAATTATCATACATATTGAAATCCACATATGAATTTTTTTTGGAGTGTTTGGTTTGATATATCCTTCGATTGATTGATTTTTATGTGAATAGTGAAAAATGTCATTTTCTAAATTGCAGTGTTTATTACTGTATCAAGAATTAAGAAATAATTAAATAGTTAAATTATTTTGATCAAATATGTTCATATATAAAAAAAATATAAATTTAAAAATTATATTACAAATTTATAATCCCTGGGTTTAGTACCTTATATAATATTTTTCAATAAAATAAATTATTTTTGTTTTTTCATTATTTATAGGTTATATGGGAGATTTAATGATTTTTCATGATTTTAATTCCAAATAAATATTCGTTATTTTATTATAAACCATTTTATATCCTGAAAAAAATACACTGACAAAATATTCCTATAATGAAAATTTAAACATAAAAATACACTTTTTCTATAAAAATGGGTTTTTGTGCATACATACGCTAACGTTAAAATTAATTTTATGAACAAATATAATTTTTATATAATAAAATTTATTTACTATTAGTGATTATTTATTCCAAATTAAGTAACAAGGTACATTTTTGAGGAATAAAAATGATTTACTTATGTAAGCACTGGTTAGAAAGGTAAACTAAAATTGATAAAATTTAAAATTATATGAGTGAAAGGCATAAAAAAATGTTTACAAGAAGTGTAAAAATGAATTTTTGAGGGATTATAGACATAATATATTCCCATAGTCCATAATATTCCAATTTATGATTTTCTGGACCTGTAAAGCATGTGATATCTTATTATTAAGTTGAAATATTTACAAAAATATCATTCTCACCACATATAAATGGGGGCCTCCCACAACCCCTTCAATAACACCTTAAAAGATTTCTATTTAAACTATAACCTTAATTTTTTCCCCTATAAATATGTTCATTTTACTTGAGCCACTATTCAAAATAAATTTTCCGAATACCTCCATTTCCATGGAGACTTTCAAGTGAAACCCAAAGTCCCCAACATGACTAATTTTTTCTAATTTATTTTATTTTAACTATTTTATTTCAAAATATAATTTAATAATTACCATTAATATTCAATTTTAATTTTTTTATATTAAATTTAATTATTTTATGGTAATAACTATTAACCACCTTTCCGGTTTTTTATTAAAAATTTAAACTATCATTTTGGGGTTGTGCGGACTAACAGCTCCATGAACCGATAACTTCTATTTTTCATCAAATCCTGTATTTAATATATATAGTGGGGAAATTTCTGTTTAAATGTGAAATATATAATAAAATTATTATTAGGTAAAAAAAATGTAATCCAACATCTTTACTAATAATTCACAATAAAATTAAAACATGAATTGTATGTTGTGCGAACTACTACCTCCATGAAGTAACAAATCTCGTTTTTCATAGAGTACCTTTTTATTTTATAATTTATCTAAAAAATATGATTCAAAACCTTAAAAATATAAAAATAATTTCATAATTATTATTAAATAATGATATTATTCAAAAATAAACCACATTATTAACGATAATCATCCATTAATTATGGTTTGTTTCGGTTTGGTTCAGTCTAACCATCTTTGCGAACAATGCTATAATGTTATGTCATGGACAATTATAAGAACAAAAATTATAATAATATTATATATAAATTATTAAATAATGATATTATGATTGTTTTTGATGAGTTACATTAATATTAAACTGATTAATTAATATAACAACAATCATTCACTAAAAAACAACAAAACATGCCCATCGTCGATTTCATCTTCAAGAATCCTAACGAAAGTTCATATTTATTAAAATTATTAAATTAAAAATAAATAAAATATATATATTCTAGTATCTTTTATTACTGTGTAATGATATAATTTTGGAGAATAATGATGAAAAATACCACTACTATGAAACTAGACCAAAATGATCAAGATTACTAACACACAATGGTAAATAATCTATAAATAACTAATATATTCATAATAACAATCTTAAATGAATAATATACAAGGTAATTTATAGTAATAAGGTTCATAAATATAGTATTAAATTATTTATTATCGTTTTATAGGTTGTTAGAGTGCATTTGGACTAAGAAGGAATTAAGATAAGGGTTTGTGCTAACTCCATTTTCATTAATTGATTTACAAACATTTTTATAGAATATTTTTTGTTAAAATATTGATTTATTAGAACTATGGAATAATTTTAGGGTCATTTACTCTTAGATTTATATGGTTATATTATTATTTCATATAACCACATAATTAAATTAATCTCACCTCAAATATAATGTTTCTTTTACGAGTTTCTTGGCTAAAATCTTCACCCCTTATGATATATTATTTATGAGACAAAATTATTTATTTAGATCAGTATATATCATAACCCTTTATTATTATGATTCATGAATCTATCTTTATTCATTTAATTTAATTTTTCTTCTGAAATCATATCAGTTAATGTGTTTTTAATCAATTTTTTTAAAGGTAGTGGGGGTTTTTGTCTAATTTTCAATTCCATAAGATATGTTTGATATTTCACATCATATTTTAGTATATATGTTATATTCACTTCCATATTTGATTCTCATATAAATAAAAAAAAATAAATTTATTATATTTTAGTTTCATGTATTCTTTTTATTCTTACATTGCCATGAAGGCTATTGGGAACAAGCAAGAAAAAGAAGAAGAAGCAGTAGAAAAGCTGAAGATAAAATGAAAAATAAAGAGGAGAAGACTGCAAATTCTTACTTTGATGAAGATGTGGATACATTACTACAACATGACAGGGAGATTGAAGCTTAGTATGGAAGGGGACGAGGTCGTGGCTGCATCAAAATACAACTTTGGAATGAATTATTCTAAAAGGAGCGGATAATTGGAGAAAAGCATAGAAAATTCTCGGGCCCCCGGGAAGGGGGCTTTGACAAATATGTTTTTCTGTTGATGTTATGCCTATCTGTCTGAACCTTATTTTTTATCAATAAACTGGGGCTTCGTACCCCATCCATTCTAACAAAAATTAGCAATAGGGTTTTTTCATCTCACTTTTGTATTATTATGATATTATCCATATTCACTACTTATTTCCCATTTGTGGAATATATATTGGTCATGTATAAAATTCTATGTGCTATAATACTATTTATGGGTACTAAACTCATGTATTTCCACAAAATTATAATTTTTAAATCATCCTTTATTATAGGCACAATTTTTATATTAATCCATTTCCACTAAGAATACTCTATATTCCACATAACTTTTTTCACATAGATTCCATAAATTAATTTATTGGGGAAATTTATAAATTTACTATATACCCATTTCTATATATTATGTTAGTTTTAGGGATTCATATATAGAAATATTTTCCCTCTATTGATTAGGGAAATATTGAATGTTCATAAAAGTTTTGTTCCAATACAGATGTCTATTAATTGATAAGGAATTTCGGTGATGTACATTACAACTTATTCATTATATAAAGTAATGAATTAATTGGAATTAATTAGTTATGGTTGGGGCCCATAATAGTCCCCCCAATGCATCAATAGGTCTCACAAGATAAAATATATTTTGCATTTTGTTATATTCCAGACCAATGAAAAATATTTCATACGCAAGGGTCATTGACTGCAAGATAATGATATCTTGGATTTGCGTATCAAATTAGTTATCCAAAATTATTTATTTCATGTATATGGAACCATTTAAGGATTTTATGTGAACTTTTCATTTCCATTTTTTCCATGGGTATATTATTCTCTCAATTTAATTCTATTGTGGAAATATTTTTTATTCTATATTCCTACCAGATATATTTATGTTCATATTACTCACACTTATGATATTTTATTATTATCCATTATGTTTACCCTCAATGTGTATTTGAGATCAGCCATTCATATTTTTTGGTTTCCCCATGTTATCAACAAAATTATTACTCTTGATATGTTAAATATGATTTCTCTTATAGAGAATTTGTTGGATATTTTTAAGTATTATCATGGATTTAGTACTTTTTGATATAGTTTAATGAAAATTCATATTACTCTAGAAATACATGTGATTTATTAGTTAATGGTTATCCTTAATTATCTAATGAAATAAATTTAATAGTTTATGGGAATGTACATAATGTAATTTTTTTCATTAAAACATTTAATTCTAGGAATGTTATGACTAGGAATCCAGAGTTTGTATCAATGTTATAATCTAAATAATATATTTTCATTTAAAAATATAGGAGTTTGGTTCTGGGGTGTTATAAAAATCCATAATTTTATTATACATTTAGAGCTTATAATTCATACAAATATGTGAAATTGGATCATTTGTAAGATCCATCACTGAACTATTATCACTGTATAGTGTGATAGGGTCCTTTCTGCTAGTCATCATGATTATCTATTATATAATGTTTTATATCATACCACATATTTAGGTATGAAAAGTCCGCATTATACATGAAATATAAAATAAAATTGGTAACCTCGGTTTTGTTTCATCTCTTTTGACTCAGAGATTATCATTAATTGTGAATATGTACCCCGAACATGATTTTAGGTCTTCTTGATCTATTTAGAAGCTAGAATATGTGTACCCCCATATGAATAGAACCTCATCTCCTCTAAATAATAGTAATATAACATTAGTACATTTAATGTAATTTATTATTTTTTTTAACTTATATGTAATGGAAGATACCTAGATCTTGATAATATCTACCAACCAATATAAGAGTATGAGAAATATCAATCTTGGAATATACACTATTGAAATTAAAGGCTATACTAACTGTTAAAAACCATTGGTAGAGGATAGCGAATTACTGGTATAGCCTATAACAACTGTTCTTATAACCTTTGGGTATATTCTTACTTGGAATGGCCTATAGAAAGTGTTTCTAGTGATCCACTTTGATTGGTTTGGTTGAATTTTGGTTTAACCAATGGTTTACATGATACTATTTGAATAGATCTACACCAACATATTATTGTAATCCATTAATATATACCCCTTCCTCCCCATGTTCATAGAACTAATTCACCCCCATAATGCCCAAAAACTATCAAATAACCATAATGAACCTACCACTATCAAACATAACCTACTCAAATAGCCACTAGAAGTCATACAATCACACCACCATAGTTAATTACCTAATCACAAATATCACACAATAATATATAAATAATAGTAACACAATTAACGAATTTATGGATTCAAACTGTGGTAACACCCATTAAAAACATCAAATATATTAATTTAGAACAAATCATCCAACATCAAATTTGATAAATACCTGTAAAAAATGTAAAGAATCAATCTGTTCCTCATCATCATCTCTGTGATCACCATCATCCTGATCCGCATCCATGTCCTCATCCACATCCTCAATGTCATCCTCACCAACTTCCTCAAAATTATCTTAATCCTTATCCTAGGACCCATCCTTATCCCCATTATTGTCCTCAAAGTCATCCTCTCCCACATCCTCATCCTCTTCCTCACCATATTTCTATCCCTCATCATCTCCATCACTATTGTGAGGAACAACATCATCCTGAACAACACTAGAATAACTAATAAGTGCACTATATTACATTATCATCTTTGACATATATGCGTTACAATCCGTGGTATAATCTGGTAAAATTTATGGATATAATACTTCCATAAATTTTATATATTCATTATTGGTCTGTTGATTTTTTTCATGCTCTTTTATTACCATTTTTGGCCTTTTATGATTTGGGAAAAGCCTATTATTCCCACGCATTATGTTTTTCTAACTCAGTGATGCTAGAACTGGAACCTAATGTGTTTCAATATCTCATTGGGAAAATACACTTCCACGGAAAACTGTGTACTCTTGCATAGAATATCATTTCCTAAAACCTGATGTAAGTGATCATTTGGAAAAAACATTTATCTTCCTACTCCTAAAGAGTATCCAAATCACATTGTAAAAATAGAAATGGATAGTTATATTTCAAAATATATAATAAAATTTTATTCAACAAAGTAAAATATATAATTTATTTTAGTTTCAATTCATTTAACACACTTCCATAGTTTTCCTTCCTACACGAGAAAAATAATTTTTCCTCAGGGACACATCATTCAGTATTTGAAAAAACAATCTAAAATGACATTGACTATAGACAATTCCAATTTAATATAGGTTGTTAATAATTAATTCCATATCTAAAATAAAATGGATATTAATTCTAAATAAACCTGAAAAAAAAATATTTTATTTGAATTATAGTGACAATTTAAAACATATTATTCATATATGAAACAAAACCATGTATCATGTCTCAAAATATAAAAATATGAATGTGTATCAGGTTTCAAACACTACCAGTGGAAAGCATCCACATACCCTAACTACCAATGCATACCATTTAAAATTGAAGGGTTCCTTGAGGTACAACATATTCCCATAAATATTTCATTTCTCTGAATATTTTATAATGAAATATTATATATTAAGGAATATGGGTTTTTTGATATATTAAATACTAAACAATTTGAATGAATATCCATCATAGATAATATTTCACTTAGAAAAGTTTTGTATCCTTGTATCAATTTCCTAAAAAATTTCAGTTGGTATCAATCATAAAATGGTATCAAGAATTCATTGAGATTATTTCAAGAAGGAAATTCTTGTGGTGATTATGTTGGAAGAGAATACCTTGAGGGTTATCTTTCAATTAATTTATTTTTCTAGATATTTACAAATATTTTTCAAATCTCAAATTCTATACTACCTTTACAGAAGCCAATGATGAGGCTTAATATTCTATTTCCATCATTATTTTCATATATATATTTAATACGGTCATCATGGGGTACTGATTATCAAAAACTGTGGGAATAAATTTATTTACCATTTTATATATTTATTAATGTTCAATACATGTTTCTAAATCATTAGGAATATATTTTTGTGAAATAAATAATATTTTAGGACATAGTTTTTATAACATCATGATTCATTAATGAATATAATTATTGTCAGAAATGAACTATTTTTGGTACATTAAATTAAACCATGTCATCATACAGTTATTTTATTTATTTAACATTAATATTAATAATATTCTATTACCCATTCTTCATATAATTTCAAGAGCAGAGTGAAAGTGGAAGAACAAAATAAGAGATGACTAGTTTTTAAATAAAAATATTATATAAGAGAATTGTTTTCTATTGTAGGACCATCCATTAAATTCATCAAAATCCCAATAAATGAAATAGGGTATCATATTGATCTTTTATTAATAATTGGTAGTATTGGGACCTTGAATTATGATTATAATTTGAAATAAAAACAAATCCCATGAGTATATTGTAGTAAAAACAATGATTTGAGAAGCTGATGTTTTATATTTTTCAAAGTTATTGTCAATATATGATTGATAGTGTTGGGAGATGGGGTGAGAATCCACCCAATAGAAAATATGAGAAGCATAAAATATAGTTTATTGTGGAATTAATGTAGACCTAGTTATAACATGAGTAGCCCATAAATAATATAATTTTAGATAGGTTTTGTATGGTGATTTGAAAAGTTTGAATTGGATCATAAGGATAATTTTCTATAATAAGTCTAATGAAGAATGAATAGAGAATTTGACTATGAATCTTCCCTTGAATCTAATTTTACATATGTATTTATATGTCAGAGAAAATATATGTGAACGTTTGAGAAACCATATCAATGTAATTTAACATTAAAGCTACTAAAAATTATGTTTATAATTAGATGGATGATGGATTAAGTTTATTTGATGATTTCTTGGAATCATTTGAGTAATTGTATGATATTTGTGTTTGAGGTTGTAAAATAATAATTCCATGAAATATCATTATACTTGAAATTTAAATTTACATTAGTGTACAATATTTTACTTTATACCCAACACACAATAATTTTCAAACCCCATCATTTTACAATTCAGCCAATATAAGACATGATTTTTTTTTTCTAAATTTGATAATGGTCAAAACCCATATAGAAAAGATATAATAAATCAAGATATTTTGTAAATTCTAATTCTTGGAGAACAAATTTAGTTTACAAATAAAAATGATATATCAACGTATATGGGGATACTATTAAAACTACATGATCATTCTTTAAAACTATAAATTGAATGATGATGAAAAGTTATTGAATAAATTAATATTCAACTTCAAGGTTCATGTTTTAGAACTAGAAGTATTATTGAGAATTTAATTAAATCAACTAAGACATAGAAAACATTAGGCTGTCCAATTTTCTATGGTAATTTATATCCTGTATTTTAATATTATATTACTATTAGTTTTCACATTAATCATTAATTTAATAGTTTTTTATATCCATTATAATTAATTCACTACCTTCAAGGAGAACTAATTTGGATTTTGATATAGTGGGGAATTCACTAGTGTTTAGTCCTTTAATTTTGAATATTTATATTTATATTTATATATTCTCATTTTATGTCACAAAACTGTGTAGTTTAACTAGTTAAATGTGATGAAGATCATATTTCCCCATAACTCTACACTATATCTCACACATCATTTTATTTAATTATTTCCCTACATTAAATTTCAATTATATGAATAAATGAATTCAAATTATATGCCACATTGGTAAGATAAATCAATGTAAATAAACATTATACCAAAAAAGGCATATGATTATTCCCTCAAAACTACAGTCTTATTCTATAATAAAATCATTTAAATTTAATAAAAAGATCATTCGTTGTATAGGTTACTGAAAAGATCACCATCATGACTATAATAATCCTGTTATTTTAGTACAGACTAAATATTTTCAATAATAAAATAATGAATAAATGTTAATTTCTCTAGGCCCTTCATAAATGGAATGAAATATCTAGGAAATAAAAGGAAATGAAAATGCTAATGAAAAATTATAAATAAGTGTCGTGCATGATTCATCTCATGGTCTAACATCATATTCTTCCCCAATGTGTTGTGGTATTTCATAGAATCATTATTTTTTATTTCTCCCTATCAGTTCATAAAAAGTAATTGTATATAATCAAAAAAATATTAATGAAAACCATGGTAAATCTCTTTCAAAAACCAAAAATATTATTAATACCATCATCTCGGTACTCATCCAATGAATAATCATTTCCTAGTAATATTATACCAAACATGAATTCATGATAGATGTGGACTCTAAATCTATACCCACTTTAGAACATCACCCAATAAGAAGCTCATGTTTATATTATCTCCAAAACTGACCAAATTCCATGATCCGTGATATCCATGTTGCCACACCATTGATAATGTTATAATTAATATAAAACCAAAATATTAATTCATATGAATAAAAAAATAATATAAAATAATATCCAATTAAAATTTTTCACAATATTTTCATTCAAGCATTATCTATTTCATCATTCGGTAGGTGTCACTTGGATAGTGGCATGATGGAAATGATTTCAGAGTATTTAGCAGGCATCACCAAAAAAAACTTAAATTATCACAATATTTTTCCAATCATTTGACTGTCTTAATTTTACTCCACCACCAACTATGTGTGGAAGTTCCACATCAAACACATGCGTGTACACCCATGCTACCTCTTATAAAATTATGTTGTAAAAGAGAAATTTTTTTTATGTCAATGCATATTATTGTTAAAATTAATTGTGGTAAAAAAATTACTAGGTTTCTATAAGTGAACCTTGTGAATTATGATTAGTGGGATTCGTTGGATCACTAATCTCTAAAGTAAAATTCATCTATATAGAAGGAGTGGGTGTTATTTTCTACTTTGGAGTTACAAAAAGTGTCATAATAGAATTTGGAAGAGAAAGGATGTATAAACTCGAGGAGAAGGAAGTAAAAGAAACGGAAGACGGAATACAAAAAATGTGGAAATTTATAATATATATGGGGATTATGATCAATAATTGGATAGTGGAATTATAGATGAGGGTCAAGTGAAATTGGTTGTTAAAACATATGTGGCCTAAATATCCCGAGTTCCTCTAAAAGACACATTAGTGTGAAAAGGTGTGTTAGATGAAATGTCATAGGAAGGGAAAGGGTGTGATAGTGTACATTGAGTGGTGCACATATCTGTAGTATCCCCTGTATTTCCCGGATGATCATTGGTACCAATTTGCTGTTTAAAGAATAATTATAACATAGGTGTTAGATCCTGGTTAAATGTTAAAATAAATAATAATCACATGACATTATATGTTATGGATATATATATTTGAAATACAATACTCATAACATACACCAAATGAGGGACTACTATATATTCCATTTGACGATGATAGTCTTTCATCCATTTCCTTAGTATCTTTTAAATTTTCTTAATTTCCTAAAGTTGAAAAATAATATGTAAATAATTATAAATAAAAAACATCTTTATAAGGAAAATAATATATAATAAGAAAGATGACATAATTAAAGAACACCAATTTTTAAATAAAATAAAAGTTACATGGGGATATTATAAAATAATTTTATATTTAGTGAAATATTATAAAAACATAAAATACATTTCATAGAAAAATCGATATGTTTAAATGAGAATGTTTAGCATGTGTATGATATAGTTTTATTCATTTTTAATTACATTTGATTCAATTTTGGTTAGGTAATTTTGTTCATATTGGTCAATTAATTAGGTTATTTGTTGATGTTTTCCATATGATGTTTTCTTTATATTTTGGGTTAGGTCATATTACTATTATTTATTAGGTCGTTATTTTCAGTGATTTTGATTTTGATTTTAATTAGTTTTATATGTCTCAATTAAATTCATAATTTTTTTGTTGTTATAATTTAATAGTTTTAGTATTGTTTATTTTGGTTGGTTATAATATATTTCAATTAAATATTAGAAAATAAAATAAGTAAGAAACTACAACTATTATATATTAAAAAATAAAGTGATTGTAATATTTGATACAAAATATTTTAAATCAATATTAAATCTATTTGAAGAGTACCAACCATAACAACCTAATTAGAGATAAATGAAAATAATTAAGGACACAAATGGATGATTCTCTATATTTACCATCACAACATTTGGTTCGTAATCAATATTGAAAAATGAAAAATTGGATTACTTTTATTTAATAAATTTATCAGTTTCAATGGGAGTAGGAATTGTGTCAATTCGGTAATCACCATCATCAAAAATATCTCATTACATTAATTCAATAATGACACAAAATTCAGGTTGTGGACGATTTTACACTTAAAATTTTTTTTATCCATTAATTAAAATTTATATGGCTCATCGATAGCAAGAGAGTGAGTCATGTCAATAAATCAAAATAAAAAATCATTATTAAGTATCTCATGAATCATTAGTGAATCCAACCACATTAATTTCATCCTAGTAACTTGATCATGAGAGTAATAATATATTTTTTTATTTTCTGAGTGACTCCATAATAATATTCATTTTCAAATCGAGGTCAACAATAGGATGCACTAGAATAACAATTAGTTGTGGTTGTTCCCAAAAATTTGTCATGTTATGTTATCATGCTTATTACACATTCAGTGATAACAACTCTTTACACATTGATCACAATTTATTTTCATTTATGAACAATGAAATTAAGACAAAAAATGAAGATCTTATTTCTTCATACATAGATTCAATATAAAAATTCATTTCATGAAAATATAAATGAATATTAAAATTAATTTAATATTGATTTTTTTTAATTTATTATAGTAATACTTATACCTTATATTTCAACCAATAAAAAATATTTATATGAAAATTCTATCTCTTTATCAAAGATAACAAATGGTGTTTTTTATTTATCATATTTTATATCACAAAATAAAAAAATATAAATATTTTATAGATATGTAAAATCACATGAAGAGATATGAGATATAAATATAAACATTTCATACTTTATATAGACATAAAAAAATCACATTTAAACAAATCAGTTTGATATACCATCTCCCACTATTTAAGAATTAATGGGGTTAACATTTATGATCTCTAAATTTCACCTAATTAGAGAGGCGATAGAAAACTAGATTCAATTTTCTCATTGTATTATTTTTTATTTAATATTGGTATGTTCCATCTCATATTCACATCAAAAAAATACATTGAATATAAAACCATATATTCTTGAGCCAAGTAACCTTTCATGATTGAAACATTAGGATGGTTCTTGTTCTAGATATAAGACAACATTGTTTAAAAATTTATTTCTGTTGGATACATCCAATAAAAGAAAATATTTCCTCCAATAAGTATTTCATATTGAATATGGATAGTTAGGTGCAACATGCATATGAGAAATTGTGCTGGAGAAATTATATCTAAATCACCCAAAATTAATGGATCATATACCCACATTTATTTCAAGAAATACTTGAAAAAATTACGTTCAAAAAAATCTCTATAAAAATAGAACAACAAAATAACAGACACCCTTACATTTTTGGGTAGTATATGATGGATTTAAAATAGAATCAACTCATGAAGAAGGATATGGTAATCATGAGTCCTAATAGACTTCAACTTCAACTATATTCTATTGTCCCATTTATATATGATTCTTAATTATCCATAAATAACATTAACAATCTCTATTACTTATAAAAATTGATTTCTATTATAGGTTTCATCACATATAATGTGAAAATATTTTTCCATTTATTTTCACATATACAAACAGGATGGAATTATTGTTTGATACAACAATCCACCATGTCACATGATGATCTCAAATCATCTAATAATTTTCCTAGAAATTGAAAATATTTGAATAATGGATTTCTCATATATTATTTTCAATGTTAATTACATCTAAACAATGACATAACAAAATGGTTGACTGATAAGGACACTCCGTGAAGATACGTTTCTTCTTTCAATTGTAATTTTGTTTATAGGAACCATTCTTCATCTTTCTTGATTTCATTTCTCCCTTCCCAAATGAAAGAAATAACATCTTGAAATCATTAAGAAGATTAGTTGAAGACATAGAGTAATGGGTATTTTTATCCTCTATGGTATTTTCAAATCTTCGATGATTAATCTTATATGGATGGTCCATTGGGAAGAACCATCAATTTCCTCTAAAATTGATACTATAGTGATATTTAAGTCTTATGGATCATTTATTTTTTATAAAAAAATGGTAATATTAGTTTTCCCTTCATGATCCTTCTGGATATCTTTGCATAATATTGAAAATAATTTTTCATTCACATAATCACAACACACATTTGAAATATGTCCTTAAAACACCCATTTTATATCTGTACACCCATATTCCCAATATGTCTCAACTCTTTTATTAAATGATATAAGTTTCATCTTTATCATTACTAGGATAAGAAGTTCCAAATATGAGTATTCTTTTGAAAGAGAATGGTTTTTTTAAAGAAATCCATGGAAGAAGGTTATAAATTCATATAAAAACAAGCCATGTGTTGTACAATGTAAGAATACTCCCAAATAGATTATATATGTCACATAAAAGACGGAATATTACATTATAAAATTCATCAAAAAATAGCACACAACGAATCAAATTTATTCCATTAAAATCCATCAGTAGGACAAACCAAATAATCATTATCCTTTTTTATCATGGTGTCATTCCATCACATTTTTTTTGATATTTCAGTAAATGTGAAAGTATTATTGATTTTTGGTATCAATGAAAAGTTACAAATTATTTTTTGGAACATGATATGGTGTTCCATAATCATTTAGATTCCATCCGGAGGTTCCTTTATTTATACAATCATTTCATTCATCATTTTCCTTTTAAACTATGATAGAATCTTTCAAGAAAGCATGAATTTTGTTTTTTTAATATCCATGTTCCTCACCTTACATCCATTCCATATAATGGTTTGATGGAATATACGCATCACCTAGAAGTAATAACTTCAAAAATATTTAAATATAATCAATGAATGTATTATAAAACCCATTGATTTTTTTCTCTTGATATACTCTATTTAAAAAATCTATCTTTGTAATTTTACACCAATATTGATAAACTAGAGTTGTGGAATCATCATGAAATTTTTTCAGCCCATCAAAATCATCATTTACATTACATGGTTCTTGGGTGCTCGTGTCAAATTATTCTTGGGTTAACATACCTTATTTCACTTGATGATTAATAAATAAAAACTAGTGATCAAGTAAATTCTCTTATCCATCCCTCTTATTTGGGTATTTTAAATTTTAAGATTGTATAACCTCCCCATGTTGATACGAAACATAGTATTTTATTTTATAAAAAATATTTTTATATATTTTATATAACTTCTTCATGACTCAAAAAAGGTCTTACTACCCAATTATAACATGGGTTGTGTATGTGATCACTATATCAAGCATTATTAAAAGAAAAAACTAAAAAAACTCAAACATATTTTGAAAATCGCAGGAGATCTAATCAGTTTTGTATATCTAACTTCTATAAATTAGGAATAAAATTTATATGTAATGTCGTAAAATCATGGAAATAATATTGAAGTAAAATTGAGAATATATTTATGGAAATGATAATTGTCAACTTTATATGAAACCATAACTAACACACTAGTCTATATGAGAATCATAATATGAAAGATAGAAATACTATATATAAAACAAAATACTATATATATAAAACCATGACATTGAATTCAATTATTTCAATGATTAATAATATTCCAATTCTATCAATGGTAAGGGGGTTAATATTGATAATGAGCCTTATGGAATATAAATTAATAGAAGTGTTATTTAAATGATATGTAATTGAGTGAATAAATTTTTTATCCATAAAGGACCTTCAGATATGTGCCTAATCGACTCTACAAATCAATATTTTCTTGTATAGTTTCATTTGATTAGGTTTATTTTAATCGCTATTAATTCAATTCAAAAAGGTTCATTTAAATTCAATTTTAGTCAGGATAGGATATTTATATTTTTATTGATTTAGTTTAGTTTGATTTAGTTGGGGATATGTATCTTTAGTTCAATTGTATATGGGTTTATAAAGATTAATTTTTTAAATTTGGGATTGTTTAATTCAATTTCGGTTAGTTTTGTTCAAATATGTTATATATTTTTTCCAATAAATTCTATTTGGGTTTGTTTGGTGTTTTTGGATATGGTGTGGTTCAATTGTTTACAGCTTGGTTCTATCAATGTTAGATAATTTTGGATTGGTTTAGTTAAAATATTTTCCTTTCTAGTTTTATTTCTCAGGTTGGTTTAGTTTAAATATATAATATATCATTTAGTTTTTTTAGGTTCAAATTTGAAAATTTTAATATATTTTATTCAATTTTTATTTATACTACTCAATTTTTTAATGTTATAATAAGTTGATTTTGTTTTGTTTTAATATAGTTTGTTATGTTTGGGTTTTTGGTTTGTTTTGGGGTGGGTTTGGATAATTAAAAATATTTTTTATAATTGGTTCTATATTATCAATTAGATTCAGATCAGTTTCGGTAAGTTCTGTATTTTTATGAATAATTTATTTTTGGTCAATTTAGTTTGGTTATTTTTGGTTCATTATTTGTTTGGTTTGGTGAATGAATATTAAGTTATTATTTAAATTTGATCAAGTCAGTTCATTTTTCATCATTAATATATAATTTATTTTATTTAGGTTCAATTTTGTTAATTTTTTTTATTTTAGTTAATTTTGTTAAAGTATAGTTTAGTTCATGTCTACTATGTTATACATGGGTTAGATCAAGTAAATTAAATTCCATTTACTTAGTTTGGTCATGTTTTATTAGTTATGATATATATAGGATTTGTTAGCTTGATTAGGTTTCAATGTATAATGGGTTTATTGGTATAGTTAATTTATTTTCAAGTCTAGTTTGGTCTATTTTTACTATTACATTTTCGTAAGTTCTGACCAATTCTTTTCAATATAGTTAATTTAGTGTTAAATTAGGTCTTCATGGTACATTTTACTTTTTTTTAATGAATTTTTTTCTATTTTTTCATTTATATAATATAAATCCACGTAAATATGTTAGTGTTTGGTAAAGAGTTAATTTTTATCCATTTATAAAAAATTGAATTTGATTTATTTGGGTAATGTAAACTCAATATAATAAAGATTGGGTTGGTCTAAATCATTTATATTCATGTAGGTGTGGTTCTGATTTTTTTAGATTTGATAAGTTCAATGTAGAATTGGTCAGTTTGAGTTAGTTTGGTTGTATGTTATTGTTTTTGTGATAAGTTATATAATGAGTATTTGTATACAATAATATGAGGTTGTATTATATATTACTGTTAAGGGTTTGGTTAGGTCTTGATTTCTATTTAATTTATAAATTAATGTGATGTGTTTAGTAGATAATTTAATTTATTATTCATTTTTTTGAACAATTCTCAAAATTGGATTGGGCGGGGAGATGGATTATATTATGGAAATCGTTTTTGGTTAGAATATTTCACAGAATAGACTATGTGTTATATATATAAATAACATCTAGATTCATTTTAAGGGGTTTTATGGAGTAATATTTATTTTGTGGAGGATTTCAAATGTAAGGAGTTATGAGTAGGTATTTAGAACTATTAGTATCATGTATTATTAAAAATGTATTATATTATTATACTAGAAGTATCTTTAAAGGTTAATGTCTCATTTTTATTGAGTGACATAGATGAAAGAAGGTTTAGAAGAGATAACATAGAATAATAACTAATTCACATATATCACATATACCATTGGAATAGGTTATCATTCAAAAACGGATTCAACTATAAATCATGATATAAAACTCCCAAGAATCTACATTTTTCATTCAATACCCCAGGATCACATTTATATAGTTGAGATAAGAAAATAAATCAATAAAATATTTAAATACTCCCTAGTTAAATAATATATCATGTCACCTTTATAAAATCACTGACTACATGAGAAATCTTAAAAGCCCATGTATTTTATCAGTGTTGAAAAAGATCTTATAAAGGGGTCATTTATCGGTGCTAAAAAATAGCTAATAAATTAGTACTTTATAAATGCTCTAAGTAGTGAATATATATATTCCATTTATGAGTGATTTTAAAAGAGATGATAAAAGTAAATATTAGAGTGTGAAATAATAGCACACTATCGCACCACTATAATGTGTTGCAACAGCACTCCGCATCATTAGAAGCACCAAAAACACACTAGATATCATGAAAAACAAGTACTAATACAAAAATTAAATTAAATGCAATTTTAAAACACAAATAAAATAAAAAAACTATATTATGAACATTACAAACATTTATTTATCCAATTACATAAATAAAAATTATTACATAAATTCAAAAAAATCAATGTCCCTTTGTATTTTAATCTTGACCTGACTCATGATATTGCTGAAAAAACAACCCCCTATTAGAGAAAAATAATGCACCTATATAAGATAACTAATCTTATGTTTCTAATAATATAAATAATTAAATTTATTGAAAGTTCTAATTTTAATAAAATTGATGTTAATTTTAAATAAAAATATGCACTTGGAATCATAACAGTCACATCATATGTTAGAATAAAGTAAATCCAATTCCAAAATGTCTCAAATGACTTGAAGATAATTTTTCTTAAGTATAAATACAATGTGATAGTATTTCATTACTTTTAGTGTGTCAATTGCCTTTTTTATAAATTCAATTATAAACTAGAAACACAATATTTGAACTCATTCTAATCACATCGTATATCAGTTATATGTGAAACTGATTCCCAAATATACTAATGAAACATTGTACTAAATTATGAAAAAAATACCTGCACATTTGATTAGTTTTTAGTGAGTGACTATATTTGAAATAAAATATCGATTTTAAATTCATAACTAAGACATTAAATTATATCGGCCACATCATGTGTTGTATTGAGGAGTGACCAATTCCTATATGTCACAAATTACTTATGGATAGTTTTTAAAAAGTATTATAACATATAAACTATTTTTCATTATATTTAGTGGGTTAGTTGTCCATTTTACTAAAATTGATGTCAATTTTAAATAAAAAGAAGTACTTTTAGTCATATCGATAACATTGTTGGTTGGTTTGAGGTTTTGTTGATTCTTACACACCCAAAATTACTTCTAAATCCTTTTACAAAAGTATTAATACAATATGAATGTATTTTATTGACTTTTAGTATTTTAGTTGTCTTTTTACTAAATTGTCATTTTAAAATGGAAATATGCACTTTGACTCATTCAAATGACATCATGTATCAGTATCACATGATATCGATTCCAACACATCAAAAATGTGTTATGAATCATTGTTATAAATTTTCATAAAATTTGTGAACGTTTGATTGGATTTTTGTGAGTGACACTTTTTGAAATAAAATGATGCTTTTAAACTAAATATTGACACTTTGATTATAATTTATATATAGTATAATAAATATATTCATTTTTATCCAAAATTATTTAATTAAAAAATTTGTAATATTTTTTTCAAAAAAAGCATTTTTATTTTTTTTAATTTTTTATTTAATTTTATTATTATCAGACCAGTATCATCTATAAAATGCACTCATAAAGGAATCCTTTAAGAGCACTAAAAATATATCCCTGATGAAGGCTAACATTTTTCTGAGATAAAAAGAAAGCATCAAATAAAGTAACCCTTTATCATAGCTAAAGATAAAGGGTTGATTATGGGTACCCTTTATCGGCACTAAAAATAAAGTGATTATTAAGTGATAAATTTATCTGCACTATTTTATAGAATTTATGAATAATAGTACTGTAAAACTACGGTTTTGTTGTAGTGTTTATCTAAATCCAACTATCTATTTTATAGATTTTTTTCCTCCCAAGGAATATAGTGTGTATGAAACCCATGAAATTTTATCTAATGGTTCATATAGGTAACATCCCGTTATTTTTTAGGGATATAATATAAATATAAATGTTGGGCCTCAGGTTTTATGCTTTATGTAAGGGTTCATATAGGTAATATCCCTTTATTTACCCATATTTTCTTTCACACCAATGTTCAAATCAAATAACATTTTCAAATTTTTTGAAACATGGTTTAGTGTATATACTGTTTTTTACAGTTCATATCTCCAAAATGATAATGTGAGACTTTCATGACTCATCATTTACCTCACCATGAAGAACAAGAAGTGATTTCTCCTTTACCAAACACCATTATATTTTGGTGTGTATGGACAAATGAGTTGGGAAAGATTATTAAAATCTTGTCGATATTAAATTAAATCTTGGTTCAGATATTACAAATATGAATTTTGATAATGGTTTTTTATTAAAATATCATTTCTCAACTACATAATTAATATATTTCAAATTATCAAAAGAATCTAACTATTATTTCTTTAGGTATACATAACTATATTTTGAAAAATATTCATTAAACGTAATGAAGCATGTGTATCCACCCCTTGCATATATACAAAATATTCTACACATATCTATAAATTTTATTCAAGTGACTATATGGCCCTTTCAACATTAGCAGAAAATAATTCATTTTTTATTTTACATTAAAAACAAGTGTGAGTAATACTGAGTGTCATTAGTTAATATAAATTTAAATTTACAACACAAGGAAATTTTGGACAATTTTTTTTCATTTACATAACCTTAATAGTGAAATAAAAATTTTGTATTCTATGAGTCATGTGAATTGATTTAGTTATCAATTCTTATTAATCATTATGTGTAATAAATCACAGAATGAAAATTACTAAAATGTTCCTCACAATAAAGTATGTTATATATATAATAGAATCAAAAAAAAATCCCAAATTTTAAAACTAATCCATTTTTTATTAAGACCAATCATAAAAAAATTGTTTTTAGTCACATATGATACCTCATAATAATTAATTAAGAGATAAATCATTTTCGTTAGATGTAATTTGGGTTAATTTCCAATATCCATAATAGCATGATAGCCTCCATTGGCTACTCATAGATAAACATCATATTGGGATAATATTTAAATTATGCTTAGTTCCTACATTTGGATACATATGTGAGAACCAAATGATATATCTAATACCCAATTTGTATAAATTTACTAATATCTCCTGAAAATGAATGCATAGAAATATTCACTTTTCCTATTTGATTGGGAAAATTTATTCTTCCATTATCCCATATTGTAGCATGAAAAGTATTCAACATATTATTCCCTTTCATTCCTTGTGATTCTTCTTCTCCTTATCATGCGTTCCATAGATACCTTATACAATGAATTATTTTTAGGGTATTTCTATTTTACCTTCAACATTTTCATTATAATAATAGAATTATTTTCATTATTCCTGACATTATCTACATAGAAAAACAATGTATGGAGTTCTGGGAAAGAGTTAATTTCTTCCACATTATAATTTACAAGAAAATGAGATAATCCCTAATGGATTAAGGAATGTATGATATCAATTCACAATTAATAGGGTATTTTAATACCTATAATTTATTGGTGGTTAATGTATACAAAAAAATTACATTGAGAGGTCCATTGGTTCTTCCTTATCCAATTTTTATCATGAAGGGAACTTTGGAAATCTCAAATTTTTCATGTTTGTCTCTCTCGTGATAAATATCATAGAGATGTTGAACACTCTATAGGTATCCATATTATCATAAAACTTCATGAGTTCATTCTAAATGGATGAAAATTTCAATCATTGATTATATATTATATCATTTAATTATTTATTACAGACATGAAACTCATCATCACTTGATTCCTTAGTTGGAATATCAGAAATTATAGAATATTACACTTAAATATTCTATTTTCATATAAGTAAAATTCATAATATACTTCACCATTCCATAAATTTACATCTAGTTAAGTGGATACCTTTCCCTAAAATTGTTCCTAAATATAAAAAAGTTTCATTTTACTATAAAAATATAAAATCTTATTATTAGTACTACTCATTATTACAATAATTTATGCTGTAAAATAATTAAATTTATTATTACTCTCCCACTATTTAACCAAGTCGTAATAACACTCTCTATTTGAATCATAATTCCTTCTCTATTGGGCATTCTAGAAGCTGATACCAATATCTTCATTATCATAACCAACGAAAGGTATTGGTTGATTAGAAATTGGTATTTAAGAAGTTTTTCATTCACACTATAGGCTTGTAGTAACAAGATAGGTGGATTTGATTTTCAGTTCCAAAAATTTATATTTTTGTCTTCATTATATTTTAATATTATATATAAAAAATATATCATGGGGTACTATTATTTACGTCAACATGGGAAATTCATCTCAAAATAATCATTAGAACCATAGGAAAAAGTATGTTTCTACAAAGGGATAGTCAAACACTTAATTATATTATTTTATTCTAATTCTAATAATTTATGGAATATTGAATTAATATTACCTTGAGATATTGTGTATATTATGTATTAAAATTCCAATTTTATCTATTTAAATATCTTGTTAATATAAATTGAAATATAATTAATTGATTAATCTTGTTTTGAAAAAATATTTACACATAATGATTTTATTTTAATTCAATTATTGAATATTCATCCATTTATTTATGTGATCCTGTTCTAACATTTGAAAAAAATAAATCATGCAATATAATGATATAAAGTAAATAATATTTTCACATAATCTTGATTATCAATAAATTGTTTGTCTATTGATAGGAAAATAAACAAACTACAGGCTAATAGGGAAAGAAAACTCCCAGAGTCGGTCTAGGATCATGTTTTATCATTCCAGTAAACCAGATCAGTGTACATCCTTTCATTGGCTAACATTTTCTATATCTTGAACCATATATATGTTCCTAGGAAGATCATTTACATATGATTTTATCTCACACAAAAGTGTGGGGTACTAGAGGATTGGTTAAGAGTGAATATATAAAAATTTCTACAAACATGAACATAAAATATAGTGAGATGAGACAAATGCCACCTTGTTATCTTAATATTAAATGTTAAAAAACCAATCAATACTATTAAATTAAATTAAATAGTCACATACCTTGGTCAATATAAACTCGTGATCAGTAAAGTTCACGAAATGATTATGAATTTAAAATAATTCTATATCATTCATTTTCATTCATTCTTTATTAATACGAGATAGATGAAAATTAATAAATAAATTAACTATTTAATTTAATAAAGTCATTCATTAAACCCAATAGTGATTTCTCAAGACCCACACTCCCAAATTTGATGTTATAAACATATTAATATCATGTTATATTTGATTCTAATAACATGTGACAAAAACATAACAATTACATAAATTCATATAGATTTAATAACATCACAAGATCTTTTTAGGTAAACATCTCTAGAATATTATGAAAACTGATACATATCAATGTCATATTTTTTCATTCCAGTTGCATTTTCTCACAAAAAATGTCTCTAAATGCATCATCATTACCACACTAAAATTATCATCATAAATATACTAATTTATATTAATTCTTATTATCCCCATTAAATACAATTTAAAACACAAAGATATCATAAAAACTGTTGTAGGGTTTTTTTCAATGTATGAATAATTTAAAACATTTAAACCAATATGAGAAGAATAATTTGACTTTTCTATTTAAATACTAAAATTATTGACAATTAATTAAATAATCCATTAAACATTAAATATAATTTTCACATTAAAATGGTATATAATACAATTTAATAAATAAAAATAAATAAATAAATGTTTCTTAAATTTTATTGTTAGAGATATGAAAATATTATAGTAAAACATTATTTTTTTAAACATTTAATTTCAAAAATACAGTGTAATATTTTTAACAATTCAAAACCATTATCATTGCAATTATTTAAAATGAATTATTTTTCAAACAAAAAACATATTTTTAATAAATAAATTAGTTTCATTAATACTTATTACAAGAATATAGAAATAATAATATAATCTTATGGAACTAAATGAATCATCATTGATAATGTAATCCCATAACCAAGTAATTCCAATATTCTCTTAGTGGTAACATATATTTGTTAACTATGTCACTTCAATGGAGTATCTTATTAAAAGTCAAACCTATATGGTTCATAGAAGTAACATAGCATAGGATCTGTTTGTTCACTTTACAAGAGTAACTTATAAAATGTTATTTCTATTAAATTTATAGTATTAACTTAAAATTACATTACTATGTCCACTTTATTGGAGTAACTTATAATCAGTTAAATCCACACACTTTATAGAAGTAAACAATCTTAAGTTATCTCCATCAACACTGACCAAAGAATGGTATTACTTTAATAGAAAAACTTGTTATATAATTTCCATAGTACCATTAGGATTTAGTTTCACTCACCATTCCCACATTCATCAATAAATCATGTGAATAAAACAATAAATTTATATATGTGATATCTTAATCTTTTATTCATTTTTTAATAAATTAATATATTTCAAATTTCATCATAAATTTAATAATATAATTTCTAAACATGAGAATTTAAAAAAACTATGAAAATTAATTAACACAATAAATTATTATCATGTTTATGAAATTTAATTTAAAAATTATCATAAAATAAATAAGAAAAATAATTTAAAATAAATCCATACACGAAAAATTATTTGAGTAGAAAACAAAAAACTTTTATAATAATAATTATTTTTTGGAATAAAGGATTTTTAAAAAATATATATGTTTCAAAGAAATAAAAATATGTTTTTGTATTGAAATTTCATTGAAAAAGATATTTGAAAATTAACCCATATAGAGGGTTCTTCCAAACTAATTATTTTTTAGAAAATAAAATTCTGAAAAAGACTCTTCGACTAAAAAATTAATTTTATAAATAAATATTAAAGTCACCATGTCTTTGAAAATTTGATTTAATAAATGTGAGGCTTATAAAATAATTTTTTAATAGTAGATTTTATTTCAAAAACCAATGGTTCAAAAAAAGTTTCTCGATTTTAAATCATATTATAACAAGTTGATAAATTCTTAATAAATAGAAAATAGAAAATTTAAAACAACAAACATGCCAATAAAAACAAAAATTACTCCTATGAAATAACCCATTATAGATATTCTTCCAAATAATATACTCTATCTTTTTAAATACATTTCTCATAACTAGAGAAAAATTAATAAGGGTAACTCTCGGGATCTAATAAGAACTTGGATATATCCTCTCCCAAGGGGATGGATAACCTTTTATAGTTAATGATTAATTGTTTTTTATTAATAAAATATTACTAAATAATTGAAATATGAAATATTTATTATGAAATGGACCATAGAAATAGATTTCAATATACCATACTACTTATGTTAGATGGCCTGATAAGATCTAATTTACATTAATGTTAACATTATGGTTGTAAAGGTTTTTCTAAAATGTTGTTCATGGTATTTTCATGATCTCGCGATTTTAAAATTTTATACAACTGAGGTTTTAAATTTATACTACAAAACTCAGTTATCACTTATGGTTATTATAATATGATGCATACTATTTACAAAATTATTTTATCTCTTATTCAAGTTTCACTACTCCCTCTCGAGCATATGAATATTATCCACTGATACATTCACTTTTCCCTGCACATATCACATCATTTAACCTTTAAAAATATATTCCAATCACATATCTAAACATACATGTTAATCTGAAAACAACACTCGACTAATTAACTAAAAACATACATTTTATTGTTGGGAAAAAACACACAAGGCTTCTCCCAACTCAAGGATGGAGGAAATGATGCGGGCCAAGGAAATATACCTTCAGAATAATTATATATCTATATGGTAAACACCAACAACCATTAAAAATGCTAATATAATCTCTAATATTCCCTTTTTTGAATGGTTCATTAGCCGTAAAATTCCATTCTCTTCTGGTGTGGGTAATATGAACACCCTTGCTGAAACAAAATCAATACTTTTTGATAAAGTATGCCAACTCCCATGGAGATATATCCTTTACATGAAATAAAAAAACCATATTAGTGGAATGTAACATTAATTATATAATATTAATACTATAGAGCCTATATATCATTTGAATATGGATCATTTATCTTACCTCTTCTCCGACAGAATTATCTTTCGCATAAAAATAATTTAATCCAAGAATAACTAAACCCAGATTATACCTCATCTATCATCAACCTTCCATTAATATTGATTTTATGGAACCATCTATGTTTAGTTTTACCCCCATTATAGGTGCCTCCCATTTGAACCATATACCCAGACTATAACGACCACCTTCCACATTGAAGTAAAGCCTTGGTAAAAATTTGATAACATTTTATATGATAACCAAACATTGATTAAAACACCCAATTCTACCAAAATGTACTTCACCTAGTCATAATGGAATAGAATGGATAATCTTGTAAAATATATATCCCTATTCTACGCTTCCCAAAGAGATTCACACATAGGGGAATAGGTCAATGTTCGAATCATCATCGCTAATCATTATAGGATAACACCCAAAAATGATGCCTCTGTGGTATCTTATATTTTATCCCCAAGACTAAAATTTTCTTACCATGACATATGAAATTACATATCCCCATTTCCTAATCAAATTAAAAAAATAATTGAAAAGTTTATTATTAATATAGCATAGAATAAAACTCAAATCAAGAAGCCAATACCACCCCATTCATCAATAAATTCATATATTTGGGGACTAAAAGATTCCACATCATCCACGGTTGAATGTTCATATTTCTTAGATTCTCTTTGAACCATACATTTGATTTCAAGAAAACCATACTAATTCTAGAATAAATAATGTATATAATATCACTACTAATTAAATCCCATTAATTTCATTCCTAATAAAATACACATTTATTGTTCATCTACTAGATAAATATTCTTATAGATATTCTTATTATCATGATTAAGAATGAATTTGAAAAAACTCATAATCCTAGTTTCCTCACAGAACAAAATGATTGGAGTTGGAAACCCCTTAAAAATAATTATTCCCAAGACTATTTCTTCTAAAAAATATTATAATCCCAACGACCAATAACCCATTGCGTTTTGTCCTTCAGCTCCTCCAAATAAGTCATAATAGATCTCGCATGGTCTAGTAGTCTTCTTGTTCTCATGGTCTACACCTTCCATTATTCTATATATATATATCAAACAAATATCCCATAAGTATTTATATTCATTGAAATTCCATTCCATTTTTTAATACATTTCATGCATGGTTTCTTAAACATTACAATGACATATACCACCATCATCAATCAGTCTTTTCAGTCCCTTCCAAAATTCCCAATGTCATCATCCAATCTTATTCACATCCCATAAAAATGTAATCATTAGGTTTTCTAATATGTTAATTTTCCACTTCATATGTTTGATAATAGAAATAAAATTAATTGGAACTGATGTACGGACATTTTTTATCATTGTAATTAATTTACCAAACCAGTGGAATTTACTCTTCCAATTCCACATCCTCCCAATGACCTGATATCTGATCCCATCAAATAATTCCTTTTGATTCTACCATTATTAATTGGGGATCAAGGATACATTATTGGGATTTTATGGATTCAATATGTTGTTTATTTAATTATATAGTTTTTAATTCATGAACATTTATTTGACATAATCACACTGCACTTCCTGTGATTGAAAAACTGCACAATCAAATTTCATTATATAGTCATGATTTTTAGAATCCCAATAATTTAACTTTTCCTTCCACTGATAATAAAATATCTTATCCCAGTGATCATTAGGTGAGAAAACATTCCAATCCTAGACCTTTTTCCAAATATAATAACCCTCCCTTCCTCCAGGATTATTTTTTTTCTTATAACCACCTCCTGAGACAAAATAAAGTTGACGGGAGACAATGGGTCACCTTGCCGTATACCACGTGCATATTTGATGAAGCCAAAAAACCTTATCTTAAGGTATATTTGATGTCATGAGGAATCCTACATTTTAAATCACTTATAAAAAACATTAATGAATGACAAATTTTCTCATTGTTTTAATAAAAAAAACTATATTTAAACGTACATAAGTCATTCCCATATCCACCATGATGATAAAATGGATCCAAACACACATCATTAATTATGGATAGTCATTCATTTCATTATAGAATAAATTGAAGACCACTACAAGGGAATCTGGATTTGATAAACAAATATTTATAAATGTTTTTCTCTTTCCCAAGGATTATCAACAATATAATCATGAAACGAGATGTAATTACATTGCTCAAAATAAAATATATTCCTATATAAGTGCATCAGTTGATGTTCGTATGTGGTTTGGATTAAAAGGGTTTATAAATTTCTCTTTCCTTGTTTGTGTCATGTTCCCATCTAAATATCATCATTCATACTATTGATTGATCCACATTGATGTATAACATGTGTGTGTGTGTATGAATATATCATTTATGAAACTATCACAAAACATGAGGAGGAAAATGAAATACTCTAAGATGTTTTAAATAGAATAACCAAGTGTTTTTAAAGACATTAATATTACCTATTTTATGTTATCCTACATAATTAATTCAACCAACCATGATCTCTTTTATATATGATGATTTCACTTTCCAAATCATTAAATCCTATAGGAATCCAGTACTCTCAATTATCATCCTTCGTCAACAGATATATGGAGTGTCTAATTAGCCTTTTATCCTTCGCAATCTAGTCAATTTGAAAATTACTCTTCATGTGTTCACTATGTCTAACCTATGCACCACTATGGTCGGTATTTGGAATCTTATCGCTTATTAATTATAGATTGTCCCTTTATATGGTTCATTGTTTGGGTTGTCGTAGCTTAATGAATTGAATATTTTTATGACTTTGAAAAATAATTCCTACCACGTATGAGAACACTATTCGATAATAAACATTATTTTAATAATAATTTATATAATTATCATATTCAAATTAATATAATTTCTAATAATTATCTCATTCCTTACATTAAATTCAAATTAATATCTTACTTAATGTTATATTTATATTTCAAAAACCCATATTATATTAGTTAAATTGATAATTACTATATATTCATTTATAAATAATATAATTCTCTATTAACTATATTATATTTACTTATTTCTAACTAATACTTGATATAACATAATATTTTAATTTCTTGATAAATATTGTTATTAAAATTTATATTTATCATTTAGAATCATTTATAACTAAATAATTCCAAATTATTAAAAATTTATTTTATTAACTTATTTCTCATAGGATTATAAAAATAATATTATAACGAAAAATAAATATAACTATTGAAATTACAACATATTAGGAATAAATTCATGTTTAATAAAGATTTATTTATGTATTTTTCTTTAAAAGATAAATATAAATATAGTAATTGTATTACCTTTATAAAATGAAGCCATTAAATTAATTTATTCCATTCTAATTATATTTTCAGAAATTAATATTCGAAAATGTACTTCATGATAAAATATATATCATATTTTTTATTTATTAAACAATAAAATAATTAAATGCATGTATATATGAAAAACTTGAGATAATAAATTATACCCCCATATAAAAAAATTATATCCTTGAAATTATAATTATCTTTGAAAAAATAATTTTTTTATTTCAATAAATCACATAAAAGATAATATTTTCCTTAATTATAATATCTTAGTGTTCCTTAAAGATATCATTTTTAGAAAAATAATATGAAATAAAACAGTGAAAAATATTAACCTTATAAAAGAATACATAGATTATTTTTCTTCCCCTAAATTTGAAATAATAAAACCCTGAAAGGAAAATATAATCCCACCATATATCTAAATTTATTTATATAGATAAACATAATCATTATACAAATAAAATTCATTCACACAAAATATTATCTCCAAGTTCCTTATAACTTTAAACAGTATCAAGATAATAACATTCTAACTTTGAATTCATCTAAATATTTTATTTGATACTAAGCGTGATGCCCCTATATGTACAATCTCAGATCAGGTTCTCAAAACATATTATTTAAATACTAGATTTGGATCCAATCTTTGGTTATAAAAGCATAACAACTATATAAATTCAAATTAGATCACTACACACCCAATAACTTTTGAGGTTCAAATATTTATAGAATTAGGAAAACAGATACATACCAAACCCTTATTTTGTCTTTACCAAATAAATTATATCACTAAGAAAACACTCCAATTCCTATATATTGACTAAAAAGAACACATCCTCAAAATAATAATAATTGATCTGGCACATACCTAGCCATCTGTATATAATTTAAAATATATGGTGGGAATAAAATGAATAATAATTCTTTTTTAAAATCATGGAAACAATTCAATCATTGAAACATATATGAAAAACCTTCATTCAAGTTGTATTTTTCAGTATTAAAAACATTATAATTTTATAAAATATTTCTCTGAAGATGAGATAACCTTGTCACACTAAAATGATATATATATAATTTAACTAAACCGACATAAAAAATGTGAAATAGTTTTATTGAAACATTAATTAAATAGATATGAATGTAAACCATCATTTAAAAAAAATAGATTTTTAAAAAACCGTTTTTTTTATAAAATTAAAATATTATGGATCAAACTTCCCATTTTCCCTCAAACAACTTCTTTTTATAAAATCCAATAATATTCAATAAAACTATTTTAAATCCTATAGAAATCATAATGTGAACATGACATGATAAATTGGTCATTAATTCTAATAGAATAACAATAAAAATTTATAATATTATGTTAAGAGAATATTATATCAATTAACAATATCACTTAATATGAGTAACTTATAAAATTTTAACTCCATCTACCTAATAAGAGTAACATATCACAAGTTAACCCTATACACTTCACAGAATTAACTTATAATTAGTTAACACTATCCTTTTCATATGAGTAACATATAATCATTTTACTATGTCCAATTAACAAGATTAATTTATAATCAATTAATTTTATCCTATTCATAGGATTAACAGATAATTAAATTGATTTTACGCATCATAGGAGTAACTTATCACAGGTTACCTGTATCCATATTACCCAATGCATTGGAGGGATTTATAAGAGCCAACTATCATATAATTGTTAAATTGACATAAGGTTTTGGGACACTCCCCCTCTATACATTCATCAATAATTCCAAAGAATCATATATTAAATTAATACATTTGATAGCTTTAACTTTTCTTCATTTGTAAATAAAAACATATAATTAATTTTATTTTTCATCAAAAATACAATATAATCATCCATACACATCACAATTTTAAAATCAATCCCTAAAAGGGATTTCTATAAGTAAATTCAAAGAATGTATATTAAAATTCAATTAAATTTTTTTATAAAATATATTTAAAATAATATTTAAAATCCATCGAGAAAATAAAATAAAATTTAGTATAAAGCATGGAATTTTGGATATAATATTTAAGAATATGATTAGGGAATAATGTCTTTAAAAAAATTAATTGTTATATAGATAAACTAGTGTGGTTTCATATTGAAACATCTTTGAAATTGGTATTTTAATACTAACCAACAATGTGTGTTATTCAAAAAAATAATTTTTTCCAAAAAATATATCAAGAAGGAGAATCCTTTAATAAAAAAATAATTTGTGAAATAATTTTCAATCAAATTACCTTTAAAAATATTAGTTAAATGCCCTAAATCACTAAAAATAATTTTATTTGAGGAACCTTTTTTTAATTTTTTCCTTCAACTAAATATTTTTTCATTGGAAATACATGTAAAGATATAGATTAATGCATGATTCATTAAAAAAACATTAAGACACCCCTTTATGTTTACAAACAAAACAACTTATATGCAGTTACCTTCTTTGGAGATAGAATTCTCTAGAACATACTCTATCTTTATCACTAATTTTTTAAATGTTATATTTAATGTAATAAAGGTATATCTATGGATCTTTGTAATAGTTGGATATGTCCAATATTAAATAGACAACTCACCTTATTATGTATGACCTTAAATTGCATGTTTGTATTTATATATTACAAAATTATTAAAACATAATAGATTAAGAATGCTTTTTATTCTGCTAATAGAATATTTTTTAAATAATTGATCATATTTTTTTTCATAATCACACCATTCCACACATAAAAAATGTATTGGCTTTAATATTATCATAAAATACTTGATTACCACTTGTCATTCTTCTAATGTGATGAAAACTATTTATTAATTTATTTTATCTTATAGTCTCATTAAACTCTTCCCTCCCAATCATGTGAATACTATCCACCTATATTTCACTATGAACATCACATATCATATTATTTAACCCTGTAAAATATTATCTAGTCTTATTCCTAAACATATATGTCTACATAAAAACAACACTCAAGATATTTCTCCTACCCTACCCAACCTGATATTATAATTTCCCATAAAAAATTCTATAAAATCCAAAAACACAACATTGAATGTGGATTCATTTTTATTATATTATAGAAAATATGGAGTATAGTTTCCATGGATTTCATATTTGATGAACACAACTTAGAAAATGATATTATCCATTATTGATCTTTTTAAAAACAATCTACATGAAAAATGATGAATTTTGGTTTCCCAAAATAAAACATATTCACACACACATATATATCCTTCGATACTTTAGTATGTTTTCACATGGTTTAGAAAAATAGGCTTCACAATTTTTATCATCCTTATATATTTAATGTTATCATAGAAATATAAACTGGAATGATTTGGAGTGAAATCCTTTAAAGTATTATATATATATATATATTCTAGAACAGTTTCAAACTTCTGGGAGGAAGATGATTAACATCATATTGTTTTAAATGGAACTCAATTTTCTTTGTTAATAATGAAAAAAATACCAATGATAAGTAATCCCATATTGGTTATTCAACCGACCATTCTCTCTATTATATATTTTTATTCCACTATCACAAGTTGTTAAAGAATACATTGGTTTTTTTCTCTCCATTATCTTCTCATGATAACCCAATCGATCAGAATCTAAGAACATTTCCCCCTTCTAGTACTAAATCATTCACACTATTCTCATCATGCATACACTTAGTGTCACTAATGCACATTCATGGCTTGTCTTTGTTGTGCTGGCCCTTAAGCATTGTCGACTGTTTGTTGATATGGTTAGATTCTTGGGCTAGATTGGCTTATTGACTTGGAAATATTTTATCTGTGTCTTATAAAAACAATATCCAGTAGGTATAAGTAGAAAAATACATAATAAATGTTATTCTACTATTAAATTCAATAATTATAATTTTAAACATAATATAATCTTCTAATAGTTGTCTAATACCTCACATTCATTTTTTATGAATATTTCACATACTGTAATATTTATATTTCTCGTATAATATTATATTATTAGAATTTATAATTATAATATATTCATTGATAATTAATTTTTATTCTATTATAACTATCTTATATATATTTATTTCAAACTAATACATTATATTTCAAAATATATTTATTTTTTATTAAATATTGTTATTAAGAATTATATTAATCATTTACAATATTTTATCATCAAAAAATTACAAATCATTAAAACATAATTTTATTATCAAATTACCTATAGGTTAATATAAAAAATAATTTAATTACAATATAAATAAGTCTTTTTAAATTAGAACATAGATAGAATAATATCATTTAATATCATCACCAATTATTATTTTTTCTTAGAAAGATAAATATAGAAAGAGTTAAAGTAATACTATTATAACATGAATATTAAAAATTAATTAATTATAATATTAAGATGTTTATATAAATTTTTTTTTATGAAATGTATTTCATATAGAAATTAATATGATAGATTTTTTATATTGTGAAATAGCATGACTTATTTATAAAGGGAATGTATATATTAAAAACTCTTGATGTCATAAACTATACTAAATATTACCTTCCAGTATAGATTAAAATAAACTAAAAAATATTTTATTACTATTCTTATACATAATGACAAAGTGGTTTGTACCTATTAGAACAACCTATAATAATTCTTACCAGGGACAATGTTATTGGTTCTTTCTCTATAGGAAAGGGATGAATGCATTAATGAAATAGGAATACCTCATGTACGTAAAAGAATGTATCCACAGAAAGTCACTATAATATTTTTTAAACACCCATGAATTTCATGTAGGTCAACCATGAATATTCCAATTATGATCATATAAGCTATTCGCAATTCACAATTATGTGTTCCACTCATAAACCAAATCACATTCACCTTGGGAATTAGATTTACTTACATATAGAAACCTTGAGCATTTTATTTTTTGATGTTTTGGAAGATAAAGATATGTAATGAAGATATAGTCACCCTAATATTGTATCTAATTATTTAGAGACCTTCAGGAAGCTTATCTAACATAAAACCATGTTAAATAAAACAAAATATATGGTAAATGAGTTCATTAGTGTTTTATATTCAAAAAAACTTCAGGAGAAATCCCTTTCTATAACATTCATATGAAATAGTGTAAAAGACCTTTCCTATGTAATAAACTTGAGCATCATCCTTCCAAAAAAAAGTTTGGAGAACCTCTATAACTAGGGGAAGCTAAACCCATGTTCTACCACCATAAACATCCCCCACCTTATACCACTAGGTTGTCACTAATATCGATTATCAATTGGGAACAACCTCATCTTTTCCCTCTCTACTATGAAATAATGTTTTACCCTATCTAGGGAGAATCACTTTGTTTAAAATCATTAAGGAGGACTATTTTTATAATCTTAATTTTGGTGAAGGTCTTCTCTCACCCCAGTATCCCCGGGATGAATAATATTTCTCACCCTATTATCATTTTCTTGAATCTTTCTTCAAGATATACTATAACATTCCAGAACCCACATACATAGATCCATTTTGAAAAAATAATATTTAAATTTATAGATTTTATAATTATAAACATAACCCCATTTTAACCCTTCAAATTATATAAGATAAAAAAATTTGATCACATAAATACCAAAGTTAATTTTAAACTTAGATATTTATATTATTAGGAAAAACTCACACAGAACAACTTGGATACATAAAATTCTACATCATTTCCCACTATGTTTTCCACATCTTCTATCCTACATATGTATACCATTATTAAAACATTTTTTCACATGTTAAGGTCCCAGAAAACATAATAAGGGTGATATTAAATGATAATTAAGGTTAAATATATGAATTAATAATTAAATTTCATCAATGAGATTAATATCATACCAAGGGTATGATTTCATAATCAAAGTACATGGAAATGTAGTAAGATAATTCATAGCCTAAAAATATTGATAATAAATCATGATACCTGGAATAAATGATTAACATAAAAAAATATTCATAATAATTTATCAACCATGAATCATGGGAAACCAATATTTCAACAAAAGATCTTTTATAACTCATAACAAGAATCAATAAACAATATAGGTATCATGGGACACCAAATATTCAACATAGAATAATGTAATTGGATATTTACAAAACCTATTTGGAGAAATCTCTAGTCGATAAAATTTGTCAACTCTTAGGGTTAACATTCATCTAGTTAACTTAATATCATTACCTAATACATTGTAAGGATATAATGGGCCCATACATCCTTGGTTAATAACATAACAACTCATCATTGTTTTATAATGGGATCTCCCATAGTTTATTTATAATTAAACCACCTGTAAATCATCTGCACATATTTCCATGTAGTTTATATTGAAAAAAAATAAAATATTTTACTTTTGAATATAATAGTAATTGTTTTTCATCCATAGATTAATTTTCCCAAGGAAAATAAATGGGATCCCTGACAATATCATTGGAACAATCAAAATATGAAAAAATATTGAATCACTATGGTATTATTAAGAAATATCACGAATATAGAATAAATAAAATCAATATTTTTTTGTTTTTTAATTAATATAAGTATGATAGAAATTTCATCACAAATATTCTTGAGGAAAATTGACTTTCCACTCTGAAAATAAAATTTCAAATAACAAAATTTTTATAATATTAGGAGAACCATTTTCATTCAAATGAACTATGTTAAATTATAAATTATTCTAAAATTTATTTTATAGACTTCATAGTGGAAAGTTTCATTCATTCCATAATTTCAAAAACAGAGATTATGTTGACACATTCGATAAAAATTAACTTCTTTAAAAAATTACAACATTGTTAATTCTAAACATTTTTTAAAATTTAAAAATTTATAAAATAAAATAAAATATTAATAATAGTACTGATATCATTTAAATATGTAAAAACATAGATAAAGAGGCAAATGTTTTCTGACCAAACGAATAAAAATAAGGTGAACATTTTTAAAAAATATCAGAATAATTTGAAGTACCAAATAGGGAAAGATGGTACTAAAAAATAAAAAATGCATAGATAACTAGAGGATAAAGAAACTATACATTTATTTTACAATACAAATCATATAATTTTATTAATTTATATTCAATAACAAACAATCCAGATTTAAATGGGATTGAAACATACATTCCAAACCACTTTCTACTTTTTGAATCATAAGCACTTTGAAAGAATAAATTCCAATGAATATTTAAATATCATGAACTTAAGGAGATTTTGGATATAAAATTTAAAAGGTTTATTATATACACCACATAAAATAATATACATTTATAACATAAACATATGACCCAATAAAACATAATATGACACAAATAACCATGAAACATATCATAACATAATGTTTAGTATTAATCAATTGATGTATTAATTTTAATAAATGTAAATACAAAGAAATAATTATAAATACAAAATAATAAAAACATCATTTCAAAAATAACAATTTCAAAATAAATTCAATGAAAAAGTGATATAACCAAATCAATAAATATTTAATTAAGAATCCCTTATTTTTGAATTTGTGTCACCTCCCATCAATTGATCTTAAGGGCTTGGTATGAGAGGATTCCAATCACTCTAGTGGCTGGGTAGATGGGAAAAGATGTTTAGTGACATTTTTTGTTACTATTTTAAAAGAAAAACTGGATTTGAATTGCAATAACTCGGATTTCCCCAGGCCCTTCATTGGTGAAAATATTGTTTTTCAGTTTATCTGGGAGCTTTAGTGGCTTATTTCAAGAGTTCCCCAAATTTCTAATTTTTATGTCAGCATGTCGGAGCTTCGGTATGTCAATTCGTCAGAATGTCAGTGCATTTTCACGTCTGTGCTTTGATATCTATGAGTTAGGTGTGTCAGTATGGATGAGTCAGGTTCGTCTGTATCAGTGGGTAAGGGGTGTCAGCATCGATGTGTCAGGGGTGTCAGCAAAGATAATTCGAGGGTATCAGAATCGGTGACTTGAATGGGTTGGTAGGACATTGCATCAGTAGGTCATGCCGGTATCTCACCCGTTGGTGGTTTAGTGTCAGTGACTCACAAATTAAAGACTCATATGCAGTTTCCATGTTTTTCTATGTTTTCGTGTTTCACCCATATTATGTTTTATTTGATGTAAACCATGATTAATTCCTTCTTCTATAATTTTACACACATTTCAAAGGGTAATGATTTTATCATTTAATAACCTAATGTCCTGGGTGATTTGAGATACCCAAACCACATGATCTAGAATATGATCCCACAATAATAACTTTTAAAACCATTCTTCCTTTAAAATAGGATCTGACTCTTCAAATATGGGATCATCCATTCCTTGTTTGTTTTTTGTTTCCTTTTGGCACCCCTATATATTTCCACCACAGAGGAGTCATACGCCAATACTACAGCCCCTCCGGCTCCATTTTCTTAGAGGTTTTCCATGTAGCTCGCATGAAAACTCTTCTTGGTGTAAGGAGGAACATCGATCCATTAATCATATTATATGGATATATTATATCACTTTTTAATTGTGAAACATGCAAGGGTGGGTGTACTAGTTATTTATTATTAAGAATAGTTTCATAATTTTCTTAAAATGAGAAATAAATAATAAGTAAATTTTATCAAAAGATTATAGCGATAAATATTATAATGGGAAGAGAGTGGGTTTTTAGTTATAGATTTTTTTTGTTTTACATCATTGACTATTTTATGTATTTTTGTGTCTAAAATTCCTTCTGAAGATCATGTTATTTGATGGTTTTTTCTTGTTCACTAGTGATGTTCTATTTTCTTGTGATGCATTGATAATTGTTCGTAACATGAAAAACAGTTTAAACCACATACACCTAGTTAAATAAATTACTACCATAGGATCAAGCCTATTACGTTATCACCCTGGTTATAATTAATTGGAAATAAATAACCTCTTCTAGTTAAATATGAATATATACACATCATGTTAATAGGTGTGGCTGAGTGATGTATTCTGTGTTGTTTTGTAACATTGTTTGAGTTGTGTGGTGCTACTATTGGTATAACTGTTGTGCGTACAATGTTGGGCCAAGGAGTGGGCTCTGAGAGAAGGGTGTGGCATGAGATTATCAAAGGGATGGGATTTAGTGTATTTTTTCTGGGCTTTGTGTGTGGGGTGGTGCAGGTGGTGATTAGGATTCTAAGTCTAAGAGATTTATTGATTGTGTAATGGATGAACTTGGAGGAAGCTGAACATCCTTCATTATGATGTGGTCCTAGAGCGACATTGTGCAGTGGGACTGCTATGTGGATATGGAATTTTTGTGTAGTGGGACTACATTGGGAAATTATTTGGGTAGTCTGTATGAGGGACTAGGTTATGATAGATGGATTGAGCAGTATAGATTTTAAACATGATTTTCGGTAGTATAATGGTTACTATGTTTTTAGTTAACAAGACTAATTTCCTTATAAGGCATTTTCAGATGTTGTTCTTAGTAGTTTCCCGATAGTTCTAGAATAACTAATGTGTCTGAATGGCTTGAAGGAATTATTTTTTATTTAATTATAGATAATCCCCTTTTTAAGGGATTAAAGGGAACCCGTACATGACCCGTAGGCCCAAGCCACAAGGCCCGACATGACTCGCAATTAATGACCAGAAGGCCTAGAGGCATACTATGCCCAATAAATGAACCGTATGCCCAACCCATAAGAACATCCCTTTTACTAGCTTCTACATCATTGATCTCCAATCTCCCAACCATGCATTGCTGATCAGCTATAATTTCCCCGTACAAAGCAGCATGGTGCCTGGGTCTGATTGCGGTTGACATACCCTCTCATTCTTCCAATCCAGTAGCTCCACTTCTGGGGACTACTAATCATGTTACTCTGATCCTCTTCTGGGTCCTGATCTGTTTGAACTAAGAACATGTGTGGTCTTTGTGGCCAGATGGTCATGAGGCCTGAAGACCATTGATGACGTGAAGTCCCTGGAGACCCAAAGGCCCAAACCGGTGGCACTAAGTCCCAAATCGGGTGAATAGTTCCATCTTTTAAAGCAATGTACAATACCATATATAGTACCTATTACATTATATGCTAAAATACTTCTACAATACCCTTGAAATTCACCTCCACCCATTTTTGAAGCTGGGTCTCTTGGATTCCAAGTAGGAGCCCTTACCGCTCGGGTACAGGCTCGTTGGCCTAGAATAATTTATGTGAATCCCATAATAAATAAGTGGAAACTGTTTGAGTTAAGAAAGGGGATGGGTTATGTCTTGGTAGTGGCTATTGTGTGGTTGTGAAAATAGGGGTAGTATCATTTTTAATCCATTGGTTGGGGCTGAGTGTTTACTTACCTATATACATATAAATTTTAGTTCCTTGTGATTTATATATGCACCCCACCCTTGTTTAGAACTATGTTCCGAACACATATATTTCAAGGGTGAGGGTGTCATTCCAAATGTCTTAGTGGGAGGATGGATGAATGGTTACTAATATTATTCCTCACACCCTTTTCTAGGTTTTTACCACTCGAGTGTATCAGGGTAGATTGTAATGGTGTGAGGTTTACCATACCCCAATATCCTTCATGCACGGGTTTTTTTGTGGATGAGGGGACTTGGTTTTTCTATTATAGGTTTGTTTTCCCATGTATATTCATGAAGATACCCATGTGTCTTCAGGTGAGAAACATTGTTTTTTGTGGCTCAGTTGTCTGTGGGAGAGATTGTGTGTGGTTTTAGTCCCATGTGTGCAAGGGCGGGTTGTGGTAGTTGGACTAAGTGTGGGAAGAGTGTTATTGTCCAGACGTTAGTCATTAATGATGAGAAGTTAACCAATGATAAAGTGGTTCAGGGTACCCAAATATCAATGTTCTTATAATATTACTTTACTTGATTTCAGTTATTTGGTGAGTGTGCCTTGGTGAGGCTAGGATGGTTAGTATTCCATAGTAGGTGGTTTGAGGTCCTACTATTTTCTCACAATGACCTTAGTATGCTCCCTAATTTGTTCACATATGGCTTTAGTTTTCCAACTATGTATACTGGTATACTCACCCTACTTGTATTAAACTAATTTTAGGTTTCTGAGAGGACTTTAGGGACCGTTATTGACTTTACTAGCCCGAGCATCAGGATTAGTTGATGTTTCTCCGTAATTAATTTCTTTTGGTACTTTTTGCTTCAAGTTTCAATGTATGCTATATCAACTTTACTTTTTAAAATTCATTTGCGAATGGATTTTGGCTTCACTTTTTCTTTTGGTATTTGAAATTTTTGGGAATTTACCATCTAATATCCCTATCTTGTTCTAAAAAAAGGGTATTTCCATCCATTTCAATGTGAGATTTTATACCTTTGGTGCTAGTCACCCCTCCACGGACTATCAATGGTGGGACTCGCGGGTCATTATCTATCCTTCAACTTGATGAAGGAAGGGTGTGGCACTTTTTAGTCTATTGAGTCATCTTGAAGAAGTAGGGTCATAAACAAATGTAATTAGAGGGGTGGTTTGTGGGAGTTGATAGATAGGAGTGAGTTTAGAGTTCGGCACATGGACGATTTCATGGGATGGTAGGGAAATTGTGTTAGGTAATCTTAATACCTGAAATAAGTTATGTAAGACTTGCTAGGGAATATGATTTTAGGGAACCCCATTATCTGATGTAAGGACTCTAAACCTACTGAAAAACCAAGTGGGGATACACTGATTATAGTTTAGAGTCCATAAGAAATTTACATACATCATAATGACTTGTGTTGTTGGGTGCCTTGGGTGTTTTTGGAATTTATTATAAATTAAGAGTAAACAAAATTTAACAGAAATTTTCCACACAACTCTGGAATATGAGTTCCTTGTTTACATTTTATGCTTTGTCACATGGACGTCACCCCCATGTGATACGATTAGTTGAGGCTGCAATGGTTGACTCAGTTGATTAGCGGGGGACTGGCTGACAAGAGGATTATGGAAAATGGAAGGAGTGGCTTTGTGCTTTATGAGGGAATACAATGGGGATGTATGAAGGAAGAGTTGTAGGCATGGATATGGAATGTTGGATTGAGGATTTAGTGATCGGTTTCAGGGAGATCTAGGCTCCCATAGAGTATTGGGATCGTATGTTAATGATCTCGATATGAAGGGATGCACGTAAGTGGTGGATGATTTACCTTATGGAGATGAAAGAAACTAAGGTTTCGTGGGATTAATTTGAGGTTTTCATGGATGAATTCCTTTTTTCAAAATGAAGGGCAAGTAGAGGTCGGAGATACTCTCTCTCATGCATGGGATTATTTTATTGAGGGAACTGAGGATCATGTTCAAGGATCTTCTATGCTTCTCACCAGATCTCTTCCTAGACAAGGAGTCCCTGAAGAGACGCATAGAGAAGGCACTCAAACATTATCTTCAGTATGTTTTTACTCCATTCACCATATCTACGTACATAGAGTTTTTAGAAGAATTGTGACATAGTGTAAAGGATGCACTCACTAGGAAGAGGTCCATTAGAGGGGAGCTAGATGAGTTCGTCAAAGGGGAATGTCGTCTGTAGCTTTTCACCGGTGTTAGGGCATTCATTTTTTGGTTTAGTGGGGAGTAGGCCTCAATACTTCCAGTTCTAAACTCCTGGTCCTTTCCCTTTACCCATGGTTCTGGGATCGAGGATATTTTTTTTGAGGAAGTAGGAATATTTGGAACCAATGCCATGTCTAAGAACCATATAGTGTGGTTGAGGAGGCGGTTGTTTTTAGAGAGGTAATGGAGATGGGCATGGGTAGTTAAAAACCATAGAGGTAGTAGTTTCAGTAGGGATATAGGTTTTTCGAGGTTTGATTAGTATGTTTAGTACCCTTGCATGTGCCTTTATTGATTCAAGAGCTTCACACTCTTTTATTGCACCCAATAAAGCACATTCCTTTGGTCTAGACGTTGAGAGACTTCCCATTCCACTGGTGTTGATTATGCCATCTGTAGGTCCGACCAGTCTGTTTGTCATTTTTACAAAATTTATATTGGAGATAGAGACACATCAGTCTCGTAGTGGTCTTCTTCATCTACAGATTCACCCATATCATGTCATCCTACACATTGATTTATTGTTTTACGTTTATGATTTTATGGAGTTCTTCTAGAGGAGAGTCGTGTTCTCATATGTGGGTGGAAAATGAATAGATTTTGTGGGTTAACGTAGTTTTCAGGAGGGAATCCAGTATGAAAAGCCTATTATTAGTTTGTTGGATGAGCTATCAGTGGGAGCAGTAGATACAGAGACGGTGGATGATTCGGGGATTGTCAGCATGTTCCCAGATACTTTCCCCAAAGATGTTGAAACTCTACCCCTTTGATGGTATTTTGAGTTCATAGTAGAATTAAAACATGGTGCCCATATGATTTTTATGGATACTTATCTAATGGTGACTTATGAGTAGAGGGAGATGCTTATTCATGTTGAGGAACTAATGAATCAGGGTTTTACTTGACCATGTCTGTCACTATGGGGTGCTCTTAGTCCTTTTTCACAAAGAAGGTGGACGATGAACTGAGACTTTTCATAGACTACCGGAGACTGAATAATGTGACAGCCAAAAACCATTACACCTTCCAGGGATCAAAAGAGTTTTCTACATGTTAAATGGGGTATGTTGGTTCTCTATATTTGACCTATGGTATGGATATCATAAGTTGAGGGTAAAGGAGGGTGACATCCCAAAGTCTACTTTTAGGTGCAGATATGGGCACCTTGATTTCGTGGTCATGCCCTTTGGTGTCACGAATTCTCCCATTGTGTTCATGGGACTCATGAACTCTATATTCTGTTATTACCTGGACTAGTTTGTTTTCATGTAAATTGATGACATCAAAATCTACTCCAGGTCATAGGAGGAGCACTTTGTGCATCTGAGGACTATCATGGAGGTCCTCTGACAACACTAGCTCTACCGTAATTTGTCCACGTGGAAGTTATGGATGCGATAGGTGCACATACATGGACATGTAGTGTCTTAATGAGGGATATTGGTGGAACAATAAAGGATTAAAGTAGTATTTTCTTGGGTATAGCCCAAGAGTATGGCAGATCTTCCTAGTTTCATAGGTACGGAAGGATATTATCGGAGGTTTGTACCTGTCTTCTCTTAAGTTGTATCTCTTTTGACAACTTTGAATAGAAAATACCATTCCTTCATATACAGTGACCAGTTCTAGGAAGCTTTAAACTACATGAAGGGGAAGCTGGTTAGTTCCCTAGTGCTTAGGTTCCCAGAGGAAAAGGTGATGATTGAGGTGTTCTGGGATGCTTCCAGTATAGGCTTGTGATGTGTGTTAATGTAGTAGTGAGAAGTAATCTCTTATGGGTCTAAGAAATTACTTCCTCATGATCATAATTATCCCACCCATGATCTGCAACATTTAGAATTCAGTTTGAAAATCAAGATAAAACATCGTTTTTCTTTTGGTAAATTTCAATTAAAAAAATTACCATAATAATAGGAATATTATTACCTTTTTAAATACATTGGAACATTTAAGTGAATCTTCTAAATAATGAAAGGAAATGATGATGGTAAAATCCATTCACGATACATATAATAAAAAGGAGAGAATTATTTTCACACTTTTATAAAATTTCAGAAGCGATTCATATGAAATAACATCGAAAAGATTCATTTTAATAATTTTTAAATAATGTAAAATGTGTTAAGATAAAATTATTAAAAATTTATTTATAGTTGAAATTGTTTCTAAAAAATTCAATAAACATGGACATTGATAAGAATGATTCCCTGCCAGAAAATAAGAAATAAATACGTCTTTTATTAAAAAAATATTCTCGATAGTTTAATGATACATTGGGAGAAAAATATTACTAATACACGATAAATATTATATAATAAAATGAGAATAAAATATATGAGTTTTAGAATATAAACTACATATTATTTTCCAAAATGTATGTTGAAACATAAACAATCTAAAAAAATGAGATTATAACATAAACCCTTATCACTTTAATAAAATTTAATAATAAAACCCTTGGAAAAAAACATAAAATGGAACTCTAATTAACATGAATATGAATGGAACCACAATATAATATATCAAATAGATATTATAGGCACCATCTAACCCAAATAGGTTCATAACATGGAACATATCTCAATAAAACAATATTGACATGAAGAACCCATATCTAAAGCATTGAATTTCATTGTAAATCATATTAACATCCTATAAAATAAGTTTATATTTATTAAAAATATATAATATAAAAATATTAAATGTTATAATATCAGATATTATTCACTTATAATATCTAATTACTTCTTTATTAATTATTCCACTTAAAATCACCATTCTAGGTTCTCACTGTTCTGCTTTTCATACATATTTTTGGTTCAAATATTTCGGTCCATGCACTATTGTTAGTGTTTCATCATCTATAAAATTTTAAAAATTTCATATATATATTATTTATACATTATAAATATTTTCATTAATTTCTAATAAAGGAGATGATAGAAAAACTAAATACATAGTTCATTGAGATGATAGTCTATACGCACGAATGAATGTTTATTGCATTTTCTAAAAGAAAAAGAAAAGAAAGGTAAATGATACTTTATAATTATATAATCATAAAAATATCATATATATTACTTAAATATATCCCTATTACCAACCATTTAACTGTGAAATGAAAACAAAATTCAACCCTTTGTGGAGGTGGATGTCTATATGTACGCACGAGTGATGTTTTCATCTTCCAAAAGATAGGAGGGACAGATGGTAGAAAATATGTTATATTTATAGAATCATAATAATTTCATTAATATCATATATAATCATAAAATAAATATATATATATATATATATATAACCAACCATGAGATAATGTTATGAGAAATTAATTATGCTGGTCATAGAGGTGGGGATCCGTACGTATTCATGATGACATATTCATTTTACATTAGGATGAATGATAATTAGAAGATCATTATTCTATTAACATAATAAAATTTTAGTAATCTAATATTACATATTTCACTACATTAATAATGTTAAATATGATTTGTGTAGTGACCCTCGATTCCCATACATGGATATTACATCTTTAATTTTAATATTCATTACATTACAAAAACACTCTCATGGGGACAACAAGAGTTTAGTTCCTCTGGAATCATCGATCTTAATCTTCTAATCTGGTGAACTATCTACAATTTTTTCCAAAAAAATATCTTTCCATTTATTCCTCTCCAAAGATATTCCATACATAATACCTCTATTCATAACCAAGGGAAAGAAAACCTAATGATGGGTGAGAACAAATGCTTAGTATGGGAAAAAAATAAGAGATATCGATCTGGGTTCATATAAAATAATAATATTAGAATAACTGTATATGATATTGAAAAAAACTCGCAAAGATCATAAATAACCTATCATAGATCATAAAAATGAGCCATTTCATAATGATTTTATGTTTATATGACATCAATCATAATGGAACCAATGAACATAATTCATGATATCATAACATTGGAATAAAGAATTGATTTGTGGAATAAACATAAGCATGGAGACTATTATGTCATGGATACCCACCAATACATTAATAACATGATAGACATGGGATAACAACCTTTGTTCCTAATTTTGGACTACGATAACCACTTTTGTTCCCTCTTTTTCAGCAGATACACCACCAAGGTAGGACACACCACCATCCCCAATGGAATCCCTTTCCTCATAATGGAATTGGTTCAATCCCCAAATAATCATGTTCACCATGATTCACTCCCATGACCCTCAATGTGGAAAAATTACCTTACTAAAATAAGTTCACTCCACAGTGCGACTCTCTCTATATAATGAGATATAAGTCATTACCCAATGTATTAGAGGGATAAATAGGTCTCACCCATCTCTGGATATAATGTATCAATCATCCATGGTTATAAAAAAACCATTATTATTTGTTATAACATAACAACCATCAAATAATAATTAACATACATATGTGTTACACAAGATCATAAAAATATCATCCTATCAAACCCAATAAATGAAATGGAATTTATAATTATTTCATCATAGCATAATTGGTGGAAAATAAATAGGTTTCATATCCATTTCAATATTTCATCCAAAGCATGACCCTTGGAAAAAGAAGGGAATTTAATATGCAATTTATCATTTTATAACCCAGGGAAGATAAAAGGGTTTCATAAACATCTTTTCATCAAAAACATAATCCACTCAAAGAAATAATAATAATGGTATTCATGGATCAGTTCCTCAGTAATGCAAAATATGATCCAAATAATTCTATCGTAGATGGAATATAATATTGATTCATATCATGGGACATTTGCTGAGCAAAAAAACTTTTCTTTGAAAATAAATTTTTAAAACACAAAACATTATAAAAATTCATCTATTTTAATATAAATTTTAATACATATGAAATAATATTTCAAAAAAATAATTTAAATACATTTCGGAGGAAATTTTCATATCTGCTTGAAAATTTATTTTTAAAACATAAATCACTTTGAAATATTTCATTTAAAATAAAAAAATCCCAAATATTAAAGAAATAATTATTAGTTAAAATAAAACTAAAAACTTATAAATAATCTTTAAATAATTGAGTGGTAATGAAAATATGAAATAAAATTCATTTTATGCATGTGAAAAAATGATTCATTTTAGATTTATGATAAAATCCAACATGATTTGTTTTTGAAAAAGATATGAAGATTGGGTTTTAATAATTTTGTAAAAATTAAAACATTGGTAAAAATTTATTTATATAATATAGATATTAATAATAAAACATTTTCTTGTAAGAAATTTTTTTTTGACTAAAGAGAGAATTAATATCGGATTTTATTAAAAATATTTTTTTCAATTATTTTAAGAAAAAAAGAGTGGAAAAACAAAACTATTACCTGAATATAATATGAATAAATAGAGTAAAATAAAATTAATGAGATTTATTGGTATATTGATTATCATATATAAAAATTAGATACATAATCCATAAAAATATCGGTTAAATGATGAGATTGTAACATAAAACCCTTACCATTTTGGTAACCTTGAATCATAATCCCATTGAAATGATCAAATTTATTGAAAATTTAAAATATCATGTTGATAATTTAATTTATGACATTACATGTAAAATGTATGTACAAAGACATTATAAAATAATATAGGTGTATAACCAAATATATGTCAAAAAGAAATAAAATTGAGACAAAATCCCATACAGTTTTGTTAACATTATCATCGTAAACCCCGTGAAAGAGGGATCATAAAATTGATCTGTAAATAAAAATAATTTTAAGGATAAGTATCATAAAATAATTTTTGTGGAAGTATATACACCACATAAAAGAAACACATGGTGAATATTTCTTGTGCCTCACATAAAATAAAAGTGAAATAGGAATCCCTTACCTTATTGGTAACATGGAAACCATAAGCCCTATAAAAGTTGGGTCTCAAATTGGATGTGTAAATCCAAATAATTTTATTTATTTTCATCAAAAAATACATTCAAGGGTAGTATATACACTACATAATATAAATATATGGTGAATGTGTCCTGAGTCTCATAGAAAATAAAAATGAGTTGGAAATATCTTACCCTAAGTCTTGAATTTCTATGTACTCATAAAAATCACATGTATAACAGATATATCATTATCATAAATGTATTATATAACCATATTAATTTTTATCAGACCATATATGATTTTATTATTACCTATCATTCCCATTTTGATAACAATTCATTGATAATGTTTCATTTCAGCTATGAACCGCTTTGTTTTTCATATATGTTTTGATCTGTTATTTGATTGGGCCTATTAATTTGGTCTTGGTACCTTCATATCATGATGGAAACCAATGATATAAATATCATATATATTCATTATGTATTTTTTGATAGTAATATAAAAAATTTAGTGATAATAAATTGAATACATCATTCATGGTGATGATAGGTCATAAATACGGATGAACATTGTTTCCATTTTCGTATTATATTGAAAAAAAGAGAAGTAAATACTATATTATCATTACAGAATATTTTTCATTTAAAATTTATCACATATTATCATTGAGCTCATATTTAATATATTCTTTGCAAATCATGAACGAATCACATTTCTTTATAATATAGTAGTTCTTCAGAGAATGATTTACTTTTGTTTTAAGAAGGGTTTTAATTTAATTTATTATTAAATAATCACCAAATAATTGCTTTTATATACAGTTTGAAGACATTGTTTCATAATTAAATTAATCTTAATTATATCCTCTATTCCAATGTCTAGGTTACAAATATTATAAAAATATTTTCATAATATCTCACATTTAATTTAAATTCAGTGTTGATTGTAATGAAAATCATTCTCAGTGTTTCACATAACGCACGCCAAACATAGTGTTGTATGTAACTCGTTGTGGAAATTTTTTTTAATAATAACTAAAAACATTTAACTAATTTAAAAATAAATCTGAACATTTTGTTTTGTTACATTAAACCCCTCTTAAAATGAATTTCTCCCTTGAAATTTTTCCTTATTATAAAAGATTTAACATTTATAAATTCATTCATTAAATCCTAAATCATAAATAGTGTTAATATAAAAAAATCTCAAAAAAATGGATGGGAATTTTTTTGACATCTAGAATAACACATAATAGGATTATAAATGGGATAACATTGGTTTAAATTGATAACAATGGAATATAAAAAAATCCAACACCCAAATACTGATGGAGAGTGCTGTAGAACATTGAAATAAAAACATTGGGTGATCTACATTTGGATAATGACAATAAACATAAAAAGCACAATCATAAGAAAATGTTAATTAATATTATCAAAATAGTGTTAATAAGATAACATTTTATTTCAGGATTTTTTTGATAATATTAGGGAATTTATGGGAGAGGATATAATTAATTGACATCAAATAATTTCTCAAGAACTGTCTCACCATGTGGTTGTTCCTTGATCAATTTCCACTTCATCTATTATTCCATTATGTAAAGGTGATTTGTTTAATTCCTTAAGTACCAATGGATCATATTCCCTATAAAGAATAATAATTTATTCCTTTTATTTCTATTAGTAAAAAAATAAATTGTCTAGGATAGGTAATACAATATGAATTAAATAATAAAATAATCTATAAAATCTCATTCAATTTTCAACATAAACCATTTAATAAATGGTTACTGTTTTGTCCCTTCTAAAATATTAAAAAACAAAATCTATATTAATAAAGTCAGGATTTTTTAAAAAAACATATCATTAATCCCCCAAATTTCATAAAATAGCTCTTAATTATCACATACCAAACATGTGAATATGTACATTATTTATTCTTTTCAAATAATAATTACGGAAAAACCTTATTGAAAACACACATGATTATTTGTTTCTTACATAAAACAAATATTATTTTATATATTCCTTATATCAAAAAAAAATATTTAAACTCTATCAGTGATATCATAAACCAATTTTTTAATAAATCATTAATATGTTCTATAGAAATTAGTTCTACCAAAATTAGTAATACCCCATTTACCATTTCCAAATATGTCATCTCTTTATCCTATAACCATAATATCAACATCCAAAACCAATTACGTGTTATATTAAAAGTATCTCCTTTCCATTAAATTACTTTTCAAGTCCACCAACATAATTCAAAATATCATTCCAAATCCCTTTTGAAATAATAATACAAAAAAATTATTATATATTTAATTATTTTTATAAAATAATCTTTTAATTTCAATACATAAAAACATCATTAATCACACTTCCTTCAGAAAACATTATCCTGGATTCATCATATTATTCCAAAATACCTATTTCTATAAACATTTCATCTGTATTCTCTTCATTATCATCAATATAATCATTAATCATAAAACCATGATGATTTTCTTCATGATATCCCTCCTTAGGACATCGATTTGAAAAATGCCCATATTTTATCATTTAATGAATTTGAAAATAGATGATATAATCAGGATACCAACAGTCACATTCATTGGAATGACAAAAAATTTCATTTTACTTTTGTAGTTACTTACATTGTTTCCTTATTTACTGAATCAAAACATATTTGCATTCCAATGATATATTCACTTGGGTGCTTCTTTCAACATGTTCAACATATAGGAAGTTGATTGTTCTTTCTTCCCTAGTTACTATCACCTGAACTCTCATCAAAATATTTCCTTATGATCATTGGTTGTTTGGGGGAGTTTGTTAGGTTACATTGTTAAAATCATGTTTCATGAAAATTGATTCTTAATTACCATAAAATCCTTGACCCTAGTCATCATCCCATTTAGAATCTCATCAGAAAATATTCCATCACATTCAATGTCTGTCTAGTTACTTATAGTTCCTATCCTTGACTAAGACCATAATGAATTTTGTGAATGTAGATAATCATATTATAAAATCTAAAAGTCTGAAAAATCATTTTGGATTCCTAAATAAATAAACCATCAATTTAATTTATGACTCCATATGATTATCCTAGGTCATTCATAGTCATCATCTATTTAAATACTTCATGATGATTTATAAATAATATAAACATTTCCCACGAATATCTCATAGGATTGTTAATATATAAATAAAGGCTTATCATATATGGATATTACATTATTTAATATGAATATTCATCTCATTAAAAATGTATATGTTTGAGGCCGTAATAGATAAGTGACTTTGGAAATGTGGAACACATTATTCTAATTTTGTTAAGAGCTCTTCAACATCTCTTATAAAGATCTTCCCCTTTAGTGATCCTACAGAAAATCATTTCTCATAATCTAGTGAAAGGAAAGATAAGAAAGGGTGAGGTCATATTCTCAGTTAGGAAAAAAATAAAGGAGATACATAAGAATAACATAGACATATGGGTGTGATAACATGATCATAAAATTTGAAGATCATTACCGATATATAAAGGATCATGATCACGATTTCATGAATATTGGGTGGAATTTATTAATACATGAATAATGAGGAAATCAAATAACACTTGTCATGAGATTATAACATTGGAAAAATAAATATACTTGTGTCATAAACATAAGCATACAAACACATTATATTTAAGTCAAGGATCACTACCAAAATTGTCCAGGGCACTTCAATGGGGATACACCTATTAGGTGGGACACACCACCATAAATAGTCACATACCTTTACTTATAATGGATCAGGATACTTCTTATTCCTTTATTGCATTAGGTTACTCCTTCATCCCATAGTAGTCCATTTTACACATTCTTCCCATTGTAGATCAATCCCTTCAACATGTTTTCCATTACTATCTCATTAGATAATAGTATTTACAAAATACATTTGAGGTAGTTATTGGTCACATCCATCTTTCAAGAGATATATATCTTACTTAGTGCTAACTGGGCCACTCCATGTAATGATTCCACAGGATTACCTAACACTATATAATCCAACCCATTTTAAGATGTAATGGGATTACCTAGGGCGATTCGGACACCATGTGTTAAGATGTAATGGGGTTACTAGATGCTATCTGGGCCACCACATTTTATGTTGTAATAGGCTTATCGGTCCAATATGGGCCACCCCATCATATGAGCATTGTGCATGAACCAAAACACGAATAATGAACAAAGAGATTGAATATTATCATAAAAACCACATAAAACAATTATTATTTTATAACATGATTAACTCATTAATGATTAATGGGTTTTATGTCAGTCTCTTTGAAATGTGATTAGCCTGTGGAAAATAAATGGGACTCATAACAGTATCATTGAAACATGATTGAATCATTTAAAAGAAATTGGTTCCATAAAAATAATATAGTTCAAACATAAACCATTTTGATAATGAATCTTAATGTTGTCCTTTGATCATATCCCTAAAAATCAGAAAAAAATATCATTTTATTTCAACTTATATGTATTAGAATATTGAAAGATCACTTATAGAGGTTCTTAATGAAAATAACATTTCTTTAAAAATCACAGTTTTTAAGACATAAACATTTTTAAAAATCCATATAAATGAAAACCTAATTGAACATTTATGAATTTATTTTTAAAAAATTAAAACAATTATTTAGGAAAATATTATTTTTACTTTGAGAAAATATTATTATTAAATTATAAAACATCTTGGAATCATTTTTCATTAAATAAATCTTTTAAAACATATAAATAAATCTTTCAAAACCAATTTAATAACATTTAAAACATAAAAAATAGTTAAAATATCCATGATATTTATTTTCAAATATAAATTAGAGAAAATAATTTTTTTTATAAAACATGGTTTTCTAATAAAACAAATTTCATACAAAATAGAGAAATAATGTCATATTTTCATAAAAACACTATTAATTATATTATGTTCCAAATAGTGAAAAATAGTACCACAACTCAGAGATATCATTATTTATTAGAGGAAAGTAAAATTCATAAAAATAATGTAAATATTGATCATTATATTTCTTTAATTTTATCCAAATCATAAATAATCCTGGTCTATTAATAAATTATAAGAAAACTATTACCACTTTAGTAAAATTAAATAAAAATATCCATTAATGAATAACATTTAATGATGCATAAAATATAATGAAGAGATGTAAAATCATTATATAATTTTTAAATGTAAATTATATACATTTCATAAAAGAATATAAGTGCATAACATAACATGTGTCACAATGAAGTAAAAATTGAGACTACATTACCATACTGATATGGTATCTTTGGAACCATTTGACCCATGAATTATTGATCCAAAAATCGATTTTTAAATACCCATAATTGTTAGGATAATAATCATTAATATATTGTTGTCTATTATATACCGTATAAAAAATAAACATGTGGTAAATATGGCATAAGTCTCATATAAATACACGTGAGACTACAACTTTCCATTCCTTAAGTCTTGAATATCTTCACACACATTAAAACCTACATTATAGTAAATATATTATTTTTATAGATCTAACAAATAACCATATAACTATTTGATTTGAATATGACTTTATATTACCTGTTTATTAACAATTCCTTATAATGTTATGATTCAGGTAATAACCACATGGCTTTATATTACCGTCCTCTGACCTTGCATTCCTCTACGCCTCTCCTAGTCAGATCTAGAGTGGTGGAACTATGCTATTTTGGGATGATTATTGGTATCTATCAGTTCTTTTATTGACACAAGTGTCAATATTCTCTTTATTTTATATACTTAGTGTTTCTTCCTGATTCCACTCATTTTTTCACTCAGTGAGATTTCGATTTGTGTTTGTGGATGTATTTATTTTCATTTCTAGTGTTGTGTAAATCATCAATGTATATGGTGGATATTAGGGTTAATTGAATATGGTGTGGATGTTTTTTGTAATTTATGATGTAGTGGTATGATCTTTGGTGGTATTTTCTCAGGTCACCAACTTAGGTGATGCCACCTATGGTGATATACCAAGCAGTGATAGGAGATTCTAACATGATCGGATTTCACAGGTGGACATGGATCAAGGCACTTCAGGTTGTGTGTCCTTTTAGGTTTCTAATTTTTTATCTAGGATTTTTTTCTTGAATGTATGGCTTTTGTTTTGGGAATTTGAATTTTGATGTTGTGATCAAATTGCCCGTTGGAATGTTGAATTTGGAAATTGTGAGGATTCTCACATTATCCCAAAAAGTGTTTTCTTGGAAAAACAAATTATATGGACTGAGTGATATAAATAGCATAGAAGTTAAAAATATTCATATTCCTAATAATATACAAAGGATATAATTAGTAAATGAAATACATTGTTCATGGAGATGGTAGGTCATACATACTCATGAACGCAGTTTCAATTTTCTTAACATATTAAAAGAAAGAAAATTAAATTTTGTATATTTATATATATTATCATTAAAGTATCATTATTTTTTCATAAATATAAAATATGTTAATTAAATTAATCATTAATACATTCCATGTAATGTCTGAATGAATCACATCACATGGAGGTTGTGGTAGTCCACAAGTCCACAAACTATGTCATTATATCAAAAAATTGGAAAACATGAAGGCATATATTATATAATAATTAAAGAAGCATAAATAAATCATATATATTATATAATAATAGTAATTAATTAATTATTAACAACTAAAAAGTGTGGTAATGGAAAAATGGACGTCATTGATTTGTGAGGCTGTAGTCTGTCATACACATGAACGATGATTTCATATCCCATTTGACGGATGTGTGTAATGATGTAGCTGATAATTTTAACATAAAAAACTATAGACTATTTATGATACTTTAGTTATTATATGTTGGGGTCCTCATGCTTAATCATGTTTTAGTGATCAAAAATCAAATATATTCTGTAAATATTATCAATCCTGTGTAATGTATCTCAAATCATATGTAGATATGATTACTATCATTATGATTTAAATAAAACTATCCATTATTTTAATTTCTATACACTATGTTTAATTATTCTATACTATATTTAATTCACTTAATAATTATTTTGTTGATTAATTACTAAGTATAAACCATTTTATTAATATCATTATTTATGTCTGTATATAGATATTTGACTAAGTCTGAGAAACTGTGAGACTACCACTGGTTGTGCTTTTCTGGAAAAGCATCTTGACACCATAACCATCCAGACACTGTGACTATCAAGACACTGTGAACATCAAGACACTGTGACCATCCAGAACAAGTGACCATCCAAACACTGTGGCCATCCAGACATTGTCACCATCCAGAAATCGTGACCATCCAGACACTCTGACCATCCAAACACCATCACAATCTAGACACTGTGACAATCCATACACCATACCCATCTAGACACTGTGACTATTCAGACACTGTGACCAAACACCATGATCAGGAACACGAATATGTGCTACATTTTCCTGATCTCTACATGACTATGCCAATAATAGTTATCTCGCCGCTCGGAGACAATGTAGGAGACACCATTTCAAGGAGACACCGTTTCATGGAGACACCATTTACAGAAATACTGTGACACTATTTCAAAATCTGTTTTTTCATTTTTTTCATTTAATTTCCAATGTTCACATTTGAATTTTTTAAAAGCACTAACATAATTAATGTTTCTTTGTAGATAAATCATCTGAAGGTATGAGGTATGAGGTGCTGAATACTTGCATCACGTCGACTCAAACACATGCACTCCTAGAATAAAAGAGAAGTGCAGCCCAAAATCAAAAGAGAACACAATAAAGAAATACACATTAGATTTTATGAAAACAAGAAGTGACACATCCAACTCAACATTACTTAAGAACACATGAAGCAATCTTGAATCAACAATATGGAATCCTTATATCAGAATTGTTGATAACCTCTTTGCATTTACAATACCACATAGAATTCAGGCCAGATATAGTTGACTTACAATAATCTGTTTTCCATGAAAGGACTCAATTTTTTCACCTGTTTCGTCTTAGAAGTCCAGAGCTTCCCAGACTAACACTTAGAGCACTTCTAGCCCTATCTAATAATTTTTTCTCTATTGTGTATTATCTCTCTTATCTTTTGAGTAGTGTGTGTGTTTGTATTAACAATGCACGATCTCATGCATCAAAATAAAGGATCCAATATATCATTTCTCTTATATATTTTTATAAATGTGTATTACCACATATAATTGTGGAATAGGTTGTGTGTAACCGGATAGTTTGTACCCACGAAGTACTGTGGTAGAGGTTGTGTGACCTGGAGAGTCATGTGTACTATTGTAAAGCCCAACATAGGCTGTGTATCTAGTTTATTTATATAAACTTCTTAGTGTAAGGCGATCACCAAGTGGAGTGGATTATGTTTTGGCTTGAGATTGAACTACTTGTTTTATATTTGATGTGATATATATTTTATTTGCCTATGTTTTACTGTTTAATTCAGATATCTCTAAATTTACATTGATAGTTAATCTTGGAAAGAAGTTATAACTGTATTCCATTATTATAATAGCTTCAAAATTAATGTTAATAACCACTATTATGATTATGTAGAATTCATCAATCTTCTAAGAAGTTATTTAAATAGTAAAACGGTCATAATAGTAAAACCTTGATTAACTGGTATGTATTTAATATTATTGGGGAACCCTTTAAGAATACATTAAAAAAATTATAGATACTCAATTAAACTCCCACTTGAGTACTCTACTCTGAACAAAATTTAGTATCAGAGGGTTTTTTCTAAAGATTCTATTTTTATTCCTATTCTATTATGATTGTAGTTGTACATTAATGATCTATAATTTTTTTTTAATTCTAAATTTCATGATCAATTAATGTATTTTATTATTATGGATAATATATTGGAAGGTGATTTATACAGTAGACCAAAATTCTATAATGGAACCAATTATTCTAAATAGAAAATAAAAATGAAAATGCATTTTTAATGTATGAGCTTTAAAATATGGTCTTCGATTATAGATGAATATATGAATCTTGCTACTGATAGAATCACTTGGCATGAACATACGAAATATACCTACAATAAAAATTTCAAAGCTATGAATTCTTTGCAATACTCTTTAGGATATTGGAAAATTAATTGAATCTCCATATGTAAAATTTCCCATGAAATTTTGGACACTTTGTCTGTTTCACATGAAGGAACTTCTAGAGTCAATGAAATGAGGCTTAATTATTATACTATGAAATATGATAACATTAAAATTAAACTATATGAGCCTATTTATGACATGTATCTCGGGTTCAATGAAATTTTCAATATAATGATTTCTTTTGGAAGATAAGTCACTGCCAAACAATAGATTTTGAGGATTCTCAGATTCCTACTTAACAGATGGTGAAGAAACTCCTTCTCTATTAGAGAATCATGCGACATCAGAAAGAATCATGTAAAAGAACTCATTGTCAAATATATGATGTATGAAGATGATATGAAAGTCAACAAGGAAGTGTAGGATGAACCCAAAACAAAATCTGTTTCATTCAAGACCACCACCTCTAAACACAAATTGAAAGGGAAATTAGAAGTTTCGGTAGAATGTTCTGGAAGTGAACAATCATCACCTGATAGAGATGAGGAGATGGATCTACTAGCCATATGGTTTTATAGATTTTACCAGAATAATTTATTTTTCAGAAATCATAACTTCAATATAAGATATGATAAGAATAGAAGTTGGAAGAAATATTGGAAAAGATGTGACAAGTCGGATCATAATCTCTAATAAGAATGTAAATGAATAGGGAATATCGATGCTGATTGTCTCAAGACAAATTACAAAAAGAATTATGATGGAAATTATATAAAGTATAAAAATGAAAAGAAAGAAACATGGCGTGATTCTGAGGACAGTACAAGTGACTCAGAATCATCACATGATGAACATGATAACAAAGCCAGTATGTATTTTCTGACAAGAAAATCTGAGGTAACACTGGAATATCCTGTACATAATTTTTATTATTATAGATATGAGAGTGACTCTAAAAATATGTTTAATAATGAAATTATTTAATAATATAATATGCATAAAGAGACATTCAATGAACTAAAAGATAAATAAAAGTCATTAATGAAATAACATTCTCTTACCACAACAGTTAAACATAACTCACTGTAGAAAGGGAGAAAAATGCTTAATTACTAAAAGATAATGATGAACTAAAACTATCAAATGAGAAATTTAAAAAGGATCTTGAATGGTTTAGTAATGTTAAGGATAACATGGTAAACATTCTAGGTAAATAGATATCTCATAAATACACTATTGGCATTGGCTATCAAACTGGTAAAAGAAATTTTGGAAGAACTAATTTTCTTTCTAAATCTTGGACATATATATTTAATCTTAGTTCAGGAAGACATAAACCTAGCTCAATTTATGATGCACTCTATACTATTTCAAGCTTTCTCAGACCAAATATAGTTTATTTTTAAATACATTACATATCCTTATATGAAAGCTATGAGGTAGATACGGGTTCCTAAGGCACTAGTCACTAATTTTATGGGACCCAAACAAGTGTGGGTACCAAAATCAATTTTTTATTTGGATATTTTGTAGGAAAGATGCATAAATCCTCCCTATAAATGTTTATTGTACTTGGAATGTGGGTGTTGAAGACACATGATTGGATACTACTCATGATTCATGAATTTAATAAAAATGGATGGAGGACATTTCACCTTTGGTGACAATGCCTAATGAAAGATTATTGTCCTGGGCCAAATCAGTCACTCTAACTCAGTTTTGATGTTTAAAGTAATGTTTTATGATGAATTGAAATAAAATATTCTTAGTATATCATAGATATGTGATGATGGATTTCATGTTAAATTTTAAAATGAATCTTACATTGTTTGTAATTCGAATGATGAATTGGTGTTTTCTGCATTGAGAAATGAAAAGGTATATTCTATTAAATTTCATTCTTTAGCTTCTCAAAATGCTTCATGATTATGTCGTTTTCACAAAGAGCCCTAGAATTGGTATAATAGACTAGGAAACTGTAACACTCAATCCCTTAGAAATTATAATTCAAAAATCTTTTGAAAAGACCTACCCAACAAGAGTTTCCAAATGATAATGGGTGTAATCCTTGTCAAAAAGCAATGAAACACAACATTTACTTCAAAACAAATAAGATGTGTCAACATCTCAACCTTTGGAATTGGTTCACATGGATTTTTATGGACCATTTATAGTTTCTAGTTCAAAAGGTAAACACGATGTTTATCTTCCTATAGATGAAATTTCTATATAAACTTATACCTTCTTTTTGGATCACAAAAGTGAAGCATTCTCTCATTTTACAAAATATTCTAAAACTATAGAAACTCATAGTTGACATAAAATTAATTCCTTAAGAAGTGATCATGACTGTGAGTTTGAAAAACAAGAGTTTGAATCCTTTTTCTCAAAAAATGGATATAATTATAATTTCTCAGCCCATAGAACTCCTCAAAAAAATGGAGTTTTAGAAAGAGGAAATTGAACCCCGATAGAGAATTCTAGAACCATGCTCAGTGAATATAAATTACCTATTTAATTTTGCGTTGAAACTATAAATACCACATGCTATATTATTAATAAGGTATTATTATGACGTATCCTTAACAGAACTATGTATGATTTGTGGAACCATTTAAAACCCAAAGTTAGCTGCATCACATTATTCATTCGAAAAGACTATATCCTTAATACTATGGAAAATATAGAAAAATTTGTATCCAGGAGTGATGAAGAATCATCAAAGGGTATTCAATTTATACTAAATCCTATAGAGTGTTTAATTAATGAACTAAATGGGAAGAAGAATCATTCCATGTAAATTTTGATGAAACAGATCCACATGAGCTTAAGACCACTCTAGAGAACCTGGACGATGATGTATCAAATCTGACATTAATTCAAAATTCAATAACCATTCTATACAAAAATCTATGAAAATATACAGTTCTAGTAATTCTTTATATTCTAGTCACTATGAACTAGATCCAATTGATGAACCTGAAATCACCAGTTCAACATTTTGTAGATCTGTTAGAACTCTTAAGAACCATCCTTTAGATGTTTTTTTAAAAGACATACACAAAGAAACTCATACAAGAGCTTCTCTTAGAAATTAGGTTGAACATCAAGTCTTCTTGTCACAACCTGAACCTAAAAACATTGATGATTCTATCAATGATTATTTTTGGGTGATTTCTATGTATGAAGAACATAATTAGTTTGAATGAAACAAATTTTGGAAACGTGATGAAAGACCCATAGACAAATTCAATATATCCCCTAAATGGGTGTTTTGTTATAAGGTAGAAGAAGCTGGTAATAAAGATAGAAACAATTCTAGATTGGTTGTACAAGGCTAAAGTCAAGAATAATGATTTGAATATGATGAGACATTTTCACCAGTAGCCAGACTTTAAGGCATTAGAATTCTGCTTTCTTGTGTAGTAGAACATTTGAATTTCAAACTATATCAAATGGATGTCAAACTTTCATTTCTAAATGGGTATATAGATGAGGTTGTCTTTATTGAGCAACCCCTAGGATTTACAAACTCTTAATTTACAAATCATATTTATAAGTTATCTAAAGCCTTATATGGGTTAAAACAAGCTCTAAGAGATTATAATGATAGATTAAGTACCGTTACTATTTCTAAAGGTTTGACAAAATGAATTTTTGATCCTACCCTTTTTATAAAAAAAATTCAATGATGTTTTATTTGTGCAAATCAATGTATATGATATTATCGTTGTATCATAGAAAAATTCGTTATGTATTGTTTTTTTCTAAAATGATGAAAAATGAATTTGATATGTGTTTAATGGGTAAAATCACATTCTTTCATGGATTTCAAATCATTCAAAATAATGATGGTATTATTTTAAATCAATGTAAAAATACTAGAGACCTTCTAAAACGTTTGGGATTGGACAACACTAATAGTAGTGACACTCCAATGATTACTTCTTGTTTGTTGGATCTTGATGAAAATGGAATATCTGCTGATCAAATGACTTACAATGGAATGATTGTAAGTTTAATTTAATTGGACTCTAGTCGACCTGACAATATGTTTACTGTGTGTATGTGTGCACGTTTTCCTGCAAATCCTACAAAATCTCATATAAATTTTGTTAAGTGAATTTTAAAATTCTTTTAGCATACACCTAATCGTGGAATGTTCCATCCTAGAAAAAAATTATTTATGTTAGTGAGTTATTCTGATTTGGACATCGGTTTTTGTAAGTTAAATAGAAAAAGAACCTATGGAACATGTCACTTTTTTGGCAAGTCACTAATATCATGGTGTAGTAAGAAACAAAATTCTATTGCATTATCGACTGTAAAAGCAGAATACATAGATGTTGGCAGTTGTTGTGCACAAATTTGGTGGATGAAAAACACATTACTAGATTATGGATAACAATTCTAACATTTATCAATATATTTTGACGATACAAGTGATATTAACATCTCAAAAAGTCATGTTTCACACTCTATGTTGAAGCGTATTGATGTAAGACAACACTTTTTGAGGGATTATTGTCATAAAGGTGATATCATGTTGAAATTAATTGGAACTGAATGTTATCTTAGAGATATATTCACCAAAACAATAAATTCTGATAGAATAGTTTACATCACACATGAATTGTGTATGATAAATCATAAGTAGTTATCTTACAGTTTCATATCATACTGTTTCACAAATTATAGTTTCACAAGTCACTTTTATGATATTACAGTTTAACACTAAAATTTATATAATCTTACTATCTTTAGAATTACAGTTTCATGTATACGGTCTAATAGTTACTATTTCTTTGTTACCATCTGGCACTTACGGTCTCAAAAAATACGATAGAACGGTTTAGAAATCACACTATTATTGTATCACCATGAATGACTGTTACTGTCTGAGCTTGAATGACTATTACAGTCTCAATGTAATGATGATTTATTGTTTTATATATAAATTATAAGCTATATCTTTGTAATTCATTGTTTCTACTTTTCCATGCTTTTTACCCCGCGACTCTTGATATCCCTAATTGATAAAATAAAAGAAGTTTCACTCATTCTTCAGTTGAGATCTTTTTTATTATCTTCTCTCATACCAAAACCCCTCTTTCAACCCTTCCCTCTATATAATCATTGCGGAATGCCCTGGATGAAACATCCTTCGTTGTCAACTCCTGAGAAGAAAAGTTCAATGAAGAAGTTGAAAATCACATCGAAATTAACACCCAAGGGCCCTCTGAGTCCAATCCTAGTGAACAGAGTGTGTAACACCCGAGACTTTTATGTTATATAAATCATCAAAGAAATATTTTTCTACACAACACTTGCTTGGCTTTCTTTACACGAAATCGCGACCTTCCTCGATAGCTTGCGTCGTACGCAATACCGAGTTTTACTAAACAACGATATGCTATTAAAATATTATTAAAACTAGCCGTTATGAATAGTAATAACCAATTTTTAATATTTTATAAATTTTATTTTTCAAAATGGACTTCATTATTGGATTCAGAATATCGAAATTAGCCTAGGGTGAAATTTTGGTATTTTTCTGAAAACTTTTAATTTTTGATGAATAGTGAAACCACTAAGTGGTAGTTAAAAAAACTGAATTTTTCATAAAACATAATTTTACCGCTTCTGTGAGTGGAATTTCAAAAATCCGAGAGACACGGTTGATGTCAGTAAGTAAAATGTGGTTCAATGATATGAAAATATTTTTTTTGGTGAATAGTAACTTTTTACTTTTTTTTACCACGGTAAAAAGTAAATAGGGTAATTAAGGGTAAAGATGATATTATTATTACCCTAACACATGTCCTAATTCTATTGGATAAGTGTAATTCGACCAAAAACAAAATTAGGAATAAAATATGACCATTTAGGCCCACTTGGATTAGATTAGGACATTTATTATTAATTTATTTAAAGAAGGGTTAAAATAGTTAAAATCAACGTTTAATAAGTAAATAATTTTTAATATGGGGTAATACATAAGATAAATTCGACTATAAATATTCATTAGAAAGCTAAAACTATTTCCTACATAATGGTATTTTATTTGTAATTTTTAGACATTTAATAATTTAATTTATTTATGACAAAATGATGATGCAGTAATTATCTTATTAATGAAATATTGACATAATTGATGTTATAAACACCAAAATAAATGTAATTTGAGACTTTTTATGAATCCCACAAATTTTATAGGTTAATATGACATGTTATTATTGATTTAATTAACTTGGTTTGAACTAATAATTCTATTATGTTTTTCACAAAAATCAATTACTAAATAGTGTCAAAATTGCCATAAAATAGTTTTTAAAACAAATATTATATTGGTAATTGTTATTTTATTCCTAAAATTCTATGATTTGGCAAAATGACTTAGATAAAGTTATATATATTAATAATAAACAACTTGGGGTTCGTTTGGCTTCTTATAGTAAGTTTATTAACCTTATAGTATAAGAACACAAGAAGACATGGTAAAAGTAAAATTATTTAACTTAATGTTAAATCTAAATGATAAGGTTAAAATAGGAACCTAAACTTGTCTAAATTCTATTGGATGAAAGAATTTTGACCCATACACACCTTAGCTTCGAAATATATCAATTTGGAGCTATTTAAAACCGAACTTGACTTTATAATAAAATAATAGCTTTAGTTATTCCAAAGGTGCCCCTCTCCTCCCTTATAAAAGGAAACCTCCTCCCCCTCTTCCTCACACCACATTGAGCCTTCAAGCTCGTCCAACCCCTGAAACTTTCTCCTCTCAACTTCCCTAGAGACATCCTATAGGTCCTGGTTTTCTTCAAAGACCAATTTTAGTGCCCTAAAAGAAGGTCTCAAAGAAGCACTTCAAAGAAGAGGTAATGTCCGTTACCGATTCTTTCATATTTATTTCTTCTTCCACTTCTTCTTCTTTAGTTGATTCATTATGAAGTAATAAAATCAGTATCACACATATACTGATATGTTATTATAAGTATGAAACAACCCTATTTCACCATTTATCCATCCTACGAAAAAAGAAATCACCGCGCGTGCGTACGTACTGAATACCGTCTCCACGCCGTAATGTAATCTATTTTCCACCACCACCTTACTTGGATGGGTATAATGGTGTATATAATGACTATATATGACTATTATAAAGTGATATTGATTCTAAAATAGTATACATATACTCCAATACAATTCCACGATCATAGGAACGATATCATCACTCGTGTGTACGTACGGAATACCGTCTCCACGATGTGATGCGACTCGTTCTACATGATCTTCATTTCATAATGATTATATAAATAAATTGAATGAATGAATATGATATATATGACACTAATACCATTCTGGAAATGAGGTATCTATAACATAAAGAAAAGAATATGAATTTATTCGACAAAACACGCATAAGAACAAAAAGTTATAAACACCCAAATAACAAGTAGTAATGAAATATTACTACTAAGAAGCTAAGAATATGATCATATATGATATCATAAAAATAAGTATGATTCTGGAATAAGTCAATAACATTATTTAAATCATTATTCAGGAGGTTCGGACACTTACAAAGCAAGTCGGACCTAAGGTAAGGGAAATATCACAATCCCATTTTTTTATCCGAGATTGTTTATACTTTGAAATTTACTGGGGTGTATTTTATCATCGATATCCATGTTTCCTCGATATGTAATATTATTTCCATCCTCCTAAAATTGTTTAAATCAAATTTTAACCTTCGGTGAGTTTTTAGTAAATGATATGAAAGGAATCTTTTGTCGTTTTTCGTACGAGGTAATTTTTGACTTTTCTAAAAAAAAGTACGAGAAGAATGTTTTTTTAACTTATACGGCATGAATAGATTTTTAAAACATTATTTCCAAGAATCTTCCTTTACAAGTTTTCATGTTTTTTTTAATCAAATTCTATTAGTTATAATTTTATGACATGTTAAGAAATGAAAAGTGTTTTTTGAAGTAGAAAGGATATTTTCCTCAAGAATGGAGTTCAAGTGTTTTATCAAAATTATTTTCCATCTATGATAATAAAGGGTTCTGTTTCTATCCCTATTATTACATGGATTTGATTATGTTGTGATGGAAATATTTTTTATGAATTCTTTTATCTTATATGAATTGTTTTATGATGTCATGATGTTTAAGATTCCCATTTTTATTACATGGGTTATACAATGATGTATGTTTTAAGATTTTGAGGCACACATAAAGATGGTATCATTATGAGATGGGTGGGACCTATATCTCCCTCCAATTCTTTGAGTAAAGATTTTATATCTCATGAGATAGACATGGTTGGAATGGTAGGTTATACCAGTTCAGTGAAACAGGACTGAAACGAGGGTGACTCTGTTCAGAAAGGGACTTTGTCCACTAAGATAGTCTTGGCAATGAGTCTTGACTAACAAGAAATGATTCTCTATGATTATGCGTGTATGCCACAAAGTTTCATGTTTTATGTTATGATTATTATGATTACATTTCACTGCCATGATTTATCCCATGTTATGAATTTATGATCTCTTTTGCAGGTCAAGATTTCCAAAAGTTATGTTCTTGTGTATACGATGTGATTGATATTTATTTTGTTTACCCTTAATGAGAATTTGATCTCACCCTTTTGTATGTTTTATTTCCCCAGGTCAGGAAGAAGGTTATTAAGTAGGATATGCCAAAAAGGGACTCTAGATATGATGAAATAAGTGGGAGGCAAAGTTGATGCTTTATGAACCAGTTGTTTATGTTTCCCAGTTTCTAAAGACACTATACCTATATGGTCCTTTCATGGTTTTGTAATATGTTGTTATAAGAATGCTTCATTTTTAAAGTATTAACAATGTATGTAAAGTATGGGTCGTTTTAGTTGGTATCAGAGGAAAGGTATAGTCAACCTTTGGAAACTAGGATGTAAAATCCTTAGTAAGAACGCTAAGGATAAGTCTAAGCATAGAACACAATCTTAGTGTTTTAGAAATGGACATGAATAACCTAGGATAAGACCTTAAGTGTGATATTTTATTCTTAATTATGTGGTTTTCCTATTATAATTTGTGTTGCTCACACTATTCTTCTTGGTTTTAGTCAATGGCCGGAACCTTAAGGAATCGTGTTAATGTGGAATGCGACGAGAAATTCCATGATTTTCCCCCTGAGAAACCAAACATTATGGGAGCTGGAATTCAAAATCTTGTAGCCATACTCACACAACTTTCTCAAGCTATGAATCATGTAGGACTTCCAAATGATCAAAGGAAGGAGCAACATTCTGTTGAATCCTTCATGAGGCAGCGTCCACCTTCTTTCAGTGGGTCTACTGATCCATTAGTTGTTGAACAATGGATTAGTACTACTGAAAAGATATTTTCAGTTCTTCAAAGTTCTGAACATGATAAATTCATCCTAGCTGTGTATTGTTTGGAAGGAGATGCTGATCAATGGTGGAATCTAATTAAGAATACGAGGCAAAGGGATGGAATTGAGTCCATGGAATGGGACGAGTTCAAGAACTTATTTTTCAATAAGTACTTCTCTCGTATTCTCCGAACAATGATGGAGAAAGAGTTTCTTGAACTGAAGAAAAAGGATGAAGAATCTATTGGTACCTATGAAGCAAATTTTACAAGACATTCAAGGTATGCTTCTGGTATTATTATCCAACCTGAGAGTAAGATCGATCGATTCATTAGTGGCTTAAAACCAAGTCTTCGAAGGGCGTTAGCCATAAGGGACTTCAATAGCTACGAGGAAATCGTTCGATGTGCTCTCAAAGTCGAGATGGAGATTGGAGTAACACATCAGTCATATGGGTTTGATAAGGAGAGGAAAATGGAATTCAATGGAAAATATAAAGAGCACACTCAAAAGAATATGAGCTTTCCCTTATGCTCAAAGTGTGGAAAGAAATATGGAGGGAGTTGTCTTAAAGGGACAAGTAAATGTTTCAAATGTGGAAAGGAAGGTCATCGGGTATTTGAATGCTGCGATGATGGGAAGAAGATGTCTAATGATGCAAACAATGGAAGGGATACACATAATGAACCTACTACACTTCAATGTTTCAAGTGCAAGGAGATGGAGCAATATGCCAATAAATTCCCTAATCCAAGGGTTGATGATGATGGTCGACGTCAACAAACTCTTAAGGCTAAAGACAAAGGAAAGTCACATGCAATTTCTATGAGCGATGTGGAGTACGATAACGATGTGGGGAAAGGTACACTTACCATCCACTCTAAAGTAGCAAATTTTTTATTTGATTCTGGATCCACCAACTCTTTTATTTCTAAAGAATTTTCTAAGGGTATCACCGTATTAACTCAAAAATTAGATGTTGAGTTAGCTGTGACAACACCTAATGGCACAACAGTCGCATCAAAAGTTTATAATTCTTCTCCGATCGAAGTTTGTGGGAAAGTGCTTCCTGCAAATATTGTGATCCTTCCTATAGTGGAATTTGATGTGATTCTTGGCATGGATTGGATTTCTTTATATGGAGCTCATATCAATTTCCAAAGAAGGGAAGTCACATTTCATATTCCAGATCAATCTATGATCGTCTATCAATGCAAGGATGAACATAACCTTCCAGTGGAAATTTCTTCCATTTTATGGGTATTGATTCCACTAAATGAAGGTTATTTATCTCAAATTGTTGGTGAGAAACTCACAATTAAGAATATTCCCATTGTATGGGACTTTTATGATGTCTTTTCGGAGGAATTACCGGGTCTTCCACCAAATCGTGAAGTTGAGTTTCCAATAGAACTTGTACCAGGTGCTTTTCCTATTTCAAAGACACCTTGTAGAATGGCCCCAATTGAGTTGTAGGAATAGAAGAAGCTACTCCAAGAGAATCTTGATAAGGGATTCATACGCCCTAGTGCGTCACCTTGGGGAGCACCTGTTCTATTTGTTAAGAAGAAAGATGTATCAATGAGACTCTGCATTGATTATCGAGAACTTAACAAGATCACTATCAAGAACAAATATCCTCTACCGCGCATTGATGACCTATTTGACCAACTACATGGAGCTCAATACTTTTCCAAGATTGATCTTCGTTCAGGGTATCATCAATTAAGGGTCAAAAGGGAGGATATACCAAATACGGATTTCCGTACAAGGTATGGACACTATTAATTTATAGTGATGCCATTTGGTCTTACTAATGCCCCTACAATCTTCATGGATCTGATGAATAGAGTCTTTAGAGACTATCTTGATCAATTTGTGGTAGTCTTTATAGATGATATTCTTGTCTATTCAAAGAGCATGGAAGAACATGAAGATCACTTGAGAATTATATTGAAGACCCTGATAAAGGAGAAGCTTTATGCCAAATTTACCAAGTGTGAATTTTGGCTTCAAAAAGTTTCATTTTTGGGTCACATAATCTCAAAAGAGGGGATATCTGTGGATCCAACAAAAACAGAGGTTATCGTAAGATGGTCGAGACAAACAACAGTAACTGAGATCCGAAGTTTTCTTGGTTTGGCTGGATATTATCGACGTTTTGTGAATGATTTTTCACGATTATCTAATCCACTCACCAAGTTGACTCAGAAAGGAGTTAAGTTTTTCTGGATGGAAGAATGTGAAGAGAATTTCATGGAGTTGAAAAGAAGGTTATCCAGTGCACCTGTGCTCACACTGCCTTGTAGTGGAGAAAGGTTTCTGATCTATAGTGATGCATCCAAGAAGGTATTAGGGTGTGTTCTTATGCAAAATGATATGGTGATAGCTTATGCCTCATGACAGTTGAAAATCCATGAGCAAAATTACCCAACACATGATTTGGAGTTAGCTGCAGTAATCTATGCATTAAAGATTTGGAGGAATTACCTTTATGGTGAAAGGTGTGATATTTATACTGATCATAAAAGTTTAAAGTATATTTTCACACAAAAGGAGCTGAATATGCGTCAAAGAAGATGGTTGGAGCTAATTAAGGTATACGACTGCTCAATCCATTACCACCCTGGGAAAGCAAACAAGGTGGCAGATGCATTAAGTCGACAAGACCATGCTAGTTTATCCATGATGAGGATCACAAAAGATCCAATATTTATGGATTTACAAAGGATGGATCTTGGAATTATAATGGAAGGGGAAAAATATTATCTTTCTCAAATGAATGTTCAACCATATATACATGTGAAGATTAAAGAGGCATAGAAAGAAGATGTCGAGTTACAAAAGAAGGTGAGAAATGTTCCTGAGTTCAACCTTGATTGTGATGGGATAATAAAGTTGAGGAATCGGGTTTGTGTTCCTCCCATCCCCGAATTAAAGAAGGAGCTTCTGGATGAGGATCATAGTTCTTCATTCTCTATTCATCCTGGAAGCACGAAGATGTATAGGGACCTGAAAGAATACTTCTATTGGGATGGCACGAAAAGAGATGTTGCTGAATAGGTCTCTCGATGCATGGTTTGTCAACAAGTTAAAGCAAAGAGACAGAAGTCTAAGGGGATGTTACAACCATTACCCATACCCGAATGGAAATGGGAAAACATTAATATGGACTTTGTCACAGGACTTCCTAAAACATCCAAAGGCAATAATGCTATCTGGGTCATAGTTGATTGCCTTAAAAAGTCTACACACTTCATTGCTATTAGAGAGGATTTCACTCTGGATCTGCTTTCCAGGATATATGTAAAGGAAGGGGTACGATTTCATGGAGTACCACTTTCTATTATATCTGATCGGGATCCGAGATTTACCTCGATGTTCTGGCAAAGTTTTCAGCATACTCTGAATACAGAGTTGAGTTTCAGCACTGCTTATCATCCTCAGACAGACGGTCAGTCTGAGATAACAATTCAAACCCTAGAAGATATGTTGAGAGCATGCTCTATGTATTTAAAAGGATGTTGGGATCAACACCTACCATTGGTGTAATTTTCATATAATAATAGCTTTCACTCCAGTATTCAGATGGCTCCTTATGAAGCTCTCTATGGAAAGAAATGCAGGACTCCAACTTGCTGGGATGAAGTTGGGGAAAGAAAGCTATTAGGACCTGATCTCATTGATGAAATGGCAGAAAAGGTCAGATCTATTCAACAACACATAAGAGCAGATCAGAGTCGACAGAAAAGTTATGCCGACAACCGAAGAAAAGACCTAGAGTTTGAAGTGGGTGATAAAGTGTTCTTACGAATATCTCCCTGGAAGAGGGTTATGAGATTTGGAAAGAAGGGGAAGTTGAGCCCTAGATATATCGGTCCTTTCGAAATACTAGATCGTGTTGGGAAGGTAGCTTACCGATTTGCGCTTCCACCGAATCTCTCTCAAGTTCACGATGTGTTCCATGTATCTCTCCTGAGAAAGTACATACCTGATCCTTCATATTTACTCAGCTCAGAAGTTGTACCGCTGGAGCAAGATCTTTCTTATGAAGAACAACCGATAGAGATTCTGGATCGTAGCGAAAATGTCCTACGAAACAAGTCCACCTGATTGGTGAAAGTTTTATGGAGGAACCACCAATTAGAATAAGCTACATGGGAGATTGAGAATATGATGAGGGAGAGGTATCATCATCTGTTTGTTACAAAGTGATGAATTTCGAGGGAGAAATTCATTTTAAGGGGGGTAGAATGTAACACCCGAGACTTTTATGTTATATAAATCATCAAAGGAATCTTTTTCTACACAACACTTGCTTGGCTTTCATTACAAGAAATCGCGACCTTCCTCGATAGCTTGCGTCGTACGCAATACCGAGTTTCACTAAACAATGATATGCTATTAAAATATTATTAAAACTATCCGTTATGAATAGTAATAACCACTTTTTGAAATTTTATAAATTTTATTTTTCAAAATGGACTTCATTTTTGGATTCGGAATATCGAAATTAGCCTAGGGTGAAATTTTGTTATTTTTCTGAAAACTTTCAATTTTTGATGAATTGTGAATCCACTAAGTGGTATTTAAAAAAACTGAATTTTTCATAAAACTTAATTTTACCGCTTATGTGAGTGGAATTTCAAAAATCCAAGAGACATGGTTGATGTCAGTAAGTAAAATATGGTTCAATGAGATGAAAATAATTTTTTGGTGAATAATAACTTTTTACATTTTTTTACCACGGTAAAAAGTAAATAGGGTAATTAATGGTAAAGATGATATTATTATTACCCTAACACATGTCCTAATTCTATTGGATAATAGTAATTCGACCGAAAAAAACTTAGGAATAAAATATGTCCATTTAGGCCCACTTGGATTAGATTAGGACATTTATTATTAATTTATTTAAAGAAGGGTTAAAATAGTTAAAATCAATGTTTAATAAGTAAATAATTTTTAATATGGGGTTATTCATAAGATAAATTCGGTTATAAATATTCATTAGAAAGATAAAAAGATTTCATACATAATGGTATTTTATTTGTAATTTTTAGACATTAAATAATTTAATTTATTTATGACACAATGATGATTCAGTAATTATCTTATTAATGAAATATTGACATAATTGATGTTATAAACATAAAACTAAATGTAATTTGAGACTTTTTATGAATCCCACTAATTTTATAGGTTAATATTACATGTTAGTATTGATTTAATTAACTTGGTTCGAACTAATAATTCTGTTATGTTTTTCACAAAAATCAATTACTAAATAGTGTCAAAATTGACATAAAATAGTTTTTAAAACAAATATTATATTGGTAATTGTTATTTTATTCCTAAAAATCTGTGGTTCGGCAAAATGACTTATATAAGGTTATATAAATTAATAATAAACAACTTGGGGTTCTTTTGGCTACTTATAGTATGTTTATTAACCTTATAGTATAAGAACACAAGAAGACATGGTAAAAGTAAAATTATTTAACTTAATGTTAAATCTAAATGATAAGGTTACAATAGGAACCTAAACTTGTCTAAATTCTATTGGATGAAAGGATTTCGACCCCTCCCCACCTTAGCTTCGAAATATATCAATTGGGAGCTATTTAAAACCAAACTTGACTTTATAATAAAATAATAGTTTTTGTTATTCCAAAGGTTCCCCTTTCCTCCCTTATAAAAGGACACCTCCTCCCCCTCTTCCTCACACTACATTGAGCCTTCATGCTCGGCCAACCCCTGAAACATTCTCCTCTAAACTTCCCTAGAGAAATCCTAGAGGTCTTGGTCTTCTTCAAAGACCAATTTTATTGCCCTAAAAGAAGTTCTCAAAGAAGCACTTCAAATAAGAGGTAATGTCCGTTACCGATTCTTTCATCTTTATTTCTTCTTCCACTTCTTATTCTTTAGTTGTATCATTTTGAAGTAATAACATCAGTATCAATCATATACTGATATGTTATTATAAGTATGAAACAACCCTATTTCACCATCTATCCATCCTACGGAAAAAGAAATCACCGCACGTGCCTACGTACGGAATACCGTCTCCACGCCGTGGTGTAAACTATTTTCCACCACCACCTTACTTGGATGGGTATAATGGTGTAAATAATGACTATATATGACTATTATAAAGTGATATCGATTTTGAAATAGTATACATATACTCCAATACAATTCCATGATCATAGGAACTATATCATCACTCGTGCGTACGTACGGCATACCGTCTCCACGATGTGATGCGACTCGTTCTACATGATCTTCATTTCATAATGATTATATAAATAAATTGAATGAATGAATATGATATATATGACACTAATACCATTCTGGAAATGAGGTATCTATAACCTAAGGAAAATAATAAGAATTTATTCGACAAAACATGCATAGGAAAAAAAAGTTATAAACACCCGAATAACAAGTAGCAATGAAATATTACTACTAAGAAGCTAAGAATATGACCATATATGATATCATAAAAATATGTATGATTCTGGAATAAGTCAATAACATTATTTAAATCATTATACAGGAGGTTCGGACACTTACAAAGCAAGTCAGACCTAAGGTAAGGGAAATATCACAATCTCATTTTTTATCCGAGATTGTTTATACTTTGAAATTTACTGGGGTGTATTTTATCATCCACATCCATGTTTCCTCGATATGTAATATTATTTCAATCCTCCTACAATTTTTTAAATCCAATTTTACCCTTTGGTGAGTTTTTAGTAAAATATATGAAAGGAATCTTTTGTCGTTTTTCGAACGAGGTACTTTTTGACTTTTCCGACAAAAGTACGAGAAGAATGTTTTTTTAACATATACGGCATGAATGGATTTTTAGAACATTATTTCCAAGAAGATTCCTTTACAAGTTTTCAAGTTTATTTTTAAACAGATTCTTTTAGTTATAATTTTATGACATGTTAAGAAATGAAAAGTGTTTTTTGAAGTAGAGAGGATATTTTTCTCAAGAATGGAGTTCAAGTGTTTTATCAAAATTATTTTCCATCTAAGATAATAAAGGGTTATGTTTCTATCCCTATTATTACATGGATTTGATTATGTTGTGATGGAAATATTTTTTATGAATTCCTTTATCTTATATGAATTGTTTTATGATGTCACGATGTTTAAGATTCCCATTTTTATTACATGGGTTATGCAATGATATATGTTTTAAGATTTTGTGGCACACATAAGAATGGTATCATTGTGAGATGGGTGGGACCTATATCTTCCTCCAATGCATTGGGTAAAGATTTTATATCTCATGAGATAGACATGTCTAGAAGGGTAGGTTATACCGGTTCAGTGAAACAGGACTGAAACGAGGGTGACTCGGTTCAGAAAGGGACATTGTCCACTAAGATAGTCTTGGAAATGAGTCTTGACTAATAAGAAATGATTCTCTATGATTATGTGTGTATTCCACGAAGTTTCAGGTTTTATGTTATGATTATTGGGATTACATTTCACTGCCATGATTTATCCCATGTTATGAATTTATGATCTCTTTTGCAGGTCAAGATTTCCAATGTTATGTGCTTGTGTATACGATGTGATTGATATTTCTTTTGTTTACCCTTACTGAGAATTTGAGCTCACCCTTTTGTATTTTTTCTTTCCCCAGGTCAGGAAGAAGGTTATTAAGTAGGATATTCCAAAAAGGGACTCTAGATATGATGAAATAAGTGGGAGGAAAAGTTGATGCTTTATGAACCAGTTGTTTATGTTTCCCAGTTTCTAAAGACACTATACCTATACGGTCCATTCATGGTTTTGTTATATGTTGTAATAAGAATTCTTCAATTTTGAAGTATTAACAATGTATGTAAAGTATGGGTCGTTTTAGAGTGGTGGTACAAAAAAAAAGATATACCCTAAGTGGCTTATATCAAGTAATTATTTGGTTCTAAAAGTGATAACAGAGCATGACTGGCTATATTGGTTTACTAATGATTATTAGCCTCTCTACCCAAATCTGGTTTCCCTGTTTTTCTAGTGTGTTCAATTTTTTTTGATTCAAAGGATGGTTATGTTGTGTGATTCTACATCAATGGTTAGATTTGTATTTTTTTTATTAGAGGTTATGGGATTCATTCTTTAGGATACCTCATGAGGGTATTTTTTAGGACAACCCTAGAGGTCCACCACATCCATGTTATTTCTTTGTTCTGGAAGACTCTTTGAAATATTTAACAAGAAAATAAACCCATAGGATTGCCATTGTTTCCTAGTTATATTGTTCATCTAGACTCTTATTTAATTTTTTTTTCAGAATTTGGTTATCCCTAGAAAAGGCGATTTTTCTGTACTCAAGTATCAAGATTTGTTTTTGATACATCTTTTGTAAAATAGATTTATGATCAACCTTTTGATGTATATTATACACCATTTGTGTGATTTGATCAAAACAACCTCTAAGTCAACCTCCATGTTTTATTCTAGGCTTATCTCAACAATGCTTCATGAATCAAGATTGGTTGGACCATATGAAGAAGTCATCAAGGATTATGAGTTATGTCTTTCAAATAATAATTTAATGAGAATGAAAATCATTTGGAATCCATGAAGGAAAACATGGGTAGACAATAATGATAGAGTTTATTAAAATTTTAATGCCATGGAACACCCTTCAAGACGTAAGGATGTCTCTGATCCTATTTTGGAACCCTATGAGATTGGTGAGTATTCTAATGTAGTATAAGAGTAAGAGGCTATTGTACCTTTGAAATAATCTATTTTGTTTGAGTAATATTTTAAATATTCTCCTCGTGTCATAATTTAAAATGAGGTGCCTATTTCTGAATAATTTGTGGCTCTAGAAGATCAACTTAATTCAAAAGATCAAACTTTTGAAATGGAATGTTGATAGAGTATTGTAGAAGAGTATATAGAAGAAGATATTACATTGTGAAAGAATATTCACTTGAATAAATCCTATAGGAAAATGATTTCCCTGAAGTTATTCTTTCTAATGAAGATAGAATAGATCAAGCCTTTCATTTGGTTCGAATGGAAAAGGATGAGAAAATTAGAAATGAAATCATGGAGATAGATCATGGATTCAAATCTATCAGTCCTGAGAAATATTCACCTGTTGAAGGGGAGCATCCCCACAATCATGAAGATACTGAGGTTCCTAATATGGTAGATCCATGACCATTGGATACATGGTATTAATTTCATAGTTATTTTTATGTGAATGATTCACAAGAAATCCAAGACAATGGTCTTGATCTATCTTCTATGTTTCAGTTGAAATCTGTTTCTGATCTTCTTCCTGTAAAGGAACCTGATCCTCTCTCAGCTCCTATTTCTTAGCCTTCAAAAGAATCTCCAAACATGGTGAATCTGGATGATGTGAAATCTTTTGGAGCCAATATTTTGGCTACAGTTGTGAAACTCATGAATACCACACCAGCTCTTGTAACCAATCTGAGTGCAAGAGATGCTTCAATATTATTGGAAAAATTCATATGGTAGATTTAACCAAATATGCTTCATGAGATTCAAGATGTCAGTGTTGAGAATAAACTGCCTATTGATGAAGTAAATACTTTAAGATGAATGGTGGAAGAAATAAAAAGAGTGATAACATCAAATCAAGAACATGCTTCTCATCTTATTGAGGATATTGTTACTCAGACCCCATAAGAAGTAGCCTCACCGATTCAACCTCATCTAACATAATCAGCTGACAAATTAGTTTAATGAAATGAGAAGATTGTTCCAGATATGTGTGAGATTGTTATTGGTCATAACATGTTAACTAATGAGTATATCGGGTTCCTCCCAAATGTTCCCAATAAAATTAAATCTCTTACCTCGATTGTCACTGCTTATTGTACTAATGGAAAATCTTCTCAACCTTTTTTAGATTGTGAACATCCCCATGTAGTTGTCAAGAAAAATATTCAGGCTTTGATTAGTGGATTTGATAAATATTCTCTATCTGAAGTTATTAAGAACAGTGATAGAGTTCTTGATGTGGTGTGAATCTATTCCTTGATTTCTAATGATGCTCAACAAGATCTTTCAATGAAAGTGGACATATACTTCATTCAGATATTCTCTAAGAATGACATTACAAACCACATCATGTATCTTTTGGAGAATCTGTGGATCCCTCCTGTAACTCAGGCTTTCAAAACTCAAGTATAAATGATCAACAATCTTACTCCATAGTTGAATATGTTTATGGAGAAGAATGATGGATTTGAGAATCCTATAAAGTTTGGTGGTGAAATCATTGCTGATTTTATGAAGCTTTTAAGGCCTTATTTTCATGTTCAGATTACTACCTTTGTCACTCCTGCAGCTACACCTGTGAGATATGGTTTTCCTACCATCTCATCCTCTTTCCTAGCCTACACATCTATGTCTGTCAGTCAGGCCCTGAGTCAAATCAGTCATTTTATCCTTGATCAACAGTTTCCTCAATCATCTACACCACTTACGATGGCCCCTTCTATTTTTGAAGGACTCTCTTTACCTTCCCTATCCACTAGTTATCTATCTTTCTTTACATCATCCTCTACTCCTATTAATTATTCTTCTGATTCTTCTGCCAAGGGTAAGGATAAGACAAGCCAGAAATGAAGAACAATGATTACTATCTTTTGATGGTGATGTTTTTGTAGTCGTGTTCATTACTACTTGTACTCTCATTTTTTAACAATCTAATGCATTGTTATAATTTATTTCCTATTTATTATTTTATTCTCCTTCATGAATCCCAAAATGGGGGGAAATATGTTTTATATATCCACTAAATGCACATTATAGAAGAGACAAATTACTTATGAATAAATCTATCACTCATATGATTTGTAATCAATAAGAAGGAGAAGATTGTTGGACTCATCATGAATTAATCGTGTATTAATCATCACAAATCATAGATATTCTATAAATACTATTAATATTTTGTAATATATCTCAAATAATATGTAAAAAGGATTAGAATCATAATTTTTTAAATAAACCTATCCATGATATTAATTGCAATACATTGTGTTTAATTATTGTACACTATATTTAATTTACTTCATAATGATTTCTTTGATGAATGACTAAGTCTAAACCATTTAATGAATATCACTGTTTATGAATGTATAAAAATATTTGATTGTTTATGAGAATCAATGAGTCTTCTATCATTTGTGATTTTATGGTGAAGATTATAGACACCGTAAGAATCTCGATACCATGACCATCCAGACACCGTGACCATCCAGACACTGTGACCATCCTGACACCATGACTATCTAGACACTATGACCATCTAGACATCGTTACCATCCTGACACCATGACCATCCTGACACCATGACCATTGAGACATCGTCACCATCCAGGCATTTTGACCATCCAGACACCGTAAGCATCCATACACTGTGACCATCCAGACACCATGACTAGACACCGTGATCCTAACACCACATCTGTGCTACTGGTTCCTAATCTCGATATGACTAAGCCATTATTGTTATCTCACTACTCAAAGACAAAGAAGGGGATAAATTTTAAGAGATACATTTTTTCATGGAGACACTGTTTATTGGAAAAATGTGACACCATTCCTAAACCTGTTTTGTCATTTTTTTCATTTAATTTCTAAAATTCGTATTTGATGCTTTCAAATGCACTGACATAATTAATGTTTCTTTGTAGACATATCATCTGACATTATGAGGTATGAGGTGTAGAATACATTAATTTTGTCGGCTCCAACACATACACTCCAAGAATAAAATAGAAGTGCGGCCCAAAAACAATAGAGAGCACAATAACGAAGTACACAAGAGTTTTCTAGAAAACACGAAGTGACACATGAAACTCAATATTACTGAATAACACACAAAAAAATCATGAATCAATAAGCTGGACACCATAGATTAGAATCATCAAGAATATCTTCACATTGACAATACCATGAATAATATGATCCAAATCTAGTTGACATATGATACTCTCTTTTCCATGAGAGTACTCAATTTCTGCATCTGTTTTATCTCAGAAGTCCAGAACTTTATAGACTAATACTCAAAGAAATTTTAACCCTATCTCATTATATCATCTTTGTTGTGTATTATTTCTCTTATCTTTAGAGTAGTGTGTGTCTGTCTGTATTAAATATGCATTTTCTCCTACATCAAACAAATTGATAAACGATATCCATTATATTACATCTTTTTTACATCGGTGTATTCCCATGGATATGTGTGGATGAACTTTTGTGTAACATGTTTCTTCAAGCCCATGAAGAATTGTGGAACTGGTAGTGTGACTTGGATAATCTTTTTTATTATTGTAAATCCCGATAAAAGCTGTGTATCTAGTTTATTTATATAAACTACTTGGTGGCAGGTGATCACCATGTGAAGTGGATTATGTCTTGGCTTGAGACTGAACCACTTGTTTAATATCCATTGTGTTGTTTATTTTAGTTTTCTATTGTTTACTGTTGAATTTAGAATTCACTAAATATAAATTGATTGCTAATCATGGAAAAAAGTTATAATTGTATTTCCTTATTAGAATATCTTAAAAATTAATATTAATAACCATTATTATGATTAATGAGAATTAATCAATGTTCTAATAAGTTATTTAAACAATAAAACTGTCATTACAATAGAACTTTTATTAACAGGTTTTGTAACACCCCAAGCTTCTACGCTACGCTTCTCTTGGAATAATGCGATAACGTGTGTTGTACACAACAATGAGATCTAACACACCACAACCAATAAAACTAGCCACTATGAATAGTAATACCTACTTTTTCAAATTATATATATTTTATATTTTAAAACGGACTTCATTTTTGGATTCAGAATATCAAAATTATCCTAAGTTGAAATTTTGTTATTTTTCTGAGAACTTCCAATTTTTAAGAATTCTTAAAAAAACTTTTTTAATCAAATTAATTTATAGTGATAAATTATATTATGTAATGGTTATAAAGTATAATTATAATATATTTTTACCATTTTATCCAATGGTGTTCATTAGAATTAATTTCACATTAAAATTGGACATAAACAATTGTCAATCTTTTGATATATATTGTTTCATAAAAACACGCTATTTGTTGTAAAAGTGGGAGTTAATTATAAAATTAATTAATGAAAATTATATTTTTGGAATTTAGTAAAATAGACATCATTTTTTAATTCATAATATCAATTATAGTTTAGGGTTAAATTTTGGCATTGTTCAGAAAAACTTCAATTTTTGATTAATAGTGAAACTACTAAGTGGTAATTAAAAAACTGAATTTTTCATAAAACATAATTTCACTGCTTCTATGATTGGAATTTCGAAAATCCGAGAGACACGGTTAATATAAAGGAGTAAAATGTGGTTCAATGATATGAAAATAATTTTTGGTGAATAGTAACTTTTTACTTTTATTTTCCACAGTTAAAAGTAAATAGGGTAATTAAGGGTAATAATGATATTAATATTACCCTAACACATGTCCTAACTCTATTGGACAAATGTATCTAGACCAAAAACGACCTTAAGAATAAAATATTATCATTTAGGTCCACTTGGTTTAGATTAGGACATTTATTATTATTTAATTTAAAGAAGAGTTAAAAGAGTTAAAATCAAAGTATATTTACTAAATAATTTTTAATATAGGGTTATACATAAGATAAATTCGATGGTAAATATTCACTAGAAATATAAAAAGATTTCCTACATAATAATATTTTATTTATAATTTTTAGACATTAAATAATTTAATTTATTTATGACACAATGATGATGTAGTAATTACCATAATAGTGAAAAATTAAAATATTTGATATTATAAATACCCAAATAAATATAATTTGAGACTTTTAATGAATTACACTAATTTTATAAGATAATATGAAATATTAGGATTGATTTAATTTCATTTTTTCGAAGTAATCATTCTGTTATAAGTTTCTAAAAAATCAATTATTTAATAGTGTCAAAATTGACATAAAAGAGTTTTTTCAAACAAATATTATATTATTAATTGATATTAAATTCCTAAAAATCTATGGGTTGGACAAGAGTCTTATATCATGATAGTAGTATCATTAATGGACCACTTGGGGGTCTCTTGGATGTATATAGTAATTTTATTAACCATATAATATAAAAATACAAAGAGACATTGTAAAAGTGAAACTAATTAACTAAGAGTTAATACTTAAGGATAAGGTTAATATAGTAACCCAAACCTATCTAAATTCTATTGGTTGAGTTTTTTTCGACCTATACCCACCTTAACCTTTAAATAATCTACTTTTGACCCATTAGAATCTGAATATAAATTTATTATAAAATAATATTTCAAGCTTTTCCAAAGGTGCCCCTCACGCCTCTTATAAAAGGGAACTCTCCCTTATCTTTAACTCACACCATAAAAGCCTTTTGGCTCTGCCCAAATATGCCCAAATACTCTCTCAACATCCCTCACTTCATCCTAGAGGCATTTCATTAGTCAGAAAGCCAACCTAATAGCCCTTTTGATCAAATAAAAAGGAAGAACCTGAAGAAGAGGTAATGATTTCACCACCCTTTTCCAAGTTCCTTTCTTCTTCCACTTATTCCTTCTTTGTTATTGCCATAATAAAATAATAACTCCAGTATCTTATATATAATGTGATGTTATTATAAATATGGTACAACCATATTCAGTATTCTATCCATCCTTTGAATAACATGTCACCATACGTGCGTACGTACGGCTTACCATCTCCACGTCGTGGTGTAATTGTTATTCAATGAATTATTATTTGGATGGGTATAATAATGATGTGTAACTCATGTAAATAATAAATATAACATGATAATGATTCTTTATATATGATATAAAATCCAATTATATATTATTTTAACATCAAAAGAATGATATTGTCGCTCGTGCGTATGTCCGGACTACCGTCTCCACGAACGCGATAAGATTAATTCTCCATCGTATCCATTCAAGTATAATTCTCATTTGATGACTAATAATAGTATCTAAGGATTTGATATCATTCTGGATATTATTAAGATACAAACTATCCATGAAAAACACATCTTACTTAACAAAAAATATTAAATACAACGAGTAAGTTAACACCCGAAACAACGATAATACTAAGATATTATTGACAAATCAATGTTAAAAGATCATATATAATATCATATTAATGTATATGATTCTTGTATAATTTAATAAAAATTATTTCACCATTATACAGGAGGTTAACCTACCCCAAACCAAGGAAATGTACAAGGTAACGGTTTATTTCACAATCTCTGCATTATCCGAGGTTGTTTATACATAATAATCTACTGGGATCTCTCTATCATCCACATCCATGTTTCTTAAAAATGTATTTCAAATTTTTTTTAATATTTACATGTATATGGGTTAAAGTCATTTATACCCTTGTTTTACTTTTTATAAGTGGTTTATAAAGGAATCTTTCCATCGTTTTCCAAATAAGGAGCTTTTTTAACCTTTTTGACAGAATTAAGGTAAGAATGTTTTTTTAACTTATATAGCGGGTGTGGCTATTTTCTGCCGTTATAAAATCTTTGAAGATTCCCTTACAATCTTATAAGAATATTTTCAAATAAAATGTTTTATTTTAGAAATATATGACTCTTAAATGATTTCAAAATAAAAGAGATATTTCCCTAAAAAGAGTTTTGATTTCATCTATGTCAACATGCTTTGAGGGATTTTACGCTTATTTGATGTTGATTTATTATGAAACAAAACTTCTATATTGTATTGAAGGTTTTGTGATATGTTTGACTATGGATGTGTTATACCATTCATGTTTTATGGATGAAGTATTTACATTTCTTATGCTAGTTTTAATATGAATTTTTATGTTATGTATAATCCTTTTCATATGGGAATGCATTGGACTTAATATGTGACGGGTGGAGCCCTCTATAGCTCCTCGATGCATCGGTAGGACTCATGAGACAAACTAGTGTCTTGGCACAAGGCCTTGACAAAATATTATTTGTTGTTTTGGCACGAGGGCTTGGCTATGTGGTTATGATAGTTTGGCATTATGCATTCCATCATTATGAAAGTGGTTATTGATATTGCATGTGATTATTCTATTAGTAGAATATCAATGTGAATAAGTAAATGGAATTATTTCATATTATTTTTTCCATACTATGTTGAAGTTCATGTTTTAAAGGCTTTTTTTAGTTATACATTGCCATTAATGTTTAATCTTATTTTTGAAAGTTTCTGCTGTATTTCTATCCTTACTGGGCATTTGAGCTCACCCCTTTCAATGTTTTCTTTTTCCCATGATGTAAAGAAGTAATTTATGAATGACCTACAGGGATAGTATGTGGGGATATGAGTGTGAACTATAACGAAAATATGTTGTTGTAGTTTTCATTTTTATGATGTAATATAAGACTTATGAAAATATATAGTGTTTCCAAGGCTACTAAACCCATCGGTCTTTCGAGATTTGATCTTTCTTGTAATCATGCCAATGTTATGTAATAACGCACCAGCTCTGAGTAACTAGGGTCGGGGCATTACAATTGTATCAGAGGATGTTTAGTACAAACCTTGGAAGCTATATTTAGATAAACTCTGATTAGAGCACATAGACCTAAGATGGACTTTGAGGATCTGTATAGAAAAACTTCCTAGAATTTTGGTATTGTAGAGATTTTTGTGAGTTTTCCGAGCAATACATCCCTGTCTGGATACGAGTAGGTAGAGGTGGCTCTAGCACAGATGTACCTTGGGGTAAAACCCGAAAACACTGCTTTGAGCTAGACTCGAATGGGAACTAGTGCACAAAAATGGGCCTTGCTGCACTCTTGGTTACGACACTCCGTGGGGATATTCTTAGGATAACACTCATTTTCACTACAAATCATTGTGAAGGGTTTATGAGTATATACTTCCTCAATGAAAACATTTTTATGAATATGGATTATATCCATAAATAGTTCAATTTATGTTAAGTGTTTTATAAGTATGGAATTATGTATTTTGATTCATAAACTGATCTAGTTTATGCCATTGGTTAGAAATGGCGCCTAGTGGAAGAAATGGAAACCGTATCATTGCATGAACTCCATGTTGGGATTTCCCTCCTGCTCAAGTTAATTATAGTGGAGCTGGTGATGCAACTGGTGTTGATCAGCTAATCACCATACTGGGACAACTCACACAGGTTATGAATAATAACCTTACCCATATGGAGCACCCTGATCCGCAGCGTGGAGGATCAATGTTAGATCGCTTCATGAGGCAGCAACCACCAACAATCAATGGGAGTACACATCCATTAGTAGCTGAGCAATGGATAAGTTCCCTAGAGAAAATATTTCAGGCTTTGGGGAGTAGTGAAAGGGAAAAAGTTATCATGGCAGTTTACCGCCTCATTGGAGATGCTAATAAATGGTGGTCATTGATTCAAAACATGAAGGAAGATGATGAAGTATCAAATATGGAATGGAGGGAGTTCAAAGTTATGTTTTTATAGAAATACTTTCCTCGTGACCATCGAGAAGATATGGAAAGGCAATTTCTGAGTCTGAGACAAAAGGAGGATGAAATGTCACAAAGTATGAGGCTAACATTACAAGGTTAGAAAGGTATTCTAGAGATTATATACGTAACCAAAGAAGCAATATTGATCATTTATTTGTTGGGTTAAAACCATCTCTTCGTCGAGCATTAGTCTCACAATCGTTATCATCGTACGAAGACATTGTCTCATGTGCTATCAAGACAGAAAAGGAATTATCTAGGTCTTATGAATTTAAATCAAAGAAAGAGAAGAATAGATCTGCTGATCAATCTGGGAATGGAAATAAGGGGAAGAAGGGAAAGGTTGAATATCCATCCTGTGGTAAATATGGGAAGAAAAACCCCGGTACTTTCTTGAAGAGAATGAGTGTCTATTACAAGTGTGGTGAGAAAGGACACCAAGCTCGTGAATGCATAGGGAAGAAGGAAGCTACCAATGTTCAATGCTACAATTGTAGGGAGATGGGACATTATGCTAATGAATGTCATAATCGTCAGGGGAACATACCTCAGAAAATGCCAATGTATCAAGGCCAATCTTATGCTATCACTACTGCTGAGGTAGAAGCTCCGAAAGATGTCGTGGCAGGTAATTTAATGGTTTCCTCAAGTTTAGAAAATGCATTATTTGATTCTGGATCATCACATTGTTTCATATATTCCCATTTTGTTAAGAAAATTATATATTTACAATTTGATTTAACAAGGGAGTTGTCAGTTAAAACTCCTATGGGAAGTATCATTGCAACAAAGTTTTGTAAATCAGTCCCCATTAGATCACATAAATGTTCTTCATCTGCTGATATCATTGTCATACCTATGATTGAGTTTGATATAATCCTTGGTATGGATTGGATTTCGGACTATGATGCGACGATTTTTTGTAAGAAGAAGGTGGTTACAATTTTTGATGATGATGATAAGGAACACCTTATCTTTAGAGCAGAATCATCACCACCTAATTCTTATCTAGATCCACCCACAGTAGCTCAACTAAATTCAATTATTGGGGAGGAAGAGAATGAAATTACTATGGGTGAGGAAAGGAATGTTCACATAGAGGATTTACCTGTTGTGAAAGAATATGTAGATGTATTTCTGGAAGATTTACCTGGACATCCTCCAGAACGAGAAGTTGAGTTTTCCATTGATTTAATTCCTGGATCAAGGCCTATATCGAAGACCCCTTATAGAATTGCCACTGTAGAATTAGTTGAACTAAAGAAACAACTAGAGGAATTGAGTAATAAGGGATTTATTTGCCCTACTATTTTTCCATGGGGAGCCCCTGTTCTTTTTGTTAAAAAGAAAGATGGATCTATAAGGTTATGTATCGACTATAGGGAGATCAATCCCATAACAATAAAGAACAAGTCTCCCCTACCTCGCATTGATGATTTATTTGAACAACTGCATGGAGCTCAATACTTTTCAAATATTGACCTTCGATCTAGATACCATCAGTTGTGTGTAAAGAAGGAATACATTCTAAAGACATCATTTCAAACCAGGTATGGGCATTGCGCGTTTTCTGTAATTCCTTTTGGATTGACTAATGCACCATCTGTATTCATTGATCTGATGGATAGAGTTTTCAAGGAATATCTCGATGAATTTGTGGTGGTATTTATTAATGATATCTTGGTATAATCTAAAAGCTACGAAAATCATGAATGTAACTTGCGCATTATCCTGAAGACTCTGAGAAGACATGAATTATCTGGGAAGTTTAGAAAGTGTGAATTCTAGCTTCATGAGATTTCTTTTCTTGGCCATTTTGTCTCTAAAGATGGAATCTCTATTGATCCTTCTAAGACCAAGGCAATCCAAGAATGTCCAGCACCTACGAGTATAACTGAGGTACATAGTTTTATTGGTTTGGCAGGTTATTATCGACGTTTCGTCCATAATTTTTCCCGATTGGAAAACCCATTAACGAAGCTTACATGTAAAGGGGTTAAATTAGTTTGGACAAAAGATTGTGAAGAATGTTTCGAAGAACTGAAGAGAAGATTAGTCAATGCTTCTATATTGAATCTACCATCGTGGAATGATGGGTTCGTTTTTTATAGTGATGCATCGAAGAAAGGACTTGGTTGTGTCCTTATGCAGAATGATAGGGTTATTGCCTATGCATCACGACAGTTTAAAATTCATGAGCAAAACTATCCTACTCATGATCTTGAGTTAGCAGCTATGATCTTTTCTTTGAAGATATGGAGGCACTACCTCTATGGTGAAAAATGTGAGATTTATACTGATCACAAGAGTTTGAAGTATATTTTCTCACAAAAAGAACTCAACTTGAGGCAAAGGAGATGGCTTGAATTACTCAAGGATTATGGTTGTACGATACAATACCAATCGTGGAAAGAAAACAATGTGGAAGATTCTTTGAGCAGAAAAGATTATAGAGTTTTTAACAATATGAGAATTGAAAGGGATCCAATTTTCATAGATCTAGTGAAGATGTACATGGGAATAACCAGGGAAGGCGAAACATCAATTCTTTTTCAAATGGTTGCCAAAAAATCTTTACTAGAAAGGATTAAGAGTTCTCAGAACGATGATGAATAATTTCAAAAGAAGATTAAAGCTGTGAATGATGGAGATTGAGAGACTTTGTGTATGAAGATGGAATTTTGAAATTTGGTAAGAGACTTTGTGTTCCCGATATACCTGATCTAAAAAGGGAATTTCTGGATGATGCTCATAGTTCCAATTTCACTATACACCCTCGGAGCACCAAAATGTATAGAGATTTGGAGGAACATTTTTGGTGGGACAACATGAAGAGGGAGATTGCTGAATTTGTGTCAAGATGTATGGTTTTTCAACAAGTGAAAGCTGGAAGGCAATAGCCTAGACGGGTCATGCAACCTCTTCCCATATCAGAGTGGAAATGGGACAATATTAGGATGGACTTTGTCATGGGGCTACCAAAGACTCCTAGATGGAACGATGAAATATGGGTTATTATTGATCGTCTTACCATGTCAGCACATTTTCATTCTATAAGAGAAGATCTACCACTGGAATGTCTAGCAAGACTATATATTAATGAAGTTGTGAGACTTCATGGAGTAACCCTATCTATTGTTTCTGATCGTGATCCCCATTTTACATCAAGATTCTAGAAAAGTCTTCAGAAAGCCTTGGATACTGAACTTCATTTGAGCACTGCCTACCACCCTCAAACAGATGGACAATCAGAATGAACTCTTCAATCCTTAGAAGACATGCTGAGTTCCTGCTCACTAGACTTTCAGGGTATGTGGGATCAATATTTACCTCTGGTAGAATTTTCCTATAACAATAGCATCCAATCGAGTATTAATATGGCACCATATGAAGCATTATACGGAAAGAGATGTCGCACATGAACCTGTTGGGATGACGTTGGTGAAAGAAAACTTGTAGGCCCAGAACTGGTGGAGGAAACGATAGAAAATGTGAAGGTAATCCAAAATCACATCAAAGCATCTCAAAGTAGGAAGAAGAGCTATGCCGATAATCGAAGGAAGAATTTGGAATTTCAAGACAGTTATCATGTTTTCCTGAAGGTATCTGCATGGAAGGGAGTCATACGTTTTTGGTAAGAAAGGTAAATTGAGTCCCAGGTACATCGGACCTTTTGAAATTCTAGAAAGAATTTGTGTTGTAGCTTACCGATTGGCAATGCCGCCAAGTCTCTCCAAAGTTCACGATGTGTTCCACATATCTCTATTGAGTAAATACATACCTGAACCAACGCATGTACTCACCTATGAGGAATTAGAACTGGAACCCAATCTATCTTATTGCGAAGAGCCTGTCAGGATTCTTGATACGAGAGAACAAGTACTGAGAAACCGGATGACTTGCATGGTAAAAGTCTTGTGGAGAAACCATAAGATGGAAGAGGCAACATGGGAACCCGAGGAACTTATGATAAAGAACCACCCGAGTCTTTTCATGCGGTAGTATTCTAGAAATTTTGAGGAAAAAATTATTTGAAGGAGGGGAGAAGGTAACACCCCAAGCTTCTATGGTACGCTTCTCTTGGAATAATGTGATAGCGTGTGTTGTAGGAAACATCGAGTTCTAACAGACCACAACCAATCAAACTAGCCGTTATGAATAGTAATACCTACTTATTGAAATTATATATATTTTATATTTCAAAATGGACTTCATTTTTGGATTCAGAATATCGTTATTATCCTAAGTTGAATTTCTGGTATTTTTTTGAGAACTTCCAATTTTTTTGAATACATAAAAACCACTTTTTTAATCAAAATAATTTATAGTGATAAATTATATTATTTAGTGGTTTTAAAGTATAACTAGAATATATTTTTACGATTTTATCCAATGGTGTTCATTAGAATTAATTTCACTTTGAAATTGGACATAAAAATTCGCCAATGTTTTGATATATATTGTTTCTTAAAAACACGCTATTTGTTGTAACAACGGTAATTAATTATAAAATTAATTAATGAAAATTATATGTTTAGAATTTTGTAAAATAGAAATGATTTTTGAATTCGGAATATCAATTATATCTTAGGGTGAAATTTTGGAATTGTTCAGAAAAACTTCAATTTTTCATGAATAGTGAAACTACTAAGTGGTAGTTAAAAAACTGAATTTTTCATAAAACGTAATTTTAATGCATCTGTGATTGTAATTTCAAAAATCCAAGAGGCACAGTTAATATCAAGGAGTAAAATTTGGTTCAATGAGATGAAAATAATTTTTGATGAATGGTAACTTTTTACATTTATTTAGCACAGTTAAAAGTAAATAGGGTAATTAAGGGTAAAAATGATATTAATATTACCATAACACATATCCTAATTCTATTGGACAAGTGTATCTCGACCAAAAACAACCTTAGGAATAAAATATTATCATTTAGGTCCACTTGGATTATATTAGGACATTTATTATTATTTAATCCAAAGAAGAGTTAAAAGAGTTAAAATCAAGGTTTATTTACTAAAACATTTTTAATATAGAGTTATACATAAGATAAATTCGATTGTAAATATTCACTAGAAATATAAAAAGATTTCCTAAATTATTATATTTTATTTATAATTTTTAGACATTAAATAATTTAATTTATTTATGACACAATGATGATCCAGTAATTACCATAATAGTGAAAAATTAATATAATTGTTATCATAAATACCTAAATAAATATAATTTGAGACTTTTAATGAATTAAAATAATTTTATAAGATAATAAGAAATATTAGGATTTATTTAATTTACTTTTTTCGATGTAATAATTCTGTTATAAATTTTTAAAAAATCAATTATTTCATAGTGTCAAAATTGACATAAAAGAGTTTGTTAAAACAAATATTATATTATTAATTGATATTAAATTCCTAAAAATCTAAGGTTCGGACAAGACACTTATATCATGAAATTTGTATCATTAATGTACCACATGGGGGTCACTTGGATGTATATAGTATGTTTAATAACCATATAATATAAAAATAAAAAGAGACATTGTAAAAGTGAAACTAATTAACTAAGAGTTAATACTTAAGGATAAGTTTAATATAGTAACCCAAACCTGTATAAATTATATTGGTTGAGTTGTTTTTGACCTATCCCCACATTAACATTTAAATAATCCACTTTTAATCCATTAGAAACCTAATATGAATTTATTATAAAATAATATTACAAGCTTTTTCAAAGGTGCCCCACACCCCTCTTATAAAAGGCCACTCTCCCTTATCTTTAACTCACGCCTTAAAAGCTTTTGGCTTGGAAAAACTATTCCCAAATACTCTCTCAACATCCCTAAATTCATCCTAGAGGCCTTACTTTAGTCATAAATCCATCCTAATATCCCTTTTGATCAAATCAAAAGGAAGAACCCGAAGAAGAGGTAATGATTTCACCACCATTTTCCAAGTTCCTTTCTTCTTCCACTTATTCCATCTTTGTTATTACCATTCGAAAAAAATAACTCCAGTATCTTATATATACTATGATTTTATTATAAACATGTTACAACCATATTCATTATTTTATCCATCCTTTGAATAACATGTCACCATACGTGTGTACGTACGGCTTACCATCTCCACGTCGTGGTGTAATTGTTATTCAATATATTATTATTTGGATGGGTATAATAATGATGTTTAACTCATGTAAATTATAAATATAACATGATAAATATTCTGTATATATGATATACCATCCAATTATATATTATTTTAACATCAAAAGATTGATATTGTCGCTTGTGTGTACGTACGGACTACCATCTCCACGAACGCGATGAGATTCATTCTCCATCGTATCCATTCAAGTATAATTCTCATTTGATGATTAATAATAGTATATAAGGACTTGATATCATTCTTGATATGATTAATATAAAACCTATCCATGAAAAACACGGCTTACGTAACAAAACATATAAAAGAAAACGAGTAAGTTAACACCCGAAACAACGACAATACTAAGATATTATTAACAAATCAATGTTAAAAGATCATATATGATATCATATTAATGTATATGGTTCTTTTATAATTTAATAAAAATTATTTCACCATTATAAATGAGGTTAACCTAACCCCAACCCAAGAAAAGTACATGGTAAGAGTTTATTTCACAATCTCTTCATTATCCGAGGTTGTATATACGTAATAATCTACTGGGATCCCTTTATCATACACATCCATGTTTCTTAAAAATGTATTTCAAAACATTTTTACTATTTACAAGAAGATAGGTTAAAGTCATTTATACCCTTTTTTTGACTTTTTATAATTGGTTTAAAAGGGAATATTTCCGTCTTTTTCCAATCAAGGTGATTTTTTTAACTTTTTCGACAGAATTAAGGTAATAATGTCTTTTTAACTTATACGGCAGGTGTGGCTATTTTCCACCGTTATAAACATCTTCGAAGCTTCCCTTACAATCGTATAAGAATATTTTCAAAGAAAATGTTTTATTTTAGAAATATATGACTCTTAAATGATTTCAAAATAAAAGAGATATTTCCCTAAAAATAGTTTTTATTTCATCTATGTCAACATCCTTTGATGGATTTTATGCTTATTTGAAGTTGATTTATTATGAAACAAAACTTGTATATTGTATTGAAGGTTTTGTGATATGTTTGACTGTGGATGTGTTATACCATTCATGGTTTATGGATGAAGTATTTACATTTCATATGCTAGTTTTAATACGAATATTTATGTTATGTTTAAACGTTTTCATATGGGAATGCATTGGACTTAATATGTGACGGGTGGAGCCCGCTATAGCTCCTCGAAGCATCAGTAGGTCTAATGAGACAATCTAGTGTCTTGGAACGAGGCCTTGACAAAATATTATTTGTAGTCTTGGCACGAGGCCTTGGCTATGTGGTTATGATAGTATGACATTATGCATTCCATCATTATAAAAGTGGTTATTGATATTGCATGTGATTATTCGATTAGTAAAATATCCATGTGAATAATTAAATTGAATTATTTCATTTTATTTTTGCCATACTATGTTGAAGTTCAAGTTTAAATGGCTTTTGTTTTCGTTATACATTTCCTTAAATGTTTATTATTTATTTATGAAAGTTTCGGCTATATTTTTTATCCTACTAGGCATTTGAGCTCACCCCTTTCAATGTTTTATTATTCCCAGGATGTGAAGAAGTAATTTATGAATGACCTGTAGGGATAGTATGTGGGGATATGAGTGTGAACTATGAAGAAAAGATATTGTTGTAGTTTTCATTTTTATGATGTAATGTAAGACTTATGTATATATATAGTGTTTCCAAGGCTACTAACCCATCGGTATTTCTAGTTTTGATCTTTTTTGTGATCATGCCAATGTTATGTAATAATGCACCGACTGTGGGTAACTTGGGTCGGGGCGTTACATCTTTCTATTTAACTTTATTGGGGAACACTATTAAGAATACTTTTTAAAAATAAATTTTGAATAAATACTCAATTATCCCCCTCCTTGAGTACAATAATCCGACCAACATTATATAATCATCATATAAAATAATTTTAAGGGGTATAGAATAATAAAAACCAAAAGTATTTGTTGAATAATGTTAACTATTCTTTGGGTAATTCCTTTTAGTTTTCACCAATAAAATTCCATTTTTTAATTTATGGACATATTGATACATATAAGATGATAGTATGGATTTGGATAGCATATTTTTGTAGTTTTTTTTTGATGATTTATGTATCTTGAGATGTGTGAATACGTGATGGGGTGAGTACCCTTTTATTGTGGAGGAGAAGTGTCATTCATGTAAATAAAAAAGGAAAAAACTATTGGGAGGTCAATTTTACAAAATTTACCCCAACCTGTTAACCCAATTAGTTCCATGATATGATATGGTTGAAATATTTCCATACAATTGGATTTAGACATGTTTTTAGCTCATTTTACGCTTTCTGTTTAATGTATTGTTCCTTAGTAAACTAATTTTTCTCTTAATTTTTGTAATTTATTTTTATTGTTTTCATTAATAAGTTTATTAAAATATATTGTTTGAATTAATATAAATTAAAAATTATTTCTATTTAAAATATTGAATACATTTTTAAAATTAAAATCAATTATGTGGATGAAATTAATTGAAAATTAATCCCATGGATGAGATGAGAAATGATGTTTTTAATGTAAAAATGTTATGGAGTTTACTAATTTTTTATATCTATATTAAATATAGATATTATTAAAATTAAATAAAATATAATAATATTTGTATAAGTGAAAAATTTTTACTTTAAAAAAATTAAAAATATAATTTAACCTTATAAATAATTTATATGATATGTATATTTTCAATTAAAATTTATAATTTTTCACTATTCATTATAAAATGAAACTTCTTTAAAAAATACCAAAAATTCAACATAATGTAATTATAAAATTAAACATAATATCTAACTTTATTTTTATGACAAAATTTTTAAAACTAGTAAATTTTATTTTCAAAATAGGTGTTCTATTAAAATGTGGCAAAACATCCTTTAGAAAAATCTAGCTCCGTATGTGTAGAATTGGATTTATTCTTTTATTATAACTGTCAAATATAATTGATGAATTGAAAATAACATTAATTTATATATATATAGATATCATTAATCTCATCAACAAATAGTAATTATTTTAATTAATCAATATAAAATTCCACTTTCGGAAAAATGATTTTTTATAAAAGCTTTTACCTAATAATTGGTTTCAATATTAATTTAAAATTAATTGGCCAGCAATGAATTATATAAACATATGTAAACCATATTTTTATAATTTACTTAATCATATTCATTCCAGCCATTCTAATGGGTAGGTGATAAGTATAAAAATATTTTAATAATACTATGACTATTACATTGTAGTTTGGTAAAAATCAGTCTTGGGTGTAACACAAGCTATCAAAGGAACTGAGAATTGTATGTAACACAATCCAAACCTTGTGTTGTGTGTCACGCATATTACTCTATGTGTTTTTTGTGGTGAAATACTAATTTTTTTGGTATATGTATGAATTTAAACATTGTGTAGCATGCAATTAAAGAAATCAGTTAAATTTATTTAATTTTAAAAAATATATATTTCATAAAAACTAGGGGTGTTATATCCACCCCCCCAAACATAAATTTAATTTCACCCTAAAAATTATTCTGTGTTTTCAAAGGATTAATATATGAAATTTACTTTTATAGAACCCCACATCATGAAAATAAATACTAGAACATCAATTAAAAAGATAAATTTAGAAACACAACTATTACCCAAAGATACTAATATATAGGTTTCCACATAGGTAAACAAAGGTGGAAATTATAAACACAGACATGGAAGATAAACTAATGCTAAAATATTAATGAAGAGTGATAGAGACATACTCAGGATACATTTAGCTGTCAAAAATCCAAAAATCAATGAGTCCTGAGAAATGTCATTGATATCATAAAAAATGAAGATAACCACAAAAAAATTTATTTCATGCCACATTTCCCAATGTTGAAGAATTTTACCAAGGAGATATACTTACTTTATTTCATTCTATTTCATTTTCACAATCTCACCCTTTGGTTATTCCTTAATAAATTTATACTTTAACACTTACTCTCTAAAATAAAGGTGAATCTTCAATTATTGAGATCTATAATTTAAATTATAGGTTATTCTATTTTTCTTTAGTCAACATCATAGAAAAATTATTAGCATATATTATCTAGTATGAATAAATCCTCTTATGGTGAGATAATACATTAATATCTAATATTTCATCATAATCTTAACATAAAACATACCATAAACTGTTAACATTATAACCCTTTCAGAAGTTGAAAATCCAAAACATTATAATTAATCACATTAAATTTCACATCATAAACTAAACATTGATCTCCATTTTACATAAATATGCTCTTGGTGGTCATATAACAAACATGTGAAAACCTTCATCAAATATTCTCTAGAAACATGTTAATAACCTGAATTACTATAAGTACATGTTGAAATAATTATTTCATTCTTAATAAAATGATTATTGGATATATTCATTAATTCCAATAGTGTTTTAAACTCCATCCATGATAACATAAACTACTTTTTTATAAAATATTCAATCTACATCCAAAAAATTCATTAATATCAAATTTAAATTATTCTTACCAAATATATATTTATCTAATAAAACATCATTATCTCAGTATCAGGAATATATTAAGGTTTACCTTCCCATAATAATTTGTTTTCAAAAAATATAACTATTCCATTAAATCACATTTCTATTTCATCAATACCATTCAATATCCTCTTTCATATAATTAACAAATTACATACACTGAGAAATGCTTATATATATCATAAATCAGGAATCCAAATACATAATCATTCTAATCATTTCACATTAATGTTTGGAATAGAATATGTTATTCCTTTGTAGAGAATAAAATTATTGGGTTAGGTCTTTGATTGGGTTAATTCCCATGTTGTCCAAAAATCATACATTAACCTCCATGAAAATTTGACACTTTATGACTAATTTTTCTACACAGAAAACAACTTCCCCTCTATTTGAGATCTTCCTCTAGATTATTCATCCATTATTCTAGAAATATATAAAGTTTAATCTTCTTTACACTATGTTCATTACCATGTTAACTTCTATAAAATTTCATCTTCCTATTATTTGATGTGTTTTAAATATCACTAGAGTTCACATTGTTTATCTTATATCGTTATAGAAGATTCATCATAATCATAGTATCTTTCTCACCAATCCTCATCCAATTTGGTTACTCATAGTCACTAATGGTAAATCATATTAAATGTTAACATAATTTCCTGTTGTTCCATCCATTGAATAAAACCAAAAGCATAGTTTGGGTATCAATTATCATAGTAGAAAAATATGTAATCATTAAAAAATAGAATTTCTAAATAATGACACGTAATTCGTTAATCGATGACCCAATAGTTTTATTTTAGATTATTTATAATCATCGTCTATTTAAATCCTTCATTATTGTTCATGAATAGTTTGTGAATTTCCAAATAATATCCCATGGGTGTGTCAAACTATGTGTGTAGCAAGCCCATCTTCATGACCATTTGTCGAATAAGTCTATCTTAATACAGTGATTTAGGAGCTGTTACCCCTATGTATGTTTTTTCTAAATAGACATCCACTTGTAGTATCTATACATGGCTGTAATTATTAGGACACCACTCACTAAATTCATTACCAAAAATACATGGAAATTTTCCAATACTTTTACACATCCATAGACATATCCTTAGAGACAACCCTAGAAATATCCTTATTAATATCCCTATGTATCTCACTAAAATTCTATCATCCTAGTTTTTATATGATGACTAAATATTTACATTGATAAAAACTATTGTGACATAGGACTAACATACATGAATATTGCATTATTTTAGAAGAATTTTCATAATATTATAAAAGTAAATTCATGAGGTCCATAACAGTTTACTGTCTTTGTAAAATTGAAACACATTATGATAATTTTGGTAAAGGATCTTTAATGTATATCATTATTATTTATCCTATATATATCATAATTAAAACCTGTATTTGTAACATGATGAAATGAAAAATAATAAAGGGTGAGATCAAATTATTAGTAAGGATTAAAACAATATAGATATGAGCATATAACATGGACATAAGTGTTTGATAACATGATGATAACATTTAAATATAATAACCCATATTTCAAATATTGTAGTCAGGAGTCATGGAATAAAAATATTAGAAGTTCATAAGTAATGAATCATAAGGAAATCAAATAACATAAGTCATGAGAGCATGAAATTTCCATAATATATAAAATTATGGAATACAAATTTGAATATAAAATCATTTCCTATAATTCAAGGCTAATTAACCAAAACTTTTATCACACTTCAGAGGTGATACACCTAATGGGCGGCACCCACCACCATCCCTAGTCACATCCCATTCTTTATAGTGGATCATGTTACACCATCTTCCCAAAGTGGGTCAGGTTGCACCTTATACGCATAATAGATTAGGTTACACATTATTCCTATATTGGATAGTGCATATAGGCATGTTTACCATCATTATATCATGAGATATAAATATTTTCCCAGTGGATTATAGAGTGATATAGGCCCCACCCACTATTTAATAAATTGAATCATAATCATAAACACTCATGCTAAAGGTTGCGATTGTAGTAATATACTATTGACACATTGGAAATTTTAAATAAAAATCCACATGAAATGATAACATTAAAATGATATTAAAATATCATGAGAAGAATAATATTTTAGATAAAAAATTTTGAAGTGTAGTATATAAACCAGGTAAAATAATATAGGTCCTTAAAATTACATGTGTCTTAATAAAGGAATATTAAAACAAAATTACCTTACCAATTTGGTTACTTTTAAACCGTAAACCCCATGAAAGATAGATAATAAAATGGATAATAAATTAAACATAAAATAAATTATAAGGATAATACATAAAATTATTGGTTAGTATATATTCCACATAGAATAAACAAGTGGTGAATATGATATAATCCTCATAGAAATAAAAGTGAGACTAGAAATCCCCTTACCTTATGTCCTGAATTTCTTCATACATGTTCAAAAATGTTGTATTATAAGTATATTTTTATTAAAATTATACCAAATAATATTATTATTATATATCATTTCATATATAGTTTTATTACGACTTTATTTTACCTGTTTATTAACAATTCCATGTAATGTAATGTTTTGGGTAATAACCGCTTTGTTTTTCATACATTTTTTAATTATTATTCATTGTCCTCTTACTTGAACAACATTTCCTTAATTACAAGAATTTAAACCAATATAAAAATATCATATATATTTTTTATATAATAATTTATAAAAACCTATAAATTAAATAAATAGGAAATGAAATGAACCATTCATGGAGATGGTTGGTTGTACGTACTCATGAACATTGTTTCCATTTTCTTGTCAAATTGAAATAAATAATCTTAAATTATGCATATATATATATTATAATTAAAATAGAAATTTTATTTTATAAATATCAAATATTTTTAATAAACTCAACATTAATAAATTCCATGTAAATCTTGATTGAATAACATCACTTTCAAGATTCGGTAGCCCACACGCCCATAAACGTTGTTATCGTATTCACACAAAATGTAAATTGTGAAAGTGTGTGTAATATAATTTTTTAAATAAGATAAAATAAGTAATAAATGTCAAATATATAATTTAATAACGTAAATTAAATTACTATTTTAACACTTAAATCAAGTAATGGATGAATGAATGACATCGATTTGCAAGACTGTAGTCCTTCTAACACACAAACGATGATTGTGTATCACATTAGATGAATGTTTGTGAATGTGTAGGTATTAACCTTAACATAAATACTACTAAATATATTTAATATTATTTGTAAATTATATAATCATGATATAAAATAATTTAAGTGGTGGAGGGAGGAATAAAACAAAACTGAAAATTGATGAATGTTAATTCTTTTTCTGGTAACTCCTTTTTTTTAAAAAAGGTATTCCTAAAATTTATTTCTTCACAAATTAAATCGTCTATAATGCGATGATTAATTTTTTGTGATTAATTTTTTGGGGTTTAGATGATCCAGGAGTATTGATAGGTATCAGTTAATGAGGGGGGTTTCTTCCCTTTTATGGTGGTGGAGTAACATTCTGGTAAATATAATAATGTAAATACTATTAAGAGGTATTACGTACATCATGTGCCTCCAAGAATGAAAAATATTCGACCCAATATCATATATAATATCAATATGGCCATTTAATTGTTTTTTTATGTGTTTATATTTCATTTTTCCCCAATTTATAATGTTTAGTCCCTTAGAAAACATGTTTTTCTCATAATCGATGCGATTAATTTAAATTGTTTTCGCTATTTATTTTTTTCAAAAATTTAGTTTGAATTATTATAAAATATAAATTTTGATAGTTCAAAATATGGAATCAAGTTTTCTAAATTAAAATAACATAAGGGTTACCAATTAATTTAAAATTTATCCCATAGAGAAGATGAATAAGCATGAGTTTTAAGTAAAAATGTTCTAGAGTTTAATAAGTTTTTATATCAAAATTCTACATTAAAATGATTATGATGACACAAATTGGATTATTATTTGTATAGTTTTATGATTTTTTACTTTAAAAAAACTAAAAATATATTTTATTCTTATAAAATAATTAGATAAAAAGTCAGTTTTCAATTAAAATTAAAAAACTATTCACTATTCATCAAAAAAAGAATCTTATCATAAAAATACAAAAATTTCACCCTAAGATAATTATGAAATTACATTTTAAAAAATTAATTTTATTTTTTCAAATAAAATTTATAAAACTATAAATCTTTATCTTTAAAATATATGATCCATTTAAATGCAGCAAAAATGCCTTTAGAGAAATATAACATTTTATGTGTAAAAATGGATTTGTTCATCGATTATGTCTATCCAATATATTGGATGAATGTAAAAATATTTAATTGAGTGTATAATATATAAATTTCCTTAATATCATTGAAAAACATTAATTAAATTAATTTATGAAGATAAAATGAATCTTGTGCATATAACAAGATTTTTTATAAAAACATTTCACTTATAATTGGTCTCTATTTTCATTAATAATTAATTCGTCACCAATTAATAATATAAACATTTGTAAAACATATTTTCATAATTTATTTTAATCTTATTCATTCCCTCCATTCCGTTTTCTAGGTGAAAATTATAATAATATTATAATATCATTATTTATTGTATATTTTTGTTCTATAAAACTAGGACTTGTGGAAATATAAGATACCATAGGAACTCAGAATTGTGTGCAAGTCAATAAAAACTTATTATTGTGTATATTGAAATATAATATAAGTGTTGTGTGTAGTGAATGATTAACTAGGTTTCTTATATTAACAAAACATTACATGGTCTACCATGTAATTAAATCCATTAATGAAATTTAATTTAATTGAATAAAATAATAATTCTCAAAAACATGATCTGTTACAATCATAATAGGTGTGAAGGAATTATCAATGTTGTACAATAGATCCTAATCGAATCTACCTCAATACGACGTTTTTGGGTTATTTCCCTTAGGTACATTTTTTCTAGAGCTACATCACATTTTATTATCCAATTACGGATGTAATTACTTCAAGGCCACTCACTCTTCGTTTTACATAAATTATAGGAAAATTTCTTATACTTTAACTCATCCATAGAATATTCCGTAGATTCATACCTAAACATATCCTAATAAATTTCACTTGGAATCTCACAAAATCTTTCTCATCCAAGTTTCGAAGGGATAACTAAACATTCCCTGTGATGTCAACTATAGCAACTCAGGCTTCACATAAAATGAAATTACATCTTTTTAGATGAATGTTCATTATATTAAAAAAATTAACCTCAAGATCATAATAGTTTATTTTGAAAATGTGGAACACAAAATAATAATGTAGATAATTATCTTCAATGTTTCCAACAAAGATATTTCTATTTAGTGCACTTCAAATACATTCCCAAGATAAAAACATTCTTCATAAACTAGGGAAAGGAAACATAAGAAAGGGAGAGCTCATATAAACAATAAGGGTAAAAATATGTAATATCAATATATGATCATATGAAATCATGAGATATGTTTAAGGGTATCCAATTATGAACATAACTTATAATGTTTATACCCAAATGATGATATAACATAAAAATGGGACATGGAAAAAAATTGGTAGTTAATATGACCTAAATCGTATGGGAATCAGAGAAAATTATCCATTAGAGACAAAAATTATAATATTACATTTATTTTTATTATACACATAAGCATTGAAAATATTATATCAGTGATACACACCGAGGAATTCATAACATGTTCGTCTTGGGATAACCACCCATGTACCTAATTTGAGATCGGGTTAACAATCCATGTACCCTACCTTTTGATGGTGACACATCCTAAGATAGTCATACCACCATCCCTAGTGGAATTAATTTCCTTATAGTGTAATAAATTTAGTCCCCAAACTATAATGTTTTCAAGGGTCACTCCCAAGACCATAATTATGGACAATGTCCCTTAAAAAATCGTGTTTATTTCTAATTATAGTTGTGTATATCTCATGAGATATAAATCATTATCAAATTAACATGGAGGATAAATAATTCATAACATAACCACTTTATTTAGTTATAATGTAACCACTATTACAAAATGAAAATCAAACATATGTATTCCAGAAGATCATATCATTTTCATCATATTAGAAACCATGAAATGAAAATAGTTTCATAAAAATTTTATTATTATATAACCTATAAAAATTAAAAAGGATTCATTATCATTTCATTATTTTATAATAGATTAACCTGTGGAAATGAAGTTTGTTTAATAATCCTTATATAATTGTATAAACTATGAATGTGAAATGACATTCATAAACATATTTCCATCATAAACATAAACCATTAAAATAAATAAAAATAATGTTTCCCTTGGATTATATCCCCATTAAATCATTATTAACCACACGAAATTGATCTTAGATATAAATTAATATTAAAATACAACTCAGAACATTTCTTGAGGAAAATTTCTTTCTTCAAAAATAAATTTTAAAAAAATAAATAATTATGAAAATAATTTTCATTAAAAATAAACATGAAAAATATAATGGGATATTTGAAAAAACATATTAACTAATTTCATGAAAAAAAATATAATTTCATCTTAGAAAAATGATTTTTAAAACATAAAACACATTCAAAATAAAATTCACTTTTAAACCATTTATTTAAAATCTCAAAATTTACTATATATTATGGGATGAATTATCTTTAAAAATAAATTTGAAAACAGGTAAGGGTATCTTGAAATCATTCAGCTGTCCTAATATTGGAAAATATTAAATTTTTTGTGAATGTAAAAAATAATGATTCTTATCACATTTTCAGTAAACGCCAAACTTGAATTTTTTTTTATAATTTTTGAAAGTTCATTATTACAAAATAAAAAGTTAAAAATGGGTAAAAATTTCATTGAATAATTTTTTAAAAAATAAAAATAATTCAAAAACATTATTTTTGATAAAAATTATTTTCCAACTAAATAGAGAAATAATGATAAATTTTCCAAAAAGAAATTTCTAAATTATTTTAAGAATAATAGTGTTTGAGAAATTGAACTATTTCATGATATATCATGAATACCAATATGAAAAGAAAGGTATTGAGTATTATTGATGGCTATATGAGGCGATATCAACTTTGGACACATCATCGTACACAATTATAGTAAATGATGAGATTTCAGCATAAAACACTTACCTTATTAGCCATTAATAATTATCCTTAATATAGAATCAATACAAATTAAAAATTAAAATATCATGAGGATAAAAAATTCATGATATTAAATATAAAACGAATTTAAACACAACTTATAAAAGAATATAGGTGCATAACATAACATAAGTATCAAATAATGAAAATTGAGACAAAAATCCCTTACTTGTTTTGTAGCATTGAAATTGTAATCCCCATGAAAGTGGGAAACATAAATTGATGTGTAAATCCAAATAAATTATAGAATAATCATCATAAAATACATACATGGGAATTATATACACTACATAAATGAATCACGTGGTGAATAAGTCTTCTGTCTCGTAAAAAATAATTGTGAGTGGGAAATATCCTACCACTTTGGGAACATTGAAACAAAAAAATCCATAAAATAGAAATAATAAAATGGATGTTTAAATATTATTAATTTTAAGGATAAGAATAATTAAATAAATTCATGGGAATTATATCCACCATATAAAATAAACTATTTGTGGACAAGGATTGTCTCAATAAAAATAAAAGTGAGACAAAAATCCATTACTATAAGTGTTGAATTTTATCATTCATATTCAATCCTCCTATATAACAGATGTGAGTTTATTATACATATAATAAAAAAAATTAAATTATATCATACCCTATATATTTTTATTATGACCATTTATTACTCAATTATGTTAAATTCTATGTTAAAGATACATTTCAGGTAATATCTACATTGTTTTTCACATATGTTTTTATTTGTTATATTTTGGGTATTTTTACATTGGGTTGGGTTCAATAATATTAGAAACTATTACCATGCAATAAATATCATATATATCCAGTATATTTTTATTTATAGTAATTCATAAAATTTAGTGACAGGAAATGAAATATATTGTTCATGGATATAGTTGGTTATACGTATTCATGGAAATTTTTTTCATTTTCTTATTGGATTTAAAAAAAATTAAATATTATATTATCATTATTGAGACATTTATTTAAAATATATAGCCTATTTTTGTTAATCCCATCTTTAATAAATTCCTCATAAATCATGAATGAGTCATATCACTTCATGAGGTGGATATCTTCCTTATTGAAGAATGATGTTATCGTATTCCCACAAAATGGAATTTATGATTAAATATGTGAAATAATAATTAAAGAATAATTGTGGAATTATAAATATCATCAATATGATATATTATCTACAAATCCATCATTATTTCCAGCCATGAGAGTTTTCAATGGAAAAACAAATGAAATTGGCTTATGATCTGGTGGTTTTCTTATACACATGAACAAAGATTTCATAACCCATTTAATTTAAATGGAGATTATTTTTGATAATCCCATTTAAATAACTAATTATAATAATATCTAACATATTTTTGATAATATATAAGCATTTTATAATAATAATTGAAGCAGTTGAAGGATGAAATTAAACAAAAATAACCATTGATGAATTTTACATATTCTTCAGTTATCCTTCTTAGGCTAACACTAAAATAATTCCTATATTTGATTTATTTCAAAAAGTATGCTTCTAGGATTATCATAGGGAATTTTGGAAGTTAATATTTCATGTATTGGCTGAACCAAATGTGGGAACCAAGGCTGTTCATTATTGAAAATGGGGTTTCATTTTTGTTTGTTGTCAATCCACACTAGGTTGATCAAGGAGTTTTCCATAGAAGCGATATTAAAGTAAATATTGAAAATAGTGTTGAAGGTGGTGTCCTCTTCCAGTGTTTGGAGGAAGAGGATAGAATCACTAAGGGTTGTTTTTGAGAATTAACACTTCATTATTTTGGTAAATTGTTGGTTTTATAATGACGTGATTTCTCAAAGTTATGTTTCATGAGTTTGATATCAGTTGACAAAATTCCCGTGTATTACAACAATTAGAGCGTCGTGAGTACTTGATGGTTTGAGGGTTATCTTCATGACATCAAAAAATATAAAGGGAGCTCCACAAGTGAAAGAGTAATGTGAATATATTTTTGAAATATCATAAAAAATCCATTAAGGTTGTGGAGCATCATGAATTTAATATAAAAAATATATCAGACTACCCAAACTTCATTACACACATAAGGTTCTGAGAAAATATATAATCACTCTAATTTTGAAATGGTGGGCAGCTCCATGTTTCTGTATTTCTATGTGATCCCAATCATCATGAAAATAATAGTTAAATATTTACTGAGGCCAATGATTTTTTGTAGAGGTTCTTCTTGGTTGTATACTATCCCACGATGGATAAGTGTGCTTCATGAATATTTTTTTTATCACGAAGGTAGTTTTATTCACAAATGATCATCTGGAAAAGTAGTTTTGAACATCGGGGTTTAGTGAAGAGTGCTTTCAAAATTAATAAATTGAGGCCTATGGTGTAAGTAGTGTCTCATGATATTCACAGACATGGAATTTAATTTCCATATACTAAATATACCTTCAATTTGATAAATTGAGTATGAATTCATACATGGTAGTTTTTTGGGGGATTCTAGGGAAGGGTTTTGAGGGATATAGTGTGTTATCCCTGAAATCTTATTAAGGCAGTGCACCTAGAACATAGTGACTTTTCCGAGAATATGGTATTCAAAAACTAGTGAAGATTAGTGTATTTATGTATGGGAAACACACTGTCAATGTATTCTCTTTTTACTAGACCTTGGTGGAGATCTATGTAAAATTTTTGTGTTGTATCTTTGAATGTGATTTTTTGTTTACTAAACTTTCTCATCAGATATGTTTAACATGTTCCTTCCAATGTGGGAATAATATCTGTCACGTTAAAAGGAAAAATTTTAACCCTAATTCTCCCCTCAACTCTTAGGGTGTTTCGGGATCATTCACCAATGAGTTCTGAAGGTATGAAGAATAGATGAGAGGGGGTGACCATTTTTAATTGGGGGATATCACATACTTGATATTTTTCAAAATAAATAATTGTATCCATGTTTTTCATATGCATAAACAGTCAAATTGATCTATTATAGAACCTTAGTGGAATAATGTTATATCTATTTACCAAAAATATCTTTTATAAAAATTTAAAAATATATTTTAACTTTATTGTTTTAATTAATCCCATGATATATCCATTTTTACATTTATCTTCATAATGAATTTTTACATCATTCAATACTAATTTTTGACTAAAATTAACATGACCTTATTAGAAATTATTAATCGTGATGATTTCAATTATGTTATATGATTTTCCAAAATTATATCTATATATGTTTCATAATTTATTTTTAAATTAATCCTCCATTTGTGATGATAAAGTAGGTTTTTAAAGAGAAAACGTTCAAAACATTGAAATTTATTCATATCAAAATTCATTATAATATTTATTAAAATTACATAAATTGGATTAATTGAAATAAATTTGGAAAAAGATTACATTAAAATAATTATATAATATAATTTAATATTATAAATAATATCAAAAAAAATCAAATTTGTAATTAAAATTTTGAATTTTTAACTATTAATCAAGAAAAGGAATATTTTGAAAAAAATCTCAAAAATTCATTTGAATTTTTTATTATTATTTACAAATTGATTTTTAATTTACCAGATTAAAATTCTAAAATTTAAAAAAAAAATTTATATTATTAGTCATTAAAAATATGATAAAACTACTATAAAAAAGTAAATATTTAAGCGTAAAATTGGATTTATTCTTATATCTTTTCTAGAAAACATATTATAATAATTTTAAACATTTTATATATTATATAATATATAACTACAATTAATATTTTTAATCAAAATTTATTTGGTTAATTAATTGATTTAAAACACACTTTTGTAAGTAAAAAAAATTCAGATAAATATTTACATTTATTTTCGAAGGGGTCCTATTTTTATTTATAATTAATTGGTCACCAAATAATTCATTTTATATTAATTTTTAAACCATATTATAATAAATTAGTTAATATTATCCATATCTTACACTCAAATAACTAGGTGAAAACTATCATAATAATATATTAATAATAGGCCACGTTTCATATATACTCTATGTTACATGAAATGCAAACTAACCTCTACATTTCATGTAATGCAAGCCAAAATCAATGATTCATGTAACTGAAGATAAAATGAGACTAGCATGTAAATAATAATATCAAGAATATTATATTAATTTTAATAAAGTATTTCATAAAAAAATAGGGTGTTATAATTTGGATGAGGTCAAAGAAGAAAATAACTTAAAAGGAATCAAGGAAGACAATTACCTATTCCTAGTGAAAATGCTTTTGGATCTCTTCTTAGGCACTTTTGTTTGGGTTTTATAAGAATAACAAAACGTCAAGAAAGTTTTTACGGAAAATAAAAAATATTTGAGGAGGTTTATTATATATATGTTGTTTAATAAGGTATGGGGAAAATATTAGAGGAGGATCTCTTTTATAATTGAGGGGGAGTGGAAAACTTGTAATTATTCTAATCTGTAAAAAAATTTCATATCACATTTATGGAAAATAATATCCCAATTTGATCAAATTTTAATTTTTTATGGGATAGGCTCAAAATAAATTCAAAAAATTGCATTTAGTAAAGTATCGTATGCTATTTTAAGACATTCTTCTTTAGTTTATCCCCTCATTAACCCTTGAAACCATTATCATAGAAATAAAATTTTACCACAGTTCCAATCCATTATGAACAAAAATAAAATTTAAATATTTAAAAAAATTGAATATCATGATTATAAATATTATATTCATTTTTTTAGATAAGATTTTTAGAATTGTCGGAAATTAATTTTAAAATAAACCCACAAAACGTGAAGAAAAAAACTTTTAGAAAAAATGAATTTTCCAAGATAATTTTTACTCTACAACAAAATCAGGTATAATTATGATTAATATTAAATTAATTTTATAATTTTTTAAAAAATTATATTTATGAAAAATTTAAAATAAAACCTAAACTTAAAGGAACCTTTTGACAATAATTTAAAAACCAATCACTGAAAACAGTTTTTATTTCAATAAAAATACTACATAGATTTCTAAATCATCAAACATTAAATTATAATTTTGACATTATATTTTTTAATTAATTATATTGTATATTAAATTAATTTTTAAATATAAATATTTATTCGACAACTTCCAAGACATTATTATAAAAAAATTACATTATTTGTAAAATAAGTATTTTTATATATTCACCCAAAAATAATCCATTTTAGAAAAATATCACAAATTTATCTTAAAAACATATTGTTATATTTAATTAGAAATTTAATTTCATTTAATAATAATAAAACTAAAAAATTATATGATTATATTTTATATAAATATTAAAAATAAAAGGAATCCTCTCTTTTATTGAAAAACGACTCATTAAATATTTATAACCTCATTTTATTATCCAATTATAAATAATGAGTAATTCTGAAAAATAAATAAATTTGAATAAAGAAAAATTTTCATCTCATTTTTTATAATTCACATACTCATATTAATACTCATCAAATAAATGGATAGTTATTACAGTCATATTGAAATAATATTATTTCTTTATTTAATCACAATTTTATTTGTTTTATGCATTACAAAAAATTAAATGCATCAAATTTTTTAAATAAAATTATATTCTATAATCTCATGGTATTATATTTAACCCCACTAAATAAATTTCACCCTCATATTTTTTCCATGTTTTTGGGATAAAATTTTAAAATACATTTCAGAATCAATTTTTTGTAGTCAATAAAAAATATACCAAATTGAAAGGAAATAAATTTTAATCAACATTGATTACATTTACTTTTAAAAAAGAATTCAATGTACACGCTAAGACTAGAAAACAAATAATTTCTTAATAATTTCAAAAAAAATGTATGTATTATAAAACTCATTCTTGTGAATAGGTATCCAAAATAATTTATTGATAGTTAGGTGGTATTTTACACCCAAGACATGAGAGATTTATGTTCCTCTTTCTTGTGTTTGAGGGATTGTTTTATTATTGATATAAATAATGTGAGATAATATACATAATTACTTTATTCCCTTAATTACATCATTCAATTGTGTTTCCATCATTTTTTCACATCTACATCATCTCATATAAATAATAATAATAAATTATTCATGTATAAAACACAAAATAAAATTCTAATGGATCAAAAGATTCAAAAAATTATGAAATTATATTTCTCATGTATTTATCAATTAAATAAAAAAATTCATTAAATGTTAATATAATATAAAATATTAATAAATACTAAATTTATCATCAAATACTATATAAACTGCAACCAAAGTACATTATAAATAATTCCATTAATATATGACCTTATAGCTCTTAACAAATACGTGTTACAAAATTATAAACTTTAAATTCCTAAATATTTAGTCACAATTTGTTTTCTAATATCAACATAAAATTTATCCCCAAAAAAACTAATCACTCATGATGTCACATACCAAATATTTATATACTCTAATCATTTATCCTCTAACATATATTAATCATTTATTAGAATAACCAAAATCACCATAAAAATAAAACAAACACATATATTCTTCCATAAGTAAATGCAATATTTATTCCATAAATAAAATTATATATTCAAAAATAATATTCCATTTAACATAATCGTATAATTTTAAAAATAAATGAAATTATTCAAAACTAACTTCAATCACTCAGTCACCAAATCAATTTTCAATATCATGGTTATCTAAAAATATATTCCATAATATATGATAACCCGATTATTAATATTAATGATAATTACCTCATCATCAAATAATGTATTATCATTGATGTTTAGGTGTTCCATTAAAATTATATCCCTTAAAACATTCCTCTTGAATAACTTTACTAAAAAAAGTGTTTAACATGAGGGATACAAAGACCACAATCATCCATTTCCTCTATAAAATGTCCTTAATCACATTAAATTACTGTCAATTAAAAAAATCATTAAGCCATAAAATTTTGATCATGCTTAAACATATTAACCCATAATGGTATCTATACCTTTTAAATTATCCTTATATTAAAACATATTTACCTTTGAATTTAATTGAACCCTTCTCGGATACTAAGTGAGACCACCCATGACCAGTCAACAAGAATCTATTTTTAAAAACATATTTTTTACCTAATGGAATTGAATCCATATAAAACGACGCAAATTTACCAATCTGTATTTAGAATATCAATAACCAACATTATTCTACTCATATTCCCAAGACCATTTAGGTTTTGAGGGTTAATGAAATTGAGAAAACCTTGTATGCAACAAGACACATTTATATAACATCAAATACAAAATTTTCCCATTTTACATATATTTTCATATTCCATTATAAGACATTAATATTTCTAACCGAAATTACCTAATCATGATACCCCTATTGACATATCTTATATAACCTCATTTCATCAAAACCTAGGTAAATGGGAATATATGGATGAGTGAGAACAAATTCATGGTAAGTGTAAACATTAGAGATATCAATTATAAGTTAGAATAATAGGATCATAAGGGTATACTAACATAATCAAGTGCATAATATATATATAATTTTCATACCCAAAAAAGTATTTATCATTACTCAAATATCATGTCATAACCAGTAGCATGATTCCTAAGGGTGAAAATAAAATGTCAACATTCATGAGTAATAACATAGTAATGTGACATCATAAGCACATTAAGTCACAAAATTTTGAACATCGTTATTCACAATAATATCCTCACATAATCATGTGAACATAGCTAGCATTAATCGTACTCACACATTATGATGTGAACATAGTTATTTGTATTCTGGTCCATACTTATCATCATCATCACGTGATATATTTATATCACGATAAACAATTAATTGGTGGCATATATCATATCTAAATATCACATTATGATAATTAATATATATGATTTACATAATATCATAATATATTTCATCATTTTATTATATCATAACCTATATAAAAAAATATTTTCCATATACATTCCATCATAAAATTATTATATACATATTGAGAAATAAGGTGTCTTGTATCATAAGACAATTTCACTAGTTAATTATAACATTGCTTTAATGATTTGGACATAGATAAAAAAATTATAAAAGGATTCTAAATATGATTTGAAAATCAAGATATAACATCCCAATTTTGGCAACATTTAAAACATATTCCCAAAATATTTACTCTAGTATTTTCATTAAAAATACTTAAAAACATTTTAAGTTATATTATTTAAAAAGACCATGCACAATGGAGATAAAATCCAAGTATGAGTTATACATTAAAAGAGAACATTATTTTAATACTTCTGGAAAAAGTGAAAAGTGAGACATATGTTATTTTTTAGAATATTCTTTTTAATATTTTTTTGTAAAATTAAGATGTTTTAAAAATAATATTTCTCAATCATTTATGAATATAAAAAACATTCATGAAACATTTTAAATATTATGCTCATGGAAGAGAAATATTTTTGACCCAATAATAAGAAATAAGGATGGGTTTTCTTAAAACCATTTTATTAATCATATTAGGTACCAAATAGAAGGAAAATGGTATTAATACATAAATAATTCAAAATATATAGAATATAAGATAATAAATTAGTAATATAGGAGAAAATTAATTTTATTTCCCTCTATGGAAATTGAAACATTAACAATCACAACAAAAGTAAGATTACAACATTAACCCTTACCTCTTTAGTAAAATTTAAAACATAAACCATTGGAATTAAATAACGTCCAATAGAACATTAATTACCATGAGTATTATTATATAAATGATAAAGTATATAAAATTCTAAGAATATACACCATATAAACATAAATAGGGTCATAACATGAATCATGTCTCAACCAAACCGTATTGAGGTGAAGAACCCTAACCTCAAGTAAATAATTTCTTAATATGATCTCTTAAAATCCTATGAAATAAATTTGGTTTGTAATAAAAATATGATATATTCGTATTCATACTTATCATACTATATATGATTTCTTTATTATTTATAATTACTCATTTATTCATAAGTCCTCTAAAAAATCCTCATTCTTAGTGCTCACTGTTACGTTTTCCATGCATGTTTTTAGATCAATAGTTCTAATCCATTCACATTATCCATGTGTTAATCATATCTATAATTTTAATAATTTCATTTATATCATATATATCAATTATATTAAATTTTATCCAAATATAGTAAAGGCAGTGATAGAAAAATGGAATTAACCATTCATGATGACAATAGTCTGTAAGTACACATGAACTTTGATTTCATCTTAACATAGAAAAATAAAAACAGATAAAAATATTTTATCAGTAAATATTCATAATAATATCATAAATATAATATATATTGATTAAATATATCTATATGATCATCTATTTATAGTGAAAAATGAAAAATCAATCACACAACTTCATATAGGTGGTAGTCCATAAGTATGACTGAGTGAAGTTATTTTCTTCCAAAAATGGGAAGATCAAAAATTTGATGATATTTTAACTTAATAAAATCATAATAATTTTATTAAAATCATTCCTATTGATTAAATAAAAATATATAACCTACCATGATAGGTTGTGATGAAAAATAAAATTCATCCGTCATGGAGACTATAGTCTATACGTATTCACGATAATGTTTTTATTTTTCATTATGACCGACAATAAGTAAATAATGGATTTTTAATTAAAATAATAACATTTATGTCATTTAATTTTACTTATATAACTATGTTAACATGGTTATAAATATTTGTTAGTGGTATAAGAAAAAATAAACATAAAATAATTCGATGAAGAATATTTCATCTTCTTTGAGATACATCATTTAGATCTATTCATTAGGACCCTTGGATTGGTAATCTAGATAAGATAAATCATCTATAACTAGTCTAGAGAAGTTTAAAATATATTTTTCTAGTTTTTGTTAATAAAATATCACAATAAGTAGTATGGAAAAGAGGAAATGAAGTACCTGTTAATAAGTAATGTGAGTGGAACATTTTTAATTATTATAAACATTAAGGTAATATATGATCCATTTCATTTAAAAATGGATTAAAAGATTCTTAATTTAGATTTTAATATTTTTAAAGGTCTAAATACATAAATAAAATAGTATTCATAGATTTTTTTGTTATTGTGACACTTATCTCTTTAGTTTAACCCCTCATTAACCTTTTTAACCTTTATTAGAGTAACAAATTCCTACCTTTGTTTATATTAGTTATGAAGAAAAATAATATATAAAATATCAAAAAATCTAACCTCCTCATTAAAAATTTGATATAAAATTTTAAATATTCATTTTTTATAATTGGAATATATTAATTCTAAAATTATCACATAAAACGCGATGAAATAAATTTTCAGAAAATAAATTGATTTTCAAAATTAAATTTTATTTAACACCAAAATAATGTATAATATTTATTCCCCTTGAATTAATTGTGTTATGTTAAAAAGATTATTATTATTTGACATTAAATTACATTAAATAAAACAACATTGTTAAAATAGGATTAAAACAGAAGAAACAAAAATATTGTTTCTATAAATAAAAATATTAATTAAATTTTCAAGACATAAAACATAGATTTATAAGTTTGAAATCATATTTTAAAATTAATAATATTAGTTATTATATATATATTTCATTTGGAAAATATATGTATAATTTTACTTCATTATCATCTCATAAATATAACATTATTTGTAAAATTAGTATTCTCACTATTAACCAACCAATCAACCATTTTAGAAGAAAACTCCAAAATTAATCATATGAAAATTTTTGTATCATAAATTCAAAAATAAAGTTCATCATAATAAATTAAAATTCATACATTCATTTATTTATCATTTAAATGAAAATATAAAATATAACAAAAACCTAATTATATAAAAATGTAATTTTTTTTGTGCTTAACCTTATATGATTCTACTCATGTCATTATTGAGTACTTATGATCTAATCGGTAAATTTGAAAAATTGAATACATTGAAACATAAATTTTATATTTTGGTTACACATATTCAAACATTTCCAACCAATATATGGGTTATAATAGTTATATAAACAATAGTATTTTTATAGTATATCACAATTCACGGTGGTTGAGGCACTTAATGATATCAAACACATCAAATTGGTTAAATAGAAATATATTCTATAATATTGGGATTCTATAAGGAACACAAAAAGGATTTTGTTTCTTTGAGCCCTTAATAACTAGAATGATAAGATTAATATGTTTTGAGTAATGGAACAATAATGTTTAATGATTGGTTGACAAGACAAATTGTCAATGAAGCACGTGATATTCTCTAGACATAGCTAAAACGACCAGTTGTGGACCTATACCTTCCGAGAGATGGATCAATCTATATCTTTAGTAACACATCCTTTTAGGATACAACCTTCTATGAACTGACATAATCTTTTTAATAAAGTAATGGAATAATAGTACTAAAATATTTTTATTCCTAATCTATTTTTACATTTGTAATATTTTACTCCCTCGATATTGAAAATATAAGAACCACCATATAAAAATTCAATGGGCACTGGACCAAAAAATAAAATTATTTTTAGTTTATTCTATATAGTATCAATACAAATCAATCAAAATTATTCGCATGAAAAAACCCATTATCTTGTGATGAAGATGAAAATGACCATGATTTCCCTCTCATGGTTTAGGAGTGGGATAAAAAGGCCATACAAGCTGATTCAGTTTTGAAATATGTGGCTTCCATGGATCACAATATTTAGGACACATCACTATTGAAACCATTTATCCTATATAGAATAAATGATATGCACTCCAATATTATTAGTAATATCCCCAATATACTCATGAATCATATAATATTTGGTCAATCCCAATCATATTGGAAGACTAATTAAAAATTTAGAACTTATTTTTTTGACCTAAAAATGTTTGTAGGTTAACTAAGTATAAATCCCAGATGACCATGTAACCCTTATTGGTTGATTATAGTTGGTAACCACAATAATAGGCAACCACAACACCCAAGCCTTCGACAATGGTGTAGACATAGATAGGAAGTGGTACACCTCTACCAAAAAGTATAAAATCCCAAAATATATTTTTATTATTCCACCCAACTGTCAATTATCGATTAGCTTTGATTTTCAATAGACCATTAGATAGTTATTTTGGAGACACCTTCAGACCTACAAATATTAAAGATGATTTAATTATCATTGAATTATATCATACATAACCCAACACTATTCAATGTCATGTAGTTATATCATTGAAAAAGAAAAACAGTGAGACCATAAGGTAAGGATGCATCCAACCATTATACATTTATGGAAAATTAGGCAACACTGACATTCATCAATCCCTCATCAACAATTAATCTTGGATAAGTATCATTAAAGTCTATACCATCCAAAAATTGGGTCTCAAATAATTTAATATGTGTCCCTCTACCCTAACAATCAAAGGGTATTTAAAAACAACTTAAACCATCTTGGATGGATGAAGCTAAGAGCCCAATTTAGAGACCTTGTATATGATATCAAATTTTTATTTTTTAATAGGATAATACGTTTAATGACTATTATGGAAGACTTTGGTTTTATTCTCATGAAACAATACCTTCATTATATCAGTAATGTCTCAAATATTCCATCAATGGATAAGACATAGTGATGTATGGTGATAGTTCCCCTTTTGAATTTATTGAAACTAAACATATATTGGTTTAATTCTATAAAAGGGAGGGAATGTGGTTGATAGACAATAATATTATTTAGTTCACTTCTTTAATGGTCTATAAATAAACCATGTCAAAAAATATCATGAACATAGTGAGGATTATAAATTTATTATCAATAAGATAAAGGAAATTACTCCAAATTTAGGGAGCCTTTAGGTTATACAGACCCTATATGGGTGGAAAAATAATTTGATCACCATTATATCATATGATGGGTAGTAATAAATACCCGAAAATAATTACCTAAAATATAGAGGAATAATAACACACTATTTATGAGAATTAATCTCATTTCACAATATTTATATGAGATTTTTGTATTCACTAGTCTCTACCCCAATTCAATGCAACCAATAATCATTACCTAAGTTGATATGAATCATAAAGGAATAAATAAATCCTTATGTTTTAGCATTTTTAATTCCTTCTTCATGGTATAAGTTTTATCAATCGAATCTATCTATCCGAAAGAAAAATTTGACCATAATAATAATGAAAATTCCTTTTATGAGAATGCTTTGATATAACATCCAAAATATAATGAGATTCTTGAATAAAGGGTTAATTAGAAAACATATCTATATAACTAGATAAAATTTAAAATACACCTATTTTATATACTAAATCACTGTATTTGGACATACCTTCAAACCCTAAGGATATTATTGAAGAAGAGTAGTATATCTAAAATTCCCTCAATAATAATTCCCTTTCATTGGGAACATTGGAGTAATGAAACACCTTTTGATCATTAAAAGTATTGTAAAAAACCACACATCATCTACCACATTCACAAATTCCCCATATTTACCCACCTCAATCAAAATTTCGTTAGAGGTAGAGGAAAATTAAGAAGTAATCATATATTCACCTCCAGATTTTGTGGAAGGAATATCTTCCACAATTGATAAAATCTAATTTTTAAATCTTGTAATACTGTAAGACCCATGATCTATCATAATTTTTGATTTCATATACACTAAAGAACAAGATACATACTTCATGTTTGTATCATTGTATTTATTTCTCATTGAATGTAATTACAAAAAACATTAACCTGACTTGATCCTGATGTATCCAATCATTATTTGAGTCTACTACATGATCATCATGTTTACATGTAGTCATACAGGAGAATGTATCCAAATCATGATTCCAAGGTTGAAGATGAAGTTGATAAACTCATTAAATCCAACTTATTTTCAGAGGTTCGACACTTTAAATGGATTCGCAATAACATCCCCATAAAGATAAATAATATGTAGATCATAATTTACACCAGCTTTAGTGATCTCAGTTGGTATTCCCTAAAATAAAATTTCTTGTTTCCAATCATTGAACTCTTGATCCATAAATTACAATTTTATTTACTTTCTTCATCATGGAAGGATATTCTGATTGTTACCAAATTTAGATTACCAACAATGATTAAAAATACAATAAATTATAGGCACCCAATGTGTTGTATTTCCATAGAGTGATACTATTTAACTTGAAGAACATAGGCTCGTCATATCTATGTTCTATACACCATATTTTAAATACCTTTATATGTAATACCTTATAATTTTATTTGGAATATTTGGTAGTAAAATCGTAGAAGAAATTTGATAATATTTCGAATCATAACATATCTTTCAAAAATCTATGGATACAATATTGGAATTGGTTCCCCAGAACCAAATTTTGTGTACTTTATGGTAACATGTATTTGTTATTTTGAATATTAGTAATATAATTATCACATCATGTGGTTTCTTCTATGTGACAAAGTATGTGATAATGTTTTAATAGTAGCAATCTCACTAAATGGACATATCTGTTCCCCGATATGATGAGAACCCAAAGTTGACAGGAAAATATTCATGAATATATATTCTATAGCCATATTATATAATTTTAAGGGAAAAATGATACATTCTATAATGGGTGGAGCCATACAAGACTTTGAGGTTACTTTTCATGGTATAGGCCATTGGTAATATATAGTTGGATTGTATAATAATGAGACCCATCAGTTGGAAATCTACATTTATATGTTTCATTGGATATTACTATATATGGATGTGTTTATTGATTTTAAAATATTTAGATTATTATTAATTAGTATTATGAGTCATGTACTTTGATTTATTGAAGAAAACCTTTCTAACAGATGTTCATGGAGAGGAAGGATAGGATGGGTGCGTCATGATTAATAATGTATTAATTAATAATGAGAGAAATGACTTTAGCCATATACTATTTAATATAATTTGATATCTTTTTTCACTTTAATATAAATTATATATCCTAAATAAATCCACTTTCATGGTGTTCTATAAGAAAGTTTAATTATAAAGGAGTGACAAAAAGAGACATCAAGCACATAGGTTGATGAAACCAGTATGAAACTTACCTGATTTGAGATGTTGTGATAAAGGGATTATATTAAACATTAAGCGTATGTAAGAGGTGACATGTCATTTTAGTATTAAATTCATTCTCTTGGTTTTCCAAGGCATGTTTTTTGATGCTAACCATTGACTTTTGGATGCTTCTTCTAATTATACTATGAAAGAGGCATAGAGGGTCACATGATTAGATTATCCAGAATAGGTGTTATTCTAGAGAATATAAATTGAGAAGAATATTTAATAAATATTTATATTTTATTTAGTGAGTACAATATTTATTTACTTGTTGGAGAATAGTGAGGTGATATTTATTTTATAAATAAATTTTCATTTTTCATGTTTTGTTAAATATTGTTATGGAATGGCGGACTGAGTTTAAATAGCGGAGTGATAAAATAATAAATATCAAATATTATTTGATTAAATAATATATAATTTTAATTTTCATGTTACTCAAATATATATAATAATAATTATTATTATTATTATTATTATTATTTTACATGGAATTTTTCTGGGATTTAGTAAATAATAAAGCACACATGTGAAATTATTTTATTTTTACCCTACTGATAGATAAACCCAATTATGTTATTTTATAAAGTAATCCAATAAATTTCTGTTGGTTATGAACACCAGATTTTAATAATCCTTGTAGACCCCAGAAAACGGGTCCCAAAAATTTCTCAAATTCTTCCATACATGATCCAAGATCGTAGTCCATTTCTCAAGCTTCGATTTGGTAGGTCGCAGGGCCCGAACGGAGCTACGGATTAGGAGTTATGGACGTTTGAAGTTGGGCTGGAAATCTGGTTCGCGAAGCCCCCTCCGTGATCGCGGAGCGCCGCCGCGAAGCAATGAGGCGAGAGGCTCCGCGAACTCGTTTGACGTTTGCGATGCGCCGCGAAGACCCGTCGCGAAGCACTAATGTGAAGCACCGATGCGAAGCACCCGTGCAACGCGGTCCCGCGCAGCCCTGCCGTGAAGCGCCCCAACCATCGTGACCTCACGAAGCTCCAGAGGCGGTGATGCTCCGCAAACGCATTTGACGTTCGCGAGCGGCCGCGAAGCTCCGGAGGCGGTACCTCTCCGCGAACGAATTTGACGTTCGCGAGCGCGCCGCGAAGCTCCTGAGGCGGCGCGGAATTTCTTCTTCGCGGCGCCCCTGCCTATAAATACCCAGCTCACCCCCCTTCTCAGGAGAGGACGGCCACGGCCACTTCGTCCCTTGGGCGGCCGAGCGGTGCTCCGTATTGCGGCTCCGCGAAGCCATGCTCCGCGAGCAGCTTCCTTCGCGTTGCTGCTCCCGCGAGCTGAGACTCCAGGAGTCCATGCTTCGCGAGCCTATGCTCCGCGATGCTGCTCCGCGAGACCAAGCTCCGCGAGACCCCTTTGCTCCGTGAGAGACCATTGCTCCGCGAGGCCATGCTTCGCGAAGCTACTTCGCGAAGACCCATCTTTCGCGAGGATCCTACCTTCGCGCCCACCGGTCCATACCGCAGGGGGCTGCGCCCCCGCACCCCAGCTCGGGGTCAGTGCCGGGCTGTGGTCTCGGCCCTCCGGCCCGGTCCCTTCGCTACCGCCACAGACCCCCATCACAAATGAAGAGTCGCACCGCGAGCTTTTCGGACCGGGATGCCGGGATTTTCCATTGCGCCCTTATGCGCTCCCACCTTCCACCTATGGAACACCATGATTAGAGATATTCCTCCACACACCATGGAACACCTAGAGTCGACATATTCTTCTGGGTTTCATTCCATGTTGTGAGTTGAGATTCTCATCATCAATCCCCCCGAGTACCTTGAGTCGAACCATTCCTCAGGAAACTCCTCCAAATCCTATCACTTGGCTCATATGCCAGGTTCAACCAGAAAGGGCCGCCCTTGCGTAAGTCGCAACACCAACCATTTCTAGGCACCTTCTGCCTGATAGTCCTATCTACATGACTCTAAACTGTAGTATTCTTCCTATGATCCACACATAGGATGCCTCTCGCCCTATATGAGAGATGCCTCATGCTCCTAGCATGAGATGCCAACAGTCCTAACTACATGACTCTAAACTGTAGTATTATCCCTATCTAACAAATGATAGGATGCCTCTTTCCCTATATGAGAGATGCCTCATGCTCCTAGCATGAGATGCCAACAGTCCTACATACATGACTATAAACTGTAGTATTCCCCCTATCTAACAAATGATAGGATGCGTCTTGCCCTATATGAGAGATGCCTCATGCTCCTAGCATGAGATGCCAACAGTCCTACCTACATGACTATAAACTGTAGTATTCCCCCTATCTAACAAATGATATGATGCCTCTTTCCCTATACGAGAGATGCCTTATGTTCCTAGCATGAGATGCCAACAGTCCTACCTACATGACTCTAAACTGTAGTATTCCCCCTATCTAACAAATGATAGGATGCCTCTTTCCCTATACGAGAGATGCCTTATTCTCCTAGCATGATATGCCAACAGTCCTACCTACATGACTCTAAACTGTAGTGTTATCCCTATCTAACAAATTATAGGATGCCTCTTGCCCTAAACGAGAGATGCCTTATGCTCCAGGAATAAGATGCCTAATTCCATGTTTACAGTGGCATAGTTTCAAGAGCGTTGGAATCCGTTCAAACATTCCAGCACTCCACCCCACGCTTTGCGTGTCCTTCATTCGGATCTGCATCCATTTCCAAGTTCTGAAGGGACCCCCTAACAGTATGGACGGTAGACCCATGGTCCCCCTGCTGTCCTGGGCCAATGCCCCAAAAGGATTCGGGTGACACTTTGAGGTCCTCTGTTTCGAATACGGTCAGCAGTCGACCCCTCATTTGTTTGTCCCCATTTTAGGCTAACGCGATAGGATGCTGTGTTGCGAACATGGTCAGCAGTTATCCTCTATCGCCACGCCACTCTCATCGCATTCCGAATGCCGGGCATGTGATTCACACTTTTCTAGTCCCTTTTTTTTGGCTGATTCCAACGCCCTTGGTGTTATCCCGCTTGTGCACTTGCGCATGGGCACATACCTCAACCCACCAGTGAGTTGGGATGCCCTCATGGCCAGACATGAGGAAGACATTACGGGCAGCTTCCTAGCGTAAGCCCCATTCACCAGTGCTGCTCCTTAGCGGCACCCGGGCAGCTTCCTAGCGTAAGCCCCATTCACCATTGCCGTTCCTTAGCGGCACCCGGGCAGCTTCCTAGCGTAAGCCCCATTCACCATTGCCGCTCCTTAGCGGCACCCGGGCAGCTTCCTAGCGTAAGTCCCATTCACCATTGCCGCTCCTTAGCGGCACCTGGGCAGCTTCCTAGCGTAAGCCCCATTCACCATTGCCGCTCCTTAGCGGCACCCGGGCAGCTTCCTAGCGGAAGCCCCATTCACCATTGCCTCTCCTTAGCGGCACCCGAGCAGCTTCCTATCGTAAGCCCCATTCACCATTGTCGCTCCTTAGCGGCACCGGGGCAGCTTCCTAGCGTAAGCCCCATTCACCATTGCCGCTCCTTAGCGGCACCCGGGCAGCTTCCTAGCGTAAGCCCCATTCACCATTGTCGTTCCTTAGCGGCACCCGGGCAGCTTCCTAGCGTAAGCCCCATTCACCATTGTCGTTCCTTAGTGGCACCCGGGCAGCTTCCTAGCGTAAGCCCCATTCACCATTGCCGCTCCTTAGCGGCACCCGGGCAACTTCCTAGCGTAAGCCCCATTCACCATTGTCGTTCCTTAGCGGCACCCGGGCAGCTTCCTAGCGTAAGCCCCATTCACCATTGCTGTTCCTTAGCGGCACCCGGGTAGCTTCCTAGCGTAATCCCCATTCACCATTTCCGCTCCTTAGCGGCGCTCGGGCAGCTTCCTAGCGTAAGCCCCATTCACCAGTGCCCCTCCATAGCGGCACCAGGGAAGCTTCCTAGCGTAAGCCCCATTCACCATTGCCACTCCTTAGTGGCACCCGGGCAGCTTCCTCACGTAAGCCCCCATCCACTGTTGCGACCCCCATTCAGCGGTAAGCCGTTGACATCCCTATCCAGCGGTAATCCGTTGTGACCCAATTTAGCGGTAAGCCGTTCTGGGCCTCCATCCTGGAGTAAATCCCAACACCATGGGCCGCTCAACGCGTAAGCCCCTCTTCGCTTCTCACGGACGCACCTTTCGCGACGTGATCGTCAGGTCCATGCAACCTCTTGTTTCCCACACCGAGCATGACTCACGTGGGCTTAGAGTGAGCACCGAACCTGACAAAAACCCACCTGAACTACGAGGTCTTTGATCCATGTCAAGGCATGGTACGTAGGAAGCCTCCACGAGGTTCAAGCCCACCAACAGTGGACCAAGGTCTACTTTCACGTCGGTTCAGCGGCGAAACCCATTTGAACTACGAGGTCTTTGATCCATGTCAAGGCATGGTACGTAGGAAGCCTCTACGAGGTTCAAGCCCACCCGTCGCTCCTTCACGTCGGGTCCCATTCTGGTGCAGTGGTAAGCCATTGCGACCCACATCCCGAACTACGAGGTCTTTGATCCATGTCAAGGCATGGTACGTAGGAAGCCTCCACGAGGTTCAAGCCACATAGCTCGGTCTTTCATTCACGTCGAGTTTCACCCACGTCTAGCACGACGTTAAACTGCAATTCTCGTCCGACGGGAAGCCGTTGTGACAACCCCGAACTACGAGGTCTTTGATCCATGTTAAGGCATGGTACGTAGGAATCCTCCCAGAGGTTCAAGCCCAACTCCCATCGGACCAAGGTCCCTCACTTACGTTGGTTCGCCGACACCCACCGCCCGTCGTTTATTCACGTCAGGGTTCACTATCGTCCCGCATGACGTCAAACTGTATTACCTGAACTACGAGGTCTTTGATCCATGTCAAGGCATGGTATGTAGGAAGCCTCCACGAGGTTCAAGCCCACCAATAGTGGACCAAGGTCTACTTTCACGTCGGTTCACCGACAAAACCCCTTTTGAACTACGAGGTCTTTGATCCATGTCAAGGCATGGTACGTAGGAAGCCTCCATGAGGTTCAAGCCCACCTGTCGCTCATTCACGTCGGGTCCCATTCTAGTCCAGTGGTAAGCCGTTGTGACCACCTGAACTACGAGGTCTTTGATCCATGTCAAGGCATGGTACGTAGGAAGCCTCCACGAGGTTCAAGACCACCAATAGTGGACCAAGGTCTACTTTCACGTCGGTTCACCGACAAAACCCCTTTTGAACTACGAGGTCTTTGATCCATGTCAAGGCATGGTACGTAAGAAGCCTCCATGAGGTTCAAGCCCACCCGTCGGTCATTCACGTCGGGTCCCATTCTAGTCCAGCAGTAAGCCGTTGTGACCATTTGAACTACGAGGTCTTTGATCCATGTCAAGGCATGGTACGTAGGAAGCCTCCATGAGGTTTAAGCCCACCCTTCGCTCATTCACGTCGGGTCCCATCCTAGTCCAGCGGTAAGCCGTTGTGACCACCTGAACTACGAGGTCTTTAATCCATGTCAAGGCATGGTACGTAGGAAGCCTCCATGAGGTTCAAGCCCACCCGTCGCTCATTCACGTCGGGTCCCATTCCAGTCCAGCGGTAAGCCGTTGTGACCACCTGAACTACGAGGTCTTTGATCCATGTCAAGGCATGGTACGTAGGAAGCCTCCATGAGGTTCAAGCCCACCCGTCGCTCATTCACGTCGGGTCCCATTCCAGTCCAGCGGTAAGCCATTGTGACCACCTGAACTACGAGGTTTTTGATCCATGTCAAGGAATGGTACGTAGGAAGCCTCCACGAGGTTCAAGCCCACCAATAGTGGACTAAGGTCTACTTTCACGTCAGTTTACCGGCGAAACCCACCTGAACTACGAGGTCTTTGATCCATGTCAAGGCATGGTACGTAGGAATCCTCCACGAGGTTCAAGCCCACCCGTCGTTTATTCACGTCAGGGTTCAGTATCGTCCCGCATGACGTTAAACTGTATTCTCCGAACTACGGGGTCTTTGATCCGTGTCAAGGCATGGTACGTAGGAAGCCTTTATGAGGTTCAAGCCCACCACCCATTGGAACAAGGTCCACTTTCACGTCGGTTCACCGACAAAACCCCTTTTGAACTACGAGGACTTTGATCCCTGACAAGGCATGGTACGTAGGAAGCCTTTATGAGGTTCAAGCCCACCACACATTGGACCAAGGTCCACTTTCACATCGGTTCACCGACAAACCCCTTTTGAACTACGAGGTCTTTGATCCATGTCAAGGCATGGTACGTAGGAAGCCTCCATGAGGTTCAAGCCCACCCATCACCCAATTCGCGTCGGGTCCCATCTTCGTCCGACATGACATTAAACTACATTCTGGTCCAGTGGTAAGCCATTGCGACCCAACCCACCTGAACTACGAGGTCTTTGATCCATGTCAAGGCATGGTACGTAGGAATCCTCCAAGAGGTTCAAGCCCAACTCCCATCGGACCAAGGTCCACCTTCACGTCGGTACGCTGACGATGCCCATCGGACCAAGGTCCACCTTCACGTTGGTTTGCCGACGACATTCATCGGGCCAAGGTCCATCTTCACGTTGGTTTACCGGCACCATCCCGAACTACGCGGACTTTGATTCCCTGCCACAGGGATACGTAGGAAGCCTCCTCAAGGCTCAAGCCCAACTTCACCGTCGCCCCTGCGATGGTCCCATTTCATTCCCCCTCCACTTCATTCATTCATCCACCACCCATCCTGATTCTCACCCGGGCTGCCACATCCCGGTGGGATCATGCCATCCACCTCCTCGCTGCTCCTAGCGGCGCATGGGCTGCTTTCCACGTGTAATCCCCATCATATCTCCGGGTCGTTGTACTCTGTGTACACCCCGATTCATCACCCTTTTCCCCTCTAGGGAGTTCACTACTTTGGATCCGTCCTCATTGGGCATTCTGATCAATCCATCTCCTAGATGTTCTTCCTTTGGGATATACCAATCTGATCCGTCTCTATGGGACGTTCTGATCACCCTCATTCCGTCTCCGCAAGATGTTAAACACGCAGCCTACCTTGTGATAAACATGAGATGCCTGAGGAAAACCTCGGATGGAATGCCTTTGGTGTAACCGTCTCTGCTAGACGTTAATCTTGCAACATACCCTGTGTTAAACACAGGAAGCTGAGGAAAACCTCAGATGTACGCCTCGGGTTCTGCACCCTTGAGATGCCCTCTTATGAGGAAGAATACAGGTTCCCATATGTCCACGCACCCAGAGATGCCCCGACATTCCTGATGTTGCCGTCTACTCCGACCGAAGGTCGCTACCATGTCAAGACCCTATGGAAAGTCTTGACGGAAGTAGTGTAATTAACCGGCGTCCATGACGATATGGCACCGGGAATGAGATTCACGAACAACGTATTAAATCTATAAGGGAGACCCGGACTAGGTGACGAGTTCTGAGGAGGAATCCGCAGAAGGAAGAACCGACATCCCATCATCCTGTTTCGATCAAGGAGCAGACATACCTGAACAAGGAACGAATGCCGCCCGCCTTTGGAAAGCGGGAATGCGGGGCAACAGCCACGCGTCCCCCTGACGGACGGATGCGCGCGCGCCCCGGCGAAAGCGTCGGAAACAATCCTCTCAAGGGATAAGGAGATCCCTTCCCCAAGAATGATCTCAAGAATGGAGGGAAATCGGAATTCACCTCCCACTATCGAGTATAGAGAGATCCAAGAGAATTATTTGGAAGCAGTTTTCGAGGAGATCAAATGTGGATGACACAAGTGAATAAATATTCTGTGCTAGCACTGGGATATTACTTTGGTGATTTCTATAGATTTAAAAAATGCTTTTGGATCACTACTAGAAGGAATCTGTAATTTATTCCTACAACAAAATAATTGGGAAGTGCTGGTCTATCACCGTATTCATCAATAATGAAATAATTCCATCATGTAATTCTTAATTTAATTAAATTGATTTTAAATAATATGTGGTGGTCATACCTCTGGTTCCAGTGTTATGTCTATTATATTATTCTTTAAATTAATTTTTTTGACCACAATGTTCAACATTTTGTAAAATAATGAATTAACGATCAATCGTATGAAAAACAAAAAAATTTCACCGACCATCACATGCTTTTGATATGACCAGAACACACAAAAATATCCTTCATATGAACCCCTTGAAATTTAATTTTGAGGTGACATTAATAAATATTATCAACTTTTTTAGGAACCATCTTGACATCTATTCCAATCACAAGAATACTAGGGACATACAAACAATTTCCCCATCTACCAATATTAAATAGTTTAGTGGGATTCAAGGATGCGTCAAACTAAAAAAAGTACGTTAGTGGATATAGAATTACCTGAGGAAAAATAAGTTTCCATTAGGAAAAATATATATGCATGAAAAAAATATATTTATAGTGCCTCATGAAGTTCAGAAAAAAGGATGATATAAAATCAAAATAATAATAGAGTTAGTTTTGGGATTTGTTTTATCTCTCATAATAACTAAGTATTACCATATTCTTTCTTGTGTTTGGAATTTTTCACTAATAATGAAGTAGTATACCAAATTATTATTATAATCTAGTAATTATATCTGAAGATACCAATTTTCTAACTAAATATCTAGTGGGGTTCAATTTTTTGTAATAAATCAAATTAGTAGTGACTATTACTTTGTGAAAAAGTTATTGATTGACCTACTTGATTATGTATAGGTGTTGAAAGAATAATTAATCCTTGATATAACATTATCTCATATCCCATGTATTAATAATATCGAATTGGATGCACTGACTAACATCACCACATCCCAAGTAGATACAAGTTGGGATGAAACAGCCACCAATTTGCACCTACAAGGGTAGATTCCCCACTTATTAGTAATGAAATCAATGCGATCAATAGTACCCCTTGTCTAAGAAAGAAAAATCCACAAAATATGATACTATAATTTTATGGATGTCTCCATATTCAAAAATCTGATAAGTTAAATGTTTTCATCAAATCTATCCAAGAAGTAACATATTTAACCTCATATTGTCAAATTTATATGTTAAGATAGACCCAATTCTCAAAATATATTTTATAAATGAGTATTTAATGGGGTAGTCCTTAGATTCACTGAAGTGTGAGGTACCCCTTATGTTATGATAGAGTTCAATGTAAGTTCATGTGATTCTCATCAATATATAATAATGTTCCCCACCATATTATGTGGCATGGATATTTTTGGCCATCCAACATATTACATTGTTTGCATTTAATTATAAAATTACATTTCTACTATGGACAAGCCAATTTCATCCATAAAACCTCAATTATTTTAGGCCACTAAATATTCTTAGTTGTTTGACATTTGGGGAATAGATGTAATGGAGCCATATCCCCCACTATATATAGGTTGTTAAAGTACATTCTTATAGCCACTAATGTCATTTCTAGGTGGACTGAGTCTATATCCGTTAATGAATTTAGGATATAGGAAATCATCAACTTTTTAAAGTCACACACCTTTACCAGATTTGGTGTCCCTCACTTGATATTGATGGAAAATTATACCAATTAATGTTCTTCTTAATTTAAAATTCTATATAATAAATAGGTTATTCAATACAACCACTCATCCCACTACCATACAATGGGAAATGGTTTTATTAAGTCTTTGAACAATACTCTATATAATATACTCTAAAAATAGCGGATAAATAAAAATTCCTTGGTTTGAGAGAATTATTCATGTTTTATTTGATTGTCATACGACAACCTATACAACCACACAAGAACCCCACATTATCTTGTATATGGTTCTGACGTTGTCTTTCCCATATATGTTTAATTTCCTATACTCCAAAATTCATATTATAATGAGTTTTTGAATGATGAGTAGTTTCATAAGAGAATTTATGATAAATTAAGAATCAATGAGAAAATATTGGGCACTATACATAACATGGAAGTTCATCAAAACTAGGATTTATAAGAATTTAACTAGAGAATTTGTCATTGTTTTTATAAATTATATATGGTATTTGTTTTCAGAACCCTAACAGTACTTGGAATTAAGCCTCATATGCATTATCCAAAGTGGAATGGACCATATGTCCTATATATGTTCTAAATCAATATGATTATTCCTTTTACACTATGGATTACAAGTGTATCATACCCCCCTAATGAAATATTTCTGATGAAATATTTTTCAAAATTTCTTATAATATCACTATCATACTAATCACAGGACATAAAACATCATGATATCATTATCATAGTATAAAATTAAACAAAATGAAATCATTATACAAGACACATGATGTAACACTCTACAAAAAACACCCAAAAATATTATGTAAAAATACATATTACTTTTTTCCTGGTCATATTAAGTTAATATATAAGACCGAAACCCCACCACAAGAGAATAAATCACTTGGTACTTGTAAAAATATAACCTAAATGGTGCACTAACATAGTATTAATAATCATTTAATCCCCACTTGTTTCTCACACTGAGAATATCTCTTTTGATCTTAGTGTTCCTGGCCAATTTCTAAGATTATAATGATTGAAATGTATTATTCCTAATGGTAGGTTATAAAGATGGCCCATCATTTATAAAAATAAATAACATAGATAAGACTACTTTTTAGGGATTAAATACCCTAAATAAGAGCCATATATATGTCGTAATTCCTAGAAAATATTTTTTTATTTTTGGGGATATTAATCATCATACGATATGTAGTGATGCCAAGATATTCTATCCTATCCCTAGTTAAGAATGGAATAAATATAGCTTCCCCTTTTACAAATATATGAGAATCATATATAAAGGGATTTTTCTACCATAACTATGTGTGTCTTCATTTCTTTTTTTACAGAATATATAGTGACATGTGGATCCTATATTATATTCCAATGTATAAAATATATCAAATAAATTCCATCTTTCATATATTTTATTTAGATCTATATATGATCATTTAGTGTATAATTTCCTTTACATGGCCCAATATTAAGGGTACCCCCTTTATAAGAACTATATGTGACTTAAATATTATCCTCATAGGATATATAGTGATGCTTGGATCACAAATTCTATTCTCTATATTAAATACAAATCACCCCCCCCCCCTCAAACTTAATTATATAATTTTGAACCTTTATTTACATCAGTTTTCCCTTCATTGGATCATCATTGATATGAATATATATCATTTCTTACATGAACCAGTTTGTGAAAATCCCCCATACAGATCTCATTGTTGTAGGACCTTAAAATGAATGGAATTAAGTCCTTGTTGCATGATGTTAAACTATATAAATGTATTCCACAATGTATATCCTTAAAATACACATATCCTTCACCTATATGTGACCTAGTTTTCATATATTATACCTAGATCCATGTAAGGGTTCCTATTATAGGGTAGTTCTCCATACATTGATTGTGATAAAATTATAATTTCAAAATATTATATCCTTATTTTAGAGATTACCCTTATATATTATAACTATTTGGGTCTGGATTTATTTTATATCAGAATATTTAGTGAGGTCTGATCCATATATCTAGGACCTAGATATGAGTCATCATTTACCCCATAAATTTCAATGGGGTTATAATTACCGAGTCAAGGAATGCTTGAGTCTAAAATTACAACACCCTTCCTAACAATAATTTTTAGTAACTAACTCTTTTTTTCATAAGTGTCTCCTATATCAATAAATATTCATTACTATAGTTAAATATATTATTTGGCTACAAAAATCACTTATTAATTACAATGAATAAAATGCCAACAATATGGCTTTCTAAATACTCTCCCAATATGTCATGTTAATCATAGTCATTTGTATTTTGAAGGAGGGGGTCCTCTAATATCTGTATACCCTCATTTCATTATAATGAATCACATAATTTGTATATGGTCATTGGTCAACCATTGAGTACATATTATACATCACTCCTTCTGATCCAAGAATCTCATGTATTGATTTAAGATGTAACCATTTTTTATTCATAAGGTATCTAGATATTCATACTCATTAGGACCCATTTCAGGAGTATTTTTTATTCCTCTAGTCAAATAATCAAGAACATAATTTTTTAACACCTAAAAACAGTCTATAGAAGAAGTGGGATCTCCATTCACGTTTGTTTATTCTTTTCCCTTTTCACTAAATTGATGTATCAATGAATTTTAATACAGTAATCATGACCGTATACAATGATAACCTTATTCAAGACCATCCAACTTGAAAGACCATCCATGTTGGTCATACATTCATGAACATAAACGTCCCCATGAAGGAGACATAAAAACTATTTAGACTAAAAAACCCTAAATGGGGGCCTCATAAAAATTTAAGTCTCTTCTTGAAAATCAATCATATTCAAAGGATTTATATAAACTAAATATAGAAATGGTAAAGTAATAAATATCTTGGGTTCAAAAAAATGTCTTTATATTTTGTTGATACATACTTATTGAACCCCCTGGTTTTGGAAGGAATTAATGTAATGATGTGTTATAACTCATCACTTTGAATGTGTGTTCCACACACCGTGGCACAATCCATATGGTATCAAAAAATTTCTTTAGTATGAATTTTCTAAATAAATTCAATTCATCAAAAAATTATTACATTATTGAAAAACGATATAGTTATCAGCAATGAGTTTATTCAACTCCAAATGAATTATTTTTATGATAATTCATATAATGACCCAAATATGGCTCTGAATATTCACCCTCTAATGTGGATCGGAATATAATCCACAAAATACTACCTTTCAATTATAAGATTCTATGTTATATAGGAGTAATTCCTCTTATCCATGTATTATCATACACCATTATTTTAAAAATAATCATTTGATTATAATTCATGGTTATTGTGGACATATGTTTCTCATCACATCACCCCTAATTCAATCCCAATGAGTTATAATTTACAGAATCCATTATCTGACTGTTAATTTAGATTAAATACCCAATATAATATAAACATGTTCATGAATCTCATTTTGAGTGGTGAAAACTTGAAAACTTTCCTCCATCCATTAATCAACCCTCATTTCATAACACTAAAATACATTCCACAATAGTATGAGATTCATTCCCATAAAAGGAATGAACCCATTTTATAGTATTATATGTGTTTTGAAAGAGATATCTCATTCACATAGGTATTTTACATTCAATTTTTTAATGTTGTATCCCATAAATTTAGTCATGGTTCTTGAACCTAAAAACATAGCAACCTATGGTCTATTCAACAGGAATAGAAATTGTGCCCACCTTGTGAAAATTTATATGACCATAAAACTCTAGACCTTAATAGTCTAGTTTGAAAATCGTAAAATGAAAAAATAAATATACATAGAACTACTCATGTCCAAAACCCACCAAGGTATATGTAAAATAAATTCGAATCTCCACTCATGGGAAATTATGCTCATGTGATTTTGGAAAAATTCAGCATTGGAAATTTAAAACAAATAAAAAATTTCATGTTGAAAACCAATATAAAGTAATATAAGAAAAATCAAGGTCATTATTACTAGAAAACCCATATATCAGGCTTAATAATGGTTTATTGAAATAAAATAAAATACTAGATTCTTTTGGGATCAATAAAATAATTTCAGTAGATTTCATGTTAGGAACTCTAGGCCCCTAGTTTTAGAAAATATTTATAGCATCCACTAGTTCTTTCCTCACTAGTATATCATTTTAGTAGATTTATAAGAATGTCCTAATGTTATATCATCAATGTAATTAAACCCTTTTGAACATCGAAAACCTCATTCCAATTTTTCCCTTTTTAATCATCTTCATTTTGAGTCAAATAATTCATTGAAATGAAAAAAATCTAAAGTTATAATGATGGTATTTATGACTTTTTCTATTTTTTTGATCTAGGCCTAAGAAGAAATTATTCATCCTAATTTACCATATCCAATTTTTTGGTTGTGTTATTTGGTCCAATATACCTATATTATCTACACATAAGAGGAAAACACTCATTCAATTAGACCAACTCTAGTGTTATGATGATGGAATTTGTGCCTATATCTATTTGTGACCCACACCCAACATGAAATAATTCATTAAAATTGATTAAATCAAGTGTTATAGTGATGTTATTTTGGACAATATCCATCCATGATCCATTCCTTGGAGAAAATCCTTTACTCAAGCATTTTGGATTGACAATTGATATTAATTATTTAAAATTCACTACTCAAATAGTTTCAATGTTACCTTGAAATTTCCTCCCAATATTCTATATGTATTTTAAAATTTCGTATAAAAAAAACAAGAATGAGTAGATAAAGATAAAATGGGAGTACAATTTTTTCTTCATATCAAAATAAAATAAAAGAATATATAAATTGGAGTCTCTTTATATAATAATATCCATTTTAAAAGGAACCTCTTCAGAAGGCAAATGTTCCCAAAAATAATTTTATTCTCAATAAGATTTTTTTGAATATAAATTATCCTGGTTGTTTTTACCTCTCAAGTAGGTTGAGGACTGTCTAAATTAAAAACCATGACTCTCCCCTCATTATTGGATTCCTATTATTGTTCTTGATTCTATATCTAAAATATATTGGTGAAATCCCACTATTCATGTATGATAATATGGTAATAAGTTTCTTAATTCAAACATTGTTTCCTTATGGTCCCCCACTAAATAAGTCATATGTTATATCCTTACCACTAGAAGTCTTTAGATTAATAATTTCACCTTCCTATATAAGTGACACTTTATCCCATGTTATTAGTATAGTTCATAGAGAATCTAATTTATTTTTATATAAACGTGACTATAAAAAAAACTCATTAAAAAGTAGATAAATTGATAGTATAATTAATTTAGTTGTAACAACATGAGATTTTATAAGATATATTATTTTTAATTTATTTCATATCTTTTGTTTAATTATACACCAAGATTATCTTTCACTATATGCAACACCGTATTAGCTTGCAGTATACACAACACAGTTCTTGGATCGTGTTACACACAATTTCAAGTTCGTTTGATTGAAGTTATTCTACGCAACATTGAGTGTGTGTATATATATATTCAATGTATAAATAAAATATGGTTGGATTCTGTTATACGCAACAACAATGGATTCTTTCACTACACACATCCCTAACTTGGCTTGCATTACAAGCAATCAGGACCTTCCTCGATAGCGTGTGTTGTACGCAATACTGGGTTTTACTAAATAACTATATATTATTATAATATTATTTTGAACTAGCCGTTATGAATAGTATTATCTAAATTTTTAATTTTATTACATTATTATTCATCTTACACATTTTCCAGAACATGGTATAAGAACAAAATAAATTTTTCGAGTAAAATAAGTATTTTTCAAAAAATGCAGTTTTGCCACCTTTTGATGGCGCACCCACTTTAAATATAGTTTTTGACATGTTTATAAGTTCAATTTTATAAAATAAAATTTATATTCGGAATCAGGATATAAAATTTTACCTTGGATAGTTTTTTCATATTATTCTGATAACTTTCATATTTTAATGAATAGTAAAAACAGGCTCAATTTTAATTAAAAAAATCTTTTTTTCATCATAATAACTTATGTGATTAAATTATAATATTTAATGGTTTAAAATTATAAATATAATCTATTTTTACCATTTAATATAATGTATGTCATTAGCCTTGATTTTAAATTGAATTCGAAGGTTAAAAAAATTCAATCTTTTGCAATGTTTTAAAAAAAACTCGTTTTCTTTCGACAAAGGGATTAATTTTAATTTAATTTCAACAACTTATGTGTGTTGAATTTGGAAAAATGGATTCCATATTTTGAATCAGTGGGTCCAAATTATATTAATAGACTACGTTTTATTTTTGGGCATTATGAATAGTAACTACGGTAAATTTTATTTACCACAGTTAAAGGTAAATCGGGTAATTAAGGGTAAATATAAGATTATAAAATTACCCTAACACCTGCCAAAATCCTATTGGATGACTAAAAGTCTACCCATATCACATAAGGGTCTGATTAGAATCATTTAATGGACTTTTTTCCATGAAAATAACTTAATTATTATTAAAACCAAAGAAATTGACAACATATCACTCTCATAAATCTTATAAGTATATTAATTTTAATTTAGTGATAATATTCATTAAACATCGCACATGAATAGTCTACAGAAATATAATGCAATTATCTACATCATATGAATTTATTTATAATTTTTAAAGAATAAATAATTATCATTAATTGTGACACAATAGTGATGCAAAAATTGTTTATCTTGTTAAAAATCGGGAATATAGTTTTTATTAAACTAATAGTGACCCTAAACGGCACAAACCCCTGACAAAAACTTATTTTTAATGTAAATTTAAACCATAATCATCCAATGGTATAATATTTGACCATTTGGAGCTTTATAAATGAGATTATGACACTTATATTATTTTATTTTAAATGATGCCAAAGTTTTCACCTTCATAATTTAATAAATATAACAATTTAAATATTGTGATTTTTAGATGATAAATTCTAGTAAATGTATTATTGTAAAATTTAATATATGTATATTCATCATAGGATTTTATTTTAAATTTTTATCTAACAAATAAGTATATTAAATAATTATAAAAAAATGATGTAGTAATTATTTTATTAAGAGATAAACCAAATAAATGGTTTTAAAAATAATAAAATAAATATTATATGAACTATTTAATGGGATCCACTAGATTTATAGATACATAAGACCTTTTAGGAATCTATTAAAGCTTTTAGTTCGAACATATCTTCTTTATATATTTTATTTAAATTCAAATAAATGAATAGTGTCAAAATTGACACTATTGTTATTTTATAAAAATAACATATTATAAAATTGTTTAAAAATCAAAAAAATATTTAAAAATTAAAATTTTAAATTTATAAGGTATAAAATGTTATTAAGTATCCAATTATGAAACATTCACAACAAATAAGTAATTATTTGTTATAATTTAAAATTTAGAATGTTATTACCACAAATAAAAGTAAATTGATTAAATAAGGATAAATCAAGTTGATAATGTTGAAAATAAATTCCTAACATGTCTAAATTTTATTGGTTGATGATATTACAACCCTATCTCTTAAAATATTTAAATATGAGTCATTTTTGGAGGTTTTTAAGTGGGGTTAGATTTATTATAAATTAATATTTTTAAGATTTCCAAAGGTGCCCCTCTCCTCCATTATAAAAGGGAACCTCCTCCCTCTCTTCCTCACACAAATATGAGCCTTTAAGATCGACAAAAACCTGCCCATTTCCCTTATCAACTTCTCTAGAAACATCCCAGAGGTCCTGGTTTTCTTCAAAGACCAATTTTAGTACCCTAAGAGGAGGATTCAAAGAGGCGTGTCAAAGAAGAGGTAATATTCGTTACCGATTCTTTCAATTTGCTTTCTTCTTCAACATATTCTTATTTAGTTGTTACATTATGAATTAATAACATCATTATCCCTAATATACTGATATGTTATTATAAATATGAAACAACCCTATTTCATCTTCTATCCATCCTACAAAAAGAAAAATCACCGCGCGTGCGTACGTACAGAATACCGTCTCCACGCCGTGGTGTAATCTATTTTTCCACCAACACCTTACATGGATGGGTATAATGGTGTAAATAATAAATATATAGGGTTATTATAACATCATACTGATTATGATATATTATACCATCCACTCCAATTCTATAATTATTGGAACGATATCATCACTTGTGCGTATGTACGGACTACCGTCTCCACGACGCGATGAGATTCATTCTCCATGATTAACCATACATGAATGATCATAAAGATTATATAATGAATAATAATGAAATATATGAAATTATAATTATACTGTATTTATGTATATATATATGTATGTCATCTATTTAGTTTCATTCAATTCAATAAGGAAATGAAAACAGCATTAATGCGTACGTACGGCCTACCGTCTCCATGAATGGTGTATTTCATTCCTTTTATCGATATATAATATATATGTATATGATGAATATATATTATATATAAATCATTTTTTACATTTTGTACTTATGTAAATCCGGATATAAATAATAATATCAAGAAACGATAAGTCGAAACACATACGATAAATGAAATGATTTTACCCAAAACGCTACTTCAACATGGAATTTAAAAAAGAGCGGGTAATATAAAGTCATAAGTGCAACATATATGATATCATGACAATAAATATGATAATTTAATAAGTCAATGACATTATTTAAATCATTATACATGAGGTTTGTAACCATACGAAGAATTTCAGACCTATGGTAAGGGATAACTTTTCCAATCTCGTTTTTATCCGAGATTGTTTATTCGTAAGTGTTTACTGGGGTTATTTCTATCATCAATGTCAATGTTTTATAAAAGTGTTTTCATGTATGTATAAAGTCATTTTTACCCATTTTTTACTTTTAATACATGGTATGTAAGGAATCATTCTTTTGATTACGTTACGAGGTGCTTTTTTTACTTTTCCGACAAAAGTACGAGGAGAATGTTATTTTTAACTTTTATGGAGTGAACAGATTTTTATGGTTTTATAAAGCCTTATTTTCATCAATCGTCCTCCAAAATATGTCATGAATGTTTTCAAAAAAACCTTTTCTTCTAAAATTTCATGTCATTTTGTGAAAATAAAATGATTTTGAAGAAAAAAGGATATTTTCCTCAAGAATTCATTTCAAGTGTTTTATCAAAACCATTTTCATATAAGATGAAATTATTTTACATGTGTATGATTGAAGTATCATGTATCAATGATTTACATGGTTTCACTTTTCTTATTATGAAATTATATCCATTTATTTTATATGGATTATGTGATGATGGGATTAAGTTTATGAAACCCATTTTATTTATTAGGTTATTATGAATGATGTATGTTTATTTTGTGGCACAAGTAAGAATGATTTCATTATGAGATGGGTGGGACCTATATCTCCCTCCAATGCATTGGGTAAATATTTATATCTCATAAGATATACATGGCTGGAAAGGAAAGTTAAACTGGTTCAGTAATACAGGGCCGGAAGGAGGATTGAACTCGATTCAGAAAGGGACTTCTTTCACTAAGATGGTCTTGGAAGTAATGTCTTGGCTACTATGGAAATAATATCATGTGCTTAATGGTTTCCACAATTACATGTTTTATTCCCATTCTATTTTATCATGATTTATGTTCCCTTATGATATATTCCTTACGTACTTCCAAGATTCATGTCTTTTCTCATGATTTTGATGTTTAGATTTTATGTTCAAGTTTTTGCATTCAAATGTTTATGGATTGTTTTATGTTCTCTATGTTTACCCTTACTGGGAATTAGATCTAATCCCTTTTATGTTTTCATTTCCCCAGGATATAAAGAAAGGTTTTAGTTAAGAAAAAAGGGGAAGGTCTTTATTGGGAGATGTTGAAGATCTTTCACCACGATTAGAGGATTTTATTCCGTGTTTCCAAAGAAACTAAACTATTACGGTCCTTGTGTGTCTGTTTTTGTTATTTAGTAATTATTCTGCAAATGTAATGTAATATCCATGTACGTCAAGCTTTGGGTCTCTACAGTTGGTATTAGAGGAATGGTTTAGTAAAACATTGGAATCTAGGATGTGAGAACATTTGTGAGATCCCTAGAGATATGTCTAAGGTATGTCTAAGGATGTCCCAAATGTTAAGTATACATATAGGTTATAGTCCTAGAATTGCGTTAACGATCTTAGAATTTAACCTAAGATGTTAGATATTGAGGATAATTCCCCTTTACTATGTTGTTTTCCCTAGCATGATTTTTTCCTCTCACACTATTCTTTTTGGGTTTTAGAAAATGGCTGGAAATAGGAAGATTCACGATAATAGAGGATATGATGGACAATGGAATGATATTCTTCATGAGCAACCAAATGAAAAGGGATTTGGAAGTCCAAACATAGTTATTATTCCGAATAAGAAACCTCATTATATGATCAATAATCTCAACTTTGGTAAGTTTCCCGACTCAGATAATAAGAGAAAGATGGAGTTTCATGATGATCATAGAGGAAAGAATGTTCAATTTCCATCATTTAAATCGTGTGGGAAGAGGAATCAGGGAGATTGTTTGTAAGGAACTGGAAGATGCTTTGGGTGTTGAAAAGAAGGACACAATGCCAGTAAGTGTAAAGGAAAAGGTTCAGTTAACAACATAGACAAGGATAAAGGTATTTCTACAACATCGAAAATGATTAGATGTTTTAAATGTGGAATGTATGGGCATTATGAAAACCAATTCCCTAAGGGAAAATCTCATGAACAGAATCAGCATGGTCATATGAGTAGTATTTATGTGGATGATGATGAAGAGACTACAAATGAAATATGAGATAAAAGAAATGATGATCCTCAATCAGTGGTTTAATAATTTAGTGGAATGATTGTATGTTTATAATGAACAATGTATGGTACTATGGAATAAAGTATCATCTATGTATTGTTACACTATTGTTTTTCCTAAAGTATTTGAAAGTATATGTTGAATGGTACCAGTAACCATGAAAGGTTATTTTGATATTTTTGGAAATTAGATGATATGTACATAATGAAAGGATAAGAAGATAATGAGATGTTTTATTGTATTCATGAGCTCATGAATGATATAAGGACTAAGTGATATCATGGTTTGAGTATATAGAGTTTTGAGGATTTAGGTATGTGCAAAGTGTTAACTTTTAACTGCATTCATGTTTTCACTAAGATTCAATGGGTATTCATTCTTCATGAGAATACATGATTAATGTATTCACATGTTTGTAATTTGACCGACAAGATATATCTTATGATATATTGGGGATAAATGATGGCATTCACGTGATTGTTATGTGACATTTCAAGTAATCATTTTCTCTATACTATGAGCTTGGACCGAAGTATTTTAGATAACCCTAACGATTGGAATGGATTATGTTGGACATAAGTTTGTATTGTTTAAGGATATAACTTTTTTCGATATTATTGATGGGATGTTATAGTAATGTAGTTTTAGAAAAAGGACAACATGTAGGATGGGCGACAACCCATCGCGTCAGACAAGGCTGTGGCAATCAAACCGACAACTGAAGTGCGACTAGCCTTTATCGCCAACCACTGGCCTACATGAAGTCCCTGTTTAGTAGAAACTAGTTTTATTATATTATGTATTATGATATATGAAGTATAAGTCCATTTTAAGAACCATATATGATTAATCTCACTATATATGGACTTATGTATTTTTTATAACTTTTATAACCTTTTGTTTGAGAAAGATGGAATGACCCATCATTCTATCACATGATCTGGTAACACTTCACGAATGACAAATTCAACTTCATTTCATTAAGAGATGAAGTGGAAATTGTCCAAAGAACGACCAACGGTGAGACTGTACTAAAATCCCGAAATTATTTCTTCTAATTCCAATTTCATCTAATTTAGGGAAATGATCTTGAAAACCAAAAATGTTTTCCTAGTTCCCTTATATACGATGAATCAGATGGTACCTTAGATCATCACAAATCTATGGCTTTGTGATTGATGGCTTTTTCATAGCCATGTTCTCTACCACTCTCCATCAGAACATGACTGTTATATTTTTCTTCCATATCCATATTTTCACCTATGCTCTCTTATATGGAAACCTAGTGATGAGTTACTTTGGGTAATCCTTACATTTCATACTTTAGTTTTTAAAATTATGTTTCATTATTCCTTTTTACGATGTGGGTTTCTATAAATATTAAACGATATATAACCTCGACAAATTTCGAGAGAAAAATTCATTTTAAGGTGGGTACAATGTAACAACCCGATATTTTATAAGATATATTATTTCTAATTTTTTTCATAGCTTTTTTTGAACGATACACCATGATTATATTGCACTATAAGCAACACCGTATTAGCTTGCAGTATACGCAACACAATTCTTGGCTCATGTTACACACAATTTCATGTTCGTTTGATAGAAGTTATTCTACGCAACATTGAGTATATATATATATATATATATATATATATATTCAATGCATGGATAAAATATGGTTGGATTATGTTATACACAACAACAATGGAGTCTTACACTACACACAACCCTAACTTGTCTTGCATTACACGCAATCACGACCTTCCTCGATAGCTTGTGTTGTACGCAATACTGGGTTTTACTAAACAACTATATATAATTATAATATTATTTTAAACTATCCGTTATGAATATTATTAACTAAAATTTGAATTTTATATCATTATTATTCTTCATACACATTTTCTAGAACATGGTATAAGAAAAAAATAAACGTTTCGGGTAAAATAAGTATTTTCAAAAAAATGAAGTTTTTCCACCTTTTGATGGCGCACCCACTATAAATATAGTTTTTGACATGTTTATAAGTTCAATTTTACAAAATACAATTATTATTTTGAATAAGGATATAAAATTTTACCTTGGACAATTTTTTCATATTATTCTGATAGCTTTCATATTTTAATGAATAGTAAAAATACGATATATTTTAATTAAAAACAACTTTTTTCATCGTAATAAATTATGTGATTAAATTATAATATTGAATGGTTTAAAATTATAAATAGAACATATATTTACCATTTAATATAATGTATTTCATTATCCTTGATTTTACATTGAATTCGTAGGTTAAATAAATTCAATCTTTTGCAATGTTTTAAACAAAAACCTGTTTTCTTTCGACAACGGGATTAATTTTAATTTAATTTATGAAACTTATGTGTATTGAATTTGGAAAAATTTATTCCATATTTGGAATCAGTGGGTCCAAATTATATTAATAGACTACTTTTATTTTTTGGCATTATGAATAGTAACTACGGTAAATTTTATTTACCATAGTTAAAGGTAAATCAGGTAATTAAGGGTAAATATAAGATTATGAAATTACCCTAACACCTTCCAAAATCCTATTGGATGACTAAAAGTCGACCCATATCACATAAGGGTCAGATTAGAATCATTTAATGGAATTTGTTCCATAAAAATAACTAAATTATTATTAAAACCAAAGAAAGTGACAACATGTCACTCTCTTAAATCTTATAAGTATTTTAATTTTAATTTAGTGATAAACTTCATGAAACTTTGAACATGAATAGTCTCCAGAATGCTAATAAATGTATCTACATCATATGAATATATTTATAATTTATAATGATTAAATAATTATCAATAATTGTGACACAATAGTGATGCAGGAATTGTTTATCTAGTAAAAAATCAAGAATATAGTTCTTATTAAACTAGTAGTGACCATAAAAGGCACAAACCCCAGACCAAAACTTATTTTTAATATAGATGTAAATCATAATCATTCAATGGTCGAATATTTGACCATTTGGAGCCTTATAAAAGCGATTATGACACTTATATTATTTTATTTTAAATGATGCCAAAGTTTTCACCTTCATAATTTAATAAATATAAAAATTTAAATATTGGGATTTTAAGATGAGAAATTCGATTATAAGTATTATTGTGAAAGTTAATAGATTTATCTGAATCTTAGGATTTTATTTTTAATTTTTATGCAACAAATATGTATATAAAATAATTATACAAAAATGATGTAGTAATTATTTTATTAAGAGATAAACCAAATAAATGGTTTTAAAAATAATAACATAAATATTATATGAACTATTTAATGTTCTACACTAATTTTCTAGATACACATGAAATTTTATTAATCTATTAAAGCTTTTAGGTCGAGCATATCTTCTGTATATAATTTATTTAAATTCAAATAAATGAATAGTGTCAAAATTGACACTATTGTTATTTTATAAAAATAACATATTATAAAATTGTTTACAAATCACAAAAATATTTACAAATTATAAAGTTAAATTTATATGGTATAAAATGTTATAACATATCCAATTATGGAAAATTCACAACAAATAAGTAATTATTATTTATAATTTAAAATTTAGAAAGTTATTACAACAAATAAAATTAAATTGATTAAATAAGGATAAATCAAGTTGATAATGTGGAAAATAAATTCCTAACATGTCTAAATTTTATTGGTTGATTATATTACAACCCTATCTCATATAATATTAGAATATGAGTCATTTTTGGAGGTTTTTAGGTGGGGTTAGATTTATTATAAATTAATATTTTTAAGATTTCTAAAGGTGCCCCTCTCCTCCCTTATAAATGGGAACCTCCTCCCTCTCTTCCTCACACCAATTTTATCCTTTAAGCTCGTCCAAAACCTGACCATTTCCCTTATAAACATCCCTAGAAACATACTAGAGGTCATGGTATTCTTCAAATACAAATTTTAGTACCCTAAGAGGAGGATTCAAAGAGGCGTTCCAAAGAAGAGGTAATATCTGTTACCGATTCGTTCAATTTTCTTTCTTCTTCAAATTATTCTTATTTACCTGTTTCATTAAGAAGTAATAACATCAGTATCTCTAATATACTGATATGTTATTATAAATATGAAACAACCATTTTTCACCTTCTATCCATCCTACAGAAAACAAAATCACCACGCGTGCGTAAGTACAGAATATCGTCTCCACGCCGTGGTGTAATCTGTTTTTCCACCAGCACCTTACATGGATGGGTATAATGGTGTAAAGAATAACTATATATGTTTATTATAAAATCATAATGATTCTGATATATTATAACATCAACTTAAATTCTATATTTATGGGAACGATATCATCACTCGTGCGTACGTTCAGACTACCGTCTCCACGACGCGATGAGATTCATTCTCCATGATTAACCATACATGAATGATCATAAAGTATATATAATGAATAATAATGAAATATATGAATTAATAATGATACTGTATTTATGTATATATATATATATATGTATGTAATCTATTTAGTTTCATTGAATTCAATAAGGAAACGAAAACAGCGTTAATGCGTACGTACGGCCTACCGTCTCCATGAACGGTGTATTTCATTCCTTTTATCGATCTATAACATATATGTATATGATAGACATATATGTTATATATAAATCATGTTTTAAATTCTGGAATTTTTTAAATCAGGATATAAGTAATAATTTCAAGAAACGATAAGTCGAAACACATATGATAAATGAAATGATTTTACCCAAAACGCTACTTTAACATGGAATTTACAAAAGAACGGGTAATATAAAGTCATAAGTGAAACATATATGATATCATAACAATGAATATGATCATGTAATAAGTCAATGACATTATTTAAATCAATATATAGGAGGTTCGGAACCATATGAAGCATATCGGACCTCAGGTAAGGGATAACTTTTCCAATCTCATTTTTATCCGAGATTGTTTATTCGTACGTATTTACTGGGGTTATTTCTTTCATCCATATACAGGTTTTATAAAATATTTATCATATATGTTTATTGATATTTTTACCCATTTTTGACTTTTACTACATGGTATGTAAGGAATCTTTCTTTTTTTTACGTTACGCGGTTCTTTTTTGACATTTCCAACAAAAGTACGACGAGAATGTTATTTTTAACTTATACGGCCTGAACAGATTTTTATGGTTTTATAAAGCCTTATTTTCATTAAGATTCCTCGAAAATATTTCATGTATTTTTTCAACAAAAAATTTTTCTTCTAAAATTTCATGACATCTTTTGAAAAGAAAATGATTTTGAAGAAAAAAATGATATTTTCCTCAAGAATTCATTTCAAGTGTTTTATCAAAACCATTTTCATCTTAGATGACATTATTTTAAATATTTATGTTTCAAATATCATTTCTATATGATTTACATGGTTTTACTTTTCTTATTAGAAATGATATCCATTTCTTTTATATGGATTATGTGATGATGGGGTGATGTTTATGAAACCCATTTTATTTATTGGGTTATTATGAATGATGTATGTTTATTTTGTGGTACACGTAAGAAATATTTAATTATGAGATGGGTGGGACCTATATCTCCCTCCAATGCATTGGGTAAAGATATATATCTCATGATATAGACAAGGCTGTAACATCAAGTTAAACCGGTTTAGTAATACAGGACTGGAACAAGGAGTGAACTCGATTCAGAAAGAGACTTTTTCCACTAAGATGGTCTTGGAAGCAATGCCTTGGCTACTATGGAAATAATATCATGTACTTAATGGTTTCCACAATTACATGTTTTATTCCCATGCTATTTTATCATGACTGATGTTCCCTTATGATATATTCCTTATGTTCTTCCATGATTCATGTCTTTGCTCAAGATTTTGATGTTTAGATTTTATGTTCATGTTTTTGCATTCAAATGTTTATGGATTGTTTTCTGTTCTCTATGTTTAACCTTACAGGGCATTTGAGCTCACCCCTTTTATGTTTTCATTTCCCCAGGATATAAATAAAGGGTTTTAGGTAAGAAAAAAAGGGGAAGATCTTTATTGGGAGATGTTGAAAATCTTTCACCGCGATTAGAAGATTTTATTCCATGTTTCCAAAGACAGTAAACAATTACGGTCCTTGTGTGTCTGTTTTTGTTATGTATTAAGTATTCCGCAAAAGTACCGTAATTTCCATGTACGTCAAGCTTCGGGTCTCTATATTAGTTTCTAGGATATATCATCTATGGTGTTTAAAGAAACTAGCTTCCATAAATACATCCAACTTTGCTGAAAAGTACTATTATATATGTATTTAGACCCTTCATCTATCTTAGTGTAACTTAAATAAGGTGGTACATGTTATGGGAATAATTAAATGAGAGAAAATTCAAAGAGAATTTCTTTGTTCCTGCCAGTATGGAAAGATAATTGGCCTTGATCATCTCTAACTACAGATATTTGAATTTTGTAACTTCATAAAAATTGAATTATTGTTTGGGAAAATGGTATTTTGTATCATATAAAAAATTACATGTCAGCCAATAATTACTATGTTTACAAGATGGTAACATGAATAATCCTCCGTTTCTATTGATGTTTTTTCATCTATTAGTAGTTCTAACTATATTTTAATGACTATATGATCATTCTCCCAAAAGGTGTCTCCTCATTGGGGATAATTATTGATTCAACCACAGATATGATATAAGTCCCTACCCTTAAAAATTAATTATTCTTGATATATTTAAACAATTGAAGTTAATTTACTTCGAGGATCCTCTAAGGTTATTATTTTTTTATAATAAGGCCATAACTCAAACATAGAAACTTAAATTTTGCAGGTAGACACTTCTACAGAGTATCCATTTTTACATAAACAAATACCCTTAAAAAATACACATGGTATCATTTCATGTCTAAACAACATAACTTTTCCTTGATCCCATACACAACTCTATTCATCATTATGTCCTATAAAAAAAATTGAAAACTTGGTATGATGATAAAAAATCTCAGTAAGGGATACACCAAGAAGGAAAATTGTTAGTCTTGGGAAAACATAAAAACCATTTATAATTTATCATAAAGTAATACTTTTCATGTATTAGAAGTAGTAAATATATTTCATAGAATATAATCTAAATTCCTACCTTTTTAGTAGGAAAATATTACCATAAAACCCATAAAAATCAACATATAACATATAAAGGCAACTTGGGACATAACCATACTTAAATAGAATAACCATATGGTCAACTTCTATACATATCACTAAATGCAATAGCTATATGACCAGATTCCATACATATTACTAAATGGAATAGCCATATGTCTAACTTCTATAAATATCACTAAATGTAATTTCCATATGGCCGACTTCCAAACCCAATGCATTGGAGGTTATAACATAACCACTTTTCCTTGATTTATCATAGAACCACCCTTCATTGGTATATCATGTAACCAACCGTCTATACTTTATTCCATAACAACATGTCAAATGTCCAAGTACCATTATATAATCATAAAACATAAAATATTTCAATTACCATCATTTCAATCATAACATTTAATTTTCAATCATAAGATATTATTTCAAGAAATTGATATATTAAATTCATTTCAAAAAAGATTTAAAATATTTAATAAAAATTTCTTTTAAATCAATGTGTTCTATATGACTTTGAAACATTTAAAATAAATTTATATTATTAAACATTCATGTACATATAAATAAATTATAAAAATAAATTTTGAAAACATTGTACTGAAATATAATTTTTTAGAAGAATAAATCATTAAATCATTTAAAATGATGTTTTTGTTAAAGATTATATTTCCACATGAGATACACTTTGACTAAAAATAATTAATAAATATCAATAAAACATATTTTAAATATCAGGAAAATATATGAATTCACAATATAACATGTCTAAATAGTTTTCAATATACCTTACTAGATAAAAATGTGCATAAAATAAAGATATTCTTCAATGAAATGAGATTGAGATAAAATCTATTACAATGATCGTATAATTAGATTAAGGACAAAACAAATATATAATTATTTTGAAAAATAAAAATACCCAAAATATAAGAGGATTTTCAGTTTAAAGCAACCATCAGTCCTTAACATGTATTCTTGAAAAAAAAACAACTGACATGGATATTTAACTCAAGGAATGGAGATTGAGTTTAGGTTTCCCATACCTTGAGCCCGACTCGTCACGTAAAATGGATATGTTCCGGAATAATAAAATTAGGTTAATTTATAATTTTGTGAATATATTTATTATTTTTATATAAATTATTACCATGGTTTAAAAATTACAAAACAATTTAAGTTCATATCGGTCATTTTTTCGATATTCGGTACATAAGTTGAAATTGAACTTATTGTTTATGTAACTTGTACTTGTAGTCAAATGTCCACCATATCTACAATATTAATTTTAATGATTTAAATATCATATATATACATCATATATGTATTTATTATTATTTTCATAATATTTGAAGATAAGAAATGAATTGCACTGTTTATATCCATTAGATAGAGGTTTTGGTAAGTGCAGTCAAAATACTTATCATAAACATATAATAGTATATTATGGATACTATTTATTTTATGTAATCATAAAATAATAATATTATAGGGAGTGGAGAAGGAAAATAATGGAATGCATCTTGAGATAAGACGTTCCCTCAAAAATAGGGTACTCTTTTTGATCTGAGCCTAAGGGATTTCTAGAATTGCCTTCTTCCAATATTATGGATTATAAAAGGAATTGATAGATTTTGGGATATTTTTATATCATAATTTGAATGACACAAGGGGAATGATATGTGTGAGTAATAGGTTAGATTTGGTGGAATTTTATAAGAGGGAGTACGAGCACTTTTTTAATTTCATGAAATAATATTTTATTATAAATTTATTTCCCAATTAGAATAGCTTCAAAGTGATTTATTTATAGTATTATATGTGAATTGTCGTAAATCCTCCCAAAAATAGGTCTTAGACATTAATATATAATAAAACTAAACTTTTATTTTAGCTTTAACCCTTTGTTAAAAACATTAAATCTTACAATGTCTTCTTGTATTTTCATAATATATAGTTACCATAGTTAATATAAAAGAAAAAATGAACCACAAGAAGACCATTAATAAAAATTATAACGTAATATGATTCATTTTTCTAAATATTAGATTTTTAAGACTACAATATCATTTAACAAAATTGTATTTTTTTTAAAAAAAACTCATTTATATAAATTTGGACTCTATTTTGTAATTGATATTTTCTAAATCCATAACAACTTGATAACTTCAATCCAAAGAAATTAACTCATCCCTCACATTTCTATGTCATACCAATTTTTTTATGGCATCAAAATGTTAAAAATATATTTATTTTAATATTTTTAATTTCATTTATTTGAATCATTTATTTATAAGAAAATCACTGCATCGTCAATGTGTCATAAATAAATTTATTTATTTAAGGTCTAAAAATGAAAAATAAAATATTATGATGTATGAAATTTTTTTTATCTTTATAATTATTTTAGTAGTCATTTATATCAATTATATAACCCCACCTTATATTGTTTTAGTAAAATGATACATGTTTGTGTTATATTTCTCTTTAACTTAAATTTATTATTATACCATGTCATTTCCCTACCGAAGTGGCTCCCAAATTCCAAACATTCAGACCAGGAATTATTTTTGTCACCCATGAATCATAAAATAATATTAGGACACATTTTAGGGTATTTTATATTTTTATAATATTATATATACCCAGATTTACCTAATTTACCCTTCAACGGTTGTTAAAAAATAATTACTAAAGTTTCTATTCATAATGTACAAAAATAAAAGGTACCTACTCACACAATTAGGAAACTAGGATTCAAAATATGGAATCTATTTTTATAAATTCAAAAAAAATATATGAAGAAATTAATTTATAATTAATTTCAGTTGAAAAAACTAGAAATTGGGTTTAGAAGAAGTAAAAACCATCAAAAGTTTGACATTTGATTATGTCCAATTTCAATGTGAAATTACTTCCATTGAACAGAATTGGATTTAATGATAAAAACTTCTTCCAATTATAAATTAAATACAATTTAAAGGACAATATAACTATACATATAAAACATACGAAAATTCAGTTTTGAATTAAAATGAAGTATTGGTCACTATTCATTTAAATATGGATTTTGTCAGAAAAAAACCAATATTTCTGCCAAAGTAAATTTTGATGTCCTGATGAATAAGTTCATTTTGACAAATGGATCATATAAATGTGACAAAACCAATATTTAATAAGGGTTATCAATCAAAAGGAATAAAAATTATATTTTAAAATTATTAGATTATTTTTTGATTTAAATTGGATTCATTGTCATTTTTAGCCTCTAATTTTATGGGATAAATGTAAAAACATTTCATAAAATTATTAAATAATATTGTACAATGTTCTTATTATTACCTATAATAAAATTTATAGGTGTTAACTACCATTTAATAAAATTATATTATTATTGTATTATTTTTCAGGATAACTCAATGTTTTGTGCAACGTAAGAATTCAGAGAACCCATTGTAGAGTTTCAAGTACGCTAAAAAAATTACCCTTTAATTTAAAATTAATATCTTATTAATAAATATTAATAGATATGAAAATGTATAATTTTATAAATATCAACGATATTACATCATTCCCCCCTTTTGGAAATTGTGTCCGCACAATGTTAAAAGATTTCCAAGTAACTTCAATGAAAATACTACATCGGAAAAATATTTAATAAATATACCACATTAAATGAATTAAAGATAAGTATAAAAGTAACTAGATACAACACAAACTAGGATTCCATGTAGGAAACATGGATATAAATGAAAAATATACCATCTTGTTCTGATGAAGACAGATAGAAAACATGATCAAGAGAAAGTTTGTATCCAGAAAACCACCAATATGTGTTGGGTTAAACGATCATTGATATCACAATAGGAAACATAAACGTATTTGTTTTTTTTTATTTAAGATAATTTTCATAAAGTTGAGGAATTATTTTAAAACATATAATGAGAAAATAAAGAAATATTCTTAGTTGACATGTACAGTTCCGTCCTTTAATAAATTTCCACCACACACTCATCTTTTCACGAAACGATGGATATTCTAGATGAATTGGTCATACCTGATAAACTGCAAAACAAAAAAAATCCAAAATGGTTTCCCCATCTTTATACATTAACCGAAACCAAAATTGTTCATAAAAGATCAGATAATATACAAAAAATAATAATCTTTTTCAATGATAATGACTATTTTTATTCCCTGAAATCCAATAGCAATACCCATGTTCAACATAGACCATTCGGAAACAAAAGTCCTTGAAATTACTCAAAATAATCTAACTATTATTGAAACCCAAAACTCATAAGGATTTTTTCAAATGGTTTTCCGAGATAAATTTTATCATTTATCTGAAAATAACATCAACCACTCTAAATTTATCACACAAAAAAGTAATTAACATAATCTCAATTTCTACTTTATAGGTTTATAATTTAGAAAAAATAACCCAAAACTCTATTTTTCCATAATAGAAACATATATTAATCAAAAATAAATTTCAACCATTACTCCTTAAATTAAATCCCAAAGTATTCAATTTTCCGTAGGCATATAGTGTTCCTAAAAGGGTGAATGTCCTCCAAAATAACATTTATCACTTAATCACCAAATCATTTTTCTATACTGTGAATATGCATTTTATAAAACATAAGTTCCCATAATTAAATTTTTCTTAATCCATAATATCATTTATCTTAAGAGAATAAGTCATATTGACTAGGTACTTCACGTAGGATAATGTTAGGTGATACGCCAATGTATCCCTTCACTTGTGGGTTCGATTCAAGCAGCCATGTCAGACACAATGGGCTGTAACACATCCAGTGGTTTGTTATTATTATAAAACAATATAATTATTATAACATTCCAAAAATGAGATAAAATCATCAAAATAACCATAACATAATTTAACATCGAGTTTATCTAATTCCATTCAAAAAATAATAACCCAGAACCGCCACAAATTCCAGGATCATATAAACCGTAAATGTTCTTTATAACTATATACAAAACAGAAAAGAATAGTCTTCCTCATTTTTACATTAAAAACATATGTCTTAAACATAATAGTAGTGTTCCAATTTAATCCCATCACTAGTACATTTAATCATATCATCATCCATACATCCAACCTAACTATTCAATTCAAAGAATGTAGACATCTTATTCACCGAACATTATTCATGAACCTTCATCCATGATTTTCTATATTATTCATTAATACATATTTCCCTAAAAAATAATTCAAAATGTCCCAAAATTAAATAATGTAAAGATATAAGCTAAAAAATAATCCATACCATTCAAAGGTAATTTACTGTTTCCTCATATTCAATTGGAATGGAAATAGGTATTGTTACATATATATTTGTACGGTCTTTCTAATCCCAATCACAAACCTCCTTCATAGTATATTTATGTTATTAATATTTTAATATCTTATTATATACTTCCTTGTCTGATTTTCTATTATATGTGCATAATTTTTGTGAAATTTTTATGTTGAAATATTAAATATAATTTTTGACCACTATTTGAATTCACCCACATTCAAGTGTGTTTAATGATTTAATACAAAATATATACATAAAAACCTAAATTTTGTGTTTATTGTTTTTTAAAATTCATTATTCAATTTATATAATATCATTAAGAGTAATTAGTGGCTAATTGTTACATTTTAATATTCATATGGTTTTCATAAGACGGCCAAAAGAATCTGTGAATAAACAAGAACATTCATGAACATTGAATTATTGTGCTCAGTCCAGAAGTAAAAATTAATTTATTATCCACCATAATTTGGAGAACAATTCTAGTATTCATGTATAAAACATTAAAGGCCCAAATAGAAAATCACGGGGCCCAAATGAAGCTTTTTATTTCAGCCCAAAATTCTATCTGGGAAATGAGATCAACAAAACATATTTGATATTGATCTTGGTAGATACATCCATTCGAGATGAGATTTTGAATTTTTAAATAGAATATATAGATCTATGACTTTATGGAATAAATAATATGGATTTTAAACCATCTTCCTATTCAAAAATACATTCACATTATGTCCATGGAAAAATCATGGATAGAAATGGACTGTTTAACAATTTCTATGAAAACCACCATAAATTTTTCTCCATATGTCCAAATATCTCCAAATTTAATTTTTATACATAAAACATTAATATATACAACTTTTAATACTAATAGTTCTCCATATTCAGCTATCTGAAATATCAAATTGGCGATGCAAGTGGACGTGTAATGTTTGAATGCAAACAGTCTAATTCCATGGGCTATAAATACTTCCCCTTACTCTCCATGAAAGAGGTTGGCAATTCAGAATAGAGGAGTATCAATTTTCATGACCAAGGATCTACCAAAATCATATAAAGACATTCCAAACTCATGTTTTTTACTTTAGAGACCTTTCCTCCTCTCTTGGATTCCATTTACTTTTCGGTTCTTCTATTTTGTAATCTTGTAAGACATTATTTTGTAATTATTTTTTTAATACAAGTAATATTCCTATTAACTTTTATTATCATCTACCATATTTTTTGAAATATAAATGTACAATAAATTTCTTAAATAAGGTTAAAAATAAATATCTTCTATTTCTTTCTCATTAAATAAAATGTTTATGTTTAATTCTCTTTGTCGCTCCTCTGTGTGTTCGGTGCACCACTCTATTCATATCATTTTTTATCCCATGTTAATTCATCATGTTAAAATTAATAAACTATATTACTAAAAATTTCAATGGATGAGTAAATATTTCATTGGGGTGAGTCAAAATTTAGAGATGTTAAGCGATTGAGAGCTTTTAATTGATGAGTATTATTTAATTTAACATTGTGTATGTTGGACTTCACATGTCATGGATTAATGAAATATTTTTTTAACATAATGATACCATGGATTACCGGAACCATAACTATACTACCACAATCAAGTACAAATTTAGATTAGAATATTAGTTATGTTAAGTCTTGGATTAAATCCTTAACACTTGGGAATTCCAATTAATGTCATCTTGTGAAGTGGGTGTCAATTTAATGCCTTATAAAGAATATTTCAATGAAATCACTATCTCAACTCACTAATAATGAACTCTCCTCAGTAATTATTAAATTTTTATATCAATCAAAAATTTCAATTATGCTCCGCAAACAAACCCCCCAATCAAAATCCAATAATCTAAAAATAACCAACTATTAAACTTATCATCGCGGTGGAATTGACCCAAGTGCTTCTATACATATTATTACAGTATCCTAACCTTGAACAGGGAATATGAAATAATCAGTCACGCTTTTATATATCTATTTCGTAATAAACATGCACACCACATTTAAAACATTCAATTTATCACTCATATATAACTTCATTCCCTTTCCAAGAGTCAATTAAATGCTTCCTTTTTCTATGGTAGGTTACTGATTTATGACCATCATTAACACATCTACAAACATCTTCATGTCACTTTAAAACATTTTACTAGGTGTTTAATTCCACATCCTTGACACCTAGGTTGTTGATTCTACATACCTTTATGATTATTACCTAAACATCCTTAATGATTTTTTTTCTCACATATATGATTCCGTAAAAAAATAACCGTGATTCATGTGGTCAATCATAGATTAAGATAGTTCAGAATAACCACAACAGTTCTCATTTCATCTCCCATTTAATTTGGTTTCTAATTTAGAAAACCACCAGAGATTCCTTCAGATCCATTGTTATGTTGGTGCCAACTAGAACCATCCATTTACTGAAACCAAAAATTGTGAGTGTGAGTATATCAATAAAATAATCATATACTATAATATGAAGATGATAAAAACTAATATATACGTATTCATTATGTCTTAAATTAATTCAATTTATCTAAAATAACTACGATTCTTTCTAATATTCTAACCATTGTGGTTATATAAAACATGTCACTTATTCTTAAAAACCCCCCTTACCTCTAATGTATTCTGAAACGACCTATAATACCAACTATAAGGCCCATTATTTAAACATTACTTAATATTGAGATATTTAAACAATTTAATTTAATTCAATTTGAACATCTTTTTAGGTTTTTTGTTTTATAGAATTTGTCCATAACTCCTACATAGAAACTTAAATATTACAAGTAGACACTACCACTCACTATACATTTTTTATAAATCAATCACTCTTTAAAAGAATTTATTTTTTCATTCATTAACATCAAATATTTTTCTTGACCCCATCGTAGACTCTACTCTTCTATATGTCATGTAAAAAAATAAAAAATTGCGATGATCATAAAAATATCATTAAGGGATACACACCGAATGAAAAACATTTAGTCTTTAAGAAGATGAAAACCAGGAATACATTATCATAATGTTACATTTTTCCACTTTAATAAATTGTAAATATACTTCCCTAAATATAAACACATTACATACCCTTTCGGTAACAAAATGATTACCTTAAATCACATTAAAAAAACATATAACATACAAATGTAACTTGGGATATAAACATACTTAAATGGAATGACCACACATTGACTTATATACATATCACTAGATGGAATATCTCTACGGTCGGCCTCCAAACATATCACTAAATGAAATATCCATATGGCCGACTTCCATATATATCACTAAATGGAATATCGATATTTCCGACTTCCATTACCAATGCATTGAAGGTTATATGTAACCACTCGTCCTTGGTTTATCACCGAACCACCCATCATTGGTTTATCATGTGACCAACCATATTTGGTTTATCATGTATACACTCTTCATATTTCCAAGTACCATTATATAATCATCACTCATTATATATTCCAATAATCAACATTTCAATCATAACATTTCATTTTCATTCACAAGAAATCATTTCCAGAAATTGAAATATTAAATCCTTTACAAAATCCATATGAAACATTTAATAAAAAAGACATCTGAATCCACGTTTCCCACACAAATTTAAAACATTTGAAATAAATTTATATTTTAAAACAGTAAAGTCCACTTAAATAAATTCTTATTAAATATTTTTAAAACATTGTAATGAAAAATATGGTTTTAGAAAAAAAAAATCTTTTAAGCATTTAAAATGATGTTTTAGTTAATGAGTCCCTTGCACTTGATAAAAAATTGAATAAAAATAATTAAGGAATATCATTAAACAAAAAAATAAACACCATAAAAATATACTAATTAAGGATATAACATTTCAAATGTGTTTAATATATACCATCTGGATAATAAACGTGCATAACATGAAGATATTCCTAAATCAAAGGAGATTGAGATGAAATCCCCTACTAAGGTTGAATAATATGATTAAGGATAAACCAATGACATAATTATATATTAAAAATATTAATACAACCAATATAAGTGGATATAAATGTAAAACAATAAATGTTCATTATCACATATTATTATAAAAATAAAACCAATGACATGGATATTTAACTCAATGAATAGGGATTGAGTTGTGTTTTCCCTTACCTTGTGCCCGACTCGTCATGTTCAATAGTTCTGCTCCTGAATAATAAAATTAGGTTAATTTATACTTGCATGATAACCTTTTCATTTTTATTATTCCTTTTAAAACACTTATAACTATGTTATAGAAATTAAATAATTATTTTAGTTAAATCAGTTGTTTTGAAAATATTCCTAACTTGAGTCGAAAATAAACATGTTTTGATGTAACGTGTCAATATAGTAATAATTAAATATTATCAATAATATTTTTATTCATGATTTAAATATAATATATATCTAGTATATATGTATTTATTATGTTAATAATATTTAGAGATAAAAAATGAAATGTATTGTTTATGGATACAATAGGTTGTACGTACGGATGGATGCTACATTCATTTATTTTTCATATTAAAATAATGAAAACTAAATTTATGCATAGGTATAATTTAATATATGTTACATATTTTACATAATTTTATTAACTCCATAATTTATATGTTCCATGTATGGAATGAATGAGTCATATCACTTTGAGGGGCGGTAGTCCACACTTCCACAAAATAAATTATCATATTTACACATTTTGGAAATCATAAAGGGATGTTGTAAATATAAATTAAAGAAGCATAGAGAAAATATAAATAATATATATATCATATATAAATTTGGTGACATAATAATTACCACCATGAGAGGTGGTAGTAAAAAATTGAACAATCATCGTATCGTGAGGCAGTACTTCATCGTACACATAAATAGTATGTTCGTATCTATTATATGAAGATGAGTGTAAGTATAGTTCTAATCCTTCTCATAAAAGAATATAAGTATATTAAGGATTCTAGTTTTGTTATATAATCATTAAATAATAATATCATTGCGAGTGGAGATGGAAAATAATGGTAAGAACCTTGAGATAAAAGACTACTTCTAAATCAGGTAACTCTTTTTTATTTGAGCCAAAAAGATTTCTTGAATTTACATATTCCAAAATTAATGACTATAGAAGGAATATAGGGATGTTGAGAGATTATTTTAGTAAAAATTTTATGTGAAGAGGGGCTTGAGATGTCCTCTAGTATTTTCATAATATATGGTTACTATATTCACTATTAAAGGAAAATAGAACCAAAAATAGATTATTAATTTACGTTTTTACATTTTAAAGAATACTTGGATGAATATAAGATATTTAGGAATTTATATCATTAAATTAAATAGTATTTGTTTTAAAACCTCATTCTTATTAATTTTTAGCACTATTATGTAATTGATTTTTGTTAAGTCTTTACACCTTGATTACTTTTAACCAATGTGATTACCTCCTCCATAACATGTAATTTTTATCCCAAAGAAATATTTTATGGAATAAAAATATTCAAATTACATTTATTTTTATCTTTATAATAACTTTTATTTGAATCTTTCATTAATAAGGTAATCACTACATCATCATTGCCTTATAAATAAATTTATTTATTTAATTTCTTGAAATTATAAGTAAAATACAATTTTTATTAAATATATAATATATTTATAATTACTATTTACAGTAAAATATATCAATTATTAACCACCATTAATATTGTTTTAGTAAAAAATATTCATGTTTGTGTTATATTTTTCATTAATTTAAATTAATTATTATAACATGTCATTCTCTTACCCAAGTGGATTCCAAATGCCAAACGCTTGGCCTAAAGATTTTTTTGATTTTCCATGACTCATAAAATGATATTATAACACGTGTTTGGGTAGTTTCATATTATTATAATAAAATTTTTACCCTCTTATACCTAATTTACTCATCATCCTTGGTAAGAAAATAATTACTAATGTTACTATTCATAATGTCAAAAAATGAAAGGGACATATTTAAAAAAATATGTAAATTATCATTCAAAATAAGGAATCAATTTTTACAAATTGAAAATATAAAATTTTAATAAATTAATTTATAATTTATTCATTTTGTCAGATCTAAAAAGTGGGTTTTTTAGAAGTAAAAAATATCAAAATATTGACATGTGTTTATATACAATCTCATTGTGAAATTACTTCCAATGAGTAAATTTTGTTAAATGATAAAAATATATTCCTATAACACTTTAAATCCAATTAAAAGTATAATATAACAATATAAATAAGTTAGATGAAAATGTAGTTTTGAATTAAAATACAGTATTAACACTATTCATTAAAATAGGGATTTTATCAGAAAAATACAAAAATTTCAAACCAATATAAATTGTTATATCCCGATTATAATGAAGATGTTTATTTTATGAAATATAACATATAAATGTGACAAATATATATTGAAAAACGGTTCAACATCAAATGGAGATATAATGGTCTTTTTAAATATTAAAAAAATTTATTCTTAAAATTGGAATCATTCTCATTTTAAGCCTATGAATATTATTGAATAATGGTAAAAAAAATTAAAAAACATGTGTAATCATATTTTAATTAGTTATATTCATTCCTTATAATACAACGGCTAGGAATAACTACCCTTTAAAATAATAATAATATTATTGTATTATTTTGCAGCATAACTCAATGTTATGTGAAACGTAAGATTTCAGAGAAACTAATTGTTGTGTGAGGAGTATGCTATTATAAAAATAATCCTCTTTATTGTAGAATTTATATCATATTCTTAAATATTAATATATATGAAAATTTATTATTCTATAAATACCCGGGATGTTACATATGATCCATGTTTTGGTGACCAAGGTAGTATTCTCATTCCCTATCATATAATGACAATCCACCAAACCTTTATCATTCTCCAGGAAACATTTTTTTCTAATATTATTGGAATGGGTCTCTATATAGGGAATATTACTGGAAGGAGTCTCCTCGATCACTTTTGTTAGACCCAATTCTTATACATCTCCATCAGGGATAGTAAATCATTTGGTTGTATATATGGATTCCTAGAGGGAATCCAATGTTCAAATGAACTTTGGAAGAGTAATGGCCAATGCTGTAATAAAATGAGTTTGTTATTATTAAATTATATTAAAATTATGTTATATTTCCACTAATTAATCTTAACATGTTACTTCACTGACAACAGATGGTGGTGTAATCACTATTAATTGTTTTCCTATTATTGACTCTCTATCATTTGTGGTGCTCTAAAATTCACCCAAGACATAATTCTCAGTGTTCTCTGGACTTTCCCAAGATCCATTAATGGAATATAGATAGTGATTATTTGGATAATAAATCCCAAATTTGAGTATCAAAATAAGAATATAAATTTCCAAAAAAATCATTGATTAGTTTGAATACAATATGTGACGAATGATGGGTTTATCCAGTGAGTTTTCTCTCGATGGGTTTTTTATTTATGATGGTTGATTTATAGTCTATTATTCTCAAAATACTATTATTTTAGGGGAAATGTGATAAATATCTCTTTTAATCTCTTCATGTATGGATCATTGACTGGGGTATAATGCCCTTGCCTCTAGAGGGGGTGTAATCACCATAATAATTGGACTACCATCGATAGTATACCATCAATGAATTGTTAGTAGCATTTATATCTATACCCTATAAAATTTCAAGTGAAAATTCATGTTAATGGTAGTTACTAATTATATGTAATTATTTAGTTATGTGACTTACATCTTTTTTTTGATATATTTCTCCCAGTAATCATCCGATTATGTTATTACACCAGTGGTGATACCTGATTCCATCATATCCTTTATTTAAATATTGGTGGGTTCTATATTTTAATAGAATAAATTAGAATCTCTAACTCTTAGATGCATTTTTCCACCACTGTTGGGTTTTTATTGTTATTAAAATCATTTTGGACCACCTCCAGATCATACATTCCATTGTCGAGGGTCTTCTGTCAATATTGTATTGTCAACAACATATCTTGAACCCAAAAAATCGCCATGGATTCCCCCTTTGTAATAAAACATATCTTATAAACCCATCTTGTCAACAAACAAAACATCATGGTCTGCTTTGATAACAAACAAGACCATCCCAAAAATGATTCAATGTTATGTTGGGGTATTTTTTTCCAATAATATCCCCCATTAGGTTTATTGAGAAATCTTCTATAAAATGAAATCACTTTATGTTTTTAGCCTCTATTCACCTCTTTCGGTTCTAATAGCGGTCAATGATTCACTCACCATATACTCTAATCTCACATGGGAAACACTCTACATGTGAATCAAGAGTGAATTAAAAGTTCATCAATGAATCACTTCATTTCTGTCAACAATTGTTGATACCAAATTGATGCAAATTACTAATTGTTGTAAACCTTCTGAAACCATTCCTACACCACTCTTCTAATTTTACCATGGTCCCTAACTATTGTGATATCTATTATTTAATCAATCACGTCTATCATCGTTAGATTTAATACTCTCCTTATTCACTTCTTGAGTTCCCATGTTGTCCAAGATATTTTCTAACAGATCACTTACAACACCACATACTCTCATCCTGGTGCTCCCCCTATTAGATTTTTCAACTACCTTTATAAACACCCCCTTTCTTGATGAACCACATGTTAGCTTCTCCCTATGTCTTTTTGAAATACATTTTCTCTCTTATTTATACACAGTTTCTCACCCTTTAAGAGTCTCTCTTTCTACCCCTTTGTCAACAAACCCAAAGGCCACTAATTTGTGGTCTGCAGCAGAGTAGAGAACACATATTAGTATAGAATGGAAAACACACCATAACTCAGGGAGAGAGAGGGGGTCCACATCCACACTTTTTTCATGTGTGGGGAGTGAACTGGACTCCCAGAGCCATTTGAGGTCTCTCAAAAGATTTTTGGTTAAGGCCTTCACCCAAATGTCGGTGATTTATTATTCTTTGGGAAAAGGAGGAGAAACTATGTCTAAATGAACAAAATATAACTCAATTGTGGGAGCTCCGAACTGGACTTTGAAAAGTTCTCAACCACATCACTAAAAAACTACCATAATAGTCTGATCATGTATATCATGATTAACGTTTTAACTGCATTCTTCATAGAAAAAACGATCTATTATAGGCTAATAAATATCTGGACCCCCAAATTTTCCATTAAAGTTAATCTTGTATTATGATTATATTATGGGCATTTCCCATGGGTTTTTATTAAATCCTTCATCCACAATTCAATGTGGATATAAGTCAATAGGTGGAGGTCCTTCCATGTGATATCCAAGATCATCTTTAGAAGTTCATTGAATATAAGGGTCATATTCTCAACATCCCCTCATAGTAACTTTTGGGTAATTAGTTTTTTGTACATATACCCAAGGATGATTTCCCATGAGACTCATAAAATATCTCATAGATTGATTCCAACTTCACCATGAATTAGGTATATGGTGTTGGTCTATAGGCTCCATTGGCTGAACAATATTTATAAAAAATCATATTTATTGTACATGAATATATGATAAATAAATAAATATTAATATATGAATATATCCTTCAAGCATTTTTATTAATTTATAACACATCTTGCACACCTAGTATTCCAACATCCATTCAAAACTAACAGTTCCACTGACCCAAAGATATCATTCTTCATTCAAGCTTTTTATATGACTAGTAGAAGAAGAATATAAAATGGAAGTGTAGAAATGTGTCCTCGAAATAAATATATGAGGTTATAATCTATGGTGCTTGTTGAGAGATTCATCAGGAACACTAGGTGATATATTACCTCATTTGTTTACATTCCATTGGTAGAAATACTGGATTTAGTTATATAGGGGTACTCAGTGAACATATAACAAGATATATAAGTGTGTGGCATAAAGATAAAATAATTCATCAATAGAACATTCCAATATAATAGAATAATATATGATAGGGTTTACTCAAAATTTCATTTTTTTGGATGCTCACAAAACATATCATGAAATAATTTCATTCATGATAGTAACATGGTCCAACAATCTCCAGAATCTCCTTGATGCATGTGGTAACATCAACTTCCCATTTAGTGACTATTGATTGAGACGTTGTTTCATTTAATAATCATAAAAAATTAATTATAAATGATTAATAAAATCATGATAAAATGCTGAGGTAAATGAAGATGAACAAAACAACCAATGTGTGAAAATTTGACTAAGTACAAATTAGTTTGTAGATTTTATTTTCCCATGTTATTCACCTATTTCAATAACACAATTTTATAATCCAAGTGCATTTAGAAGGTGATTTGACAAGACCCTATCTAGTAAAACACACGATAGATTTGTGTTCTAAGAGAGGGATAAGGATAAAGGAAGTATGTCAACCTCAAACTTTCTGTAATCACTGGGTAAACACATCATGATCATTTCTCTTCTATGTTCATAAAATGTGATGATGGAGGGACATCATACATTAGTTATAAACACCACATAGGTGCATAATTTGTGGTGATATCGTGAAACTCTTTCATGCAAAAATATCATGAGAAACTATCCCACACAACTTACTCATGATAGATCATCGAAGCATAAATTTTCCCCCTTTCCAAAAATTATTTTAACAACAATACCATGTCATCCTTAGGATTAAATATTCTTTACATCATGTGGATCCAATCCATAGGGGTTGTAGTTTCTCTTATTTAATAAATTGGGTGAATGATTTGAGAAGTAGGAATACCCGAAGTACATGAATGAAAATTTCCCAAGGAATGGCACTATAACATTCCCCCAACTCCACTAATTTTTGTAACTTTCTACTGTATGTGAACCAATTATGTATAAAGAAGTCTAAAATAGGTCACAACAATGAACAAGAATATAAATATTAATAACCTTCACTTAGGGTACCAAATTTACAAATAAATAGGAACCTTTGGTACCGCATTTTGGAAAATTTCGAATATGAATAGACATTCTAGATCCCTTTTATCTAAAGTATCATACCTATGTCCCTAAACCACTCATGTATAGTATTTAATCATAAAATCATGGTAAAATAACCCAAATGTAGTTAATTAAGTTCTTAATGTTTTTAAATTCTATAACCCATTACAATAATCTACTTCCTCCGGAGTTCAACAATATTAGGGAGTAGAAAACATCAAAGAAAATACACTTAAGAATAATTCATCGAAAGGAATCTCTAGAGATGTTATATAACAATGTAACAGTTATAACATTTTTTTTCACATAATGTAACCTCTCGCTAATACCACTTGGGTTCCACTTTTCTCGAGTATCACATAGGTGAGGAATATTTTTCACCCTCTTAAGGGGTAGCCTCTTTGTTTTCACTCACTACAGTGAACTATTTTTCCCATCCACATTTGGGGGATACACTTTTCTCACCCTATTGTCTCTTAAGTGAAACCCATTTCTATGCATAGTTTCATTTGGGGAAATCATTATTTAATCCTTATAGAATAAGAGAAATCTCTTATTTCTCCCACATTAAAGAAAAAAAGTACACTCTAGTCTCTAGGATAGATCGTACATTCACTCAAGTCTCTGATAAAATGAATCTGAATATCAAAGCCTCCTTCAAGCCCACTGGACATTCATGATCAGGTTATCTGGCATGCCAAAGATCCCATTATTCTATCATGCATTACCTTTATAAAAGGACCCCCATACATTCCCACCCTCTATGATAAGGCCCATATGAAATTATAAATCATGTAGTCCCTTGATTAAAAGAGTCCCTATAATAGAGATATCATTAAGACCACCCCTGGTCCATGGAACCTAATTAGTCTAAACCCAGCCATTATCTGATTAATTTTGGTTGTTGGTGGATTCACTAGTCTATTTAGTGGTAGAGGTAGTCAATGATTTCATAAGGACAAAAAATACAATTCTAGTTTCCTAACCAATAGTGGGACTTCATTATCTATCCCATAATAGAAAGTAGGAAAATGGGAGGATGAGATTACTTCTCAGTGTATGTCCCAACTCATACCTCAATGATGGATTTCATCTCCAATCAATGAGGCGTGATATACCCAAAATTGAAATTTTGTATATGTAAGCCCTAATAAATCCTATATTTTCACACATTTAATTATATAGATATCCCCAAAGAATTATGTTAAATAGAATAGACTATTTCGAAGTCACGTGACATAAAACTGTATGACAACATCCTTATCTCATAACATTAAATTTCATTGCACAGTCCATCTATATGACCTTAAACTATGTAACCTAAAATATATGGAATTTCATTACTATCAATAAAGATATATAAAAAACCTACCAATGTTTTAAAAACAATATTATCTACCCTTAATTTCATCTTTATGTGTCTATATTCCTCATTAATCTACATATTTTCTTACACGTCAGTCCATATTCCATGTGTCCCTAGATGTCCCACTCACTAGAGCCATATTCCCTAGGTACTCCCTACATTGGGCCATATTTTTGATGATAAAATTATCATTAAAAGATCAAAATTACATCTAAGTGTCCCCATATATAGTTAATTGTGACATATTCTTAACAAAACCATATTTTACTTAGTAATTCGTATTCTTTCTAGATGATCAAACTTCATATCTCCCAAGTCCATATACATTATGTATCCAAACTATAATATTTAGGCTATATTCTCTTATAGGTAAACCAGATAGGACCTCCCATGCATTAGTCCCACACCAGACATTGTTAATAAAATTTATCTCTATTATCCTTACTAAATGAAATTAAACCACATGGATTAGTCATTATTACATGAACATAAAAGATACAGCGTGTGTTGTTGATTGGAATTCATCTAAGAGGGCTTCGATTCCCATTATGGGGATACAGAAAATTCCATTCATATGGGAATGGTCATAACACAATATGAAATTAACACCTTCTTAGGTAGAGGCAAACTATAGAACACCCATGTTCTTGGAATTAAATCATAATACATAAAAAATATGAATCACTATGTAATACAAATAATATGGCTAACCCCAAATATAGGAAAATTTAAATATCAGTGTTTATATAACCACTAGAATAGGTGTAACAATTACTACATTATAATTTAAGGAGGATTCCTAAAAATAGAATAAATAAATAAACGAGTCCAATAGTAGGTAAGAATCCCATTTAGCAGGTTTGATGAAACCAACCACCCACCCTCCCAACTAATGTATAATCTGCGGAGTATTTGGCTGGAAACCATAGTGAGCACCTACCTTTATAAATTTTCCCCATAATGACACTCACACTGAACTGTTGTGGACACATGGCTGTATCAAATTTTTTCCATAAAAAGTTATTAAAATAACTTTTAATTTAGCATACATAGCATTCCATTTAATTATGTAGTGTTTATTTTCAATTAGTGACACATAAACACTTGTAAATTATATATTGTGCAAAACATTTAATTCACATCGAGAATATAATGAATGGAAACCATAAATGGAATGTATTTTTAAACATTATAGTGAAATGAATTAATCATTGATTATTATATAAAAAATATCACATTTTGTGTATTGTCAATAAGTGATGCATGAAATTATATTTATTAGATTTAAGAAATAATTGATTAATTTATGATTCTATTTATATTGGTATAATACGTGTTGTGTGTGGTCCAGTAACACATCATGTATGTATTTATGACATTAATCCATGATTCATTCCTAACCACATAGTGTCTATTTTTTCACAGATGAAATGTAATTTTTTTTGTTCATATAATTATGTAAAAATAATATGAATAATAAAAATATGAGATATTGACACTACAATTTAAAGAACCTAATATAGTGGAGTTGAAAAAGAACTATACCAGCCTAAAATGATACCAAAATGATAAATAATTATAATTTTTAATTTAATGGATTTGATACCATTTGATGGATTCAGATATAGGGTATATATATATTTTGGTTAGGCTAAACTCAACCATTTTTAGATTCAGTGTATTATCAGACATGCATGTTAAACAATTCCATGTCCAATGAATAAAACTGAAAACCCCTTACCAAATAATGCCAAAAAAATATGGGACCTTTTATTTTAAAATTTATAATTAATTTATAATAATAATACTACATAGGTCATTAAATTATTTCTTTGAAGAAGTGGTTACTTATAAAAAATTTATTTGGATTCTTTGTCATTGATCTTTGATGATCCAAGAGTATAATTCATCTTATGATTTTCTACATGTGTTCTATTGATCTCAAAACATCGTCAATGATACTACATATTCTCTAAAGGTGGTACTAATGGGCTTGGTTCACTCCCTTAATCACTACCATGATTCCTTCAGTCTAGAAGAATCATTTCTATTCTCTCTCATTATAGAGGATGGAGTATAAGAGTCACTTCCCTCATTCTTGATAGAAACCATTGAGATGTACCCATTTTTTAGGGATATTTCTATATTAGATAGGAGTTTTTACAATATATTGATTCTAAAATGGTTTGTAATGGTAATTATTTATAACTATAATGGTTTGTATATTAAACTATTTGTATCTACAATGGTTTGTTTCGAAAAGGGGATGTAACAACAATTATTTTTATCTACAATAGTTTGTATCGATAATATTTTGTATGGATAATAAAACATATCTAAAACACATTTTATCTAAAATTGATATACCCTTTAATTTATAAAAATAAGGCAAGGATTAAAATATTGATTCATAATACATGGCCCCTTAATAATATATTAAACCCATAAAGGGCCTAATTCTATGTAAAATAATAACATTATTTTTTACCATCATAGCTTTCCCTAACTCATGATATGATAAATATTATTATATAGTATGGTAAATAAGTATATATCATTGGAACCAATACTCATCCCTCTCATCCTCCTAAATATTTATTCAACCATGAATAAATAATCAAATAAAAGTTATTCAATAAATAAATAAATAAATATTATATTTATTTTATAGTAAAAAAATTATATTTAATATTTTTTGTCGATAAAATATTGAATAATTAATATTTATCATCCTGAAAAATAATATTTATTTCAACTATTAAATATAAATAATATTTCACTATGATTAAAATATATATTATGTTTGTGACCTCTAGGATATTTCCTCAATGTCATTAGGCATCTTGGTCTAAAGAAAAATATCATCATCTATAAACAATTATAGGTACCCAAGAGGAAGAATTTGATATTGAAACAATAAAAATACAAATGCATTTTTACTAATTAGTATAATATATTTTTCTCAATGCCTCAACAAGAAGGTTTCATACCCCTATCATCAACCCATATACCTTATAGGTCTTTCATCAACTTCTGAAAATAAACTAATCTATAAAAACGTTCCCTATATTTTAATTTGATGGTATCTTTTCAATGAAAGGGTTTAGATATCTGCTTCTATAGAGATGGAATCAACAAATCCTTCCTCAACATATTCATTAATGTAATTCTTTTCATCACATACCCAACATACCCAACTCCATGAGAACACATATTGTCATAGTTTGGGTTAGTATATATAATTGCATGAGTCATGATAGATAATAATAATAATCCTAAATATATAAATTAATACACATGATTATAGATAAAAATTAAAATGAAATTAATTAATAAATAATTTTTATAGGTAGGTTTTTCCTTATCGTCTCTCATCTAGAATATTACATAGTGTGAATTTTATGAGATAAAATTGAATCTACTTGGAAGAATTCATCACTTATTGGTATGTTTCTTTAATCTATTATTAGATAATGTCTTCCAATCATATGATTAGGATTTATGAATATTTTCATAGAAATTTTAGGTTCTCATCATCAAGCGGATATTTTATAAATTTATTAGTGCATTAGGTACCCATGTCCATTATCGCATAGTCACAACATAAATGAAAAAATTATAATATTATAGGAAATATATTTAATAATTACTTATTTTAATATACATTTCTAATATAATTTACAAATTAGGGTGTTGTTGGAATTCGGCCATAGAATCCAATGAGTTCACCATAATGTCAATAACAATGGAGTTGTTGAATTAAAGAATCTGATTTTGTTAAATTTAGAAAGATAAATATTGAATGAGTGAAATACCTCAAGGTATTTTTTAAGGTAACCAATTTAAAAAGTTATACATGTATAAAATCATTGTTTTATAAGATAAAATAAAAACATGAAACCAAATAAGATATGGTTTAATTTTATTACCAACATAAGACATTTTATATTTTATATAAGTCTTTCTCTAATAAATATGAAAGGAAACAATCATGGAACTTTTAATTAGAGTAAAAAAATAATTATTTTACAATAAATTAATTTTCATATCATTTCTATAATAATAAGTTATTTAATATGTTTAATATTGATGATATAAAATTCTTTGAATTTTCTATAGAACCTCAAAAAGATATCATATAGATGAAAAAACTAGGGAATTGATTGCTTCATATTCTAGATAAATTAATCCAAATAAATAATTGAATACGCATAAGAAATTTATATATATTTAAATAGTGATAAGAAATTTTATATTTCTAAATGAATAAATATAAGGGTGAAAATGTTTTATATATGTTGAAAACATAATTGGAAATGGGAATGAGGGTGTGGAAATATAGGGAACAATTAGAACAACAAGACACATAATATTGTTTTCACATGTTGGGAAAAAACTATTAAATAAGCCTATGAGAATAAAATATGGGAAAATCCAATGTATAAGGATCCGAATAATTTTAAGAATAATGATATACGAAATATTTTACAGGAGTAAAATAATTTTCCAAATCATAATTTAATCTACATAGTACTTATAAATATTGATTAGGAAAATATAAATGATGAATATTATAGAAGGTTGATTGTTAGTCTAATTTTTGTGAAAACATTAACGAAGATTGTTTCCTATATAGTGAATCTATGTGATAGATAAAAAAGTAATAAGTAGTAATATTACCTTTGGGATTAAAATATAATAATATCGCATGTTAATGTAGAAAATGTTTATAGTATTATGTATTAGAAATGTCAAAAAATTCAATTGATTGACAATACAGAAGCAACATGTTACGTAACATTTATGACTTTAATTAAAATATTGAAGATTATTTATTAAGTTTAGGAATATATTTTTTGTATAATAACAAGTATAAATATTCTATAACATTAATTACAACCCAAGATGAATGTGATGAATCCTATCTATCTACCACAAATGTGATAGGGCTGAATTATTAATTGGAACACATGATAGTAGTTTTCAATTACTCATTAATAATGGCATGTAATAACAAAAGTGACGTAACATTTTCCAAGAAATCTACTACAACATTCGATATAAAAGATAATTGATATAAAAGTTCATTTAATTAAGAATAATTTTTAATATTTCTCTTTTAATGATTGAATTTGTTATTATAAAAGACTAAGTGGTGTGTATCTTCACAAAACCACTCTGAAAATATGGATATGAGAAGTTAAGGAACTTGAGGATGTAGAAGGCCATCAAACCAATCCTTAATCAAGAGTGAGGAATGTTTTTTTCCATTTACATACTATATCATGGGACATTTATTGATAATGTGGCAGATTGGTGATATTAAAAAGATATTGGTATATATTTGAAAATGGGGGATAATTAGTTATAGGAATAAGGGGGAGAAATTATATAGATTATGGATCGGAGTAAGAATAAGAGAACATATTATATGGATATTTCAATGAATATATGAATTTTTTTAATGTTTTTTTTGAAAATAATGAATGCTTCATTTACTAAACTCTTTAAATAAATTTAGTGTTAATTTAGATAATATTAATAATTGATTAATCACTGATCAAGAATTTATAAATGATAAATGGAGATGTATATTGTTTCTATATATATATATTTAGGAATTATTTTATTTAAAAAATTTCAATCTCCCATATTTTTGATCACCCACGTGGTAGGAGATCAATAGAATATTGAGATATACATACCAAAATAAAGAGGATTGGAGTTCAACTCATGTTATTAATAGAGTTTTTCTAGCCCATTTTATTATTTTAGATTAATATTATGTTTTTTGAATCCTTTCTTGTAAATTTTTTTGTTAGATATATACTTTTCATCTTTAGTGGGAAATTTTACAATGATGTGATGGATTGGGTAATGTTATTATTTTTAGAGACACTACACATAAATAAATCATTACATGATTAGAGTGTAAAATATCTCATGATTATCACACGAGGAGATTTGGTGACACGATAAGTTAATAAAGTATATGAAGGAACTCTAAAATTTAAAACAATTTAAGAAGGATTTAAAATTTACATGTTATTATATTATTATCTAGAAAGAAGAATGTGTATATCAAAATTTAATATTTAAAAAAAAGGAATGAAGGTTTTTGTTATGGCTCAAATATGGATGGGAAGGAATGAATATTATGCTGAAATAAAAATAAATTTAAGAGGGCATAATGGTTTACAACATAGTTTAACTCCAATTTATAATGGATGAGTTTTATTCCATACTTTGAATTAATATTAGAAGTCAATAATGTTATCCTGTATTTTAATGTTACATAAAAAGTAATTAATGGTTACATCATTTCATAAAGTCATCTAAGAATGTATTATGTGATATATTGTATTTTTATACAAAAAAGGAAGGTATGAGTTCTGAAGAATATTTTAAATCTTGATAGGAAGACATTAATGTCACATCATACTTAAAATATAATCAATAAGGAATTTAGGTCACAGAAGAGTTTATTTTCAACTAAAATGATAAAACGTTACCATGAGTTTTTTTTCTATCTAGGTAGTCTTAAATATTAGTCTATAGATTATTATTTTCCAGGAAAGCTTAATGAAATTGAAATTGTTAACATTATATTTAAATAGTAAAGGTTATACCAAATATTAAGGTCATCTAGTAATCCATAAAGATATACTAGAGTTTTTTATATTCCAATAAATTTTTTATTTATAATAAATTATTATATCATACTGAATATGAAAGATTAAATAAGTGTTTAATGAAAGAGAAGGATGTATTAATGGTTTGATGGTGTTTATAATCGTCTAGAAGGATTTAATTTTATAATGGTGTATATTTTGATTAGGAATATGAATGGTTTTGCGGTATTTTATTTCCATATTTTTCACTTAATGGAATAATTTATATAATTTTTTTTTGAAATATGGAAGGTTACATTGAAGTTTAGGGCCATCCTTGGAGTATTAATGGATAAAAAATTTGATATAATTAAAATGGTTATAGAATGATCCTCTAAAAGTATTACTACATATCCTAGTTAAGGGAATAAAAATCCATGTAGTTTATAGTTAATGTTTAAATATATATAATTGGTTATAAAAAATTCCCTGATAAATGATGATTGTAGTTTTAATCAAAGAAAGAATCCACAACATTATGTTTACACTCATGGGATAATGGAATGTAACTCATCCTTGATAAAAATATGTTTAGATTAAATTAAAGTTAGAAGAAGTACCTCAAAAGTTAAGCTAACACTTTATGGACCACTATCATGAAATTTAAGGTTTTATTATATGTTCTTTGTGTATTATTGGTTAAGGTTATATAACTATGAACATCTATGGAACCTAGGTTACGATGGTTCTTGAAATAAACCATCCACATAAGATATGAATAGAAAGAAGGAATGTTCATTGAGACATAAATGATATCAAATAATTCTATTTATAGATCCATTGAAGGTTCAAACTGGCATGAGTGAGGTGGGACATAGATTGAACAAACACGGAAAGTACACACTAGGGAACAAACATGGTAAAGGTCTGAGATTTACGACATCGAGGTATCCCATAATTAGCTTGTAAAGCATATAATAAAACCTTTTTTTCAATAATAGGACATTAAGTCATTTAATATAATTATGTATTAAATAAAATACACTATTATTTAATTAGAAATTAATAAGAATGATTTAGTTAGGTGATGGATGGATAAGTATAGAATATAATATGATTAGGCCTTGGATAAAATCTATCCACTTTTAAATTCATATCAATGACTCTAGTGATGATCAACTATATATAGTGTTATTTATGATAAACACATAGTTTTGGTAAGGTTTACACACCCAATTACGTAAAATGATAGTCTATAAGATTTTATTTGACACACCATAATGTGGGTGAGCTGGGGAAATTGAGTTCAAGTGGTATTGTATAAGGTTCCTAAAGATAACGAATTGTGAAAGGGTAAATAACATATAAATGTGATATTCTTGGTTATAAAATCATGGTATGTCTAAGACATTATGTTCATGGGGTCTATTCGATAAAAATAGATATTATTTTCTATGGTATGTGACCTTAGTGATGATTGGAGGCTTGGAAAAACATTATTTGTAATGACCCAATGTTTGACCAATGTAAACATCCTTCTTAAAATTATGTTATATAACAACATGGAGTCACAACACAATGAACTACTATGTACAATGTGACCTTTAATCATAAGTTTTACACTTGTGTGTTTTTAATTTAAAAAAATATTCATCTATAATTATGATTAGTATGTGATTTGGATTTAGATAAGACAAACAAAATTATTTGATGAATAGTAACACACCCTTATGAACAGTAAAATATCTTTTATGAATAGTAATGAATAGTAATTAATAGAAAATCATCCACAAAAATAAAAACTTCACCCATTAATTTATAAATACAATTATACATCTTAAAAGTAAAAAACTATCATAGTATAAGAATTTGTATTTTTGTATGGAAAAAATATTTTATATAAAATATTCTGTTCAATTTAATAAGTTATCATGTAAATTTATTTTCATAAAATTTGATCATAAATTGTTAAATTATTGTCTTATAGTTATAAGATAATTTTAGGGGACCTTGGTTAATTTTTCAAGGTGTTATAAAATGAGTTTTAGTTTAAATGTTGATCTTGTTGAATAAATGATGATTTTATTGAAAAAATAAATTAAAAATATATGTAAATTAATTTTCAAAAAATGGAGTTCATTTATCAATTCAACACTTTGAAAAAAGGCTATGTAAAATTTCTGTGGTTTTTCTAAAATAAATGATTTTTTGTGAATAGTAAATATACAGTTTTGTGTTTTTGGTATATTTGATGACATCATAATGATTTCATTACAAATAAAAAATGCTCGAAGACTTTTCTATTGTAAAATAAGATATTATGTGTTTCTAGTGAATAATAAAATGTTAAAATACCATTGTAATTCCCCTTGTTTTACAAAAACCATTAATGAGGTGACTTTTTAAATTAATAAATAATTATCTATCTTTTACTATAAATACCCACTCATCCATTCGTTTTCATTCATTACATATCCAAAATTATAGAATCTATGGTGTTTCTACCATCCAAGCAGTCCTACTAAGTTGTCCTTATTCCCCAAGGTCCCGAACATCATGTTCAAGGAGATACACTACAAGGTAAGGGAACCTTTCACCCTCCTCTTATGGTAAACACTTCGTTTATGTTATCTCTTTGAATTTCAATTTTTACATGTTTCGGTGTGATTTTATGTATCCATATTACATTAATTATTATTTACATATATTGAGACATCGTTTTTTATCTCTTCAAAATATTTTATAAAATTCGTAGTGGTGTTGTTAGGCTGCAAAATTATAATAAGGGGTCTCTAAACATTTATTTCATTTTCAAGTTCATCAATTTTTTTATTTCCTCGCCTTCTTTTATCCAAATGTTACGATGAATCCCATACCTTACATGTACTGGTTGTTTTTCATGATAAATTAATAATTCTTCATAATATCTTCTTTAATTTTTTTTAAACTGAAAATACCTTATGAGATGTGATAATTTACCACAATCAAGGATGATGGTTTTTCAATTTCTATTATCATATTTAATTCAGGCCATAAAACCATTTTCATGGTTGAACCAGACCATTATATATGCACTGTGTCTAATATATGGTTCTAGAATCTCTTTTTATAGAAGGTTTTTACTTCTAAAACAAAACATGATCCTTGTGGTCAAAAACCACCAATTAACCAAAACATGTATTATTAAATACCTTATATAATGATTCACATTCATGCCAAGTAACCAAATGGAATTTTAAATATTGTAAACTCTTGTATTTTCACTAATAACATATAACTCCAAATCGGGAAAACCACCCCCATTTTATATTATTCTTCGAACATGAATATAAGTGAACTGATTATTAGAAACAACGAAACAAACAGACCCGAACAATGAAATTGGTCCTCACAACCAATCAAATGGTAACGAATGAACTCAAAACAGTATTACTAAATCATTTATATATGGAAGAGCTACTAGAATTATTAATTAATTAAATTTATTAGATTATTCAGGTCATTAATATCAAGTAGAAAATACCATCAGACTTAATGTAAGAGATTCTACCTGATCCACCTTTATTTTCTCGGGTTGCTATATCATACTTTTTACCCAAAAAATGTTGACATTTATTTTTTGGAAAAACGTATAATTCGGTTTCTATGCCCCAAAACCATGTTTCAAGATCCATCCACCATTATCATTTAAGGATATAAATGTTTTTAAGTGATTTCCTCTTTAATTCTTCTCAACAAGCAAACATATTTTAATGGAACATCCAGAATTTAAACCTGATTTAATGTCTAATCGAACCTCTATATTAAGTTATGATTGTCATTAAAATTCAGTCACTTTATTATGAAAACATTATTGGTTCAATTATTTTTTTATAAAAAATATTTTCCTCTTTTCTATTTTAAATATCTATAGTATTTTCCATAAAACCACACAATTTTTTAATGATAATGTTTCTCAAAATCATTTCTTATATATTGTCACTTATGATTGACATAACATATCATTTTATATTTTATTTTACCTTATTAACTTCCATGCATGTTCCAATATCTTTCTTTCATAGAAACTTTCATGATACTCTTATTATTTACACTTCATTTCAGTATTATGGTAACCAATTCATTACATGGGTACCCTTTTGTTTATGTATGGTTGATTATGTATGGATATTTATGAGGCAAGCATATTCATGAAAATGTTGAGATGAGTGCGACTAGATATAATTCCAATTAATTGGGTAATGTTATATCTCATGAGATGTGATGTCAAACGGGATTGGAGATAAGCCTTGACTATTACAACAATGGGAAACGAGAGTGGAAGTTATCCTTGACCTATACTAATATGGGAAACTAGATTGGGGGTTTTCCTTGACTCGTATTATAGAAATGTTTTATGATTCTACCACATTTTTATGATTCTATATTTATATTATTCCATGTTTATATCTTATGACTTCATATGTTCCCTAGTTTTGATATCTTTAGATCATGCCTCCAAGCTCATGTGCTCATGATTTATTATTATGTTCATTCCCTAGCGCATCCCTTGGTTCATGTGTTCCCCAGGGTTCCCTATAAAAATGTAAGGGATCAAATGAAGTTAATATCTTTTTATGGAGATTAAATAATGAATTTTTTTAGCCTGATATTTTATATTTTATGTACCTATTATTCTGAGACACTAGAATTAATGATCCCAGGCTTGTACCCTAATTTATAATTATGCTGAAAACAAGTAATGTTATGTATAAAAGGATTGGGACTCTATATTCAGTATTAGAAGATGGTCTATTTATATTTGGAGATTAGGAATAGAGATCCTTAGTGAGAACCTTAATGATGAGTTGAAATATATGAAAACAACACTATAGTTCGGTAAGTATACAGTATGTGGTTTATCAGGAAAATAAATCCACGTCTGGAAACAAACATGAATAGGCATCCCAGTCATAGATGTATGTAGGAGTTAAAACTCTGACTAGGAGTTTCGAGAATGACCTGGGGAATTCCGGTATATGAAAATGGGCCATGATGCACTCTTGGTATTGACACTCATGAGGGATATGATTTGGTATATTCAAAATCATTGTAAAAAACATTATTAAGGGAATAAAAATCCCATAAGAATATATGATAAAAAATTGATCAAGGATAACATAGTTTTAAATGTAGGGTATTTTAAGTAAGCATAAAATTCTCCTTTAAAATTTTATCCGTTTATGTTCAATTTTTTCTTTTTATGATCAATATCTAAGTATTCAATACATGTAATTATACATTCTTTTTCATAGAAAAGTGAGAGAAATTGAAGAAGACATTCTAACAATCAATGTGATATGTAATGTGAATATTTACCTGACGATACACCTGATATGATGGGAACTAGTGCTCAAAACATCACTATAGTTAATTCTTAGCTTGATCAAGTCATGAATAATGACTTGAATCACGTGGAATGCCATAATCCTCCATGGAAGGAGAATATTGTCGTAGAATCATTCAAGCAGCAAAGGCCACCAATGTTTAGAAGATATTCCGATCCCTTCTCGTGGAACAATGGGTTAACTATGTTGAAAAGATATTCTCATTACTCCAGTGCTCATAAGAAGAGATAGTTGTACTGGTGGTCTTTAATTTTGATGGTGAAGATGATCAATGGTGGAAATTTATCACGAATAAAATGTCCCAAAAGGAATTTTAATACATGGATTGTGAGGAATTAAATAGGATGTTTTTTTAACAAATATTTTCCTTGAACCCCCCTCTCAAGATGGAAAGAGAGTTCCTTTGACTCAAGCATAAGGAAGATGATTCTATTGGGGCATATGAAGAAATAATTACAAGGCTTGCAAGGTATAACATTGGATCTGTATTGAAAATTGGTTGAAAGGTGGATCTCTTCTTTATCAGTCTAAATACAAGTATACGAAAAGAGTTGGAAAAATGAGACATCAACTATTATAAAAATATTTTTCGTTGTTCCCTCAAGGTTGAAATAGTGATTGGAGACTCTAAATGGTCTCACACTCCTAGTGAAAAAAATAGGCAACAACATGGGTGGTTTGAAAAATTAAACCCATGATGGAATGAAGCCTGACTTTTCCACTTGTAAAAGATATCAGAATTAGAATCCTGGGAACTATCTGATGGGAAAAATGAATTGTTTCCAATGTTTAATTCTATTTCATCTGGCCAAGAACATCCAAAGGGGTATGAAAAACCATGCTAATGTGGAAGAAAAAATGGAAGGTTCAGCTCAATGATCATCTAGTGGTGCATTGTTACAACTGCTAGGATCATGGTCATTATGCAAAAAAATCTCAAAGAAAATGGTTATCGACAAAAATCAACAACAACCTCCAAGGAAACAAGGAAGGGATTATGTTGTCACTACTACCGAGGTTGAGTCGGAAAATGATGTGGTGATCGGTAAGATAGTTATTTATTCAATAAAATAAAAGGTTATATTGGATTCTAGTTCTATGCATTCTTTTATCTCTTGAAGGATTAGTATAACTACTACAATACTACCTAATAATTTGGAGGAAAATTTATATGTGAGTACATAGGATGGAGAAATTATTGTGTCCATGGTTTATAACTTCTCCCAAATTATCATTTGTGGACTGAACCTCCCAGCAAATCTCTTCATACTTCCTTTAGTGGAGTTCATTGTTATCTTGGTCATGGATTGTCTGTATTTATAAAAAGAAAACATCAACTATCAGGAAAGGGATATCAATCTTCACATCAAAAAGCATCCTCTGATTCTTTACAAGTGTAATGAGGAAGATGAATATTTTTTAGAATCATCATCTAAAGTGTGGATATTGTTGCCTTATGGGAATGTATATCTAGCTCAAATAATTGAGACAATATAAAGAATCATTCTTGAAGACATGCCCATCATGAGGTATTACACTGATGTATTCCCTAAAGAGTTGCATAGTCTTCCTCTAGACTTAGAAGTTGAGTTCTAAACTGAACTTATCCTTGAATCTCTTCCTATATCAATGGAACCTTATTTAATGTCCACTGTAGATATGGAAGAGATGAAGAAGTCGTTACATTAGAATTTAGAGAAGGGTTTTATACACCCTAGTGCTTCACCATGGGGTGCACCAGTTCTCTTAATCTAGAAGAAGGATGCATCAATGTGCTCATGCATTGATTATCATGATATCAATAAAATCACAATAAAGGACAAGTATCATCTTCCATAGATAATTGACTTGTTTGATCAGTTTCGTGGGGCCTTTTTTCTATAAGGTGGACATTCATTCAGGATATCACTAATTAAAGTAAGGAAGGAAAATATTCCAAAGACTTCATTTCAAATGAAGTATGGACACAATGAGTTCATAGTGATTCCCTTCGGACACAGTAATTATCCATAAATTTTCAGGGAATTAATGAATAGAGTCGTTTAAGATTACCTTGACCAATTTTTGGTAGTCTATATTGATGATATTCTAGTATACTCTAAGAGAAAGGAGGAACATGAGGATAATTTTAATATTGTGTTAATGAATTTGTGAAGGGATAAGTTTTATGCAATGTACAGTAAATGTGAGTTCTTGATAGAGAATGTATCGTTCATGGTGAATGTTATTACCAGAAAAGGGATATCTGTAGACCCTTCCAAGACAAAGGTAATTGATGAGTTTCCCATGAAAACATATGTAACAAGGATCCAAAACATTCCGGGTTTAGCTGGGTGTTATCAATTATTTGGGAAGAACATTTCATGGGATTCAAACCTATTGAAAAAGCTGACATTAAAGGGAGTAATGTTTTTCTGGACTCAGAATGTGAAGAATTTTTCAAGGAGTTCAAAAAGAGACTAATCATTTCACTAGTACTAACAATCCCAATAAGGGGAGAACTTGTTGTTGTGTACAGTGAGGATTAAAATAAGGGAATAGGATATGTACTAATGAAAAATGATAAATTGATAGCCTATGCCTAAAGGCAATTGAAAATCTATGAGCAAAACTATCCCACACATGATCTGGAGTTGGCGGTTGTAATTTTTTCGTTAAAAATTTGGAGGCATTATCTCTATGGGGAGAAGTGTGAGATATATACTAATCGCAAGTGTCTCAATATATATTTTCACATATAAAGAGATTAATATGAACCAATGAATATGGATAGGGATCATCAAGTATTATGAATTCTCAACCCACTATCTCCCTAATAAGGAAAACAAGGCGTAGGATGCTCTAAGGTGAAAGGATCATATATCATTATCAATGATGAGAATTGAAAGGGATCCAATATTCTTATATTTTCAGAGGATGGACATAGGAATCATTAAGGTTGGAACATCATCAATACATTCTCAAATTATTTCACAACTATATCTCTTGGAGGATATAAAGGATTCTCAAAGAATAGATGTGGAAATTTAGAAAAGGGTGATAGCTATCTGAAATGGGAAACCCTCTGATTTCAAATTTGATGATGAAGGATTTGTAATATATGGGACACAGTTATGTGTACCATCTGATCCATATATAAATAATGATCTCTTGAATGACACATGTAGATCAACCTTCTATATCCACCTAGGGAGCATAAAGATGTATGGAGATCTCCCAAAAAACCTTTTGTTGTACAATATGAAAAGAGAGATTGTTGAATATACATCAAAGTGCCCTGTATGTGAGAAATTTAAGGCTGAGAGGAAAAAGACTAAGAGGATTATTAAACAACTACCTATACCAACGTGAATGTGGGAGAAAATTACAATAGACATTGTCACTGGACATCCAACAACATCTAGATGAAACAATGATATATGGGTTGTTGTGGATCATCTTACAATGAAAGCTCACTTTATCATGATTCAAGAGGTCTTATCATTGGATAAACGTGAATGTATATATATAAAATAAGTGGCAAGGATACATTGATTACCAAAATCTATAATATCCTCTCGTGATCCAAGATTCACCTTATTGTTATGAAAAATTCTTGAGCATGCTCTATGCACTAAACTGAACTTCAATATGGTATATCATCTTCAAACTGATGGCTAATTATAGAGAACTATTTAGACATTGGAAGATATGTTGAGAGAATGTTCAATGGACTTAAAAAGAGTATGATACCAACATCTTTAACTGGTTTAATTCTCCTATAATAATAGTTTGCACTCAAGCATCTGAATGGAACCATATGAAGCTCTTTATAGGAAAAGGTGCAGAAAACCAGTGTGTTGGGATGAAGTTGATGACCATAAGAGACTGGGACATGAAATGGTTGAAAAATGGTGGAGAATTTGAAAACCATTCAGCAGCATGTCAAGGTAGCCCAATGTCGACAAAATGGTTATGTAGATAATCGTCGAACATATCTTGAGTTCAAAGTCGGAGACATGGTATTTCTATGCATATCTTAATGGAAGAGGGTCATGAGAGATGTGAATAAATGAAAGATTTGTCCCAAGTATATCGGCCCCTTTGAGATCATTGATCAAGATGGTGGTGTGGCCAATCGACTGGAACTTCCACTGACCATGTAAAAAGTACATAATTTATTTAATTTATTTCTCATACGGATGTAAATACCAGACCCTTCACATGTACTTTCTTCAGAGGTGGTACAATTGGTGGATGATCATTATTACAAGTAGTTTCCCGTGAAGATCATGGATCATAGAGATAATGTTCTATGTAACAAGACTACTGACCTTATGAAGGTAATATGGCAGAACCATATGTAAGAAGAAGTAACATGGGACCTAGAGGAAGAAATAAAGGAAATATACCATCACCTGTTTATGTCCTAAAATGTAAAACGAAATTTTGAAGTTGAGATTTCAAAAGGGGGAAAGAATGTGACAACCTGATGTCTTACCAATGGAAAATACATTCTTATAATTATGGTATATAATAACATGGATTCACAAAACAATGAACTACTAATTACAATGTAACCTTTAAACAATAAGTTTGTCACTTGTTTTTTTTAATTTCAAAAAATAGTCATGTACAATAGTGATCAATATGTGGTTTGGAGTCTGATAAGAGAAACATAATTTTTGATGAATAGTAACATACCCTTTTGAATAGTAAGATATCTTTATGAAGACTATTGAATATTAATTTATAGAAAATCTTTCAAAAAAAAATCATCACCCATGAATGTTTAAATACAATTTAGACATCTTAAAAGTAACAACACTATCATATTATAAGATTTTTTATTTTTTATGTCAAAAATATTTTATTATCAATGTTTGTTTAATATAATAATTTAAAATGGAAATTTATTTTCATAAAATTGAATAATAACTTTTTTATATATTGTCTTGTGGACATAAGATAATTTTATGGGACCATGATTGTTTTCTCAAGGTGTTACAAAATGAGTTACAGTTTTAATGTTGATTTTGTTGAATAAATTATGATTTTTTTAAAATTAAATTTAAATTATTTATTAAATTATTTTCAAAAAATGGATTTCATTTTTTAATCCTAAACATTGAAAATTGGTTACATTGATGTTTTTTGTATTTTTATAAAATTCATTAATTTTTTGTGAATAGTAAAAATACAGCTTGGTGTTTTTAGAATATTTAATGAAATAATAATGATGTAAAAATTAATAAAAAATACTAGTCGACGTGATTATAGTAAAATAATATAAAAATTATTAGTTTTAAACTATATCAACGATTTGAAATTGATTGTATTGAAGGGAAAACTGTTGGTATGCAATATACCAACTGTTTTGTAACCGTTGGTTAGTCCGACATAGGGATAACTATATACTAACGGTTTCTAAATAACAGTTGGTATATGATGAAAAAAATCAAACCTTATCAATGATTACCTAGATTCATTGGAAAAATCTATACCAACAGATTTAAATTGTAGGTCAATAATGAATTCAGTCTTTTACCAACGGTTTATAAACTGTAGGTATTGTTTTTCCAATGGTTTCAATAAACTTTTGGTAAAATTCTCATGTTCGTTGATATAAAAATGGTTTCAACTATTGGTATACCTTTTAAATTTCATTCACCCCTATACCAATAGTTTTAAGACGTTCATATAGTATTAAAATTTCTTTCAACAGTATACCAATGGTAATAAATTATTGGTATATCCTTCACCCAGATATCACAACAGTAAGCTGAACCCAATACCCAAACAGTTAGTAGATTCCAACAACCAGACATTATGTAGTACCCAATACACTTACATGGAATCCAATTCACCTAAGACAATACACAATAGAAAATCCAATATCACGTGCACACAGAATCCAATATGTAGAAACCTCCAATATTGTATACACCAGACTACAATAAACCAACAAAAAATCGAATACACGTGTAGAAACAATCCAATACACCTACAAATTGAATCCAATATTTCATACAAAAAACTCCAACATTCTATACATTGTTTTTACTACATTTTATATTCACCAGAAGATAAACCGTTTAGAATAGTCCTCCTAGTCCTAGTAGTTACATTCCAAACCCTCTCCTTTTACATTAATTAACACTGATATTGGTAATAGATTACTGTTTTATCATTAATTATTCTTCTTAATTTGACCATATTTTTTCCCTCAATTGTATCTCCAAAATCATATTATTTTGGGATAATTCACCATTTATTCAGGACAGGCCATTAAGGATATTTGATAGTCCATATTGATTGTGTTTTCCTTGATATTAACAACATCAAATTAGGATGAATAACCATTCTACAGAACATTCTAATTTTCTAATATAATAACACTCTATCATAATAAAACCAACATCCTCAAATTTATAAAAATTATATTATAAAAAATCATGTTGAAACCTATGTGTTGTAACACTGTCACCAATAATCATTCATATGCTTCTGAATCTGAAATGGGTATGTGAATAGGACCATCTTCCATGAATTCATCAGTATTTATCAACTATTATCCAAATAAAAAAATGATAAATGGAACATTACTATAGAAAAAAACATTAAAAATATATTTTCAAACCCAAAATCCTTAATAACAGTACACGTTTTTGGTTAACATCTTTCCATAAACATAAAAAACATCCCGACCTGGGGAACCCATTAGTAGTTTAACCAATTTCAAATTCTATGTCTTGGAAATTTGGTCATCCAATAAACAATAACCATGTTTTGATTCCACTTTTTAGGGACAAGTGGACAATATCAATTTATGAAAGATATATATTACAATTGGTAAAACTATTGTGATTCAACATTTGAGACTTGGTGGTCAAGGAAATACATCCATCACTATAATCCCACACTACGTCTAGTTTGGTCACCTCATTTTTCATCCAAAACCACTTCCATTTGATGAAAATGAATCTGAATGAAATAATGCATGATATAAAAGAAAAAATGACCAACACTATGAAATATTTGGTTTAGATGATAGTAATATTCTATTTGGGAAGGGGTGTGGGCTATACGGGGAGGGTTTTCCATGGAGGATGTCTTGGGGTATGGGTGTAAAGGGGGTGGGGTCGTGTCTAGAGGGGTCTTTCCATGGGGGTGGGGTGTCCAGGTGGTGATGGTGGCTTTCTATGGGGTTGGGGGATGTCCACGAGGAATGGGTGACCATGGAGGTGGGGTGGTGTCTAGTGGGGGTTGTCCAGGGGTTTAGTGGGGATGTCCAAGGGGTAGGGGGAGTCTAGGGGGTGGGGTGGTGTCCAGGTGGTGGGGGTAATGGGGTTGGGGATGTCTATGGGTTTGGGGGTTGTTCAAGGGGGTAGGGGTTGTCCAGGGAGTAGGGGTGTCCTGATGGTGGGGTGGTGTCATGGGGGGGAGGGGGTGTCTAGGTGGTTGGGGGCTATCCATGGGGGTAGGGGTGTCCTAGGGGCGGGGGAATCTGGGGGGTTGGGGGTGTCCATGGGAGTGGGGGATATCCATGTGGTTGGGGGGTTTCCATGGGGTTGGGGTGTTAAGTGGGTGGGGTGTCCAAGGGGGGGGCTGTCCCTAGGGTTGGATGTGTCCAAGAGGTAGGGGTGTCCAAGGGTGGGCTGGTGTACAAGGGGATGTCCAGGGGGTGGGGGCTGTCCAGCGGGTTGGGGGGATGGGATTCTTTGGGGGTAGTGGTGGGGGTCCAGGTGGTTGGGTGGTGTCTAGGGGGTGGGGGATGTCCACATGGTTGGGGGGTTGTCCTGGGGTAGGTGTTTATAGGGGTGGGGTGGTGTCCAGGGGGTGGGGGCTATCTAGGGGGTAGTTGGTTGTCCAAAGGGGTAGGGGCTTTCCAAGGGGGTAGGGTTTTCCAGGGGGTTGGGGCATCAAGGGGGGTAGGGACTATTCAGGAGGGTTGGGGTGGGGTGTCCAAGGGGGTAAAGGTGTCCAAGGGTGGATGTAATATTGAAAATTACCTATTTTCGAAACCTATTACATTTCATAAAAATTCTATGATAACATAATTAATAACTACATTTTTACACTTAGGAAGATATTATTCGGGATCTGGAATACCATCATTAATGTATAAACTTTTCCATTTTTTCATTTTTTCATTTTATTATAACATTAAACATGGAAGTGAGGGTTTTGGTCAATCAGGAATATAATAACACATTTTTATATACCATTTTTCAAAAAATCAACAATCATATTTATGAATACAAATTATAGGCATACAGACACTTTATGAAATTTAAAATTAATATATAAATTCTTATATCATTCAATATACATAAATAAAACTTCCATACATGTACCATATAAATTTTCAATTGATAATAGTATATCTAAATTTTTAGTAAACGTTAAAATATCCAATGAAAATATGGATTCCAGTGGTGTTGTCTAGGGCGGTGGGGGTGTCCAATGGGAGGGGAGGTGTCCTGGGGGGACTGTCCATGGGGATGGGGTATTGTCCAAGGCGGTAAGGGTTTCCGGGGAGGGATGTCTAAGGGTAGGTGGTGTCCAGGGGGTGGGGTGGTTTTCAGGGGGTGGGGGGTGTGGGGTGTTCGAGGGGGTTGGGGTGGTGTGCAAATGGTGGGGGATGTCCAAGGGGGTGGGGGGGACTGCATAAGAGGGTATGGGGTGTACAATTCGAGAGGGTGAGGGGGTGTCTGTGGGGGTGGGGAGTGTCTGGGGGGTGCTGCCCAGGGTGTTAGGGGCTGTCCAAGGGGGAAAGGTGGTGTTTAGGGGGTGAGGTGGTGTGCAGGGGATGTGGGGGTTGTCCAGGGGGTGGGGTGTCCAGGGGGTGTGGGGGTGTCCACCAAGGGGGGCTGTCCATGGGGTGAGGGTTGTCCATGGGGGTAGGGGGGTTGTCCATGGGTGTAGGGGGTGTTGTCAAAGGTGGTAGGGGGTGTCCAGGGGGTGGAGGTTAGGGGGGGTTGTCCTATAGGTTAGGGCTATCCATGGGGGTAGGGGGTGTTGTCCAAGGGGTAGGGGGTTTTGTCAATGGGGGTAGGGGGTGTCCAGGGGATGGGGTACGGGGGGGTATGGAGGGGGTGGAGGGACAATACATGGTTGTAGGGGAGCTGTCCAAGTGGGAATGAGGCGTCTGGGGTGGTGTTCAGGGGGTTGGGGCTATCCAAGGGGGTAGGGGGTGTCTAGAGGATGGGGTGGTGTCCAGGGGTGGGGTTTATATAGGGTGTTAGGGGCTTTCCGAGGGGGTTGGGTGTGTCCAGGGGGTGGGGGTATCTAGATGAGTGGTGAATCAGTCACAACATAACATCAAGTCATGATTTATTAATTAAATATATATATATATTAAGATAATGTGACCTACCAAATGAAAAATATATTAAAGCATAAAATATCATCAATCATCAAATATCAGTAATATATGTCAAAAATGTAACGGATCAATTTGTCCCACATCACCATCACTATCTTCACCGATATAATCAGCCTCATACATGTCATTATCTTCATCCCCATCATCATCATTTACCTCATCAATGCCCTCCTCCTTGCCCTAGTCCTCCTCCTAGGCCTCCTCCTCATCCTCCTTGGCCACCTCCTCACCCTCGTACTCCTCCTCAGTCTCCTCCTTTCCCTCCTCATCCTCCTTCTTGCCCTCCTCCTCTCCATCCCCGCTCCCTCGACCACCACCTATCCATATTCTTGATAACCACTAGGACTCACACATGGTGCACCATATATAGAATGCTTCGATGAAATATATTCATCACAACCTGTACTGGCCTCTCATGGAAATGATGGATGCAAAACATCCATCTGTTTCATAAATGCAATGTTTTCCCTAGAAGACTATTATGACGCCTCTGTGGCCCATTTTTCAACGTGTTCTGCATGTTCCTTAACCATCTAAAACATATTGGAACTACAACTTGTACCTGAGTAGAACCAATATCTTATCCGGACTATACTATTCCCAGGTCGGCAGTATACACTACTAGGGTTCTCATCTCCCCACACTAGATGTAAGTGATCGTTTGGCCCAAATTTGTTAGGTTACTGGGCATCTGGGCCCTCTAAAGAAACATGATGCAAGTATAAATAGATAATTAAGTAAAAAAATAGATAATAAAATTTGAAATAAATGTAGTAGAACATACAATCTATTGGTGAGTCGGTTCATTAACTCCACTTCCATATTTATTCCTTCAACTCGAGCAAAGCTGTTTTGCTCGAGACACCCATCCTTCAATATTCAATTTTCCCTCTACAAAGAAATTGAATGTAGTAAACAGTAATTAAAATAGGTTACCAATAATTAATTATATAGCCAAAATTATATAACAAGTTTACAAATTAGATAAATTATGGAGGAAATAATAGAAAGTGAATGTCCTTAGGAAAAATTATAAAAAAACTATTACACCTTATTACACTCACGATCTGCAATTAGAGTAAGTCCCAATGTGTTTAGGTATTTTTTATCATCACTATTTTCTAATTTCATTTGAATGATTCTTAAATAAAATTAAATAATATAAAAAGATATTATTAACACAATACATGAAATTTTTTAGTTAAATACCTCAAATTTGATTAATACCTTCAAATGAGTAGAATATTAATAAGTAGTAATCTACCAATACTTTTCTATCAAACAATAATCAATGATAGGGACCACCTATAACTGTGTTCCAACTGTAGCACAACAACCGGTATACAACTCGTGCTTATAGGCTCTCCAATTCCAACATAAATCATTTAGATGGGATGGTTGTGCACCCCCACCATCATGAAAATTAGAGTGAAAATAAAATCAAAATATTTATCAATATAATTACAAAAAAATATTTCATTGAATGAAATATATTTTTTTACCCATATATCTACCCAATAATTATCCATGACTTCATTTGGCTACTATCTATATGAAAGTGGGATGACAGGAATGATGTCGAAGTATTTGGCAAGCATCGCTCAAAAACACAATCATTGTTACCCTATGTTTTCTATCATCTAACTATATTCATTTTAGTCCACCATCAATTGTGTTCGGTGGTTCCATACCACACACATTCGTGTACGCCCCTACCCCGACCTTTAATCATTAGATATATCTGTTATGAAAAAAAAATATGTTATCATTTCATGTTATAATGAAAATAAATAATGGTATAGAAATTTGTTAGGGTTATATAAATATACATATGACAATCTGATCTATGGGCACTGCTGGATCCACAGAAACTGAAGGAACACCATATTTAGGTAGAGAGGGTCCTAATGTTTGATCCACAACAGACAAACTCTATTGGAGCAAGAGTCGAAAAAGATGGAATACAAAAGCATAGAGAGATGGAAGTAAATGTAAAATAAGATGGAATGGATGACTGGTCAAATGCTGGATGGGGAGTGTGAATCATCATCATATATGGTATAGATGGGTGAGGAGACTCAAATGTTAATGGTGGTGAAAAAAATGGAGCCCTAAATATCCAATACGTCCCTAATGGCACACCAGTATCAGAATGTAGAATAGATGGTATGATAGTGGGTGGGGGCAAGGTCTAGTTGGGTACGCCGACCAGATCGAATTGCTCTCGTAACCCCCCCCCCAATACGAATATACTGAGTATTGGGAACACTATTAGGTATCACATCATATAATTGTAGCCTAAGAGGTGGATCCTGCAAAAAATGTTTAAAACTAAATAAATCACATGACATTATATATTAAAAAATATATATATTTTAAATAATATACTCATTACAGGAAATAGTGATGGAATTAGCATCTCAGCCATGTGATGATTGTTGTCCATCATCTTTCTCTGTCACCTCTATTAAATTTTTTTCACTCCCAACATTTAAAAACAAACATGGATTTAATTAGAAAATTATTACTAATGTGTAAACCATAAAACAAAATATATTATAATGAATAAGGGTATTCATGGATAATTTAACTATCAATTGTTTTAGGTGATATTGAATGGGTATAAAATGAATTCAATAAATCATATAAGATGTAATAAAAAATATAATTTTGAGTAGGATAGTTATTTTCTATGTGTCATCAGTCTATATATTATGAATGATTAAACCCTTATGATAGTGGTAAATGATGGTATAAACATATGAACAAGGATATGATATCTACAAGATTCATAAGGGGTAAACCACTTGATGAATATAGTTCAATTACAAAATAAAAAAACTCATTTCAAATAAAATGGAAACTAATAAGAAAATGGAAAATCACATAATGGTTAGGTTGGATAAATGATATTGGTAATCAATATAATATCAATTTGAATATTATCAACCTTAAAAGCCCATGTCTAGCGAAACCAAAATAATTGAGAACATGGATGGATGGTTCTATATAATTCTGACCACAACTTCAGGTTCACACTCAACTCTGAAAATTGAGCTATTTGATTCATAAAAAGTAATAAATGGATCATTTACGATGGTATTAGGGATGGTTTTAATGTCATTATCACCATAATCAAAAATATTTCAAGGAATTACATCAATAATGACACCAATTCAGGTCTAAGATGGTCTTTGACATAAAAAACATGTTTCACCATAGATGCCAATATATATGGTTTATCATTTGAAAGAGTGTGAGTCATATAAATTACTGAAAATCCACCGTCATAAATAAATTTTCCATGCCTCTTCATCAAATCAAACCATTGGAATTTCATCATTGTGGCTCATCTATGAGAATAATAATCCAATATTATTATTTTTTAAACGACTCCATAATAACCTACATTTTCAAATCGCAGTCTCATAACTGATGCATTTTCATAACAGACTATTGTGGTAGTTACCATAATAACATTATGTTGTGTTGTCATGTTCTTTTCTCATTATATGATAATAAATTTTTACATAAAAATTTATTTACACTCATAAACCATGGTATTAGGAACAGAAGCCAAAGATCTTATTTCCCCAAAGACGGAGTCGGAAAAAAAAATCAATACCTGAAATATTAATTATTAATAATAATAAAAAAAATTATTTTAGTTATTTTTAATTTTAATATAATTTCATTCAATTTTAACCAACCAAAAAACGCTTTGCTAGGAGAAGTATCCCTCTTTCTCAAAGATATTGTAAGATTATTTCTATTTATCATCTCTTTATTTTCACTATATATAAACATAGGAATAGTTTCATATATATATATAAGATATACATCTTAAATTTACTTACAAGATGTTGTCATCGAAAAAATCATAGTTGAACCAAACTGTGCAATGTTCCATCTCTCGCTCTTCAATGCTTAATGTATTCACTATATATGATCCAGGAATTCGTCCAGTTTGAGGAATTTATGGACTATTTGGTTCTATTTCCTCATACTTTTCTTCTCCAATTCTCATTGGTCTGTTCATTCTTATAGTAAGATCATAAAAATACATTGAGCTTATATCCATACATTCTTGAGCAATGTAACCATTCATTGTAGAACAATCGATATGATTCCTGTTTCAGAAATAAGACTTTAATTTGTACATATTTATCCCAGTTGGATACATCCAGTAAAAATAAATAGGTCCTATGAGCAGTATTTTAGTAAGAATATAGAATTTCAGATGCACCATGCATGTGAAAAATGATGGAGGAATTATTTTCTCTAACTCAATCAATATTAATTGGTCATCTTCCAACATATTATATAATAAATACATTGATAAATTTTTAGCTGAGAGATCTATAAACTAATGGGACAACTGACTAGAATATACCCTTACATTTTTGGAAAGAAGATGACGAATATTATTAGAATTAACTCAAGTATAAGGATTTGATAATCAAGTTTATTCAATGATTTTAGCTTTAACTCTCTTCGGTTGACCGATTTAGATATGTTTCTTGAAAATCCATCATGAACTCTAACAGTCTCTGATACTTCCAGATGTTATTTTATTTGTAGGTGTCATCACATAGAAAGCACATTGAACTGTCCATTTATTTTCACTGATACACACATGATTCAATTTTGGTTGGATGCCCCAATCGACCGAGTCATGCCGAGATCGTAAATCATATTTTGCCTTTCCCTTAACATTTAGAAGAATCAAAAGCATCATTTCACATAATTTTTTTAAATATGAGTTAATTCTAAGAAATTATATGACAAATTGGGTGACCAATATGGAAAATCAAATAAGATACTTATCTTCTTCCAAATGTAATACATTTCAGGGGAAAATTATTTTTATTTGTAGATTTCATTTGACCAATCCTGAATGAAAAACTGAAATATTTCGATTCATTAAGAACATCAGTTTCATACATAAGTTGAGGTGGGTCATCGGTCCCCATGGTATTGTAAAATCTCTGATGATTATTTCTATCTGAATGGTCTTTGTAAAGAATCGTTTAGGTCCCATAAAACGGAAACTATTGAGATGTAAAAGTCTTCTGGCATGTGTATTCTTCCTAGAGAATAGAAATGATAATTTTCCCTTTGTGCTCCATCCAAACATCATTTCATATGTTTGAAAATCATTGATCATCCACATAAGTGCATAACGCATCTGAAATATGTCTTTTGAATATGCATTGTATGTGCGCACACCTTCATTCCAAAGAAGTTTCAACTAATTTATTAAAGGTTTCATGTATATGTCTATATCATTGCTAGGATCAGAAGGTCCAGATATGAGTATACTTAAGAAATTGGAAGTCTTTTCATTCACAACCATGGGGGGTGTAAATGTGTATAAAAAATACCCATGTGTTTTGGGAAGTATGAATTTTCCCAAATGGATTAAAACTATCACAAGAAATACATATCCTCACATTACACACATTAGCTTCAAAATCAAGATATTGAGCATTAAATCTTTGCCATGAAAATCCATTTTCAGGGTGAACCGACTCATCATTAGTCTTCTTTCTCTTGGTATCATTACATCACAGTTTTACTAATATTTCATCAGAAATAAAAAGATTCTATAGTTTGAGGATCAATGGAAAGTGACACAATACATTTTTTGGCGAATGGGATGGTGTTCCATTAGCCTTTTTCTTCTAGCGGGTTGTTTTATAGTTTATACAATCATTTATTTTAGCTATTTTCTACCATAATTAACTGAAACCTTTCAAGAAAGTTTGACATTTTTTTGGAAAATCCATGTTCCTCAACTAACTTCTATTCCATATAGTGGTTTAATGGAATATCTACAACATATAGAAGTAATTATTTTAAGAAGGTAATAATGTAACATATGGCAGTATTAGAAATCACATACATTATTTTCCCTTGAATCAATCGGATTAAAAATTCCAGTCTTTTCGTTTTACCACATTGTCGATATACTGGAGTCGTGGAAGCATCATTCGATTTTTTCACAATGAAAACATCATCATTTTCATTAGATGCATCATGTGTGCTCATATAAAAGTCATCTAGGATTGGAATCCTTTCTTTTCATGACGATTAATAAACCGAAAATGGTCATATAACAAATTCACCAATTCTGTCCTCTCATTTGGATCATCATCAATTTAATATTACATTTTCTCCCCATTGTGATACCACAAAGAGTTTATTTCTTGAATATTGTATTTGGTTATGTGGTAGTAGACTTCTTCATGGATCAACCAAGGTCATCTAACACAATTATAATAGGGGCGGTGTATGTGACCACTATCTAAATCATTGTGAAATAAAAAATCTAAAAATCCCTCCAATTTTTTTTGAAAATCGCAAGAGATATGATCAATTTCATACATCCATCATCTATCCATTCTGTAATAAAATATATAATTAATTTCATCAAAACAAATTGAATAAATTTTAAGTTCCATCAAAAATATATTTATGTAAATTAGAATTGGTCAATTTATATGAAACCAAAGCAGACACATTACTCTATATGAGAATCATAATATAAAAGAAAATAGACTACTATATTTTTAGAAACATATCTTTAAAGAACTATACAAGAATATAAATGGACATGTACATATGTGGAAGAGGATTATTTAGGAGTAGAAGAAATTTTAGATTGAAGAAATTATATATTTTAGTAGATTATATGAGTGATCACATACTCTCACCAAGGGTTTGGGGGGGGGGTTATCCAGGGTGGGCTCCAGGGGTGGGGGATGTCTTCTGTGCTGGGGGATATCCTAGGGATGGGGGGTATCCAAGGGGGTTGGGGTTTCAATGGGTGGGGTGGTGTCTAGGGGGGGGGGTTGTCCAAGGGTGTAGTGCATCCAGGGGGTGGGGGTTGTCAAGGGGGTGGGGGCTCTCCAAGGGGGTGGTGGTTGTCCAAGGGGGGTGGTGGTGTCTGGGGGATGGGGTGGGGGATGCCAAACAGGGGTGGGGGCATCTAGAGGGTATCTATGGTGTGGAGTGGTGTCTAGGGGGTTGTACAAGGGGGTGGGTGGGGGTGTACAGAATAGGGGTCTAGGGGGTCCTGGGAGGAGGGGGTTATCCAGGAGGATTGGGGCTACCCTTGGGGGTGGCAGCATGTTCAGGGTGGTCCAGGGGGTTTTCCAAGGGGGTGGTGGTGTCCAACCCCAAACTAGGGCCATAGAAGAAAATCTCTATTCTATTGTTGCATGATTTAAAGCCTCTTATAGATGACCTAGAAGACTATTGGTGTAATCCATGAATATCATACATATAAATCACAACACACCTAATTGTAAACACGCCTCCAAATACGTGGATCATATTTTATCTTCCACTCTAAATATCATACAGGAATTCTAAAAAACACAGCTAATTGTAAAAAAACATCCAAATTTTAAGCTAAGTATGTGGATTATTGTTTCCTTGAGAGGTAAGAGAAGAGATAATTCTTGGTTATGATGCATGGTTTTTGTTTACTAGATTTTGTGTGTGTGTCAAATATGATCCTATGTATATTGTTTAGGCATATGAGCCATGTTTCGATGGTACACTACTCATGGGAGTATGATCATTGTTATTTAATTAGGTGATATGGAGTTATATGAATGTTACATTTTATGAGATAAATATGGACAGTGGATCAAAACATGAGTGATATTTTATTGCAGATATCACATCTTCTTCGAAGGGTAAGAGTCGGTGTTGGTATGGACCATCAAGAAAAAGTATTAACGTGTAGAAGATATTATACATTTGTTATATGTGATTCCTATTTTTTGTAATGTATCGGAGTGGGAAACCCACCCCCTCCCTAGAAAACCCACACCCCCTACCCTCTGTAGCCCCCACCCTGGATATCCCCCCACCCCACCAGGACAACCCCCACCACAACTGGACAACTGACCCCCACCTCCCTAGACAACCCACACCACTCCCCCACCTGGACAACCCCCCCGCACATGGACACCCCCCGACAGCCTACACCCCTCCCCCTCCTAGACATCTCACCCTCCATCCCCCCTTAATAGCCGACCCTCCTCTATGGATAGACCACAACCCATCCCCTAGAACCCCTTTACCCCCTGTAGCCCCCTGGATAGCACCTCACCAAGAAATCCCACCCCCACCTTGGAACCCCCCCAATGCACCCACAACTGCACATCCCCCACCCCCACCTCAACACCCCCCACTTGGATAATCCCCCCCATCCCCCACCCCTACCAGAAAAAACCCCACCCCACCACCAACTGGACAACTCCCCCACCACACCATCCCCCACCTGGACCGGCCACCCCCACCCCGCACCTATACATCCCCCCCGGACAACCCACACCCCATACCCCACCTCGAAAACTTACCCACGATATCGATATAATACCTTAAATAATACCTACACCCCCATCCAGCATAATCTGTTGAAGAGTAATCAATTTTAATATTTATAGTAATTAAATTCCCATAGATTATACTCTTATCTTTTACATTGACTACTTATGTATATATCATTAATTTTATTGTTTTTATAATGATACCAATTTTATTTGATAAACCTCCAAACCACATCACTCCATTGGATGAAAAACAAAAAATCATCTTATCTCACAAATAGATAGCCCCCACAACCCACCCCCCACATGGACAGCACACCCCACCCCCCGGAAAACCCACACACCTCCTCCATCTGGAAATCCCACCCCCAAACACAAATGGACACCCCCCCCCCACCTGGACGACCCCCACCCACTTCACATCCCCCCCACCTACACAAAACCTCTACCCACTATACCCCTACATGTACTCCCCCCCCCCACTTGTACAACCCCTCCTCTACCCCCACCTTCACATCCCCCCTCCCCCCACATGTACAGACCCCCCCCCCCCACCTCATCCCCAGCATACTCCCCTCCCCTTGACCTGCACACCCCCACCTGCCCCCAACCCCACCCCACCCCCCATCGGACTCCCCATGCACCACCCCATCCCCCCCCCCCCCTCGTACCCCATACCCCTCCCCACATTCACACTACTCATCCCCCATTTTATACACTCCGCTCCCCAACCCACTTGACTACCCCCTCCCCCCACTTTCACCCCCACATCCATAGCCTCATGTCCCCAAAACCCCACCAACACAGTCTACCCTAATCCCCATCAGTTCACCCCCACCTCACCCCCAACTGACTCCCCTTGCACAACCCCCCTCCCCCCGACCCACAGACCCCCAACCACATTTCCCACAAAACCATTACATAAAAGGTTCAAAATTTTTTGTTGGAACTCTCTTTTCGAAGAAAGATATTATTTTTCAAGGAAAATTTATTGAAAATATGAATGTGAACATGACTATGAAGAGAAAATATAGTTCCCCTACAGCACTAATATTGTGTAACACACATATATGATTATTGATCATAGTGGTTCAAGAAGGGAAATTCATTGTCTATGATTAGGTTGTAGTATTTGGAATATGCCAATTTCACATTCCACAATAACTGAAAACCATAAATAAAGAGGAATTATTGAGGATGAGGAAATAAACTAAACAAGTTATATAAAAATAAAAAATAAATGTAGGCATAAGATGAAACACTAGTAGTAATCAAGGGGGGAAATGTTAAATACTTCATATATTTGAATTAATTTTAAAAAACCATTTTTATGATTGAAAACATATCCAACAAGAATTTGCAATTATAATTCTAAAGAATATCTCTATATTAGTGTTATGGAAAGATTGTTTACATGTAAACATCCTTATTAACCTCATAAATATGATAAATAAGTATTATAGGCTCAATGTAAACCAAATAGACACAATCTTAAAATAATACATAGTTAAGATAAAGTAAACTATTTTTCGTAGAATCTACCATATCACCCCACTAAAAAATGGAAAACCACATACACCATTACCCTAACTGGCCCCAATCCCTTCATATAGGTCACTAACTATATATATGAGTGGCTATAAATACTTCAAAAAATTATGATTCACATAATCATGATAGTTTAAGTGTATAAGAAAATCGAGAAAAAAAAAATTTCAATTATTCGGTATACCATACCGCACAGACTTTGGGTTTAGGAAAAATCACAACAGAAAACAAAAAAAAATATATTCAAAACATTAATCCTAAGGGACCACTTATAGATTTGAAGTATTAGAAAAAAACAATTTTATGAAAGAATATAGATCTAGTGGAATAATTTTTAAAGCGAGAGAGCTCAACCTTAGGTCTCCGCTTTAGGCATAAAATTGGGAAGATGGGGGATTGGGTCTGTTGATAATTTAGGGGAAAACATTCCAAACTATTTAAAAATCCTTGGGAAAGGTAATAATTACAAACGGATTAATTTGTTTTTTAGAAATCCAGCATAAAACCCAAATATTACAATGTTTTGATAAAACCATTTAGTAAAACTCATCTAAAATACACATATTCTTACAGTTTGATAAAACACTTGGGTAAAACGCATCTAAGAAGCGGTATTCCAACAGTTTACTAAAACTATTGGGTATGGTCCTCTTGAAATCCCTAGTCCAACGGTTTTATAGAAACCATTGAAAAAATTGATTTGGTAAGCCTAAATTTACAATGGTTATATTATGTGTCCCAAGTGGATAATACCTTGGGCAAATACCATGGGAAAGCCCTTAGTTTTAAAAAAACCACTAATGATGTGAATTTTCAAATTAAAAAATAATTACCCCTCTTTTACTATAAATACCCACTAATCTATTAAAGTTTTTTCATTACAAGTCCCTAATATTTGATTATATGATGGTTTTACCTCCATAGTAGTCCTATGAAGGTGCCCTTAGGCCCCCATGGTCTTGACCCTCATGTTCATGGAGTTACTCTACATGGTTAGGAATCTGTTCACCCTCCTCATTCAGCCAACACTGTCTTTATGTTATCTTTTGAATTTCCTTTTTCATATGTTGGGGTGTGATTTTATATATCTGTCATACTTACCTTTGGTTTTACATATAATGAGATAGCCTCTTATCTCTTTTTAAAATATTTTTTGAAATTTTATGTGACGATGTTAGGCTACTGAATTTTCATAAGGGATCTCAAAACATTTATTTCATTTTCATTTTCATCTGTTTTATTTTTATTTACTCACCTCATTTTATCCAAATGCTACGAAGACACTAGTACCTTTAATTTACTAGAATGTATTCATTAAAAAGAAACAATTCTTCAACATCTCTCTTTTCCACTTATATTAATTTAATGAAAATACCATCTGATATGTGCTAATTTACCACATTCAAGGACGATGGGATTTCAATTTATGTTATTGTCTTCAATTATTTTCATGAAAACAATTTCATGGTTAAAAAATTCAATAATAAATGTATTACGTCTCATATATGGTTTTGAAATCCTCTTTCACACATGTATTTTATTTATAAAACAAAACATATTTTTTGTGGTCAAAAATTTCCAATTAACACTAATGGTTATCATTAAATAGTTTATATAATGATTCATATTCATGGAAAGTAACCAAATAGAATTTACCATCATTTAATATACTGTATTTTCACTAATAACATATAACTCAAATTATATACAACCATCCCAATTTTACAAGATTATTCTTACATGAATATAAGTGAATAGATCATTACAGCCAAGGAAACAAACAGACCTGAATAATGAAATTGAACCTCGTTGCCAATAAAAAGTTTATGAGTGAACTCAATCTGGTTTTAATAAATCAATTTCATATAGAAGATGTTATGGTATTATTAGTTAATGAATATAATTTGAATATTCAGGTCATTAATATCATGTGGAGAACACCATCAAATATAAGGTAAGGGATTCTACCTGAACCACCATTATTCTTTTTGGTTGCTCTATCATTATTCTTACCCAAAATAAGTTTTATTTTCATTTTGTTAAAAACATATAAATTATGTTTATATTCCCAAACATCATGTTTCAATATCCATAACTCATTATTATTTTGGAATATACATGTTATTTAGTGATTCCCACATTAATTCTTCTCGATAAGAAAACCTATTTTAAGGGAACATCCCGAATTCTTACCCGATTTGAAGTACACTATATATTATTATTTAAGAATAAATTGTATTTATAAAATCATTAATTTTATTATCAAAATACTATTGATTCAACTATAGTTTTATATAAAATATTATCCTCTTTTTTATTTTAAAATATATGTGGTATTTTCCTTAAAACCTCATAATTTGTTTAATGCTAATGTTTATCAAAAACATTTCTTATATTTTTTTCACTTCAATTTGACATCAATTTTCATTTTATATTTCTATTTTAATTTATGAACATTCATTTATGTTCTAATCCCTTTATTAACTAGATACTTTCATGACACTCCAACAGGTTATGCTTTATGTAATGATTATAGTACCTAATTCATTTCATGCTTAAACTTATGTTTTTATATGGTTGATTATGTTTGATTAATTATGTGGAAATAATATTAATGAAAATGTAAGATGGGTGTACACAACTAGCTCTAAAATTAATTTGGCAATGTTAAGTCTCTTGATATGAAATGTGAAATGGAATTAGCGGTTATCCTAGACCCATAATAAAAAGGGAAACAGGATTGGCGGTTAGCCTTGACCTGTAATAATGTGGGAAATGAGATTGATGATTATCCATAACTCGAACTAAAGACATGTTTTATGATTCTAACACATTTATATTATCCCTTGTTTAAATGTTATGATTTTAAATGTTCCATGATTTTGATATCATTAATTCATGCCTCCTAACTCACGTGCTTAAGATTTATTCTTATGTTCATTGCCTTACTGGGATTTATAGCTCATCCCTTTATTCTTATGTTCCCAAGGGTACCCTATGTAGATATAAGGCCTCAAAGGAAGTTATGATCTTTTTATTTATATTAAATAGAAAAGAGTTCTTTTATCCCCATGTTTTTGGTTTTATGTACCCAGTCTTACAAGACACTAGACATAACAATCCTTGGATTGTACTTTGATGTGTAATTATACTTAATATCTTGTAATGTTATATGTAAAAGGCTAGGTATGATATATTATTATTTTGTGATGATATTAAGGAAATTATATAAATATACATATTTTTGGGGGTATATATAAAGAATAGCCTTTCCAACCCTATTAGGAAATTATCATCAAAGACCATTCTTCACAATTTTATAAATTTCATACCAAGGTGAAGTTGTATTTTATGAAGGGAGCATAAATGAAATATCCAAATGGGTCTTATACCGCTATTTTTTCATTTATATTTTGTTTTCTTATTTTCAAATCACATTTGAGATATTATATTTCCTTATAGACCATTATTTATGTTAGGATTCACTAATCCTAAGGTGTTGGTGGTCTTGTGAAATATATATTTTTCTTCTTCTAATTTTCCTTGTGTGCCTAATTTTTTACAATTAGAAGTTTAATTGTAAAATTATTTTTAATGGAATTTTTACCCAAAAATTACCATTGAATAAAATGATCATTAAGCATGTATTGTGATTAAATTTCATACAAAATGTGTTTAGTCTTGATATTTTCAAACCATTCAATGTAAGACTAAAATTATATGAACACTTTCTTAGTATTCAAGAAATTATGTTAATTTTTTTTTGAACTGAAAATTACCACTCAAAAAGTTTTATTTTAATTAATTTAAAAAGGGTCAAAAATAATCAAAAATATAATGAGATTAGCCTTATTTTCAATTTTAAAATATGGGAGATGAATAGTGATTTTTCCCTTATAAATAATGTGACCATTCCCAAATAAGATAACCCTTCACATCAAGGAATCCTATAGAATAATCTATCAATTTTACCTTGATTTTAATTTCACAGCATGATGATTTAGTTATTTTTTGGGTAATGTTTTAATTATTTACCGACTATAAAAATAATAACATTGTATAGGGTAATTTTGGATAAGAAATCATTTATCAAAATATTACATTTTATGATCTTATTGAAATTTATCGAACAAAACGTACAATTTTTTATTGAAAAATAATAATTCAAAAATGAAAAATTCAATATGGTCTAAAGTATTGATGCCTATTAGAATCACCTTATACAACTTTTCAAGACACTTATAGAAGGGATCTAATGGAAAGGAACAATTTAATGTGATTATATAGGTCCAGTTATGATGGTAGTATGTATGATTCCATATTCCCTTCAAGATACATAAAATGGGATTTTATACATTGGTCCATAATCTCCCTCCAACTTATAAGATTATATAAAACTAAGTAAAGTACAAGATAATGGTTATCTAAAAAAATGATAAATATACCTGAAACCATTTTAACCATATTGAGTTTGATATTTTTTTCCTTGAATAGATTGATATCTATTTCCGGTGTATTATCCTCTACAATAATAGCATTAGAATTTTCATAGATGAGGTAGAAGTCCATTAAAATTGATCTACCATTTACATAAAATAATCCTCCTCAATTTATTATCCTATAGTATAAATTTCTATTGAAATTTATCTTGAAACCAATGGAGGGATCATTCCAACACACACATAATTTATAACTCTCATTACATATATCTTTTGAATACTTATATAGAATATGGATTCTATACTTTAATAGAGATCATATCCCTTCAATACCCCAAAAACATATTATTAACAAGGCCAAGTACACTTAATTGTAATAGGATGGGAATATAATATATGTTTTGGTTCATGGTTCAATATTATCATTCCCAAATACTATAGAAACCTATATCTAAAACAATGTTGTGAACCCATACTTTTGGGGATGATATTGAAAATCATGAATCCAGTCCTCAAAAAATATCTCAAAATACTTGTAGTCAATTATGATACCCATCATAGTACAAGAGGTTTTATAAGAGAAATGATCACAGGATCCTATGATGAAGTGGAATATCTTATTCCCCACTTCTAATTCTCACAAAAAATAAATTTTGTGCTTAGTCGAAGAAAAATTCATTAAATTGTATTTTTAAGGGTTACAAATTCATAATGGGTATTCTAATCAAGAAAACCCAACTTCATAGAGAAATGTGCAACCCATATAACTTACACTGATAAAAAATAATATTACTGTAGATGGTTAGATTTTTAGAAATATTTTATAATAAAATTACCATTAGACTCATCCATAAAAACAGAGAAACCAATTTCATTAGTCAGGAGAATGTTATCAAACAGTTTCTTTTTATTTTCATCAGGTACCAATCCAGGTAAGGAAAAAATTTCTTTTATCATTTTGATGGTATGTTCTGGTGTGTGGTGGTCATATAAGAAGAATGACTTACCCAAGAAACGACCTTTATGGAAGTTGATATGTTCCATTTCATTGATCCGTTAGTATTGTTCCTTTAGAATATTTAAAGGATGCTATAGTTTATACGAAAGACAAAACACAATTTATTTTATGACGATGAATGCCTCTAGGATATTTCTATATTTTTTATTGGATAACCTAGCCCACATGGGAAGTCTTAATACCAGTTCCCATAATAGTTTGGCATGAAAAGTATGCATGTCATCCACCCAAACTCTCAAATATAATCCACCATTCTCACTTGGCCTTGAAATATTATTATAACTAACCCAAGGAAAATACCCTTCTGGTTAAAATCATAATGTAAAGTGTTCATATTTTTCTCAATTATTATAAAGCCGTTTTTAGGGAATTAATTTCTAAAATCACATGTATGGTGATAAACATAATAATTTTATTAATCAAATTGTTCTTTCCCTATAAAAAATGGAACCCAATTCTTTTCGTTAGAAATTAAACCAGTGATTCTTTACACCAAACCATCAAAATTTGAATCCATATTCAACCATTTGATAAATGAGCCTCAAAAAATTATGAGGTAAAATTATTCTTAGCTAGTGCAGTTCACATCATGATTTTATGTAACCTCCTTTTGATCATGTTCTAGAAACACACACATTTATCTTCTTCGTGTTCACATTTTGACCACTCTAGTGGTTATATATTGTAACACCCAAATATTTTACCTTTTTCTATTTAAAAAATTATATGTTAAATAGCTTATTTACTATATGAAACCAAACTAAAATAAATATTTTAAACATAAAATAATTTTAATTTTTTGAACATTATAATATATCCATTAAATTATTATATATAAAAGCAGTAATCATATTATGAAATATATGAATGAATGATATTGCATCAGGTAGCAGTATTCTCACTTTTGAAACTCATTTTTCTGATATTAGGATGGAAGTAGTTTCAGAAGTGATTTTTCCTAGAAAAATCATAATCTGGACAGTAAAAGTTATATTATAACAGAAATTGTATGTAAGAGACGTTCAAGCACATAGAAATTTCAAAAAGATCGATGCTAGCATAATCAAACCAAATAACTACCACAAGAGTGTACCTTATGCTTAGTTCATAAAATAAGATCTTGAGGGGATATGTAACTATGAATTAGTATGATATGAATATATAATATTTAATTTGATAATTTATTTATCAAATGTATTTTAGAAATTTTTCATTTTGACTTTCAAATAAAAAGATAGTTTATTTACTAAAGAATAGATAAAATTAACAAGATCAATTTATACATAAAAATGTATTTTCTTTCTTAAATGAGATTTTCTGAAACTAATTTAATGAATAAAAATATATGATATATATTATTTATGTGAATAATTTAATATAAATACAATTAATAATTTATATGGTCTATGAATCAAAATGAATAAATTTTAAAAAATATTTTTCTTGATCAATGTAGTTGCCGTAATATTATTAATGTTTAATGGTTCATTCAGAAATTAGAAAACATTATGTTTTGTAATACATTTATTATTTTCTAATTATAAAAACAATATTATATTTTGATTAAATGTTTAGATTCTCTCAAAAGAGTTTATTTTATGTGAATAGTGAAGGGATAGTGATTTAGATAATATTGTCATTTTTATCACATTATAATTATTCAAGAATTAATTAAGATATTTCTAATAATTTTTGTATAAATATAAATATTTATAAATAGAAATAAATCTTTTAAAAACTAATTTTAATTTATAAAATCCATATTTAACATTTTGGAAACATAAGTAGTATTTATCTTAAAAAAACTATTTACATTGACTTATATTAATATTTATTTTCCTTCTCTTGTATAAAAAAATTTATTTTATATTTTAGAAAAATATTTTCATATTATATAATAATTTAATTCCATTGGTATGAATAAATTTATGATTATGAATATTCATTTTAATCAAGATCATATTGATTAAAGGGTAATTCTAAAATAACTGTTTTATTAATATTTTGTAATTTTTATATATTAAATTAAATTTAACTACATTATATAATAAATTTGATATTATGTTTAAATATTTAGTAAAATATATTAACTGACTAGCTGAAAATTAAATTTTTATTATTCAGACACTATTGAGAAAAAACTTAGAAACCATGATTTTAACCACAAACTGAAATATCAGATCTATTAATGGAAAATTTTAGCCTATTAGATTTAATGTTCCTAAATAATTTCCAAGACATAGTATTTGACTAGTTTTTATATCCATCAATTAGAAATCGTTGAACAGAAAGGCCATATTTTTGTAGGTCTGGATGTACTCTTCAAGGTTCATCTCCCCATTATTGAAACCCCCATAAATGATATGGTCCTACTTGTTGATCCAGGTGTATTTTTCCTCATTGAGATTAAACCTTATTGATATCCCCATAATTCCAGTGAATTTTTATTCAGTTCCATTGAGTTATACAACCTATAAAACCACCTCTTCTTCTAAAACCATATGAAGTTCCATGGATTTCTCAAGAACATCACCAGACTTCTACATATAATAAGAAAACATGGGGGAAAGAAGTGTAGCATTGTCTATTTACTTCTATTTCAACTTCTTCTATGATCATGTACCCATTTGAAGTGGAAAAAATGAGTAATCCTTTTTCTCTTTAATGATTCCATTTCGGATCCTATTTCACCTTTGGCTCAAAATCCAACCACCCAGAACCTCCTCCTATGTTTCACCTACAAAATAACTCAAAAATTAATCAATAGTCTTATTCCCAAGGACCTTAAAACCATCCATGGAGGGCATGACTAGATCATTTATTGATGTCTTGAACAGGATTGAAAATTTATTTATTATAGTTAGCATGTTCTATACCAAGGTTGATTCCACCATCTTTTAGAACATGTCTAAACATCTCAAAATCCACTAGATTCATGAAACCTCACCCCATATGAGTGGCCTCACCATCAATATGTTTTTCATGAACCTCATTCACCTCGACATCCTAATGGCCAACAATGTGGTCTGAGGGAGTCTGTTATATGTCTAAACAAGCCAAAGAGACCTCCCTAAATGCTGGATCTCGATGCATACACCATTTAATTACTATATTGGGCATTCATCCTCAAGATAGTCCAAATGGTTAAAAACACTAATATTTGTACTAGTTTTTCTAGTCTCACCCCACTTACATTCTTCTCCCAGCCAACAGTACCTTCACTGTGTGTATATACCATTGCTTTTTTTCACCAACATCTTGAATCGTCTATTTATGTTTATCTGCATTTCCCACTACCATTTATACATCATTATGTTTATCATTAATTGCACTCAATAGGATCACAATCCCAGTAAAACACCTCCCTCCAATGGTATGCTTCAATTTATGAAATATGTCAAGAATTTTTGGTTTATGGGGTTTTATGTGTGCCTCTTTAATTGAAGTGTTAACATTAATTGGAAAGTCTGAAGAAGTAAAAAGAGTCATGTTAGATCCCTCTAACCCACCTTCCACTTTATTAATCCAAAAATATGACCTCAGAGTGACTACCATACTTATAGATAACACTACCTTGAATATGTTCCTTCATACGTTGAATCTATACAAGGCATATCTCCTCTATCATGGAACATACTATTTAATTCCAAAACCACATCCATATTATTGTAAATAACCATGTTTTTAAACTGACAAACTGCATTCAAATTCCGTAATTGTTTTACATGAGGAGAAGAAGACCACCCATGACAAAAAAAAAACAACTTGTTTTTATATATAAATTATTTTTTAATTGTAATAAAAAAATAGAATTTTAAATCATGAAATATTAACTCCAAAAAATATTCTCAAAGAATACGGATGGAAGATGGACATGGTTCTTCTATCAAAACATAGATACCAACCCATAAAATTTTCTAACATTCAAATAACCGAGGGATTTTGTAAATGGAGTAGAAGCTGAGGGAGAATAACCTAAATCATGATGGTATGAGTATCTAACAACATATTAAAATCAAAATTCAACCTAACTTGAAAGAACTGGAATCAGTTGCAAATGTAGGGAACATTAGACCCACCCTAGATCAAGTAACTTTCTAAAGCGAATCAGATCATCATGTGTTTATAATCGAGGAGACTCGCAGTGGTGTGTCCATGTAGTCAGTCGGATCCAAAGATGATCTGTTACAATATATACACTAATTTATATAGTTGTTTTAATCGATCTTTCAGTGTTAGTCTTAGAATGGATGATACATTGGTGAACTCTGATTGTGAGAGAGGGAGATGTGGTATGCCATTGAAAAAAATCTAGGAATTTAGGGCTACGAATAATCTACGGGAAGGAGGGAAGTAAATCAAGAATAAAATAATAGATGGAAAGTATTTAAAAAATGTATGAAAATGAATGTGGGATTATTTATAGAACCAAAGTCCTCTCAAATAATATTTTACACATTTGAATCCGTCTAGAATTTAATAGTTTCATGGACTCATTGATATATAATGAGTATTTATGAGATTTCACTTTTAACTTATAAAATGTGATCACTCACACCGCATTTATAATCCCATTATAAAGCTTTATATATACCAAAATTATTCACTATTATCTAATAAACCCTATACACATGTCTGAAAATATTTTTTATTGGAATAATAAAAAGACTAATGAACCTTAAGGTGTTACCCATGGGAGAACATCAAAAGAGAGATTTAAATCTCTCAACTCTGCTCTAATAGTTACTTTTTTACATCTACACAACAAAAAAATTTATATACATTAAATAATGATAACATAAATATTTAAATATGATTAAATTTTATTATCATAATCTAAAAACAATTTCCCACATCCCTCTAAAATATTCATTAAATGAAGATGTCATCTTTGTTTGTTTGGACTACGCCCTTAATGTACAACAAGTCCAATTTTTCCTAAACTCTTTAAATAAATACTAAAAAAGTTTTATTTGATGAAAAAATATAATAATAATAGGATTATTAAAATTATATAATGGTAATTATTTCTTATACACCTCTCTAATTCTATGAAAAATAAGAGCATCATCCACGTACATGGGACTACCGCCTTTATAGAATGATGGATTTCAATTTCTATTGTTTCCCAATAATAAAGACTATAAAAATGTATATAATATGTAAAAATTATATTTATTACACTATTAATATTATGAAAATAAAATATTCAACATTATATAAGTGATATTAATAGTAAATCAACATAGTAATCTGAACATCCTTAAATGAACGTATTGAGGCACCATTATTAATTTGACTCTATTTTGGGAAAACATGTTGGAATGTATAAATTTCTTGAACAAAAATAATTAAATACATAAGGATATAAAATTTAGGGAATTATGAAACTATCATTCAACAAATTTGACCATGGTCAATATATCACGGATGTTATAGAGAAAATGATCAAATTACATCAAGTAACAAACATTTACAAAAAAAATTTAACTAATAAATAAATATTACCATAATCATACCCTATGAAATAAAATATAGATGAAAAAAAATATAATTCCTTTTTATAAACATAATTTTATTATTCATAACATTAGGCACACTATCGGAATTAATCAAAATCCACGGTATGGGTTTTTGTATCAAAAATTCACTTCACTAATATATGATTAATTTTCACTAATTTTTTTTTATTTTTATTGTATGAACTGTATATTTATATATTTTTTTAATAAATTTCAGGAAATAAAATTTATCTAGAAATGAATATAATGTTATAAAGTCTATGTATATTTAATTCAAAATATTATGAAACTATAATTGATTTTATTAACTCTAACACCCTTTCATTGAGTAATAAATTTTCACATTATTCTTTATATTATTTTTTTTCTCAAACACTATTATTGAATTTTAAAAATTGTATTTATATCTAGGGTAATAAAATGTTTTATTCAATTCATCTACCCCTATGAATTTATTCTCTATAAATTTATGACATTTCAATGAATAATTCTTATAGTCTTCCGTAATTATTTTTCATCCAAACCCACATTTTATCTTCCCTATAATGTTCTACATTATATTTGGAAACATAATTATGTTATATATTTTGAGATATTTATATTTATTTTATTATATTTTTATAATAAATTTATTATTTATCCTTTTTATTATTTGGAACTCTAAAAAGATATTTTAAAACAAAAAAAAGAGATATCTTCCGAAAAAACCACATTATGTGTGAGTTACACATTCTTTTTCCTTTAACACTTTTCATCAATTTTATTCACATTTATTTAATCATTATCCTGTAGATATGTTCTTTACAAATATACCATGTTTTATTTGCCTTTTTTTGTACATAATACATAGTTTTGGTTCCCTTCATGATTATCTCAATTATGTAAACCTAATTTGAGTGGCCTTCTGATTTATTATTTCATGCAAAATAGCACCTCCATAAAATGTTTACAACCATGAATTGATTTTGAAAACCCATATAATATTATGGGAAACCAAAATTATTTAATTAAATTCTAGTAGAAAATAATAATAATCTTCCTTTTTTAAAATTTCATTTACACATTTTATAATGTTCTAACTATATTTTTGTTTTTTATTCTTACTACTTCAATAATTATCAGAATTTTTTATTCATTGAAACTCAGTTCTTAATACCAACATTAATTTTATGAATATTATTACCCTAAATAATATAATTCATTCTTTTTTTGGAATCTGAATTATATATCTGTAATTTATTCCTTGAGATAAAATTATAAAACCCACTTATTTTTAATGGGTTTATCATGCTTATGCATTATATATGGATCCTCTTATCATGTGGAACACATATTCATGTACAACTGATGAATCTAATGGGTTCACCCTGATGTCACTTTAATTAATTGGGTAATGTTTTTTTATGAGATACAATTCATGGTACATGGTTGATTATCCTAAAAACACAATGTTATGTTGTGTTGGTAGTGAGCCTTAACTATGTTGGATGGGAAGAAAACCTAAGAACTCTATGTTATGTTTCCTTAGTGGTGATCCTTTACTTATTCTTATTATATAATTCTTTATTTTTTCACACATTTATGATTCCATGTTCTTATTATTTCATTTCATTATTCCATGTTTCCATGATTATGATAATTTTATTTATGATATTATGTTATGCCTCGTAATGTATATATTTCTCTCACTATATTCATTTACCCTGATTATTCCATTATTGAGTATTTGTACTCATCCATTTTTTATGAATCTATTCCATAAGTATTTAAGATGACTATAACACATTATAAGTATAGAACTAATCTACTATGGATGAATTATAGATAGATGATCTTCTGTTAGAGAAGCTAATTTTTTTATATAACTAGTCCTAGAAGAAACTAATCCTTTTGTTCTTGTGATTGGGAGATTATTTTATGAAATATATTTTTTGAATTATGTAAATCATATAAAATTAAGATATTTTTAACTTGCATAACTATAAATGGTATCATATAAGCATTTAACTTTTTTAGGACTAGTTTAGTAATTTTGGCGAGGTTATGATGAGGAAGAATTATCTAAAACCCTTCATATAATTCTGAGGGGTAATTATAAATGTAGAAAACAATCCAAAAAAATAACTGATGATTTTTGTAAAAGGTTTTCCTAGAAATTAAATCCTTATATGTATACAGGAAATTGGATGTGGATATAGAATAGATACACCTAGGTGTAATCACCTTTAAAGGGTTGGTTGGGTATCCACTCGATCTTCACTTGGTGCATGATGAGTGGGACTAAGACTACAATCCTTAATAGAATCTTTTGGGGTATATTCTCAGGTCAATAACATTCTCATTACAATACATAACAAAGGATTTATTCTGTTATATAATATGGTTATAATGATTAAGGGAACCCAACCTAAGGTAACCTATATTGAAGTGAGAGTGATTTACATAAAATTGAATGATTTTGTGATAATTTTTAAGGAAAATACATTTCAAGTAATATTTTTCATAAGAACAATTATGATAATTATATCATGATGATACTTATTGACCACCAACATTAACCAATTGTGGTTTTATTAACAGATGAATCGAAATGGAATATAATCGAATCCATGGAAAATATTGAGTTTGTATCTATGATAAATCCAAAGGAATATGAGCTATAGAGAGAAATGTTATGATCATTCCAACCCAACTATCATGAATTAATACTAAAAACGTGGACTTAGATGAGTTTCAAAACACATAAAAGTTGATATGGTTAAAGGGACATATAAGTTAGGTTGATGATGATAATGAAGTAAATATGATTCAATTTAATGTGTGTCATATAGGTGGAATGATCCACCCATTGTAATGTCACAATGTAAATGGAATATGGAATATTTATAATCAAGTAGGGAATATAAAAACTAAATACCATGAAAAAAATGAAGATTATGGTGGATGGGATGAATGTAAAAAAATTTCAACCTATGGTATCATTAAAAGATCAATGTCTTAAATGTGGGAAACATGGACATTAACCAAATAAATTTCATAATAAAAGTTATATCCATGATATTATGCATCAAAAATAACCAACACCAAGGGAACATGAGAAATCACATGAAACCTAAACTTCTAAATTGATTTCTAAAAATTTTATGTAATGAAGAACACCAATGATCCACTAAATAACTATTAGTTTTCTATTTAAATCTTTTTCAATCCCTCATTTTTACCTAGAATGGTTTCTAAGAACATAAAATTACTACCTAGATGAAAAGATGATTAATTTATAAAAGAACATACTGTGCAGAAATTAGTGTATCCGATGTTAATGTTTACGAGAAATCGCTTGGTCAAAATCTTATTACACATTTTTTAGATGAATATTATCTTATTTTTGAAATGGGGTATATAAATTTACATCAAAACCATAGTGATGAAATATAGAAATTATATTTAATTTCTCAAATAAACTTATGATCACTTATCACTGAATGGATGAAGATGAACTCTCTAGGATAATTTATTAAATTATATATGCCTTAACTCCAAATGCGTTGATAATTTATCTCATTTTCAGGAATAAGTGTGTCAATTATTAGTTAATGGATGATTTTTCTAGACTTACATAAGTTAATAAAACTAAAATGCCATTATAAATAACATCTGGAGTTATTTATACCTTGAGTACAAACATAACTATTTTTTTTGAGTGTAGTAATTAAAATGGGAATGATGTAATTTATTTATTATGGGAGAATGTAGCACCAAAAGATTTTACTATATTTTTCTCTTTATATCATAATTCGTTAAATAGAATGTTTCCCATGTAATAAAAAAATGATAATTTAAGACATAATTATTAAATATTAATGTTATAATATATCTATGAAAATAGTGGGCATAAAAGGATGTAACCATATTTGGACATCTATAATGAAAATAAATGGAATCTCGTTGTTGATGTCTCCTTTTGAAGATTATTTGTGAGAGAAATTAAAAAAAGTTTTTTCATTAGGTTTTTCCATAGAACAGTACCAAATTAATCTCAAACAAGTATTGTGTTAATGAAGTATTATTCGAGAGGAGTCCAGTCTTGTGGAAATTTCAATGAGGTCAATGCTCGTAGAATCACCACTTGCAATCGCCAAATACATCATACATTATACTAAAATTTTACATGAAGATATTAATGTGATATGTAACTATAAATTAAGATAATATAAACATGTAATTATTAATTTAATAATTCATTTATCAAATTTCTATTATACATTTTTTATTTTAACTCTTATAGAGAAGGAATCTTTTTCTAATGCATTGACAAAGTTAACAAGATCATTTTGTTCATAATAATGGATTTTATTATTAGATTTTATTTTTGGTGATTAATTTAAATAAAATAAATATATTAAATATATTGTTTATATGAATAATATAAAACAGATCAAATTATAAATTTATGGGAACTATTAATAAGAACTATAAAAAATTTTAAAAAAGTATTTTGTTCGATGTATACAGTTGTCATTATATTTAATTTTAAAAAATTAACTTCACTTTTTTTTATAATTTTTTTTCATTGTATTAATTATCAATATTTTTATAAAATAATTGATTTTTGGTGAATAGTGAATAAGTAAACAAAATTCTTATACTGTCAGTTTTATGATATTATCATAATACCTTAACAAATTAAAACTTTTTAAAATCTTTTTCTCTATAAATATATATTTTTAAAAAGAAAAACATAGCATTTAAAAATACTATATGGAATTTATAAGACCTATCGTTAATTTATTTAGAAACATTTGTAATATTTTATTCTAAATAATCTTTTTATAAACTTTTATTAAAAATTAGCTTTCATGACTTTTGTAAAACAAAGTCTAAAAAAATGTATTTCATATTTTATATAAAAAACATCGAATTATTTATCATTCCCAATTTCATTTTTGGAATAAAATTATGATGATTATGAATAATTTTAATGACCACGGTAGTAATGAAAGGGTTATTTTTAAATAGTTCTTTTTTTAATGGTGTATATATTTTATATAATAAATTAAATTGATAAAATTAATATAATTATGTTGATATTATATTTAAACATGTATGAATATATTTTATCAATCATTTAATTAGTAATTTTTATATATAATATTTTTAACAAATAATTGTTACAGCCTCGTTTTTCTATAGACATTGTTTTTCTATATATTGTCTGTCTTAATTCAAATGTTAATTTTATCATATTTAGAAATAGAATTGAATTAAATAAAGGGAAAAAATTGGTTCTGATCACCCAAATTTATAAATTTTTCTTATCTAATTTTTTTAATAAAAAATTAATTAATTAGATAAAAGCAAGTTTCCAAAGTGATAATCTAAATAATAATGTACAAAAAATTTAATGGTAAAAGTATCAATTCATGTATAAAATGTGTCAAAAAATTCATGGTTTTGGATTTATTGACCCAAAACCCTCTCCAGTAAATTAGGTATCTATCTTTCAGACCTCAACCATTTAATAGGGTTGTGGCATCATTTATATGTAATGGATATTTACAAAAATTCATTTTTTCTAACCTTATAGAAGAGGACCACTCCCACCACATTTATCCACCCATTACAAAGAATTATCTATTAATATAATCTTATATAGTCTATCCTAAAACCTACCTCCATTTAAATGATAAATTTCTCTTACCAAAATATAAATCTAGGTATCCGTAAAGTGTTACCCAAGGGATAACATCCCAAGGGAGAGGTAATACACTGAACCAAAATCTCTTAGTTTATTTATAAATTTACCCTCTAAAACCTTTTTCAATCCATGAAATTATGAAAAGTAATTTTTTTTTAATTTAATGATACTTTATTATACTAATAGATTAATAATTTTTTACCTCCCGTAAAAACTCTTCAAAAAAAGAAGTCATCACCTTTTGTTTTTTTAGACTAGCTCTATTCTGAAGGATGGGTTAAATTTTTCATAAACTCATGGGACAGATAGTAACAATATTATTTAATAATGAAAATAATATTATCATTATTAATATATAATATAAACAGAAAATTATTTTAGCCTTATGAATAGTTTATATTCTTTAAAAAATGAAATCATAGTACATGTTTGGGTATATTACCTCCTACATGGAATTACACATTTTATTATCCTTCATCACCGAACATGGATGAATTTAAAATATTTTTTTATTGTATAAAAATTTTCTCTTGGAAAATATTAATATTATATAAATATAAAATTGTACATTATATAAGTGATATTAAGAGTAAATATTCATCGAAATATTAACTTCCTTAAATGAACATGTCAAGGAAGTTTCTAAATTTGAGTCCATTTTGGAGAATTGTTTAGAACTATAAAAATTATTTGATAATGTAAAAATAAAATATATAAAATTATAAAATTATAGAAATTATGAATCTATTTTCAACACATTTGTACATGGTCAATATATTGAAGTAGTTTCATAGAAATTGACCAAACTGCCTCAAGTAACTATAATAAGCTAATATTATTGAATAAATGGGTAAATATGATGATAAATAGAACACATAAATGAAATATAGTTGAACAAAATTCCTACTAATATTTTTAATAAATTTAATTTCATTATCTAGGATGTTAGTCACACATCGAGAATGAATTATGACCTTAGGTAATAGGGTTTTTATCTTAATTTGTTTCATTGAGATACGATTCATGTTCACCATTTGTTCTTTTTTTGGGTATAAATTTGTAATTTAAATTTTTTAATATATTTTATTAAATTAAATGAATTCAAAAATCCATATCATATATTATATTTCATGTATTTTAAAATTCAAATATAATGACATTGTGAGGGTTTTTGAAAACACAAACAAATTTTCTTTTAGTTATAATGATTCAAAATGAGCATATTAATTCTATTATTGATTTCATCCACCCTGATACTTTAAATGAAACATGCTATTTAACTCTTGAAGAAAAAATATTTTGATTAAATTATTTCAACATTGTTAATATCTTTCCAATAAAACTTATAAAATTTTTGTGAATAATTCCCATTCTCTTAAATGATGATTTTTCTTCGATGTCTATATATTCATTTCTCTCCACTTTTTTCCATTATATTTCAATAAATAAATATTTTCATTCTAATTATACCATCATATTTCTGATATCTACATCCCTAAATAATTTTTATTATCCTTTTTTAATATGTTCTATTTCAATAAATGTGTTTTGAAACATAAAAAATAGATCTTGGGAACCACCCTCATTACATTTGGGATACACGTTCTCGTTATATTATCCCTTTTCCACTATATTCATGTAAATTATTTCATCTTAATCATGAATATATGATACATAAATAAATACTATATTTACATTATCTTTATTCATTGAGATAATACATGTTTTAAATTCTCTTCGCGAAGTTCTCTTATAATTAAACTAGATTTAATGGGACTTCAAAAATTATTATTTCAAGACTGGTTCAACATCCTTGAAATGTTTTAAACCATAAATATATTTTGGAAAACCTAATTATTTTATTTAAATGACATATGGATAAATTATAATATAAACAAAAATAATTATCTCTTTCCAATTTTAATGAATACTTTACTCATTTTATAATGAATCACCTATGTTTTTTTTTCTTATTCTATAGATATTTCTCCTGAATTTCTATATATTGGATCTCAATGTTAAATAATTATGTTCCATTTATGAATATCATAGTCTAAAATAATTTAGTTCATTATTCTATTTATAATTATTATGATTTTTCCTCATGTTATTAATTGAAACAATATTATGAAACCCACTTCTTTCTCATGTGTTTTATCATTCTTTTGATTTATGTATGGTTACATGTCCTCATAAAACAGATATATGTGTGTACATGTAATTTATGTAAAGGTTGATTCATAATAGATCTAAAATACATTGGGTAATGTTTTATTTTCTTGAGATTTTATGTATGGTGTATGGGAAGTCAGCCTAAGAACACTATATTATATTACCTTAGAACTGAGAATTTACTCTTGTGCATGTTTGGTTAGAATAATCATACAATGTTATGTTGTCATATTGGCGATCCTTGACTTATGTTTATGATGTTATTATTTATGTTGTTTCCATTGATATATTATTCTATAATATTATGATTTCATTTCCATGTTCCATTTTTACAGTCTCAGAATCATTCTCTGTATGATATAAATGTATGCCTCTTATCTTAGATATGTTTTCTCACGAGAATGATTTACATTAATTACTCCCTAAGTGAGTGTTTAAGTTAACCCCTTTTCTCATGTCTCCAATATCAATGTTGTGAAGATGAGTATAACTTATGATAAGTCTATAATGAGTATAGTTTGGCTTAGTTATGGAGAAATGTTCGTATGTATTTTAAGATAAAATTATTTGGTTGCTAGTCCTCTAATAAACAAAACATTCAGTTCTCGGTATTATGGTATAATTTTATAATATAGAAATTTTAAATTAGGAAATTATTTAAAATAAATATATTCATAATTTGGGTTTCTATACTCATCATCTCACATAATTCATTTATTTATATCAACTTACCACCCAGAAAGAATGACATGTTATACATGAAGACATGATGCCATACCGTTTATTGAATAGGATAAACCCACCCACTAACACTACTTTGATAAGGTTTTCTTATAAGGGTATCATGAAAAAGGATGAATTGGATATAATAAATGGGTTCCACTTTTCTTAATATATTTATTGATTTGAAAAAACCAAACCTATTTCCCATGGAAGAAAAATAAAATATATGGTTACATATTTTATTAGGAGAAAAAATTAAAACACCACTCTAAGAATCCCAATATTCTCAAAATCCTAAAAATATAATTCCTCTAGATTATTTTATATACCATTTAAATATCAAAAATTATAATTTTATTGTAGTTGATAAACTTCTCATCTAGATTTTCCACAATCTCTTATAATATAATGATAGATATTTTAATATTTTTTCATCTAATGAAATAATTTTGTTCCACCAAGTTTATATTGAGAATTATGCTATAAATAAACTAATTTAATATTTTATCTATAATTTTTTAAAATATATTACATATATCGATCAAGAAAAATATTTAAAAATAAGTTAAATTTCGTACATTAGAAATTTGGACTAGGGATGTCCCACAACCCCCCCCCCCATGACATAATTTTCCCCTAAAGATGTCCTAGATATTTGACACAACATTTACTTGACCGGATACTATGCATAAACATAAAAATACCATAGAATCCATCTGGGCCTTAGGATATTTTTAAATTCATACTCTTGATAGACATTGATATCTATTCATTCCCTAGAATTATTTATTTTAAATAATTTATCTAGACATTAATATCATTGGGTAAATATTTAAGGAATTAATATTCATTTCATTTTATAGGATAATCCTCATCATGAATAATTTTTATATTATGATGAGTTTTATGAAATTATCCAAATCACATGTTCCTATAAAATTATTATCACTAAAAATAGATTCCTCTTCAAAATATAGGATAAATTTATCCATATAATTTCATTATTTCATGATAACATGGAACTATATAGTATTAATGTCACCCTATTGGATACATCAAACACTTTCTCGATTATAAGACACCATCTCTTCTTGATGGATAAAGTTATACATGGTATTATATTTATTATAAAGAACTATGAAGTCATTCCCCTCCTATTTCTCTTATATAGTAATCTAAAATTGTTAATTTTCCAATTAAGGATATCCCTGTATATAAAATTCTTCTCTTTACCTTTGGCCCATTCATTAAAAAACGCATTAAGGAATAATGGATTCTTTTAATTAATATTCCATGGATGACCTTGAATATGGCCAGCCACTGAATTTTGAGTCACCAATAAGAATTAATCTTTTTCAATCCGTCCTTTAGAGAAATATAATGATGATTTGATCATTAAAGATCATTATATATTAATTAGTAAAGTATAATGGTTTGATAATATATGGTATACATGGGAAATAAGAAATACTGTTGTGTTTCTTGATGAATTGTTTTACTAAATTTTGGATCTCCTTACACCATTCATATTTTTTCACCACATGTACCAGTGACTAATGAAACTGATGTATGTTAATAGGCTACTACTTATAAAACCATTAAATACTTATATTTTATTCCTTGAGTAGTCCAAACATATATTCTTATTTTTTAAATCTAGACAATGTTCAAATATCCACCTCTAATTAATTGGAAGGAACTTGAGTATAATTCATTCATTTCCATTCATAATTTCCTTCATTTAAGCATGTCACATTTCATGTTAAAAAATCACATGTGTTATCTAATCATACTTTGACACCATGACCATAAAATGTCACACCAAATAATTAATTATCTTGACATTTAATATATATTTATTGAAAATATAAATATGATTATTATAAGGGATATCGTGTAAATATTATTTCATTTTCATACTGAATGAAAATAATTTCTTCTTCTCCTACTTATGCATAAGTTTAAGTATTGTAATATGATATTCATTGTCATATTTGTTAGAAAAGATGAGAAGCTGAAATTATTAGGGATCTATATTCACTTTAATTACATTTAATAATGAAAAATATTTATAAATAGATGAAGATCCTTTTCCCCTTAAGATCTTGAGTTATGGGAAAATATTGAGTTGTTTTGAATTGCACAAGAACCTATATCCAGTGATATTTCCATCTATTCGGTAGGAAGGGATCAAATATTTCATCCTATCTCAATACATCAAATAAATAGATTTCAGTTATTTTTTAAAAAATTATATATTTTTTGGAAATTATTTACGTGAGGAGGAATAATCTGGGATATTCAATAATGCATTTCTCCCGAGGAGGATATTAAATGAGGTAAAGGGTCACCTAACTTCTCTATAGGGTAAACAAGATCGTCTAAAGATTATAAGTGTTTGGACAATTGTATAAAGTCAGATCATTACCATTTGGAGCATATGGACGAGACAAAACCACACCTAACTAGAATAAAATCTATTAATATACTATAAGGATCCACTCCTAAACAAATCATTATAATACCGCCTAATTATCCCTATATTTTATTATAGGAAGAATATTATCATTACTAGAAACCAATTCATCTATAATTGGGGGGGGGGGCTAGTTTTCATCAAAAAACTATATCCTCTATTTGCATCTCAGACTATAAGTCCCAATTAGGACAACCACTAGATAGTGATGGAATAGACTATACATTCTCAAACACAATAAACTATATCCCCTTACCTCAGGATATAAATTTCAAGTTTCAGATAACTTGATCATTTCCTAGATTGAATCCATCAACAAGACCTGCATTTAGGATCCTAAAGAAAGAATGAGGCCCCTAAAATATTTTCACTAAATATGAATTAATTGGGAAACTTAAAACTTCCATAGGTTTAAGACGTGAGGATGCAAGAATATGTCACCAATTTCCACACACCACTGAAGAATATATTTTCATATGACATTTAGATCAAAACCTACCCTGTTTATGAAAGTAAATGTTTTCCAAAAAGAAATATAGCATCTCACCCATACCTGTATTCCTTGAGGGAGGGTACATGATAAGTCCACATATACATAGGTCCTCACCACCATCAGGTTCTTCATTATTATATTTTGTTCATAGTCATTAATAAATTGTCTAATAAAGTAATAAATTTATTCCAATATCGAGGGATTGTAAAAAGGTAATGATTATCCCAACAAGAAAAGAATAATAACTGATGAACTATGTTCTATATCATCATGAACCACTACAGACCATTGATATATAAGGTATTATATCTTTTCACCCAATCCTTATCTCTATGACTAGGCTTTAACAAACTCCACCTCCAAGAACATTTGAATGTGAAATTTTATTTTATTTAAATTAGAGATCACCACCATACCATCAAGGCCCCAATACTTGAAAAAGCTATAAGAGAACAATAATCCAAGAAAATTTACATCAATATTTCAATAAATATTCATTTAAGGAAATAATATACCAAATCAAAATCAATTTACATTAATGAGATGGTCAATTTCCACTCCACTCATTCTGGGTCCCTAGATGCCATTTCTATCTCCATAATCAAAGGAAACCCTACCACATGCACCAAAATATTTTATAATTAATTACTCATTTAATTAGAGAGGTGAAGAGTCATATTTTACTATATATAAGTTCAGTTCAACCCTTCTATTTTTCCTTACTATTGTTTCCACTATCACTACATATATTTGGTATATAACTAAAGAGTTTGAGTGCATGTTTATCTATCACTATAAGTCTCAAAATCATGAATTTTTATAGATCATTACATTGAGTATATAAAATAAATTACTATTAAACCAGGTATAATTGTATTACTATAGGATACTAATATATTCCCCCATTCTGTTACCAAGCCCCAGCCAACCCCTGCGATGGATTTATTATCTAATGGTATTTTAGGGTGTAAAATTTTGTTGATGGATTTTTTTTATGTTGTAAGAGGATATCGATGATACATATATGTAAAAACACTTTACAATGACTATAGAATGTTATACTCAAGTCTATAATCTCAGAATCATGGGCTACTCAATTATCCTTCCCTCCTTAAAAATTAATAGACCCAATGGGTGGATTTGGGATTTTAGTTCTAAACATAGATGTAATTTTATGGATGAGTTGGAATAGGTGTATTTAGTATACCAAATACATACTGATTTAGAGTTTTATATAGTGGTGTTAGGGTTGTATGAATTAGTTTTTACCATGAAATTATTAGTCTATAATCATATTAATCTCCCCTTTCTGTTAATCATGTACTTATGATAGAATATAAACTCATTTCATTTACTTTATGGAGTGGTCAAGATTAATCTCTGGGATATGTATAATAGAGTGGATTCAATGATATGTATAAATATTCCCTCTCTCAATTTGATCATTTGGATGATGATGTATAGACCCCGCATCTAGAAAGATGATTGACATTAGAAGCTTATGTAAACTAGATGAAATATGTATAACACATTTTGTACCTTCTCTTTGATAAATAGATTGAAATGTTACTGAATTCCAATGGATAAAAGTTAATGGTAATAAATTAAATGGTTTATTACTATATTTAGTTGAGAAGCTTAGGGAACATAATTGTTGACATAAGAGAAATTCCATTACCAAGAATGGGGGTACTATACCATAAATAAAGTAACACCATATATTATAGTTACAAGGCTCATACTGATGATTCTTTTTTAATGGTTGTTAATGGTATAGGACCCAAACAGTGTCTCTGAATAAGAAAATTTTTAATTGTTTCATAATTAGTGTAAATAAATCAGATAAAAATCAAATATTTTGTTTTTTAAAAATTTACCCGATTCTTTCTCATATCTACCAAGGGTTGTCTTCATACTAGATCATCAATATATTTTAATTATTTTATGGTTAGATAGTAAAGAACCTAAAGGAATAAAAATTCTATAATAATATCTCAGTCCTTCATTCTAATATCTATCCAATATTACATGACATGGATATCATGTCAATGATGTCTATAGATTAAAGTGGTAAATTTAGTAGAGTAGGGATCCCATATAAATCTATATCCATCACATAATAAATATTTATTGGTAAAAGTTCATACAATACCAAGAATTCCCATGCGGAATTTATCTACATGAAGAGAGGGTTCTCTCGACATGAATAAATGTAAACATGATTAATAATCCACATCCATTTTAATAGTTTACATGGATATATATTTCCTATAAGTGTTAAATTCATAACCATATCATGTTTTATGGATATATTGTCTTTCAATGTCCTTGTAATATATTTGTTAAATATTGAAACAAATTGAAACCCATAAAAAATTAATTTTCCACCCATTAATTCTTCAATTGGATCTCTCCCTATGTATTTCATTTCCTAGATCATATCTTATTTAGAAGTTTTTTTATAGATAATAGTCATCTAGATGGGGAGAACACCTATTTTAGAAATTATATGAGAAGTATACTTATTTATGGAATGGTTAGTACTATTGTACATTGTAAATTTACTATAATTTCTTACATTAGAACTTTAGAATTTGTCCTAGCTAATAGGATCAAGTAACAATGTAGGTTTTCGATGAGGTCACGGAATTTTTCAATATTACTTCATTTTATAAACATCATATTGATTAACAAAAAAATCTAATATCTTTTTTATTGTGATAAATCTTGTTGTTACTCCAAATAAAAATCTTCTTACAATTAATGGGTTATCCACTATAATTAAATAGCTAACCATTATCTATGATTTATCTCCATTAACATCAATGATTGTGAGGACATCTATACATAGGGTTGTTTTCCATAAATATATTCTATATTTAGTGTATGAAGTAGGATATAGACTTAAATATTCTATATAAAACCAATTCATAAGTAAAATATAATGGTGAGACATTTATACATTGATCACTTAGACAACATTGAGTAGTATGGTAAAAATGATTCACATTTTCCAAATATTTACAATCATGGGTGTTGTATAGTTAAATTATTGAGTATATAATTATACTTATTAAAACATACTAATAATTAATGAGTAATTGTAATTTTTTTTGTAGATCACTTTAATGAATAAGCAAATAGAAAATAATCAAAATCATTAAAAAAGGGTAATAATAGAGATAGTTTCAAAAGAGTTGGATGAAAATAAAATAAATTTTCTGATGGATAATAAGATAAAAAAATAAAATATATTTGATGAATTGAGTAGGAGGTTTTTTAGGTATCAAACAGACTTGAGGATTTATAGAAATGAATGTGAGTTGTTTATGAAATGACTTGGCAACTATAGATTAAGGTAGACATGAAAAATGTATGGTTAGAACAACTATAACAATGGGGTTAATGACTCAATATAGTTATTGAATGATCTAGAGAACTCCTAAAACTAATTTATTTTATATTGACATCAAATGTTTTTATATTTTTTCATGTATACTCTTTAAAAAGATACTATAATTTATATATGTCAATTTATTTTTATTTTTATCAATGAAAAAAATCATTTACATTATATTTTTACCCATTTTTATAAATTTGTACAGTCATATGTATTTTTAGTGTGAAGGAGAGTGAGGTAAAATGAGTTTTCTTGATTATAGAAGAGATTTAAAAGTTATAACATTAATTTAATTTATTTCCATCAGAACATGGGGGATATAAAAATAGGTAGGTCAAAACCTAAAATGCATGAATCCAATTTTAGGTTTATGGTAAATTTTCTATAGAGGCATATTCTATGAATGGTTATTAGCACATTATGCACACTTACACCTTCATCAAATATATGGGTGGTATGTTTTGAATTTGATGAATATTATTCCATGGTGTATATCATGAATGAGTATTGGCAGAACATGTGTGTTTACACCTTCATTATACCAAGGAGTATACCATTTGAAAACGAAATAAGGGGTTTTTCCAATTAGTATGTTTGATCTAGATGGATATTGGTTTTTTATATGTTATTATTCCGTTATAATACCATTTAACCCAGGAGGTTATGTAATGGATTTGTAGAAAATTTCTAATTATCATGCTAAAATTATTATGATGATGTTTTCTAGTCAATTATGAGATATATTTGATGACCTTATGTTAATTAACAGGAAAGAACTTCTGGATTCATTAATAGATGCGCCTTCATGGATCTATATATCAAGATATTTATGTGTGGTTTAAGTAAGTGATTAAATATTTAGAATTTTTGTAATGATTAAGGGGGAATCAACACTGAAATGTTTTTAGGGATAAATTCATTGATGTCATGCTTTATATGGCAGTTACATTTCGGATGGCTGAAATATTTTTTTCTAATGAGTTTATGAAGGAATATGTTTCCTATGTTGGTTAATTTATTTTTTTATGAAAAATTGGGATTTTTAGTGATGTTTCATAATGGATTTGCGGTATAGGAATATGATTTAGATAGTGACTATGTGAACCACATAACACCTATGAAACATGAATATGATGTTTGTGAAACCATATAGTGATATCATCGAAAGAATTTTAGTAAAGTCATTCTACCCTTTCATATGTTGTGCGGTTGGAATATTTTTATGGAAAAGATATAATAACTATCTGTAAACCCCAAAGGAGGTGAACAATGTGAACCACATAATAACTTTATTAATTTTTAATAGTTTTAATGGCTCGAGTTCTACATAGAGAGTATATGAAGACATGTGAGATCTTGATGAGTAAATTTGGATTATGAATAAGTAATTCCTTGGGAACCACATATTATTAATTTCATTTTTTGATGTAGGTTGTGTTTTTTTGGGATGACTTTGTAGGATCGCTCACATAGCATTTACAGTGGTTTTTGAATGTAATTAAATAGATTTTTTTGATCAATGAGTTTCATTGATTCTTTTTCTATAAATACCCCCACTGGTACCATAGTTTCTAATCTATCAAAAGTTATAAGGAATATGTGGATATTGATAAAAAATCAGAGTAGTGTGGGATTTATTATAGTAAGGTTAAACTGTGTATAGTGTTTAGTTCGTGAATCATAGATGTTCCTGAATAAGAGACCATTCAAGGAGGATAATATTATCATGGAAATTAATAAATGAGAATATTTTCACCTAAGATTAAATAACATATATAACAAATAAGTTCTCATAGCACATAAGACAGTCCATGAAGCACAATTCAAAATAGGGTATTACCACAATGCGTAGTTCCTGAAAGATTATTACCACAAAGCATAGTCCATAAAGGAATATTAGATGAAATAACATTTCTTGAATTCATATTACCATGAAGTACAGTGTATGATGGATTATTAACATGAATAAATGTTCATGAAGGGAAATTATGGAAGGTAGTATGTAAAGGATAATACCACAAAAGATGATGTTTCATCGAGATATAAGGATAGAGGAGACAAGAGTGAAATATGATATTTTCATTGTGGAATTATTCTCATTTAGGGAAGAAGTGCTACTATAGTATCATTTTGGAATATAAAAACTAAACTCTCAAATTTAATAGTTGATCTTATAGTGATAGAGAAGAACATCCCAAAAAATCAAGGATCAAAATAGCATCAATTCATGAGCTATGATGCAACATAAGTCTCATACTGCACAGAGACGTACCATCACATCCATCATCTATTGAGGTGACCCACATAGTCTATAAAATTTTTAAGAACCTTCTCTAAATTAGTCTATAGAAGTGAAGAAGAGGTATTCTTCCATGGGTAAAATACGGAAAACCTAAACATTTATTGAGCCTAGTATAGAGTCATCATGGATAAAACATTTTATCCATCAAAATAGTGAATTACAATGGATTATTGTAAGCAAAAAACATCATCGATGTATTCTCTATATACTACACCCTATTGGTGAACGACATATAATCATTCTGTTATGTTTAATTTTTTACATTTCCCTTATTTCTCGTAATTTTTTAGTGATATTGTGAGACATATAGTTGAATAAAATGGTTAAAAATTAATCGTATCCATGTTGGAACAAGATCTTAAAAAAATTTAAAAAGATTAAAAAAATTAAACATTCCCAATAATCTAATTCAACTGCCCTTAATGGGGTCTATAGTAGTAATAATTTATATCTCACCAGAAATTTTGTATCCCACTGTTAAACCATATAATAATTTTTTTTGATTTTATAACATTTATTATATGATGAATTATCTATTTTTAATGTAAATAAATTTTATGGTTAGTAGAATGAAATTATTAAGTTCCTATAATAATTCATAAAGGTTGTTATGGAGTAAATACTTAGGGATACTAATTTGAACATACATAGTTAGATAATGGGTAATTATAAAACAAATAATATCCTAAATAGATATTTGTATGATAAGGGTACTAGAAAACCACTCATTGCGATATTTCCTTTAAAATGTTGAAAATATTGGAATACATTTATGGATAATTGAGAAGGTTAAGGAGGAGATAATTTCTACATTAATATATGGTTTCAAACACTCACAAGATGAGAAACCAATCAATAGTACTAGTTAATAATGACTTATAAAAAAGAATATAATTATACGAATAATAAGAAAAAATATAATATAATGATAGACTCTAAAAGTTAAGATAAAAATTATAATTCTACTACAAATATGAACTATAAAATGTTTTGAAATATTATTGAATATTTGAAAACAAATTTTTACCCCCATAGATCGAAGAAGCACATGATTTTATCGTTTATATGATAACACTATTTGGTTTTCATTATGTAAATTTTTTTACAGTAATAAAGGATAGATATGATCCATATATTAAATGTTGGGGGAATGGGATATCATTCATGAATCATCCTATGTAATCATGGAATATATATCTATATAAAATAAAAGGTCAAGCATAGTGAAAGTGGCCTATGACTTTGATATAAAGAATATGGGTAAAAAAATTGAATAATATAGTGATATTATTAAAAAAATCAAAATTAGTTGTAGGGTAGATGTTCCTTGACAATGAAATAATATATATAATCATCATTCTATAGTTATAAATTAAAAAATGTAGATTATGAAAAAATTAATTAGGTATAACGAAGAAAGACAGGACTACCTAGTTTAAAAATAATGATTACCAGGTCAAGTGTGTGAAATCAAAGAACAAATTTATATGGTAATGGAGAACCTATAAATTACTTTTAAGTTAGATACAATAATATCTGTTTGAAATATTCCAAATCCTGAGTTTTTGAATAAAAAATGTTCCTGAAATATTTGAATGGTAAAACTCTTAAACGAGGGTAGCTGCAAACAAATTCCAAGACCTTCCAATCTGATAGAATATCTATTTAATTCATATCTCATCTAAATAATGGTTATACAAAGTATATTTTTAGCTGTAGATGTTTTATTTTTACAAACATGTAATGTAAATACAATAGGAAGAAATAAATGGTTTTCATGAGGAGGACCTCCACTCCTTATAATTTATGAGAAAAGATTCTATAATCGAAGAAAGCACATTAAATGAAAAAAATTTCACATTATTGGGGAAAAATATGGATCTCATTGAAAGGTTTACAAATAACTTATTTTTTTATTCTAAAAAAAATCCATCTTGGAAAAAAAGAAAGAAATTATTGAGAAGGAAAATATAAACTACTATAATTTCTTTTAAGAAGCATTTTCACCCAAAGAAGGATACTTCATAGGTGAAAATTTATGAGGTGTATCACAAGAATGTTTATAAGAAACAATATGAATAATTACTTATTGGATTTAAAATTAATTCCATGAGGTGAGAAATGGAGGAAATATAATGGGTCCTCAGTGGGAAAATGAAGCTTGAGTAGAAGATTGGTGGTTCATCGATAAAGAAAAACTATAAGTGTGGGGTTAAAACTACAACTATTAAGAGGAAAATCCTATGTAACATATATATAAAAACTATATTTTATATGTACAGGAATAAATATTATTAATTAGGAAATATCATTTGGACTTAGATTCGAATATGGAACAAGAATGAAAATATAAAAATCTCTATCATGGAATTAAGAAGAGTTATAATCCAAAAATAAAATGTTTCAAAGAATACGTCCAGAGAGGAATATTTATAATCTGCACCACAGTGAGGGATTGGAGAAATTTTGGGTGAAAACTATTAGTCCATCATAACCAACCTCAATAATTTACATACGGATTTTGGATGTACCTGTCTTCCCATGTATTTGAATGTTTACAATTATTAATGAATGTGTTGATGATTTAATGTATTTAAGTAATCTATAGGGTAAATTTGACGAAATAGTTAATGTGATATAAAAATTAAAAATTATTTAAATTAGCAATTGGAATCATGACATACAAGTGTTTTTCATGAAACCACTGTGATTCTCAATGATAGATCTAAAAATCATATTTTATGAAAAATTGGAAGAAATTATGAAGAGATTGATTTGATTTTAGTAGTCTTCTGTAGCTATAATTAAAAGATCCAATGGTTTCAATACATAATGTGCAAACAATAATATATATTAAGACATATTCCATGTGTTATCTATCTACTTGTGATAGAAAAACACAAACAAATGTGGAGAAAAAGAAACTCTCATAATTATTATACTTATTTGTTTTGTTCTAACAATATGGTATTATATAACAATATTTATAATACCAATATGCTATTAGAAAAACAAATTCATAATAAATTAGTAATTTAAAATTTTTTAATAATAGATAAATATTTTTTTCAAGAAAAAATGAATCTTGTAGTAGTTATTGATGAGAATTCAAGTTTGTTGAGCATCATCTGTGAATGGATATTCTCTACAAAAAAATGATGAATAAACTTACCAAGATTTTAAAATTATTTTATCATTACTAAGTGTTTTTTTGGTTTACTTTTATTATTCCTCACACAATTTTAATTTGTTTTTTATTTAATTATGGTGTGAATTTAATGGGATTAGGACCAAAAGATGTTTTGGAGTTTTGGTAATATCTAGATGATATGATTTTTTGAATGTTAGTATGTGACATGCATAAATAAGGTGTTATTAACATAAACTCTTTTTTCCTACAATATGTTTTGAATTACTGATCTTAGAAGATTATTTATGACCCAAATTCTAGGTGGTAACATTAGTTGATAAAATATATGAGTAATGTGAACTTGTGTTTGAAAGAATAGGGGATCAGAGATCGGATGGAAATATATATTGATATTATCTAACAGTTTATAATTTCCTAATATATTAATAGAGGTGAAAATAATGGGAAATTTTTCTTGATAATATATTGTGAAGAAATTCTTGATAAAGGGAGGAGTAATGGCTGCAGAATGTTCCCCTATAGGGCTTAATGAAATTTGTGGGGAGATTATGATGGCATATTTGGTCAAAATATAATGGGAGAGAATTCAAATCTATATCTGGAGGCAATGTGGTCCTTTTTATATTATCAACAATGTGAAGATAGTTTAATGAATCATATTTCCTTCCATTGTCTTTGAAAATTTGGCACATTACGGCGAAGAATGATTTATGGTAGTATTGTCAACAAAAACTAAATAGGTGGAATGATGCACTAAAGAGGTTGTGTGTTGGATTTTTTTAAAATAGTTATTAGTCATTCTAACATTGTGCTAAGTAGGATATATTATAAATTATGATATATTGTTACATACATGGCGATGATACACTTAGAAGAACTTATGGATTAATTATCAGAGACATCTCGATATCTCTATATATCAAGAACATGGTTTGTTGCTTAAGGAGATGGTAACATGTTTGGAAGTTTTATAAAGAGTAAAGAGGGATCCAGTCTATAATATTTTATTATGGATGAGTATCAATAAGTAATATGGTGTAGGATACAAGATATATGTAAGGTCAAAATATTTATATCAGAAGTGTACATCATTGTGTTAGTTTCTAGTGTTTGCTAATTTTTTGTGAATAGGTTTTTTTGGAATATTATACAACAGATTTTATGAAAAGGAACTAGAAATCCATAGTACCTATTTAAAAAACACAATTTCTATGAAAAATCTATAGAGATCATGAGAATATTTGTATTTATATAATAAAATGAATTTTCGAAAAGGGATTCAATTCATGTAGTGATTATTTATGTTGAAAATCATTTTATATAGAAGAGGTGGTAATAGTTTTTGAACCACAAAGGATGTGTGCTATGAAAACCCCATTGTGATAATATAATTTACAATATAAAGGTAAAATTTCATGACAAAATAGAGATAGTATTTGGTGATGTTTGATATTTCAAAAAAGTAATTTAGACTGTGAATGAGGAATTTCATGAAAATCATATAATAATAGTATCATATGTGGTTAGAGGTAGTGTTTTTTGGAGGGCTATGTAAGATCACTTGTATAGAATCAAAACTTGTTCAAAAAGGGAATTATATAGAATTTTAGTTACTAATGAGTTTTTTTTTCTATAAATTCCTTGGTAGTCACTTCTTTAGGTATCAATCAGAAGTTAACAATAAGATCTGGAGATTTTTCACAAAATCTGAGAATACTAGGATTTTATATAGAATATTTAACTATGAAGTATGTTTATTTAATGAATCATAAAATATATTAAATTAGATATATCCCACAGAGGATAATATTCACGTAGTAGCTCTTGAACAAAGAGATATGTTCATGTAGCATCATATCGTTGTGTGAAAAGCAGTTAGCATGGAACATAGGGAAGTCCATAAAATATAGTCCATGAAAAAGTATTATTGTGATGAGAAATTCATGAAAGAGTATTAACATTTAGAATAGTTTATGAAAGATTATTCACATGAATCATAGTTTAGGAAGGAGTATTACCACAAAGCATAGATTATAAAGGGATGTTATGAAAGTTGGTACTAAAAGGATAGTACCATAGAAGACAGAGTCTCATCAAGATATAAGTACAAAGCAGATAAGAGTGAAATAAGATATATTCAATGTGTAATTATCATAAAATATTAAAGAATGGTTATTTTATTAAATTTTTGGAATAAAAATAATGGACACTCACATTTCAGAATTGATCTTGTTATACAGTAATTATTAATATCATATAATAGTTTTGTGAAATAGGAATCAAATCAAGAGTTATGATGCAAGAAAAGTCACATGATGAATAGAGACATACCACCACATCAATCATCAATTGAAGATACTTACATGTATATAACCTGTAGAAGATACATCATCGAAGTGGAACATAGAATTGAATAAGGGGATGTGTTCCTTAGCTAACAAGTAACCAAACCCAAATTCTTATGTATGTAGTAATCCTAGAATTGGGTGAACATGGACAAAACATTTTATCCACCACACTAGTGAATCATATTATATTTTTTCACAAATCATAATTCATTGTGGTATCATATTTCGACTATCCCTTTCTGGTAAACCAAGTAAAATCAATTTTTTGGTGTATGCTTGACATTCAAGCCTATCTAGTAATTTTTCGGTATGTTTTTGAGAAAACATATTCATTTAACAAGTTGAACATAGTTTCTCACAATGTTAGAAGATCCAAAATAATGTTAAATTGATTTAATGGAAGGGTTTAATTTTCCTAATACCCAAATCCACCCCCCATAAGGTTTATTTACTTTCAAAACATACCAAGGAATGTCTATTTGGATTTAAAATAATTTTCTATGAGGGGAGTTCCCTAGATAGGTATTGGATAAAAATGTGCACATACACTTTCATTGTGTCAATGGGTGTTTTTTTTGGAACTAGGTGTTGATGGTTTCTATAAATCAAGTATTTAAGTAATGAAGTATATATTTTGAAACAATAACTATTTAAAAATTGCTTTAAAACCTTTTGTTTTACACAAAAGTGAACTAGGAACATTGTTTTAGATAACAAACATGATGTGAAGTAATTAGGGTGGTTAAACACATAATGTGGGTAGATACAACATGAGACATTAATCATAGGAGTTCAAAGTACATGTAATGATGGGGTGGAATCAAGAGTGAATTGAAAAATGAAACCAAATGTTGGTTTGATCAATATGATTAAGTTACCTTTACATTAACAAGTGTATACCAACAAGACTGAAGGATATGTTAAGCAACATAAGATAGTGATAATAACGTTGTTAAGAATGTAATACATGAACTCTTGGAATTATTTAAGCACATTTGTGTAGAGTGATAAGAGCGTGGAATAAAAATACCCTATAATAGAGGGTCAGGTAATCATATCATTATTATTTATAGGTAAAAATATCAATCACTACAATATTTGTGTCTATTTTTTGTTCTAATGTATTACTAAATACTTGAACATTGATTAGGTTACCCATTATATGGTTTCAACCTAACAAGATTTTCATTTCCTTTTTTTCATCCAATGGTCTTGTAATATGGACTTGAATGGAATTTATAGTTTTATTTCATATAAATTAGAGAGAATTGGTGCTTTTAGTTTATTGTCATATATAATATATTAAGGTGGTGCTTATATTAAAATGGAATATATGTTAGACTATGCTAATATGAAATTCATTCTCTAATGATATATATTAATTCCTATTATGGGGTTACATACCAATCATTAAATACAAATGAGAAAAATTTAATTGGTGGATTATGGTGTTGAAGTGAATATCCAAGGGACTATAAAGGAGTAAAATAAACCCTTAAATGATGTGGATCAAACATTTTACTATGAATTAATACCTTGAAAGTGTGGCTGGAAATTTATTCAACTCAAATACTGGTTTTACTAGATTTATGCCTCTATATTTTTTGTCCCTTAACATTTACCTAAAATATTTAATGGTGGTCCTAGAAGGCGATGAATATAATTTTCCTAAAACTACCCTTTTAAAGTTTTCAATTATACTAGTTATACATTATTTTCATTACTCGTAAAGGAGTGGTTCAAAATAGTACTAATGTATAGTTTAAGGTATTATAGATTGTATCAAATTTTATGAAATGTTTTCTTTTATGACATGGATAAATTCTAGATGGGGATTTTATTTACTTGTAATTAGATTAATTTTATCCAAATGTAAATGGGGAATTAATCTAAGTCTTATGTGAATGATAATTCATGATGGAGGAGGGAGATGTAATCATCTACATGTGTTGTGGGATAATGAGTAAATACCAACCTGAATTGGATAACAAGTTTCGTTAATATTGCGTGTTATGTATATGGGCACAAAATTTATACGAATCGAAATTTTTTTAAATAAGGGAAGGATGGATGGCCAAAATATACACTTTTAATATTTGAATTAGGGATTATTATATGAAAAATAATGGACTACACTGCTTGCAAGTTATGTTCTATTGACAAGACAGTTATCAAATAAATATTCCATTCAATTAATGGAGGAAGATCTTGTGAGTTAAGATTAAATCAATCTGGACACATGATAATTGATATTTTAACAATAGAGGTGTATAATGAATTTTTTAAAATCCATATAATCCTAATATAAGTTATATGAGAGTCACTATATTTCTTGTGGGAATAGGAATCAAGCCACACATAGTTCTATAAGAAAATAGACTCAAGAAAAAGTGATATAAAAGGATCTCTTGTGAGGATAAAATGGTATATAAATGATGTGAATTGATGGATGAATAATACCCGAATTAAATGTGGAGTGAGATGGATAATAAATACATGATACCCTACGACAACAATTACTAAATTATGAGTTATTTTTAATCCTCATAAAAAATAATCACATCCCCAAATACTTTTGATCACTTATAATATCACCTAGAGGATCCAATGATGAACATATTCTAGAAATAATTCAGTATTGAAAATTATTTCTCTTTCTACACATAATTCTTTAATATATCCTCATGAATACTTTATTATAATTTTTGTCTTTTCCTACTATATCTAAATAAAAAATGTTACCGACATAAATTATGTCTCGATATTTCAACCTTGACAATGCATAACCACATCAATATCATCAATCAGTTCTAAGAATGTTTTATCTCAAAATTATTCACTTGATTTTATATCTCATGTAACAAACTAATATTTAAAAATAACACTATGTTCGATAGCTTATTCAAAACACCACACTGATCTTAAACAAACCCCAAAAAAATTATTATTGAATTATGACTATTATAAACTAGCCATTGAATTGTGAGTATGAATAAGAATAACCATATTAAGAAATATATATAAAATTAAATATTAATAAAAAATTATTTAATAATTCTCCAGAAATAAGAACTAAATCTTTATCAAAGTAATTATCTTATTCAAAAATACATTTTTTTTAAAATGTTTTTTTTCTTTTATTAAAGAATTTTATAAGAAATTTATGGAAATTTTAGACATTTTATTTGTTAAAAATAATTTATTTTTTGAAATTATCATATCAAAAATAGAGTATGGTTAAATTTATAGATTAACCAGAAAATATTAATTTTTAAATGAATAGTGAAAATACTAATTTTCATTAAAAATAGTATTTTTTTCATGAATTTACAAAGTCCCATTTTTTAAATTCAATAAAAGTAAAATTAGTTGTCCTATATTTTTAATAATGCAATTATGTTCATTGTAATAAATTTTATGTTCTAATTTAGTATGAAAACAATTTTATACTTAAAAAGTCACTTGTCTGATAAACTAATTTTCATTGTGTTTTGAGTTCTAATTTTAAATTTATTTATTCAACTTATAAAAATTGAATCATAAAAAAGGATACCTTATGTAATTTCCCGGACCTCTCCAGTCCATTACATTGTGAAAATGTAGTGTTGGAGGTGTTCCGGGAGGTCAAGGTGACTAATCCCCAACACTTTGCCAAATTTCCAGTTCTGTGAACAATGTTTCTAGTTTTATGAACAGTATCGGTAGGTGAACAGTGTTTTAATTGGAGAGGTTCAGTGAACAATGTTTCTATCGGTGAGGTTCTATCGGTGGACTTCTATCGGTAGACTTGACCATTGTTTCTATCTGTGAGGTTCTATCAGTGGACTTCTAATGGTAGACTTGAACAATGTTTCCAGAACGGTAACCTTCTAACAGTGACCGTATAACGGTAGACTTGAACAGTGTTTCCAGAACGGTATCCTTCTAACGGTGACCTTATAACGGTGGACTTGAATAGTGTTTCCAGAATGGTAACCTTATAATGGTGACCTTATAACGGTAGACTTGAATAGTGTTTCCAGAATGGTAACCTTCTAATGGTGACATTATAACGGTAGACTTGAACAATGTTTCCAGAACGGTAACCTTCTAATGGTGACCTTATAATGGTAGAATTGAACAGTGTTTCCAGAACGGTAACCTTCTAACAGTGACCTTCTAACAGTGGACTTGAACAGTGTCTCCATAACGGTGAGGTCTAACGGTGACCTTTTCTTTCCTTTGCCAAATTTTGAGTATGTGAACAGTGTTTCCAGCTTCCTACAGTTTCGCCCCTTTGAAGTTTCCTTTGATGTAAAATACATTTAAACCCTTATTTTAAGGACTCTTAAGGACGATTCATATACCATAAATCCTATATTAATTATTCTTAAGGCTGGGATGTATTTACTTGGTCAAACTATGTGGGTTAATGTGATCTGTTTTTAATGGAGATTTAACTGGATCTTAAACTGTCACCTCGTTAAATCTTCAAAAAGGAACCATATATCATTCTCCCTTCTTCTTCCTCCTTGTTCTCAGCTATGAGACTCTAGAACCTTTAAATCCTTCACGTAGTAGTTGCACTATCAATCTTTACTCCTAGGATTGGTTCTTCTCTATTTTGATGCAACTGAGCTGTGTCGGTCAATCTTCCCAATAAGGTATGTTTTATCGTCATTCCTTTGGGAATCATCTTCTCTTGTTTCACCCATACATATTATACCAGGTAATTTCCATGATTCTAATGGGTTTTTCTTGGGGTTGGTTGGTACTTTCATACCGTGCATCCTCTGGTGGATGCAGTTGTCATGAGAGGAGTATTGAGACCCGTTGTGTGGATAAAGGATGTCAATAACTCTTCGAGGTAGGGGATTCATGGCTTCTCTAAATGAATATGTGCAATCGTAGAATTAGCATGATTTAGCCCTTTGGATCATAATGAAATTGACCTAATTAAATACTTGAACCAGATTAAAAGAATTGGTTGATCACATATTTTTACTTTATACCATGATAATGGTTTACCTCATGTTTTTCTAGATAGAGTGATATCTATGTTTTCTTCGATTAGTTTTTCGTTCATGATGGAAATTGATAATGAATGTAAAGCCGGAATTAATTGTTAATTAATTGTCTAAAGATAAAGAGGCATGTAATTGAATCTATTTGTTGCCGTTGTTGTAGTTGTTCTAATATGAGGTTAATCAAATTAGGGAAGTAAGCATGGTTATTTAATTGTGATAGCTTACTAGTTAGGTATCCCGTAATTTGAACCTACGAATAAAAAAATCTGCTAATTCAATATGGATTAAAGAACAGATTGTGTGAGAATTTCATAAAGGGGTTCTGAGTTACCCTCTTTATTCATAAATGGCCAATTGCCCATTGATGTGATTTTTGTTTTCCTGCTGCTTCTGATGTAATGTGATCCTGGATGGCTATTGTGATATCTGGATGCATGGGGACTTGTGTTTGTGGCAGTGGATGATGCCTAGGGTGGAGAGATGCATCAGCTTATACATGTGGGTGTCAGGGAGGACACCAGGGATGATGGAATGGGATGGATGTGGTTGTTGGATGATTGTGGATTCATTGAATGTTTATCTTTTTTCTTTTCCCCACTGCTCAAGGAAGATTGTCTTGCTTACCATTCATCCGAAGGAGGCGAAGACGCATGGGGTATGCCACATGGTTTCCGTGTTTATCCTCTCGAAATAGAATGGGTCTATGCTCTTTCTATAGGCGACAGTGAATCGACGAGTAGTATATCTACTCACCGTGTTGAGATTCCTTCTTGTTTAGTATTATAGGATTCATTTCTGGAATGACTGGGAATATGGGAAAATAATTATGTAATGAAAGTTTGATTAAATGGTGAAAATCCACGGGGATGGAGATACTGGAATTTAAAGGTGATGTGAATCTTAAAAGGAGCAGTTGATTTTTAATGTGATGCCAATTCAGTTTAATGTGGAATCTTTCATGGATAATTAATATTTAAAGAATTAATTAACGTACAGTGGAACTGATAAAATGAGAATGGAGTAATCTAATAAAACTCTTCAAACGTTTGTGTGCTTATAGGATACCTAGTCTTAGAAGTAGCATCCTGGAGTCTGAGAGACGTTAGCTGCAGTTGTATCTAAGACTAGGAAATTCCCATAGTGTGGATGTTAGTTATATATATATTCTGTACTTTTTGGGTTTATATATGCTACTCCACCCTGTCGGTAAGGGAAACTAACACCCCGGGGATTCTGAGCCCTGGGGGGGTTTTTTCCCCAACATTCTTATGGGAGGTTGAATGGATGGCTACCCCCCTTTGACCTTGCTCTCTTCTCTTGGTATATCTTTGTGCTGGTAGGAACAGTGGTTAGTTTTACCAATATATGTTTGTAAAGGGATGTAATGGCTTGTGGTTATTTCACACAAATATATTATGGATATAGTATCCTATGGACTACTATAGGTGTGACGTGTATAGGCTGTGATGGCTTGAGGATCCCTACTCGGTGTATGGGCTTTAATGGATTGAGGTATAATACCCAATGTATGATACACGTTATGAGGACTGTGGTGGCTCCCGGAACTTACATGATAAATTTTGGTTGGGAGGATGGTGTGGTGCTTCGCCCAGGTGTCTGCGGGAAAGCCTTTGTGTTGTATGAGGTGAAGATTGTGGAGCTTAGCCAAGGTGTCTGCGGGAAAGCCTTTGGAGAGAGAAGCATAGGACGTATATCGTTGGGGCAAAGCGGAAAACCAGTGGGAAAGTAGTAGCGGGGTACCCTTGATATTCTTTACTATATGCTATATTCTTGTATGCGTTACTTGGTGAGAGTAGTCATGGTGAGGTTGGGAACTTAGTATACCTGTTTAGATGAAGAGTTTGTTTCACTTGTTGTTCACTGGGATTTAGCATGCTTTCTTTACTTTTTCACGGGAGTCTTGGGGAGGATCCTTCAGAGTATACTGTTATAATCACCCTATGTATATATAAACTATTTTTTTCAGGTCACTTAGAATAGGTTGGAGATCAAGATGGTTACTACTAGCTTATAGTTGGAAGAGCTGTTCAGGCTTGTGGGCGCTGCCGTTTTACTTTCTTTTGGGCACTTTTAGTTTTCCCTTTCAGTTGTAGTAATTTTTCATGACATTCCACATGTGCACTTGAGTTTTCTTTTATATTTCAGTTCTAATTTGGAGCTGGTTGGAGTCTATTCTATCTCTCTCTTCTACATATGTTCTCTTAGAGGGTAATGCCTCCCATTTGTGTGTTTATTATACCCTCGGTTCTAGTCGCCAACCCGGGGCTTATTGGAGGCGGGACTCGGGAGTCATTATCTCTCTTCTCACATTTCCTGCCCAGGAGGGGTACACTTTGTGGGGAGGGGGTCGTGAAAGAGTGGTATCAGAGGTCTGGTTGAGGGATAGGATGAAGTTTGGAGTTAGTCACACGTGAGGTTGCATGGGTTGGTACGGAAACAATGTCATTCATGTTTATAAAGTGAGGTAAACACTGGAGACCGGATGAGACATAGGCGTTTAGGGCCCCCTAAGATCTGACGTATGAACCTTTATGTTTACGATGACAACTAAACAAAGTGATACTGGTTGTAGGGTAGAGACCTAGGAAAGGATCATGCGTCGTTCTTCCATGCGCATGTGTTTGAATGGGTAGACCTTGGGATAGGTTAACCTAAAATTAATAAAAGAAAACAATTAATTTATTTAATGTTGAGTATTCTATATTCTAGGCTTAGGAGCTCTAACAGTTGTTATTTTATAGGTATGGATCCAGGTCGACGTCCTCGTCAGGTTTCTGTAAAAGATGTCCAGCAGGCTATTCCAGCAGATCGTCGTCGGGTAGGGGATGATGACAATGACACTTGGAGGAAGACGCTCCGAGTGTTTTAGCGCCAGTGTCTATAGAAGTACGAGGGATCCATTTCAGATGCAGTCATAGAAGACTGGTTGGAGGAGGTCAAGATAGGCTACAGTTCGATTTGTGCTCGGAAGGAACACTGGGTGTCCTTGGTTTTGATGATGCTGCGTGGAGCAGCGAGGCAGTGGTGGTTCTTGTTCCTCGGAGATCGTGAGGAGTCAGTGATATCATGGGAGGACTTTCGAGACAGTTTTAGAGTCAAGTTTCTTTTTCGACTGCGAAGGCGTCCAGTCGCCAGGAACTTCTTACCCTTCGATAGGGGATCACTAGTGTTCCAGAGTTTGGAATCCATTTCAGGATCCTTCTACGATATGATTCAGACCTGTTACCAGATGAGAAGGCCAGGGCGAGGCATTTAGGGGAGGCTTTGCATCCATAGATCCAGCGCCAGGGCACCCCATTTATGCTGAAGACATATCTTGAGGTATTGGAGAGGGCAGAGGTTGTTGAGAGGACTTTGGCTAGGACTGGATCGTCACGAGAGGGGAATCCTCATGATTCCTCAAGAAGAAAAGTTGTGGTCCGGGGATCCCGGTTTTTAGGGAAGAAGAGGTTTCGTTCAGCCGGGGCTAGGTCCCAGCCCTTCCCATATCGTTTCTCTAGAGGCAGCAACTATCTGGTCTATGCCAAGGGATCAAGCGCTTGTTTTTCTTGTTGGGGTCGTGTTCATCAGCAGTGGGAGTGCCCGACATTTCAGAGCAGTCATCATGCACCGTGCGCTCTGCTCCAGGTTTCTCCGTTGATTCAGTTCCCGCCGAGGCACCAGCAGTAGGTTGCACTAGCTTTAGATCACCAGATGGTAGATGGAGCAGGCAGAGGATAGCCCCATGATGCTCCTCTTCCACAGAGAGCAGAGCGCGACCGTGGTGGTGGTCATCATCAGGGTCATAGAGGTCATGGAAGAGGTCATGGTCAGCTTCATACTGTAGTGTTGCTAGCCCAAGGTGAGCCAGATGTCGTTTGAGGTATCCTTTGCTTGTTTTCTATGACAACCCTGTTTTTATTACAACTTAAACATGCTTTATTACATAAAACTTCACTTGATACAACAAATAAGATTGAGAGGTTTGGTGTCTTTGGGGGTTAGGATCATTACATAAAAACTTTAAACTTGAAATACAACATCCTTATTGAAAACTTCCTTTACATGACCACTACATTCCTTCGTACTTAGCATTGCATGGGATAACCTGAGGACATGCATAAGAAAAGGGTGAGCTATAAAGCCCAGTAAGGGAGTACATAATGAATAACATGAGGAGTATAATACATGTTAGGAAATAGGAATATCAATAGAGCATAAGAGAGACATGAATATAAAGACATGATAAAGCATGATAATCATAACATGGAAATGTGGCAACAACACTTAACATTGAATTAGCATGAGCCAAGGCTCATTGCACATGGAGCATGAGTAAACCCTCATTGCACTTGAAGCACGAGTAAACCCTCGTTGCACTTGAATTAGCATGAGTCAACACACATTGCACATGAGGTATCATGATACTATACTTTACCCAATGCATTGGAGCACTATCAGGGCGCACCCTTCTTAAACATTTCATTTCATGCATAAGTGTGCCACATGGATCATAAAACATGGATTCATAAAACATAATCATTTATTCCACGATAAAGGAATGTGGAATTAATACATGAAACATTACAATCAATATGTATATGTGCATAAAGTTGAATACCCTTGATGGAGAAATGGGCATGGTATTCACTACAGAAAGACATTGGCTTAGAAAATCGGTGCGATTTCGGCAGCGTAACGGCGTGACATAAGAATTCATAAAAAAGGTTGATGAGAGAGAAAGGGGTTACTCATCATATTTACATGTAATGGACAGTAAGAAGGTCATATATATACATGTCCCAACAATTGAAAAGGAATTTAGATTCATGATACAAAAGTATTGCTTGAATATAAAAGAGGAGAAAAAGGTTCCTTTCGGAATTTCGGCATAGTAACGGGTGTACATGGGAGGAATTTAATGAGAGAGAAAGGGGTCTCCCATCATTCAAACAATAAGAGGGAAGTATGGGAGAGGTGCGAAACCATACCCCAACATTCATAAATTAAATTAAAAGGGCAATACAACTTAAAGAAAATTGACAAAAATTAGAAAGGAAGAAAAACCCTTACTTGGAAGTGTGCTTCCAAAGGCTAGAGAGAGGCTTGTGAGAGGCTTCTTGGGAGATTGGGGCACCTTGAGAGGATTCTAGAGAGATTATGGCAGAGGTTGGACGAACTTCAAGGGATTTGAGTGAGGATGAAGTGGGAGCTTGGGTGGGTTTATATAGGAAAGGTGAGAGAATTCTTTATTATTTAGGTTTGGGACCACTTATATTAAAATAATCCAAACCACAAACCATCCCATGGTATTTTCCCATGGTTTCTGGAAAAGGAAAGAGGAAAACAATATTTTACAAGGCCAAGGTCCGAAATTATTAAAAAATTAGGGTTTCTTATGTGGAGGTGAGTCACACTCCCATGGAAATTAATTTAAAAAGGCAAAGTGTTGAATAAGTCTTGAGGGCTCCATTAATGCTTTGAAAAGTGAGTCAAACAAACCCAAAAACTCATTATTTTAATGATAAAACACATATTGGCCGAACATAAGGATTATGGTATTTTATTACATCACCATTGGGTCATTATGATGTCATAAAACACATTATATATTTAAATGGTATTTAATTTTATCCAAAAATTTGACTGTCTCAGAAAATTGTGAAAAATTCACCGTTGGATAATTTCGACGTCCTGATTTCAAAAATAATATTAATTTTATCTAAATAATTTTCTAAATATGTGAATTTTTACTTTTAAAATAAAAACCGACATTTATAAAAAAATTCACGGGTTTTGACAGAAATGGCTTTCAAACCTTAATAAAAAATTTAATTGCATTCATAAAATTATAAGATCATTTATATTTAATAAAAATTAATTTAATATTAATAATAATATTTTATTAAAATATTATTTAATTCAAAAATCCTTTAATTTAATAAAATATAATTCTTAATTAAATAATAACTAAAAACACCGTTTGTACTTTAAAAACTAATTACAATGTATCAAAAATGACTAGAAATTATATTCATTATTATATACAAAAATAATGTACATGAACATGGTGCTACTTATTTTTTACATAACCCCTTAAAATAGCCGCATAAGACCTAAGGGTAAGGTGTGCGATGGTGACAGACTCTTGGGGTTGCTCGGATAACATCGCTCGAGTGGTAATCTCTATCAACTTCCATTTTTCCCGTAGACGATCACGTTCGAGCTTGACTTGATGAAGCTCAGCTTGGGCTTGGTCAAGGGAAAAGCCCAAAGACGCCACCTCCTTTCCGAGCTCCGACAAATGGGCTTCGTAAGGGGCAATTCTACTGGATGAGGCCATCGCTTCCTTTGTCTGAGTAGAAAATTGGTTCGTTAAAGCCTTATATTTAAACTACCCAGATGATCACTGTTCAACGGCTATAAAAGTAATGATCACAAATCTTAATGTCAAACTAAAGAAGTTGACATCTTATAAAAACATTTTTTTTTCATAAAGAAACATTTAACTGGATCAAGAGGGATTTTCCATTAATGAAATTTTTGGTCGTTACAACATCCCCCCCTTAAGAAATTTCGCCCTCGAAATTTTCCTTTTCCCACACTAAAACAAATGTGGGTAACTTAGCTTCATCATATCCTCCGACTCCCAAGTTGCTTCTTCAAACTTGTGGTTTCTCCACAACAACTTGACGAGGGGAATTGTTTTATTTCGTAGAACTTTTTCTCTACGATCCAAGATCTTCACTGGTTGCTCCTCATAAGAAAGATTGTCTTCTAATTGTACCACCTCAGAAGAGGGTACATGTGAAGGGTCTGGTATGTACTTTTTTAAGAGGGATACATGGAAGACATCATGCACCTTGGCCATAGTAGGTGGAAGTGCTAGTCGATAGGCCACAACCCCAACACGATCAAGAATCTCGAAGGGGCCGATGTACCTTGGACTTAATTTCCCTTTCTTTCCAAACCTCATGACCTTCTTCCACGGAGATATGCGTAAAAACACCATGTCTCCGACTTTAAACTCAAGGTCTCGTCGACAATTAACTGCATAACTCTTCTGTCGACTTTGGGCTGCCTTGATATGCTGCTGAATGGTTTTCACCTTCTCCACCATTTCTTCGACCATTTCTGGTCCAAGCAGCTTACGTTCACCGACCTCATCCCAACATGCCGGTGTTCTACACCTTTTCCCATACAGGGCTTCATATGGTGCCATTTGGATGCTCGAGTGGAAACTATTATTATAAGAGAACTCAACTAGAGGAAGATGTTGATCCCATCCTCCTTTAAAGTCCATTGAGCACGCTCTCAACATATCCTCAAGTGTTTGGATAGTCCGCTCGGATTGGCCATCAGTTTGAGGATGATAGGCCGTACTGAAGTTCCGTTCAGTATTCAGAGCATGTTGAAGACTCTTCCAAAACATAGAGGTAAATCTTGGATCTCGGTCAGACACAATAGATAGTGGTACTCCATGCAACCGTACCACTTCCCTGATATATATCCGTGCCAGTTGATCCAAAGAGAAATCCTCTCGAATAGAAATGAAGTGTGCAGTCTTTGTAAGACGATCCACAATAGCCCAGATTGCATTGTTGCTTTTGGATGTCCTTGGAAGTCCAGTGACGAAGTCCATGGTGATGTTCTCCCATTTCCATTCTGGTATGGGCAATGGTTGCATCATCCCTTTAGACTTCTGCCTCTCTGCCTTCACTTGCTGACACACCAGGCACTTTGATGTATATTCGGCGGTCTCCTTCTTCATATTATCCCACCAAAAGTTTTCTCAGAGATCTCGATACATCTTTGTGCTCCCTGGGTGAATAGAGAAATTTGACCTATGTGCATCATCCAAAAGTTCCTTCTTCAGCTCCGAACTTGATGGGACACATAGTCTTTTCCCAAACCGCACAATTCCTTCTTCATTAACATTAAACTCTGAGGATTTTCCCTTTTTGATAGCTTCCACTTTTTCTTGGATTCTCGCATCATCCTTTTGAGCATCCTTTAACCTTTCCAAAAGAGATGGTTGAGCAATCATTTGTGAAAGGATTGATGATGTTCCCTTCTTTATGACTCCCACGTCCATCTTCATCAAGTCTAAGAAGATTGGATCCTTCTCAATTCTCATCATTGATAGAATTGCTGGATCCTTTCTACTTAGGGCATCTGCCACCTTGTTCGCCTTCCCAGGGTGGTAATGTATTGAACAGTCATAATCCTTTATGAGCTCTATCCATCTTCTCTGGCGCATATTAAGCTCTTTCTGTGTGAATATATATTTAAGACTCTTGTGGTCAGTATATATCTCACATTTCTCTCCATAGAGATAATGCCGCCAGATTTTCAAGGCAAAGATTACCGCCGCCAACTCCAGATCATGCGTTGGATAGTTTCGCTCATGGATTTTCAACTGTCTTGAGGCATAGGATATCACTTTATCATTCTGCATCAGCACACATCCTAAGCCCTTCTTCGAAGCATCACTGAATACCACAAAAAGCTCCCCACTTGTGGGTAAAGTGAGCACAGGTGCAGTGATAAGCCTCCTTTTCAACTGCTTGAAGCTTTCTTCGCATTCATCACTCCAAGAAAACTTTACTCCCTTTCGAGTTAGCTTGGTAAGAGGGTTGGACAATCGTGAGAAATTTCTCACAAATCGTCGATAATATCCAGCTAACCCCAAGAAGCTACGGATATCAGTTACCGATGTTGGCCTCGACCATCCCTTAATTGCATCTGTTTTGGAGGGGTCCACAGATATCCCATTGCTTGTGATGATATGGCCCAAGAATGAGACCTCCTGCAACCAGAACTCACACTTGCTGTACTTGGCATAGAGCTTCTCCTTGCGCAAAGTCTCCAGTACAGTTCTTAAATGCTCCTCATGGTCCTCCTTGGTTTTGGAGTATATTAGAATATCATCTATAAAGACTACCACAAATTTATCTAGGTAATCTCTAAAGACTCTATTCATCAAGTCCATGAATATTTCTGGAGCATTGGTGAGTCCAAAAGGCATTACTATGAATTCATAGTGCCCGTACCTTGTACGAAAAGCAGTCTTGGGGATATCTTCCTTCTTCACCATTACTTGATAATATCCCGACCGCAAGTCGACCTTGGAGAAGTATTGTGCTCCACGCAGCTGATCAAACAAGTCATCGATTCTTGGGAGAGGATACTTCTTCTTTATCGTGATTTTGTTAAGTTCACGATAATCGATGCAAAGCCGCATTGACCCATCCTTCTTCTTGACGAAGAGGACTGGTTCACCCCATGGTGATGCACTTGGGCGTATAAACCCTTTATCCAGATTCTCCTGTAGTTGTTTCTTCAGCTCTTCAAGCTCAAAAACAGCCATTCTATATGGAGTCTTGGATATTGGTAGCGCCACAGGTATATGTTCGATTGAGAACTCAACATCTCTTCTTGGAGGAATACCAGGAAGTTCCTCGGGAAATACTTCAGCGAATTCCCTCACAATAGGCATTTCTTCAAGGGTGGTTTCTTCCTTGGACGTAATCATCTGAGCCAGATATGCGTGCTCATAAGGCAGTAATATCCATGCTTGAGATGATGGAGCTAAAGGAGATTCATCTTCCTCCAGACACTTGTAATGAATCGGGGGTCGATTCTCCATATGGAGTGTGATTTCCCTCTTCCGACAATTTATGTTGGCTCTATATAAGGAAAGCCAATCCATGCCAAGAATTGCATCAAATTCCACCAAAGGGAGTATGACGAGGTTCGCCTGGAAATTCAATCCACAGATTATAACAGGGGAGGACTTATACTCATGGGATGCAATGATTGCCCCATTTTCCGTACTCACCGACATCTTTACTTCCATGATTTGTGGTGGTGCAGGGATTATTCTACTAAACTTTTGAGATATAAAAGAATGCGTAGAACCTGAATCAAAAAGTACGTTCGCTATTCTTGAATGAATAACTAGCGTACCTATCACCACTTCGTTGTCGGGGTTCACTTCGGCAGAAGTGATGGCAAAAGCTCTTCCTTGCTGTCTTGGAGGTTGTTGATTGCCTCCGATAACCTTTGGATTAGGGCACTGATTCGCAAAATGACCCGGTTCTTTGCATTTGAAGCATTGAACAACGCGCTGAGGTTCGAATGGAGAGTTCCTCCCCTCCGTCGCAGCCGCGGGTCCTTCTTGCTGACAGTTAACAGCTAGGTGCCCTTCTCTTCCACACTTGAAGCATTTTCTTGTCCCCCTAAGGCAATTTCCAGGGTGCTTTTTTCCACACTTTTGGCAAGTGGGGTGCTGGAATTTCTTAGCGCCGTTGGATTTATCCATCGGACCACCAGCATTGAAGTCCACCTTACGCTTCTTGTCCCCATGATACCCCTGTGATTCTCCGATCTCCATTTCAACCTTGAGGGCACATCGGACAATTTCCTCATAGCTGTCGAAGTCACGGATCGCTAATGCTTTCCGCAAGCTAGGCTTCAGCCCACCAAAGAAGCGGTCATCCTTGCATTCGGGGGTAACGACAAAGCCGGAAGCGTATCTTGCAAGCCTTGTGAAGTTTGCCTCGTACGCTCCCACAGATTCCTCATCTTTCTGCTTGAGGGAAAGGAAGTCCCTTTCCATCTTAAGATGGAGGGTGCGTGGAAAATATTTATCGAAAAACATCTTCCGGAATACCTTCCATTCCAAAGCCTCGATCTCCTCCTCAGGCTTCGTATTTTTTATCAACATCCACCATTGATCAGCTTCACCCTCCATACGATAAGACGCCAGGAGAACCTTCTCTTTTTCAGAGCATTGGAGGATGGAGAATATCTTTTCAATGGAGTTGATCCATTGTTCAGCAATCGTGGGATCGGATGATCCACTAAAAGTAGGAGGCCTTTGTCTCATGAAGCTTTCAATAGCGACTTGTTCTTTCTTAGGGGGGTTGAACGTTCCTCTTGACCAGTGTTTCTATTCAAAACATGAGTTAGCTGAGAGAGAAGCGTGACAAAGTTTGCGATTCCTGCTCCCATTGGATTGGGCATCTCATAAGTACAATCATCACACTGATCTTCACAACGGTTGTTAGCCCAAGTTCTCCTATTACCGGCCATTGGCTAGAATAAAAGGAAAGTTAGGGGTAACTCATAAAGGGTAATCCAAAGACAAAAGTTGATGACTTATAAATAAACTTTAATCTCATTAACTCAAGAGTCTATAGGATTCAATCCAGGATTTTCATGATCTTCCTTCTAACATATATCCTTAGGGGCATTTTTCCCTTAATAAGGGTTCATACTAAGATTGTGAATTTATCAAAACATATCCCCCGGGAGTGTCGTAACCAAGAGTGCAGCAAGGCCTGTTGTCGTGCACCAGTTCCCGTTCGAGTCTAGCTCAAAGCGGTGTTTTCGGGTTTTACCCCTAGGATACATCTGTGCCAGAGCCGCCTCTACCTGCTCGTATCCAGACAGGGATGTATTTGTTTGATAAACCACTTACTTAGTATTTACCAAAACTTAGGGATGTTTTTATTATGCTTAGTCTTGTATCTAAGGATTTACTAGGGTTTCCTATTCCAAAAAATAACTAAACCTATCATCTGATACCAACTATGACAACCCTATTTTTTATTACAACTTAAACATGCTTTATTACATAAAACTTCACTTGATACAACAAAGAAGATCGAGAGGTTTAGTGTCTTTAGGGCTTAGGATCATTACATAAAAACTTTAAACTTGAAATACAACATCCTTATTGAAAACTTCCTTTACATGACCACTACATTCCTTCGTACTTAGCATTGCATGGGATAACCTGAGGACATGCATAAGAAAAGGGTGAGCTATAAAGCCCAGTAAGGGAGTACATAATGAATAAAATGAGGAGTAAAATACATGTTAGGCAATATGTATATCAATAGAGAATAAGAGAGACATGAACATAAAGGCATGATAAAGCATGATAATCATAACATGGAAATGTGGCAACAACACTTAACATTGAATTAGCATGAGCCAAGGCTCATTGCACATGGAGCATGAGTAAACCCTCATTGCACTTGAAGCACGAGTAAACCCTCATTGCAATTGAATTAGCATGAGTCAACACTCATTGCACATGACGTATCATGATACTATACATTACCCAATGCATTGGAGCGCTATCAGGGCGCACCCTTCTTAAACATTTCATTTCATGCATAATTGTGCCACATGGATCATAAAACATGGATTCATAAAACATAATCATTTATTCCACGATAAAGGAATGTCGAATTCATACATGAAACTTTACAATCAATATGTATATGTGCATAAAGGTGAATACCCTTGATGGAGAAATGGGCATGGTATTCAATACACAAAGACATTGGGTTAGAAAATCGGTGCGATTTCGGCAGTGTAACGGCGTGACATAAGAATTCATAAAAAAGGTTGATGAGAGAGAAAGGGGTTCCTCATCATATTTACATGTAATGGATAGTAAGAAGGTCATATATATACATGTCCCAACAATTGAAAAGGAATTTAGATTCATGATACAAAAGTATTGCTTGAATATAAAAGAGGAGAAAAAGGTTCCTTTCGGAATTTCGGCATAGTAACAGGTGTACATGGGAGGCATTTAATGAGAGAGAAAGGGTTCTCCCATCATTCAAACAATAAGAGGGCAGTATGGGAGAGGTGCGAAACCATACCCCAACATTCATAAATGAAATTAAAAGGGCAATACAACTTAAAGAAAATTGACAAAAATGAGAAAGGAAGAAAAACCCTTACTTGGAAGTGCGCTTCCAAAGGCTAGAGAGAGGCTTGTGAGAGGCTTCTTGGGAGCTTGGGGAACCTTGAGAGGATTCTAGAGAGAGTAGGGCAGAGGTTGGACGAACTTCAAGGGATTTGAGTGAGGAGGAAGTGGGAGCTTGGGTGTGTTTATATAGGAAAGGTGAAAGAATTCTTTATTATTTAGGTTTGGGACCACTTATATTAAAATAATCCAAACCACAAACCATCCCATGGTATTTGCCCATGGTTTCTGGAAAAGGAAAGAGGAAAACAATATTTTACAAGGCCAAGGTCCAAACTTATTAAAAAATTAGGGTTTCTTATGTGGAGGTGAGTCACACTCCCATGGAAATTAATTTAAAAAGGCAAAGTGTTGAATAAGTCTTGAGGGCTCCATTAATGCTTTGAAAAGTGAGTCAAACAAACCCAAAAACTCATTATTTTAATGATAAAACACATATTGGCCGAACATAAGGATTATGGTATTTTATTACATCACCATTGGGTCATTATGATGTCATAAAACACATTATATATTTAAATGGTATTTAATTTTTACCCAAAAATTTGACTGTCTCAGAAAATTATGAAAAATTCACCGTTGGATAATTTCGACATCCTGATTTCAAAAATAATATTTATTTTATCTAAATAATTTTCAAAATATGTGAATTTTTACTTTTAAAATAAAAACCGACATTTATAAAAAAAATTCACGGGTTTTGACAGAAATGGCTTTCAAACCTTAATAAAAATTTTAATTGCATTCATAAAATTATAAGATCATTTATATTTAATAACAATTAATTTAATATTAATAATAATATTTTATTAAAATATTATTTAATTCAAAAATCATTTAATTTAATAAAATATAATTCTTAATTAAATAATAACTAAAAACACCGTTTGTACTTTAAAAACTAATTACAATGTATCAAAAATGACTAGAAATTATATTCATTATTATATAAAAAAATAATGTACATGAACATGGTGCTACTTATTTGTTACATAACCCCTTAAAATAGCCGCATAAGACCTAAGGGTAAGGAGTGCGATGGTGACAGACTCTTGGGGTTGCTCGGATAACATCGCTCGAGTGGTAATCTCTATCAACTTCCATTTTTCCCGTAGACGATCACGTTCGAGCTTGACTTGATGAAGCTCAGCTTGGGCTTGGTCAAGGGCAAAGCCCAAAGACTCCACCTCCTTTCCGAGCTCCGACAAATGGGCTTCGTAAGGGGAAATTCTACTGGATGAGGCCATCGCTTCCTTTGTTTGAGTAGAAAATTGGTTTGTTAAAGCCTTATATTTAAACTACCCAGATGATCACTGTTCAATGGCTATAAAAGTAACGGTCACAAATCTTAACATTAAACTAAAGAAGTTGACATCTTATAAAAACATTTTTTTTTTCATAAAGAAACATTTAACTGGATCAAGAGGGATTTTCCATTAATGAAATTTTGGGTCGTTACATTTTCTACCTTGGTGTATGCCTTGTTTGATTCAGGAGAAACACACTCCTTCATATCAAATACTCTTGTCCATGCTTTTTGACTTTAGGTAGAGAGGATTCCAGTGCCCTTGGCATTGACAACGCTAGTTGGAGGTCGAGCTGACTTGTTTGAAGTATGTAGAGACTGTGAGCTAGTGTTGCAAAAACACCGCTCTTGGGGAGATTTCCTATGTTTATTAATACAACCATATGATGTCATACTGGGCATGGATTGGTTGTATTCGGTGTAGGCTATTGTTGATTGCTACAGGAAGAAGGTCGTTTTCATTGATGGAGATGGAGAGAAAGTGGTGTTTGTTGGTGAGCGAGATCCTCAGATGGGTCATAGACGAGTTCCATCCTTATCTTCCATAATGGCTGAGATGATGATGAGTTCTTTAGAGGTTCAGCAGATGGCGTTTCCTAGGGTCATAGAGGAGTACCCTGATGTCTTTCCAGAAGAGGTTGTAGCCTTACCCCCTCGATGAGAGATCGAATTTGGGATCGAGCTACAGCCAGATGCATCTCCTATCTCTATGTCTCCGTATAGGATGCCCCCTTCTGAGTTACAAGAGCTACGTATTCAGCTTGATGGTAGGTTGCAGTGCAGTTTTGTTCGTCCAAGTGTGTCACCGTGGGGTGCGCCAGTTTTTTTTATGAAAAAGGCTGACGGCAGTTTGCGGTTGTGTTTCAATTATCGTCGATTAAAGAAAGTGACAATAAAGAACTACTATCCTTTCCCGCAGATTGATGACTTATTCGATCAACTGAAGGGTGCAAGTTGGTTCTTAAAGATCGAGTTGCGGTCAGGATATCATCAGATGCGTGTAAAGGATGAGGATATCTGTAAGACTGCTTTCCATTGTCTTCATGGGAATTATGTGTTTGTTGTAATGCCATTCGGCGTGATGAATGATCCAGCTATTTTCATGGGGTTGATGAATGTTGTGTTCCGTGAATTCCTGGACTTGTTTGTTGTGGTTTTCGTCAAAGACATCCTTGTGTACTCCACATCTGTAGAGGAGCATGCAGAGCATCTTCGATCCATTTTGGGAGTTCTTCGCCAACATCAGTTGTTTGGGAAGTTCTCGAAGTGTGAGTTTTGTGCTCGAGAAGTTCATTTCTTAGGGCATGTTGTGTCCCAATAGGGAGTAGCTGTGGATCCATCGAAGATAGAAGCTATGGTTCCTTGGGCAGCCCCCAAGACCATATCAGAGGTGCGAATATTCCTTTGTCTCGCAGGCTACTATAGGAGGTTTGTAGCTAATTTCTCCCGAGTTGTGAATCCTATGACAGCTTTCACCAGGAAGGATCAAGCATTCATATAGACTGATCAGTGTCAGGAAGCTTTTGAGTATCTAAAGGAGAAGTTGATAAGTGCTCCAGTCCTTTTTCTTCCAGCGGAGGGAGTCCAGTTTGATGTTTTCTGTGATGCTTCACATCAAGAGCTAGGTTGTGATCTCATGCAGCAGAGGTCAGTTCTTTCTTATGGGTCTCGGTAGTTGCATCCCCATGAACACAACTATGACACCCATGATCTTGAGTTGGCATCCGTGGTGTCTTCTCTGAAGTTGTGGAGACATTACCTCATTGGTGAGCACTTTGTAGTTTTCACCAATCATAAGATTTTGAGGTATGTTTTCTCCCAATGTGACTTGAACTTGCAGCAGCGTCAGTGGATGGATTTCTTGCAGGAATATGACTTTGATGTATCGTATACACCTTGAAAAGGGAATTTTGTAGCTGATGCACTGAGCCAAAAGTCACGTAATGATGTTGTGTGTGAATAAGGTGATTCCAGGAGAGTAATGGAGGAACTATTAGCTTTTTATCTTGATATGGAAGAGGTTGGATGTAGAGGTTGTCTTTTCCAGATGATGGTGCAGTCATCCCTGATGTAGGAGGTGGAAGAGTCCCCGTTGGGTAATCCAGATGTGGAAGACTGGAGAGACAGAGTTGTTTCTTGTGAGGCCCCTGATGGTTTGTCGGAGGATGAACAACCTTGAGTGTTGTATCATGGAAGGCTTTTTGTTCCCTTGGTTATGCACGAGATGGTTCTCCGAGAATTCCATATATCGCCCTTGGCAGTAAATACTGGTGTGACAAAGATGTACCGATCCTTGAGGAGTCATTTTTGTTGGTCTGGGCTGAAGCGTGCGGTTGTAGAGTGTTTGTCTCGATGTTTAGTCTGCCAGAAGGTGAAGGCCGAACACCGTGTTCCTGGTGGTATTCTCCAGCAATTAGAGATTCCTCAGTGGAAGTGGGAGGACATCTCAATGGACTTTGATACAGGTTTGCCTCGAGCTCTAGGAGGACATGGTGTTATATGGGTGGTAGTGGATCATTTAACAAAATCGGCCCACTTCATAGCGATCAAGGAGTCGAGCTCAGTGGATGTTTTGTCGATGCAGTATCTGGAGGAGGGGGTGAGACTTCATGGAGGAGAGTACCTGGGAGCAGGAGTCACAGATACGTGCTCAATACCCAGAGTTGTATAATGTTTAACTCCTTTCATGTATTGATGTTTCCTTTGTGGTTAAACCTTTCATGTTTTATTTACGTACCTTTGATGTGATGTTATGATTGAATTGATTGGATATGGATTGTTTGTTCACATAATCTCAAATGTCGTAGTTTTGTCCCAGCTGTCGAAGAACTCATGGTGGTTTTCGCCAGATAGGTATGTTATGGGGTGTTTGTTCGGACCCCTCTTTTCTTCTAGGTTGGTTTTTAATTCTCGGGAATGAGAATGTTTTGAGAGGTATCTAATGTAATGGCATGGACCTCTCCGGTCCATTACATTGTGAAAATGTGGTGTTGGAGGTGTTCCGGGAGGTCAAGGTGACTTATCCCCAACACTTTGCCAATTTTCCAATTCTGTGAACAGTGTTTCCAGTTTTATGAATAGTATCGGTAGGTGAACAGTGTTTCTATCAGTGAGGTTTAGTGAACAATGTTTCTATCTGTGAGGTTATATCGGTGGAATTCTATGGGTAGACTTGAACAGTGTTTCTATCAGTGAGGTTCTATCAGTGGACTTCTAATGGTATAAATGAACAGTGTTTCCAGAACGGTAACCTTCTAACTGTGACCTTATAACAGTTGACTTGAACAATGTTTCCAGAATGGTAACCTTCTAACTGTGACCTTATAACGATATTCTTGAACAGTGTTTCCAGAACAGTAACCTTCTAACGGTGAAATTATAATGGTATACTTGAACAGTGTTTCCAGAATGGTATCCTTCTAATGGTGACCTTATATTGGTAGACTTGAACAGTGTTTCCAGAATGGTAACCTTCTAACGGTGACCTTATAACTGTAGACTTGAACAATTTTTCCAGAAGGGTAACCTTCTAACGGTGACCTTATAACGGTAGACTTGAACAGTGTTTCCAGAATGGTAACCTTCTAACAGCGACCCTCTAACGGTGTACTTGAATAGTGTTTCCAGAACAGTGAGGTCTAATGATGAACTTTTCTTTCCTTTGCCAAATTTTGAGTATTTGAACAGTGTTTTCAGCATCCTACAGTTTCGCCCCCTTGACGTTTCTTTTGACGTAAAATACATTTAGATCCTTGTTTTAAGGACTCTTAAGGCCGATTCAAATTCCATAAATCCTATATTAATTATTCCTAAGGTCGGGATGCATTTACTTGGTCGAACCGTGTGGGTTAATGTGATACGTTTTTAATAGAGAATTAACCGGATCTTAAACCGTCGCCTTGTTAAATCTTCAAAAAGGAACCATATATCATTCCTCCTTGTTATATCTCCTTGTTCTCAGCTATGAGGTTCTAGAACCTTTAAATCCTTCACGTAAGAGTTTCACAATCAATCTTTACTCATTGGATTGGTTCTGCTCTGTTTTGATGCAATCGAGCGGTGTCAGTCAATCTTCCCAATAAGTTAGGTTTTATCGTCGTTCCATTGGTGATCATCTTCTCTTATTTCTCCATTCCATATTATACCATGTAATTTCCAAGATTCTACTGGTTTTTTCTTGGGGTTGGTTGGTACTATCATACCGTGGCATCCTCTGGTGGATGCAGTTGTTGTGAGAGGAGGATTGTGAGCTGTTGTGTGGATAAAGGACGTCAAAAACTCTTCATGGTAGGGGATTCATGGCTTCTCTAATTGTATATGAGAAACCGTAGAATTAGAATGATTTAGCCCTTTGGATCACAATTAAATTGACCTAATTAAATACTTGAACCGGATTAATAGAATTGGTTGATCAGATGTTGTTGCTTTGTACCGTGATAACGGTTTGCCTCATGTTTTTCTAGATAAAGTGATATATATGTTTTCTTAGATTAGTTGTTCATTCTTGATGGAAACTAATAATGAACGTAAAGCCAGAATTAATTATTAATTAATTGGCAAAAGATAAATAGGCATGTAAATGAATCTGGTTGTTTCCGTTTTTGTAGTTGATCTAATTTGAGGTTAATCAAATTAGGTAAGTAAGAATGGTTATTTAATTGTGATAGCTTACTGATTAGTTATCCTATAATTGTAACCAACGAATAACAAATCTGCTAATTCAATATGGATTAAAGAACAAATTGTGTGAGTGTTTCTTAAAGGGGTTGTAAGTTACCCTCTTGATTGTTAAAGGGCCAAGAGCCCATTGATGTGATGTTTGTTTTCCAACTAATTATGATGTAATGTGAGCCTGGATGGCTATTGTGATTTGTGGAGGCATGGGGACGTGTGGTTGTGGAAGTGGATGAGGCCTAGGGTGGCGAGATGCATCAGCTTATGCATGTGGGTGTCGGGGGGACACCAGTGGTGATGGAATGGGATGGATGTGGTTGTTGGATGCTTGTGGATTCATTGAATGTTTATCTTCTTTGCTTCTCCCCACTACTCAAGGCAGCTGGTCATGCTAACCTTCTTCCAAAGGAGGCAAAGACACGCGGGGTATGCCACGTGCATTCCGTTTTTATCCTCTTAAGGGAGAATGGGTCTATGCTCTTTCTATAGGCGGCAAAGACTCGGCGGGTAGTATATCTACTCACCGTGTTGAGCATCCTTTGTGTTTAGTAGCATAGGATGCTTTTCTAGAATGCCTGGGAATATGGGAATGTAATTCTCTAATGAATGTTTTATTAAATGGTGAAAATCCACGGGGATAGAGATACTACAATTTAAAGGTGATGTGAATATTAAAAAAGAGAAGTTGATTTTTAATGTGATTCCAATTCGGTTTAATGTGGAATTGTTCATGGTTAATTAATTCTTAAAGAATTAATTAATGTATAGTGGAACTGATAAAATGAGAATGGAGTAATCTAATAAAACTCTTCAAATGTTTTTGTTCTTATAGGATACCTAGTCTTAGAAGTAGCAGCCTGGAGTCTGAGAGACGTTAGCTTCAGTTGTATATATGACTAGGTAATGCCCATAGTGTGGATGTGAGTTATATATATATTCTATACTTTTTGTGTTTATATATGCTACTCCACCCTGTCGGTAAGGTCAACTGACACCCCGGGGATTCTGTGCCCTGGGGGTGTTTTCCCCAACATTCTGATGGGAGAATGAATGGATGACTACCCCCTTTGACCCCGCTCTCTTCTCTTGGTAGATCTTTGTGCTGGTAGGCATAGTGGTTAGTTTTACCCATATATGTGTGTAGAGGGATGTAATGGCTTGTGGTTATTTCACACACATATATTCTGGATATAGTATCCGATGGACTACTATATGTGTAACGTGTATAGGATGTGATGGCTTGAGGATCCCTACTCGGTGTATGGGCAATAATGGCTTGAGGTATAATACCCAATGTATGATACACGTTATGTGGGTTGTGGTGGCTCCCGGAACTTACCTGGTTACTTTTGGTTGGGAGGATGGTGTGGTGCTTCGCCCAGGTGTCTGTGGGCAAGCCATTGTGGTGCACGATGTGAAAATTGTGGAGCTTAGCCCAGGTGTCTGCGGGCAAGACTTTGGAGAGAGATACATAGGACGTATGTTATTGGGGGAAAGCGGCAAACCAGTGGGGAAGTAGTAGTGGGGTACCCTTTATATTTTTTACTATATACTATATTCTTGTATGTGTAACTTGGTGAGAGTAGCCATGGTGAGGTTGGGAACTTAGTATACCTGTTTAGGTGATGAGTTAGTTTCACTTGCTGTTCACTGGGATTTAGCATGCTTTCTTTACTTTTTCACGAGAGGCTAGGGGAGGATCCTACAGAGTATACTATTATACTCACCCTATGTATATATAAACTGTTTTTTTTTCAGGTCACTTGGAGAAGGTTAGAGATCAAGCTGGTTACTACTAGCTTGTGGTTGGGGGATCTGTTCGGGCTTGTGGTCTCTGTCGTTTTAATTTCTTTTGGGTACTTTTAGTTTTCCCTTTCAGTTTTAGTACTTTTTCATGACATTCCATATGTGCACTTGAGTTTTCTTTTATATTTATGTTCTGATTTGGAGTTGGTTGGAGTCTATTCTATCTCTCTCTTATGCATATGTTCTATTAGAGGGTAATGCCTCCCATTTGTGTGTTTATTATACCCTCGGTGCTAGTCGCCAACCCAGGGCATATCGAACGCAAGACTCGGGGGTCATTATCTCTCTTCTCACATTTCCGGCCAGGAGGGGTACAATTTGTGGGGAGGGGGTCGTGACACCATATGTTTAATAAGGAGATCCAAATTTTGTAAAAAGTTACATTTTATTTTCTTCTTTATGAATAGTAACATAATAAATAATTTTCACAGGGGTAAGGGTAAATTTACTAATTATGGTTAAAATAATACGATAAGGACTAAAAAATAGCCCTAAAAATTATTTTTATCTTTCTTGATGGGTGAATTTCGGCCATTTCCATCCACATATTTAATATGTGGTCACATTATGTCATTATTTTTTAATAGGTACCATTATATTAATTAATGAAAATAATAAATATAAAATGGATCTCTCTTGATATTATTAACATTAAATTTTAATTATAATGATAAATATCGGAATAGTTTATTTAAAATTTTTAAAAAATATAATATAATTTTTTCAACATGGTAATTTCTTTATAATTTTTAGCGATTAAATGTTTACATTAAATTCTTTATCATTGTCAATTTAGTATTAATTAAATAAATAGAGAAATAAAATAAATTATTTTCAAAACTCTAAAAGTAATATATTTTGAGCGATTAAAATTGAATCATGAAATATATATATATATGAAATATTATTTATGTTGTAAAATTATATATTCAAATTATATATTTTTTTAATTTTAATAGAGTAAAATTAAATGAAAAACATAAAAAATTATATTAACGATTTCTTATGAAAATAATATTTCATTAAATATTTTTTAAAAAATAAACACCATGAATGGTTAAAAAGGGGATAATATATGGCCCTTAATTTTATTTCTTTGACATTTATGGGCCAATTTTTACCTTATAAGCAAAATTATAACCCATTAAGATTCAAAAAAAACATTACCATGGTTAATGATAAAATAGGTAAATTAAGTGGTTAAAACAAAGTATATGTTTAAAAATACCACAAAATCATACCGTAAATTTATTGTTTTAAATTATTAAAACCATTTATTATCTTATATTATAAATTTTGGCCAAAATTTATAAAATTTTACATGATTGTTAATTTATTATATTAAAATTGTTTATTAATTCCATGTGTTTCATTTTATTCACTATAAAATGGCATCGCCTCTCCTCTATTAAACACAACACATATAGACTTTTATCCTATGAATCCCTAAAAACTCTTTTAAATATCATTATACATGTTTTTTATGTTTTTTTATAAAATATCAGCACTAGGTCCCTTAAGATAAAATCTAGTGGTGCTCTTTCAAAGATAATCTGATCGGCTTTACCGAATCTTTCAAATTTTTATATTATTAGACTTATTATAAATCTATTGTAACCTTAATAAAATAATAAATCATGTTTTAGAAATATAAAAATATTTTTTATTAGTATGGTAAATCCATTTTACATCTCTTTTACAAAATATGAAAAGCCAAAACACCGCTCGTGCGTACGTACAACTTATCGTTCCACGTAGCTCTGTAATTCATTTTTCATCACAAAATTACGTGGATGGTTATAAATATGGAACGAATTAAATTATAATTATACTTATAAAATAAATATTCTTATATATATATAATATTATATATACCTTCATACCTTACGATCCTTTGTAAAATGATAACATCGCTCATGTGTATTTGTGGCTTCCACATCAATAAAGCGATATGATTCATTTTTCCTTTCAGATTTACATGGATGGTAATATAGATTAATTTAATGATTATATATGATATAGATGATATAAAAATGTTCCTTAATATATTAATTATTATTTACCTTTCTTTATTTACATTCGTCAAAAAGTGAAATTAGTGTTTATGCGTACATACGATATATAGTCTCCATGAATGGTATAATCCATTTTCTATAGAAACCTTGTACGAATTATTATAAATAAATATATAATGAATTAATATGATATTTATTTCATGATTAAAATTTTGTACATGAATTAAAAATGATCAAATTATATAGACCAAAACCACAAAACCAAAACATACATGAAAAAAAAGATGTAGTTATCACACAAAATACTGATTTTAATAATGAATTGTTAATAAATGGGAGATAAAAGGTTGAATGTAAATAATATATGGTATGATATATATGATAAATTTTTTTAGTATATTGACAATAAATATATATTTATTATGCAGGAGTATCAAACACATGCAAAAGAAGTCAAACATAAGGGGAAGGTTTCTCATCTCACTTTTACTTCCATGAGACATATTCCATTTTCACCACATAAATCCTTTGAATAGTTTATATACTATGCATTTGATATTTTATACAATGAATATTTTCATATTCATGTTACATAATGTTTTATTTTCAGTTATTTCATTCATGTGGGTTATGATTAAATAGTTTCCATGATGGTAATAGTTCAATTCACAACTAATCATTATTCGAGATTTTTTATTTTTAAGACTCCACTGGGAGAATTATTTGATATTTATATCATAATAAAATATTTGATTCTCCTCCATTTATTTCAATAAATTTAAATTTTAACATTCATTTCCCTCAATTTAATGACTCATGATACTGAAATATGGTTTTAAGGAAAATCAATTTTTTCAACTCGGTTGGGAAACTTTTTCTTCCATGTCTATATTTTCAATAAAAACATTAAAATATGTAATTAATATTATAAAATTATTTACTTAATATATTTTAAAGAATAATAGAATTTTTAAAAATTGTTTTAAATGGAATCTTCTTGTCTATTTCTTAATGAGGTACATTTTTACTTTTTACCAAAAATGTTAAAAGAACTTTTGTTTTGACATACTCAAAATTAATAGAATTTACTTCTATCATGATAATTAAATTACTTAAACCTTCATTTACATGTTTTTATGATTATTCTCAAAGAATATTGTTTCCCTAATAATATGTAAATGTTTAGTTTTTAAAAGTGATTTTCAAAGTGAAAATGTTATTTTCCTCAAGGATGATTTTAATTATATTATATAGTATTTCTATTCATCATCTACAAAAAAATTATTTTATTTATAATTTACATGGGATATGTTATATTGATTTCATATTGTATTTTTATGGATGTTTTATGATTTGTTTTATTTGGAAAAATATTAATATTTCATATTATGTTTTTCAATATGAATGTTTTATTGATGTTGTTATTCACCACTTTCATATATTGGATGCATTTGACTTAGTAAGTGATGGATAGGGACCATTATAACCCCTCCATGTATCGATAGGTTCTAGAAGACAAACTATTATGGGTATTTTTCCACATAATTACCCATTTATGTATGATGTCTTGTAACATGGCCTTGATGATATTTTTATGATATACATCATCTTTCTTTCCTTATTTTTTTGATAAGATATTGATATACATAAAATTATTTAAATAGTTATGATATCCATGGTTGAGTATCATGTTCATATGATTAGTTATATGTCATTATTTGATCATCATTTATTCCTTCCATAATGTTATTCAAGATCTTGTAACTAATTAAATGCAATGTGTTTTCAGTTATTTAACGTTCCATATTGATTATGGATTATTTACTCATGATATCTTCTATTGTAAGTGTCCCATATTAATAATTTAATATCACCCTTATTTTCTTTCATTTCCCCAGGATATGAAGAATGAAACATTGAATGATTTCAAAGATGCGTGATATTTACTTTAACGTTGAATTTTATTTTATTTTTTCAAATGTAATGTGAGATTCAAGTATGTATCTAATTTAATAAATCAACTAAACTATTAGATCATTTGGGATGTAATTATTTATATGTATATCCAATTTAATAAACTAACCATTTCCTATAGGTTATATCTATCAGGGAAATTATGGCTGGTATCAATAGAAAATTAGTATATTTCATAGGAACTAGATTTCAAAAAATATACATTATAGAACCCAACCCTATGACTGAAAATAATGATAAGTCTACATATAGGATAACATCGTAATTTTTTTTAAGTTAAATATTATGTATTTCTCATAATAATACATCTCTATCTAGATAAAACAAGTGGACATTATTTTAGAGTAGATGCATCTAGATATAATAACCCCAAAAAGTGTTGGTCATGTATATCTTATAAATCATTCTGGTTAATGCTGAGTGTTCCCTAACTACCTTCCGGGTTTTAAACACTCATGGATATTCATCAGTTATTTCATATTCATTTATGAATAACAATATAGTATTTGAGTAGATAATGACAATGAATGAACAATTTTAATGCTAAGTTTTCATAGATTAAAATTATGTCTTCATGGTAATTATGTGGTTTCCCACTATGATTATATTTTATTATACTATGTTTTTTTTGTTTTAGTCAATGGATCGAATAAGAAGGTACCATGCTACTAATAATTTTTTTTGAAAAAAGTGGTGATTATGAGAAACCAAATGGCATGATAAAATGTGAGAATGTTCTGGTCATTTTTCCTAGTCATTTATCACAATATATGATTAGAAATATATTCCTTAACCAACTCTCGACTCACCAAAGAAGATATGGATATATTTTTCTAAGAGAATAAGTAGTGGAGACTATCGAGGAATAAAGGAAAAATTTCTATCATGTCATAAATTTATATAGTGAAACCCCAGGGAATGTATCACTATAAGAGGATGTTTTTTCTATGTTGAAATAAATGGCATAGTGAAACGGTTTTCAAAATAGTTAACTGTATTATGTGTGGGAAACATGGTAACTATCCAATCCAATTCCATAATCCTTGATTAATCTCATAGACCAAGGAAATAATTATGTAATTCTAATTGTTAATGTTTATGGATTGATGTGTTTATGTATTAGAAGTTTAGAATTATATTATTGTAGATTTATAAAATAGTTACTTTTATCTAAGAAACATGATATATCTAAGGAATGTCCCACATTATATTTACTTTAAGGAATTTAAAAAATATATGGATGTGTATTGAAAACCATTTAAATTGATTTACTGGTAGTCTCATGGATGACATTGATTATGTAAATGGGGTAGTTTCGGTTAGCTTGAAATTGGTTGTTGATTTGATGAAAATACGATTTAGGCCATATTTGAAGAAGTTTGTTTAATTTTTAGATTTATGAAAATATTCTACCATTTTTTTATGAGTAAGGATTAGTTTTTTTAAGCATATTTTTTTATATGAGTATAACATAATATTTATCAACCCCATCATGGTTTTATAATTCTAATGATGATCACAAGTTAAAAAACATAGATACCCCTTTTAATGATTTAAATGATGGAATTTTGAAGTTATTTTGAACTCTAAAGGGATTAAATTAGAGAAATATATTTATTTTTAAATAACCCTTTGGTTTCGTATAATATTTTTTTATTGTCTATTAAATAATGTGATTCAGATAATATTGATGGTTAAAAAGTGACTCATTAATATGGTGATATTTTCAGAGATATTTAATGTCAAGCTATGTATTACCTTTTAGGCTAGTATATAAATTTGATTCATGATATTATGATGAATTTCACTACATGATAATATTATATATTTATTTTTCATGGGATTAATGATATGTTTTGGATTCTTTATTTGGTATAAGTATATATAACCATTTGGTTTAACATATGGTTTAAAATGAAATATTATTTGGAAATAATGCAATTAAATTTATGGAATTTAAGTTAAATGCTATGATATCACCATTGTGGTTAAAAAAAATTAATTTGGAGGTTATTTATGTTTACTGGTATGTTGTGTAATTTATTTGTGTTATAATCTAATTTTAACATTAGGTGTTATTGTGGAAATTTTTAAGTAAAATATATTTGTTCCTAGGAATGATCTTACATGTTGGATATTATATTACCTTATTGTGACCATTTTAGTTTTTGTTAAAATATATATAATGTAAAAATATATTTTTATCCATTTTTTGGATTATGTGATCCTTAATAAGTTGATTTTGTCTCTTAAGGAATTAAAACATCATATTGAATACTCATTATTTGGAGAAAGGATGAGATTGTGGTGTAAATTTATTAATGGATGAAATATTATATTCAAAGTGAGTATATTTCCTTATGTTATTCATATATATAGAAAAATAATTCCTCATATCCAGTAAAAAGGATCTTGAAACAATATTAGTATATTATAATGATCATTTTAGATGAATTGATGGTCATTTCACCCGTACCAGACTTATGGTTTTTTTGTAGATGCCTTAATCCTAACCATGATCCCTATCACACCCGATAAGTCCTTGGGATTTTTTCTCATTTATGTCCATATTTTCACTTCTCACTTATTTTCACCTATTTAGAAATCAATTTTTGTGTTATTCAATATGAAAATCATATTTAACATTCCCTCCTTTTAAGAGGATGTTTTATTAGTCCTTTTTATTTTATGGGTTTTCTGTAAAGGAATTTCAAAATGTAAAAACCATGATTACCTAACACAAGATAAAATTTATAGGACGAAATTTATTTAATGGGGATAATATGAAACCCAAATATTTTAAAATAAATCTATGTTTGATAACATATGCAACACACAACATTGAGCCTAAATAAACCAGGAATTATTATTATTATTTAAATATGCCCATTATAATCTAACAATTAAATCAATGTGTAACAATATTATTAAATAAATTAATAAAAATATATAATGGTTAAAATAAGTGAATAATTATTGATTAGTTATTTGAAATAAAAACTCAATTTTAATTAGAGTAATTTTAGTTTTCAAAAGTATTTTTTCTTCAAAAATGTTTTCACTTCTTTAATGAGAGAATCATATAAATAATTTATATAGTTTTAAAAAAATTATTTAATAAAAATAAAATCATTTTTTAAATCATCGTATCAAAATTATCGTAGGGTGAAATTTTTGTATTTTTCAAAAAAATTCATTTTATAGTGAACACGTAAAAATATAGATTTTCGTTGAAAAATTTATTTTTTTCAAATATTTACAAAGATCTATAATGTTTTAAATGTATATAAAAGAAAACTTATATGCCATATATTATTAATAATAAAATTACATTCAGTGAAAAAAAATATTTACAAAATTTATTTTAAAAATTTTTGTATACATAAAATGGTATTTTTTAATAAAACTGTTTTTCCTTGAATTTTGCATTTTTATATAAAATTAATTTCTAAAACATACATAAATTTAGTCCAGAAAATTTTATTAAATATTTTTAATCTTGAGGTATAAATTTTTTAAAAATGTCTCTTATATTTTTGGTCATTATAAATAGTAACCATAAAAAATAATTATCACCAAGGTAATAGTAAATCAGGTAAGTAAGGTAATAAATACTATAATAAAGACTCACGAATGAGACAAAACATTCATTTGACCTATTTTAGGGATGAATGTTTCCAATTTCTATATATTATGAGAATATATGGGTACCTTTTTCTATATTTATTTTATTAGGACTTATATACAAATTTAATAAAAGAATAAATATGAAATGTCAATCTCGTGACATAAATAACTCTAAATTTTTATTATAATAATAAAAATGGTAAAATATCAGTTATAATTATTAATTTGAAATATACACTAGATTTTTTAACCATGTAAATTCCTTTATAATTTTTTGATATTAAATAATTACCTTAAATACTTATACAATGTTGAGTTAATATTTATTCAATTAATTGAAAAATAAAATTAAATATTCTAAAAAATATAAAGGTGATATATTTTTAGTTATTTATAGTGAAACATAATTTTTATCGATATATATGAAATACTAGGTATGTATTAATATTCTATATTAAAATTACATATTTTTTATGATGTCTAAAAAGGCAAACTATATGAATTTTGTCAAAATTGACATTAATAATATTTTATGAAAGTAATATTTTATTAAATTATTTAAAACCTAAAAAATTATTAATAGAGGGAAAATAGGGTAATATATGGTTGAATTTTGCATCTTTAGGCCATTTCTAGTCCAATTGATTCCTTATATGTAAAACTATAAGCCTTTAAAAGTGAAAAATTTGTTACTATGGAAATAGTTAAAATGAAATAATTGTGGGATTAATAAAAAAGATAAGGATTAAAATTCCACATAACCCTTTAAAAATAATTTTGTTGAAAAAATTTCGACCATATCCTATATTATCATTGAATTTATGGCCACATTTTTTTCCATTCACATGAAATTGAATATATTATATTTAATGTTTTTTTATTAATTCCATGAGTTCCCTTTCATTCTCTATAAAATAGAATTGAATCTCCTCTCTAATATACACAACCTAGAGCCTATTATATTGATAAAACCATACCCAAACCACTTATAAATAGACATATATATTTTATGGATTTGAGGGTTGGTATCTCCCTATTTTAACCATGTTTTTTATGGTTATGAGGTCTCTTAGAGTGTAGCTTGGCTTGTTGAATGCTCAGCGGCCTAAGAAAAAACCTATAGGAATGTACAATATATGTATTTGTGGCTACGAAGTGGAAACTTTTGGGTTCATTTTAGATGAATTTCAATGAGAACCAGAAGAACTAATTGAATTCCAATTTTAAGAAAGGGTTGATCCCTAGTTATTACCAGGGATGGATTAGATTAAATTCCTTTTTAACGATTTCAAATTCATATAATCATGTGTGATTCATTTAAATAGATCAAAAAAACAAAATAACATATTTTTTTAGTATCAATAGGAACCTAATTATAATATCTAGTACTCTTTTAGAATTTTTTAGGAGTACTCTATGGAAAATTTTATTTTTAGAACATGAGGTCTGTGGCCTGAAAATTTAATAAGGTCAAAGAAGTGTTAAGATCATAAAAAACACTCAATTAAAATAAGTGAGTAAACATTAATAGAATGAGAAATAAATATATCATAAACCATTAATACTCCATTAAAGTTACCCATAATAGGGTCATACCTACATTAACACTATTATCTCAATGAAAGTGGTAAGTAGACTCTAGAGGGAGAAATTAGGGAAGAGAAAAACTATGAAATAATGAGAACTCCACCATTATTTTAATTAATTATCTCTTTTTTATGTGAATAAATTTTCAAAATACGAAATTATATAAATTTTTTAAAAAAAATAACAAAATATGAAAACATTAATATGTTTTATTAAGAGACTATGGTTATTAAAATAAATTTCATTAAAAATAACAAAATTAAATATACAAAGCAGTAGCATGACATTACATTTAAACAAAGCACAAATCATTATCAATTCCTCTAAGAACAGTTCCTTATATAAGAATTTTATTGTTATTTGGTAGAAAACCCAATAGTCAAAGTATTCACCCTTGATTATGTTAGGCCTAGGGTGGTGGAAAGTTAGTTGAATGTGGACTTTTTCACCCATGACCCCAAATAGAAAACATCTTGAATCTACCCAATAGAGGTGTTGAAATGACCTTCATGATTCGTAATTGTGGTAGTCCATGTAAGATGAAAATGAATTCACAAATATCCTTTAACCGCATGTAAAGTTTCCCCCTAATTGGGTGTTATATTTTCAAGATATGTGTGAAATGGTGGGATGTTTTTTAGGGCTGTAGAATCTACTCCAGCATTTTATCTTCAACTGGTCAAGCCATTAATTCAATTCAAAAATCAGAATTACCTCTCTTCATTGTTGGGTTAAATGTTAATCATGGTTTATTAGATCTTAAGTTTAATTTTTTTCATCATTTGTCTTGGATCTTGGCCTATACAGTAATTTTATTGGGATTCTATCCAATTCACTTCACCAAAACATTATTGTTTCAAGGCTCACTTGGGTGGTAGTCCAATTTGAATAATAAATTGATCCAAAATGATGAATTATTACTTATAGCATCGGAAATATAAAAATAAAATATCAAAATAAAACCAATACTATAGGGTGTTTTATAAGGTGCTCAAAAATGTATAATGTAACAGTGAATTTTAAAAAGAAATTTAAATTATAATGTGAAATATTTTTCAATTTTTGAAATACACTAAAAATGGTGTTTATGAATAATGAATCACATTAATATTTTATATATCAACAATTAAAATTAGCCTAATTTAGTGGCTAATCACAAACCAAACGTGAGTTTTTCTAGTCTTAATAATTAGTATCTCCAAAATATTAAATCCAAATTACCTTTTCCACAATCAATTTAAAATACAATGCTCATCAGAATATATCATACCAAACTATTATAAAACCCATCAATACCATTTAATACTATTTAGTTTCAAAATAAAATCCTGAAACCAATATCATTCTTTTTTTCACATTCATTTCCACATTTCATCTAATCTCAATTAAGCACGATGATGTGTTTTACATCACAATATAAATGAGGCTTTATTTTTATTCTTTGGGCAGAAGATGGATGTCCTAGGTTAAATCTCATTTTAATATTAATATAATTATTATTATTTTTTCTTTATTTCCAATTTTTTCTATGGTAATTTCAATTAAACTCAATAAAATCAACCAATGTAGTGTGATATTGTTGATGACTCCCAATTTCAAATACCATAGGGTAACAAGTAAAACTCAAATACTCAGTGATCAACTTTAGTTAACTCAATCAATATCAAATTAAAGTTTCCAAAAATGAAGATAAATTTCCAAACATGGGCTAGAAAAACATGGACTCACGTTCCCCATTTTCCAAAATCCACACATTAGGTCATTCCATTTCTCTACACGAAAATTGATTTCTTTTTTCCTTCTTTAATAATTTATTTAATACCCATATTAAAAATAAAATAATCAATAAACCTATACCAGTTATTATGGAACCCCAATAACTCAAAATAATACACTACATCTTAATTGACATGCGTTGTGAATTTATATATTAACTGGAAGAAAATATAATTGGTGAAAAAAAATATTATTCTACAAAAAATTATAAAATCTATGCTTGTGAACTTACCCATGGATTCAAATCCATATCATGGAATGCATAATTATTTGATATTCAGTTTTATGTTTTATAATTTGAATATTCATTTTAATGGTTAGTGAAATTTTTGATTCCATTAACACGCACACACACAATTTTGACACATACATTTTATTTCATTCTTTTCACCCGCAACATAGAATAACAATTTCCCTATTTTTTACAGAAATAAAAATTCAAAATATTAGTACAGGTAGAGGATAGAAGATACAAAATTTTAATTTGAATATGGGTTTTGGAAAAATGTCACCTTGTGGAATACTAATTATGTTCATACCACAACAAATTGATCATTTCATTCCCATGCTACTCATGGACTCCCAATAGTGCTTGGTATAATAAAATGGAATTTTTTATTATAGGTGATTTACCTTAAAAAAAGAAACCTTCAACCACAATTGACTCTACTTCTAACACAAAAAACCATATTATATACCATGAAACCCTAAGAGTTTCCCTTAAATAAAAACAAGAATATAAAAATATTAAAACATTAAAAAATAACAGTTTAATTGAGAACACCAATTATCGATACTATGAAATTGTTAAAATTATATATATATATATAAATATATATATTAAAATATAAGTATATATATAAATAAAATATAGGATAGAAGCACTATATTACATAGGTCAGTGGAAGGTGCACTCCATAGTCTCCCTTCTATCATGGGTTCCAATCCTACGACATTGCCGACCGTGATGAGGTTTTCCCCACGACCTTCGACGTGACCTTTTAAAAGATTTTTTTATTTTATTAGTTATTTTTAAAACCTAAAAACCAACAATAAATGAAAAATAAATAAAATAAATGTAAAAGATGGTTTTCCACCTAGAAAGCGCATAGTTTAAAGTCATTTTCCTAACATGAACCCCCAACTTACCAAATATCAACTTTCATCATTTTAAGGACCACACTTTTCAGAAATATTATGAAATTATGTTTGATTCATTGTTTATCACCTATTTCATGAAAAAAACATATGTACTATAATGAGTTGGAAAACCAAGGAATTTCAAAAATGATGGGTCCAGTTGGTTTTGTAGTCTTGCATAATACATCAAAGACCATTCTACCATTATTGGAATCATGATAAGAAGTAGTGAAAATTGAATTGTTTTCTATCCCCAATGAATGTAAATTGTATAGAGGATATAATGGTTTTATGTTTTATTTTGGGTTCATTAAAACAACATTAGATATATTAGGAATTAGAAACAAGAATGATTGATTTATCTATAAATGATTGTTTTTTTGCAAAATTTCATTATAGTGAAATGAATGGGTACAAATTGAGATTTAGATATTTATTCTAAGACTTTAATGTTAGGTGGTTCTAAAGTATCATTAATGGAAATACATTTTTTATTCAATAAAATATTAAAAATATTAATCATGTGAATAAAATAATTCTCTTTTCATTTGACATAAAAACCATCAATAATAACCTGATCCTCTTTAGTTACCAATAATTCAAATGGTAGTTCATCTATATTTTCATGAGTGTTTTTTGGGAAATTTGATACTATAAATATTTTTAATGAAGTTAAATTTAGTGTAAGGATGGGTGCCTCACATGTTTTAATTCTTTGTTGTTATGATCTCAATGATCAAACCATATAATTCATTGTCACCATTTGGTAAAATAATTGTTCCAGTATTTTATGGGGAATAAATTGGATATGAGTTTGAACATCTTTTACTTCCCTGAGATCAATCCCATCAACAATCCTTTATATGTGTATAAATTTACCCTTTAAAAATTAATCATCCAAATTATTGTACATATCATTGGTTGTGGAGTAGTCAATGTATTGAGAGGTTCCCGATGTTTGGATTTGTTCAACGAGGCCTTCCATAAGATTTAAAACAATGATGAGAATGGAGAAGTGAGGTTAAATGAAATGTGAGTGTTGAATATATCTTACTTAAGTCCCTTGAAACATCACCAAAATGGTTCTATAGACAAGTACATTTTATGGATTGTTTTTTGGACAAAAAGATTCCATATTGGGTTTCATTTTAAATTGGTTCAAATGATAAAAAAGGTTCTTTTTTAATTAAAACTATTAATACCTTTTGATCCTAGGTAATTACAATAGACTTATTTGATGAAATTCTATTTTAAATATTTCAATTTCTTTGACTCAAGAGTGATTAATTTAAAGATATAAAAACAAATTCACCACATATTATTTTAATAAAAAAACAACATTATAATTACCCATACAATTTGAAAATCATTTTTATGATTATTAAAATGTAACGGTATTTATTATCACTTAAAGTGTTTGGCAATAAAATTCAACAAGTACAAAGAAGTAATAAAATCAACAAATGAAACAATCAATTAGAATAAGTGATTCAACATTAATGGAGTGAGATATTAAATTCAATAAAGACCATTGATACTTACTTGGATAAACCAATAAATTTTTTATCCCACTATTTTTTTATTCTACTAATATAATCATGAAGATTACTCTAGATGGAAAAATTAAAGAAGTAAAAAATAATGAAATAACGAAAACTCTACCATTGTTTATAGATTTATATCTTCCCTGTGTAAATAAATTCAATCATTAAGGAAATGGTATAAACATTTTGATGAAAATAACATAATGTAAGAAGAATATGAATTTTTATAAAGATACTATGGTGATTTAAATTACATACATTTTAAAGAATAACATTTCAATGATTCAGAAATATCCTAACATTACAATTAAACAATGAAAAAACCATTTTTAAATTCTCTAAAACCACTGACATAAATAATAATTTTAAACCCATGGGTAGATACTCTAATATAACATCTCCTCCTATATTATTATGGTATTCTTAGTGTGGTGGAACATTTTAGGAATGTGTACTTTTCTACCATTGACCCTAAATAGAAGATAACATGGATCCAGCAAATAGAGGTTCATAAATGACATTATATATAGAAAACCTTTCCTAGTAAATAGAATAAGAAAATGAAGCCCTAGATTTCCCATCACATAATATAAAATAACATCCAAATTGGAAATTTTTTTGATATATGAGTTGTATGGTTATCTATTTTTCTGGTCCATCGGATCTAGCCATGAATTTTATCTTCAACATGGGCCACCTGTAACTCCCTTAAAACATATAATTAACTCTATTAAATATTTTTTAATATTTTTTTCATGATGTACTATATCTCAGGATCACATTTTATTATTAGTGGTCATGGATATTTTTTGATACAGTAATTTTATTATGTTGTTATCAAATTCATTTCACCAAAAATGTTGTTGGTTCAATGCCCACTTTGTTTTTCATCCAATGTGATTCTCAAATTTCTAAAAAATTATAAATTATTACATATATAATGTGATATAATAAAATAAAATATTAAAATAAAACAAATATCATTTTATATGTTATAACCAGTTCGAAAATGCATTGTGAAATAGTGAATTTTAAGAAGTAATTATAAACATAATGTGAAGTAATGTTCAGTTTGTAAAATGTGCTAAAAATTGTGTTTAATAACAATGAAGCACATGAAAATTATATATATTAACAATTATTATTATCCTACTTCAGTGATAATCAATGGTATTCCTAAAAAAGAAACCCATGGTTCCTTAATAAAAGATCTAATGGAGCTCCTTCGAAGAAGTGGTAATCATCTTTACTGACACTTTGAAATTTCATTCTTCTTAAACTTATTATCAATATATTTTAACAATAATAAAATAAATACTCAATTATTATTAATATTTTGATATTTATTATGAATACAGTAAACCTTATTCAAATCTCTTTGAAATCCTATGAAAAGTGAAAACATCACTCATGCATGGGTATGGTTTACCATCTCCATTTAGCGATGTGATTCACTTTTCATCACCAATTTACATAGATGGTTATAAATATGGAACTAAACAATATATATTGTATTTATGAAATAAATATTTTTATTTGATTATAATATCAAATACATTATTATATTTTTATTATTTTTAAAATTATAATATCACTCGTGCATACTTGTGGACGACCGCCTCCACGAACTGATGTAATTCATTTTTAATTTCTTAATTACATGGATGGTAATAAAGATAGATTAAATGAATATATATTATATTAATGATATTATAATAATCTTTAAAAGGATAATTATTATTGAAATATCCTTGCTTCTATCCGTCAAAAAGATGAAACTTTGTTCATGTGTACATAGAGCATACCGTCTCCATGAAATATGTATTTCATTTCTCCATATATACCTTTTATGAATGATTATAAAAAATAAATATAATTAGTATAAAATATATTTTTATAATTATTTACATTATAGTGATGATGAAACCATGATAAATGTATAATGACCAAAACTACTAAACCAAAACATATATAAAAAATGATGTATTTATAACCCGAACAATGGGTTAAAAAACACGTAATAACTGTTTGATAAAAGGTTATAAGAAAATTATATATTTTATGATATATATATATTATTTATTTTTAATAGATTCATAATAAATCTATATTTATTATACCATAGGTTTAAATCCCTACAAAACGAGTCAAACCAATGGTAAGTGTTTCTCATCTCAAATTTACATATGTGATACATATATCATATTGATCACTAATATATTTTTTGTGGGGTATATATTTCCCAAATTATTTGTTATATCATGAATATGTTTATATTTTTGGTATTTAATGATTCATTTTTATGTTATTCCATTCAAGTGGATTGTGTTTCAAATGTTACTATAGTGGTTATGATTAATTTTACAATCTCATCATTATTCGAGATTTTCTAGGTTTAAGTTTATTCCTTTAGGATTAATTCATTTTTATCTATTAATAACAGTCTACCATATTCTAATTTTATTATTTCTATAAATTATTTTTTTTTAATTTTATCTTCCTCTCTTTAAGTACTCTTGATTTTGAATTAATTTTTTCTAGAAAAATTGACTTTATTTTTCTACTCATTCGAGAATATTTTTCATCCATGACTATATTTTCCTCAAAATATTTTAAATAATTTTTTTAGTATTATTAAATTATTTATTAAATAAATTAAAACCATTTTTTATTTTAAAATATTATTTAAATTGAATATTCTTATTATTTTTTAAATGAGGTAATTTTTTATTTTGTATCAAAAATGTGAAAAGAAAAATTATTTTAATGTCCCTCACATGAAGGGACATTTCCACCATCATAACCACTAAATTATTGGAATATTACTTCACATGTTCCCATGATTCATTTCAAAAAATATTTTTCCCTAATATTTTATACATTTATAGTTTTTAATTTTAATTTTAAAGTGAAGTCTATTTTAAATAACAATAATTTTAAAGATATTTTATTTTATATAAATTCATTAAAAAGAATTATTTATTTTATTTATATTCCAATGTGGATATTATTTAATGATAACATCCTTAATTTTTCTGGATGGTTTATAATCAGATTGACTAGGAGAAATATTAATATATTTATGCTATTTTTTCAATATGATTGTCTACGATGATTATGTTATTCCTCCCTTTCATGTAAAGAATGAATAGAAATGAGTAAGTGATGGGTAGGACCTATTATAACCCCTTGGTGAATTGGTAGGTTCCATGAATTAAACTAGTAGGGTATTTTGGAAGAGGCCTTTCCCATTTATGTATTATTTCAGGGCATAAGGCCTTGATAGTATGTTTATGGTGTCTGACATTATAAATAATGTCATTAGGAAATAAGTAATTGATATCCATACAATTACATGAATATTTAATAGTTCCACTGGTAAGATTCAAGATTATGTGATTAGTTATAATAAATTATTTGATCGTCATTTATTCCTTACATATTTTTCTTCAATCACATGTTATTTAATAAATGGTGTGTGTTTTCATTTAATTTCCATTCCATATTGTTTTTTCCATATTTACATAAGATAACATCCACATTACATAACCTTTTCTAATCATTTTAGTTCACTATTTTTTCTTTACATTACATAGGATATGATGAAGGAGTTATTTAATGAGTTCAAGGGTTAATAATATTTACATTCACTAGGTTTGGTATTTTTTGTTTTCAATTATTTATTCATATTAATATTTGCATCTTATTTACCAATACGATTAAACTATTCGATCCTGCGGGATTTGATTCCATGAATCTAGTGAAAATTTCATAATGTAACCACTAACTATTGGAAAATGTTATAGGGGTAGTTATATCTGATGTCAAATCATGATTTGTTTACATAATTTTATATTTCTTCATAAAACTATACACACTATATTGATTATATAGTATATCATCAATAAGCCACCCACAAAAACTACCCCAACTACATTTTAAAATTTTATTTTTCTATAACCATTATCTAATTTCATTTAAAATCATTCATTTACATCAATTATCTACCATCAAGGAAAGGGAAAAAAATATTTTCATATTCATATATGCTCTATCCCTAGACAAGTTAACATGATCTATCAACTACCTTCCAATTAATAAATAATCTCATCATTAATAAAATTAAAATAAAATAATAATTTACCCATAATGGGAAATATCCAATCAATATCATTCTACCAAGTAATTTTTTCCCATCCTCATGCTCATCCCACAACATGGGTAGTATTGAAACACTAAAATCCATATAGCATCACATTATCAAATGTAATCATATCATCCAATGTGATCTTAATCCTCAATCTATAAATCAATTTAGGTCCCTCATACTCATAAATATATACATACTCATCATCCTTAAAGTCATCTCACTCAACACATCAAATAATACATAAACTAATATTCATTTCAATATATATCACTAACTAGTTATGAAATATCTGGAAAATCATGATTAGTAGGAAAATTAAAAAGGGCATCCAAAGTGGTCATAACTGTAAAATAAAAATAAAAAATCAATCCGATGAAAACATAAATTTTCAAAAAACTAGTCATTGAAAAAAACAAAATTATATAACACTCATATCTCTTATTTAACCCCATGTTAACGTTAAATATAATTTTAAACCTCTATTATTTTTCTTATACGAAGAAAAAAACATACAACTCACTAATGATTTCTTATATAAAATATGTACTTTGATTCATGATATATAATAGGTATTTAAATCAATGCCAAATAGTACATGAAAACTATTTTCAAGACATGTAAAGTTAACGAATAATTATCAAAATAAACATGTTGTATGCTCCTACCTAAATAAATCATAAAAACTATGATCTATTCACTCGAGTTATCCATGAGATAATCAATGTTCACTCATAAGAATATTTCAGTAATCATTCTGTGATTATGGGTTCATTTTTCTAACTAACTAAACTCTAATACCTTTAAAATATTTTAATAATTTTCCAAAACAAAGTATCAAATGTTCCTAAAATCAAAATACAACCTAATTTTATGACACCAATATGTATTTTCCCAACACCACTATGCCCCCTCTAAGTAGATCTAGGATGATAATGAGTGAACTCCCCAAATATGTATCCATTAGTCTATGGGTTATTGGATAATAATGAGTGATCCATAAACATAATATGATGCAATAACTTTATTTAATCTCATAACTTCTTAATGATAAAATCTTATACCCAATAAATTAAATTATATATTTTACTAATAAAAATATCTATATATATATATATGAATGATATACAAATCCACAATATAACATGGAATAATATAAATGATAAAAATCATTTCAGTAAGAAAAAATCAATTGGTAAAATATATATGAAAATGAAAACTCAATAAGATAAATAATTATATGTTCACCTAGATAAAGAATTGGATATATGATGTCATAGTTCCTCACCAGTCACTAATGTATAATCATATCCCTAAAATACACCAACTGATCAACATGTATATAAAATGAAAATGGAAAAGTATACATATATGGGTAAGTAATAATTTATAATTTGGTTTTGATACGTAATGCGCCAGTCCCCGCGTTAGGAAATACTTAACTCTATGTGTTAATCAATGAGCCTATTGACAAGAGTCGCTTAAATAAAGGACTATTAAAATATCCTAAATCGACTATATTGGAATACACACTGTAATGGGTACTTTTGTGAAATGGAATACCAAAAATAAAAAACAACATAATATCTATCAATTGACATAAATTTATCGATCCAATGTTAGGGTCTCTTAATTATGAATTCTCGGTGATGGTAAACTACAATCAAATATGATGTGGCCTATGTTTATACACTTTCCCATATCCGTTTTTGAGTAATTTTTTGGTATTTTAATGTCATAACATTGGTTTTTATATAAATTAGGAGACTTTTGTGAAATTGAGCTTCTTTCTTTAATATTTTGAAAATATTATTAAAATGGTTTACTTTAGTGTTTAAGAATCTCAAAAAATTTCAAGTTAGTTTTCTCGATCTTATGATAATAACATGTGACATAAAAATAGGATATTAGGGTTTTATGATGAATTTTATGATGAATTTTAAAATATTTCAATTGGTTGATATATATTAATTAAAAATTCATTATTTTTATTTATCATTTTTTAGGGGATTTAATTTTTTTAAGATTTATTTTTAAATGTATATTGAAATTTATTTTCCTATTTTGGATGTTTTTTCTATACCAATTTGTAATCAAAAAAATTTTTTCTAGATAAAATATTGATTGTTTTAAATTCATTGTTGAAATATATTAAAGAATTTATTTTATTCATTTTTTTGAATCAAATTTTTAATTAAATTATTTGTGTGATATAAATGTTTAGAAAAATAAACATTAACAATACCACTAAATCCTAATATTTTTTATGTAATTTGATACTATATCGCTTAGGTGAGGTTACATCAGGATCTCCCATCGATATAATTTTGATGGCCATATTAACTTGCTACTTTGTTATCGCTAGAGAAATTCTACTATCAACTACTATTAAAGGTGTTACGCCTCCTAATCGATTATGCTATCCGAGAATAGATAATTCCCCAAAATATTACCGCCATATCTGATGGTAACAAAACCCCTACAATGAAAATCCAAAGTCGAATTACAACATCAGGATGTGCGATAAACGTGTATGACCTAGTTCCTTTGAGATTATTATCTCAGAGTCCGGTCATTATCAGTACTCAAACACCATCTCCGATGAAACAATGAAATTCGAACAATACATTAATTTGATTCCCACCATTGTCGATTATTTCAAACGAATCCTCACAAGATCTGGATGTCACCTTTAGATTTGCCTCAATGACATTGAACTGTGTCAGATCCTCCACTTCATTGATGAATTTGAATCTATGTCATTATGAAACACTCCTTGGTATGTGAATATACTATCTCCCAAGATGAACTCTGAAGCTGAAACCCCTCACTGAGTGTCATCATGAATCAAGTCTTCTATGCGAGTGAGGTCACAGATGAGGATATTTTTTTAAATGTTTTTAGTATTTAAAAAAAACACAAAAGGGATAGGGTTTTGGTATTTATAAAAACATGTTTAGGGAAGCTTCAACCTCGTTGACACTTCTACCCTCTACATGAAGCATGAATGGGGTTCAGGCTTCCTGTGTAATGTTTATAAAGGAAGATTGAACCTCGTTTACACTTTATATAGATATTTTTTATAAATAAATCGTACTATATATATTTATTCGTGGTGATTAGGGCTACAATTATATAAACAAACACACAAACAACACACATAGTCTAGTAGGAAGATCATAGCCCCCTGAGGGATAATCCACCCAATACATGTACACCTCGTGGGTATGAACCCATAATATTTCCCAAATCTAAGACCATTAGGTCAATAGTCAAACACTACATGGGCCGCATCACCCCTCCACACCATCTATATGCCAACAGACAGCCAATGGTTTGCTCACGCTATGCCTCTTTCTCATCCCACCGACATCAACCACATCCCCTCTCGCTATGCAAGTTCTGGCATGTGGAATGCATGCTCCATCACTGCCTCGTCTGCCTCTATAACGACCTGCCGATAGGCAACTGACCTGCGACCCTGCATTCTGCCACTACCACATCCCGCTGACGTCAGCCACAGCGCCCCACGCTTTGCCTGAGCCCCTTGCACGAACTATATCAGTGTTCTTGGTCGACCAACACCTAGTAGAAACACAATCTAACACATCCACAAACACACCTCATGCCGAGCAACACCAACAGAAAATCCGCCGTGTAACCCTAAAATTGATGAAAATCAGGAATTGGACCATAATCAATGATGAATGATGATGTGGAGGGTTAACATTTAATCTCTAACCCCCAATGCAGATTAGAGTATATATATATATATATAATAATAAAATACTAAAGTAAATAGTAATAAATACATATTAAATGTAAATGAATATTAAATATAAAATCAACAATATTAAAAAATATAAATAAACACTTAATTAAATATTTATAAATATTAATAAAATATTTAATAATATTATAAAATATTTAAAAAATATTCATAGTAAAAATAAATTTTAATAAATATAGATTATATATTCATTAATATTAATTAAATATTAATATATATTAATGGATATAAGCTACTGTAAATAAATATTAATATATATAAATAAGTTAAAATAAAATTTTAATAAATATGACTTAAATATTCACAAATATTAATAAATGTTGATAATTTTTAATAATTATTCATAAATAGTAATAATAAAAATAAATATATGTATACATTAGTATTTATTAAAAAGCCTTACTAAATGTTAAATTAATATTCAGAACTATAAATTAAATTTTAATAAATATTATTAATATTAATAAATATTAATCAAATATTCACAAAAACTAATAACATTTAATTAAATATTCATAAATACAATAAAATAATAATTATAGAATAATAAATTGTAATAAATATAAATAAATATAAATAAATATTAATACATTTTAATTAAATAATTATAAATATAAATAAAATAATTATAAATATAAATAAATAGTATTTTTTTTAATATTTATAAATATTAGATAAAAAATAACTAATATTTGTAAATATTAATAAATGTTTCCTAAATATTAATTATTATTAATTAAATATTAATGAATGTAAATTTGTATTATTAAATATGAACAAAATATTAATAAAAACTAATTAAATAGCAATATATTTGAACAAATATTAACAAATAATTGATATATAATAATGAAATATTAATAAATGTTGAATAAATATTATTCAATATTACTAAATATCAATTAAATATTAATAAATATTAATAAATTTCACTAAATGTTTATAAATAATAATAAATATTATTATTTACTATAATTTAGTAATATTTAGTAATATTTTATTTAATGGTTAGACATTTTTTATTAATATTTTTTAATATTTATTCGCATTTATAAACATTTATTTAATATTTATTAATATTTAATTAATATTTATTGGTATATATTATTATTTATGAGTATTTATTAATATTTATTTAATATTTATGGTGGTTTATGAATTTTTGATAAATATTTATAATTGTTAATATATGGTGACAAATATTTCGTTGTTATTTATAAATAAATATTAGTTTTTTATTTAATATTTTTTTATAGTTATTGACATTTTTCTGACATTTATTTGTATTTATGAGTATTTATGAATATTTATAGATTTTTTTGTATATAAAATAAAATTTAATTAATATTTGTTAATATTTTTTTAATAACTATTAAGAATTATTAATATTATTTGGTATTTAATTTATATATCATTAACATTTATCAATATTTAATTAATAATTTTTAATATTTATATATATTTATTTGAATTTATTAAGAGTTAATGAATATTTATTAATATTTATTAATATTCAATTAAATTTTATTAATTTTTTTGAATATTTCATAAATATATATTTATATTAGAAAATTTTTATTAAAACATATTTAATATTTCTAAATATTTATTTAATATTTATTAGTATTTTTAATAAATAATTATATTTATTATTATTTTTAGTATTTAAGAATAATTATTTTTAATAATCATTATTTATAAATATTTTTGATTATTTTATTATTGCATATTTATATTTATTTACATTAGTTTATATCTACTTATATTTATTATCATTTAGTTAATATTTAAGAATCTTTATTAAATATTTTATCAATATTTATTAATATTTATTTGTTTTATGAATATTTATGAAAAGTTTATTAATATTTATTAATATTTATATAAATATTTATATAAATTTAATTGATATTTAATTGATATTTTTTTATATTAATTAATTTTTAATAAGTAGTTATTTTAATATTTAGTTATATATATCTTAATATTTATTTATTAAATAAAATATGTAGGTAGAGTGAATGAGGTTCACTCTTATACCGAGGGTAGAAGATTGAATGGGGTAGACGCTTCCCCAAACCCATTTTTTCAAATATCACAAACCCTATCCCCTTTCTCGGTTTCATGAAATCATAAAACCCTTTAAAAAATTGTCACATGGATGAGGCCCCTCATTAAAATGGAAACCCCTACGAATTGAGCAGAAAAATAGACGAAATAGAAAATAGAAAAATAACAAATAAAATAATAAATATAAAGAACAAAAAATAATAACATTACATATTTAAAATAATATTAATAATAGGTATATATACAAATATATACATATAATAATTATTTTTTTAATTAATTTTATATTTATATAAGAATAATAATAATAATAAATATAATATTTAAATAATTCAATAATAATATCTATATAGATATAAAAATAAATAAATAAATATTTATTTATTTATTTATGTATACATATAATACTAATAATAATATAATTAAATAAGGTAATATATATACATGGATGTCAACTTGTCTAAGCCTAAAAAAATGGAATGGGGGCATGACGCCAAAGTGCATTGAGGGCCAGGAAAATGTTTTAAGTCCTCCCAAATTATAAATCCTTAAAATCATAAATAAATAATGTTAAATTAAAATTTCTAAAATGATTTATGTCAAATCATTCTGATTATTTAGGAAAATTGAGAAAGGTTAACTCTTGGGAAGGAGAATGTGACCATGATGCATTCCATGGCATATTCAAGGGGACCACACATCATTATTGATAGTAAGCTATTATCACAGATATGTCACTCCGAGCTGGGAATGAGCACAAAAATGTGAGAAATGTAGAATCTACAACCTATTAGATATTGTTTCATTGTTTTTCCCTAGTTATTTTTTGGAATAAGAGGACTGCTTTCCGCTGTCATCTATATTCCTAGGCCTGAGATTCGATAATGATTCCATAATCCATGAACAACCCCTCTTCTTCCCCTTCTCAATTTCCAATTTTATTTATATTCTATTTCTATAAATTTCATTGTAATGTAAATATTTTTGCATATATTTTGATCAATTTTCTTCATTGTAGGGATGTAATATGAAATCTTCAGAAATAGAGAACTAATTAATAAGGATTGACTCTGGAAGTAAAACTTGACAATTCCTGGAGATCAGTAGTTCATGAAGATGGTCAACTCTTAACCAATCTTAATGGATTGGGATGGTGATTTTGGGGTGTGCGAGATAAGAATCCTACACTAGAATGAATTTCTACTCTTTATCATTCCTTTTCCCATTTCTCTTTCATTTTCTCGAATATGCATCTTGGGTGATCAGACGATATTAGTGTTATAATATTTTCTTGTAAAATTTTAGTTCTAGAGTGAGTTTGTTGAGTGATTCATTTTTTTCATTCTGGAGGAGCGTTTGACAACTGAATAAATTTTTATTTGCGTGTTCACTATTTTCAAGAGAGAGGTGTGTGACCAGATTCATCATTCATGCATTGAGTGAAGATGAGAGTTAATGGTTTTCATTAGAAGATCTATGCAAGAGATCTGAGAATGGATCACCATGGACTCATCCTTAATCTTTCTAACTTTATTATTTATCATTATGTATTCCTTTTCTTCTTCTTCGTGTTATTTTTTTGTTTTTTGTTTATCATCTCAATTTATGTTCCACTCCGCCCACTCACACTGTCATTTTCATCACTATTTTCATGTTTTCATTGGATGTTTTCAATATATTTAAAAATAAAATTTATTTTTTGGAATACCACTGGGGAATTCGACAATGCTTCCATGAGAGAGACCCCAAGGTTATTTATTGTGAAATATCTGGGGTTTATAAATTTATCTTTTACCATCCTCAGGATATGGATTTTTCAAAATAAAACTTCCATTGATGAGGATGCAACAGATGTATTATTTGGTTCCACATTTTTCTTAAATTTCAAAAATAAAAAAACATAAAAACAATAACAAAAAAAAACAAAATTTAGTTATGAAATATCAAAATTATAATTCATTGTCACTATAGAATATGGTTAATCAATTATAAGAGGATACTGCTGAATTAAAACATTTCTTTCAATAATGAAAACATCGAGAGCTCAGCAATAGTGAAATGTTTTATTATAACGAAATCATTAAAATGTTTTAATATGATAGGAATGGGATTAAAGAGAATCAAGAAGATAATAATGTATTGTACCAACCTACAAAAATTTATCTTAGGAATCAACTAAGAAGATAAGATAAAAAATTATGAGGTGGGACAAGAAGTTTGAGCTTTCTATTTTATATCTTAAAATTCTCTTTGATACATAATTAGAGATTCAAGATCCACATTCATTTAAATATTTCTAGGCTAGAAAGAGATGGTAGATGCATACAATGTTGAAGTTGGACAAATTTTAGATGATCAATACATTTTTAATATTTTTTATAATGAATTTAAGTACACTAAAATATATATTGGGTTTTCCATAACTCAGTAAAATAATGTAGCATATGAGATCAATTATCTCTCCTAGGATGACACCACACCTGATGTGATGTGCCTCACATAAATGATGAAAGATACTCACTATAAGAATCCAATTTTTTCTTGAGGTTTGAAATCTTTTCTTTGCATAAAGTTTTAGTATAAATTCATTAATATATCCTAATCTAAATTCAATTTGATTTCATGGATCCATAAATAGGGTTTGGGGCTTGTTCAGTGCTTGGGATCTGACTTTAAGGGAGAGAAAGGCTTATTTAATGGTTAGTATAAATTTTCGGGGGCTGGATGTATGGTTACTACTAACCGTTCATGTCTGAATAGTGGGGTGCTATAGGTCACACTGTTTGAGGAAAATGTGTGAATTGAAGATGAAATCCTGTACTTGAGATCTGTTGTTTTTAATAGAGGTTTGAGACATGATTTTTACATGTTTTTTCAAATAGTGCATAATAATCATGTGAAATTCCCCTTCTTATAGCAGTGAGGGCACATTTGGCGCACAGTTTAGCCAACCATACAACCAGACCAAGCAGGCCGGTAATTTGTCTGAAATTCCAAAAAAACTTACTTAATATTATATTTCAACCTAATTTTTCTATATTCCTCTTCATATAAACCCCTCCCTTTGAGAGATCCACTTTGATATCATATATGCTATTTATGTGCAGACTAATTTTTCTAATTATTGTGTTTCTCAGCCATTCATTATTTCTCACTCGATCTGAGTCTTATTAAGATCCGATACTATATGATATCTCCACTATAGACCTATGGTAGGTAGTCTCATTAATTCCCATATAATTGAGTGTGTTTATATATAATTCATTGATTTGTATTCATAATTATTGGAGAGACACCCTTGAATTGGAGTTTAGACATTGATTTACATTGATAAGTAGGACATATTTTATTTATGAAACTCATTAATAATTGACTAAGGTTAAGGATAGTGAATTAGAACCATACATTGGGTGTGTTTTATAATAAAATATACCACCATGGGTTATGAATGAATTTGTTAACCATTATGGTATCACATTTTTCTTTGTTATCATATTTTCAATTGGTGGATGGAATTGTAATCTAAATTATAATTTGAATTGATTACAGGGATGGATGACCAGGTCCCTATTATTTTTGGATATACTTTCTTTTTATACTTGATTTTCATTTTATAATTTGATGAACACATGAGACAATTGAGAGTTTAATCCTTCTAATCATAACCCTTACCTTGAGTCTCCTTCTTGGGTGAGGTTAAATTTAAATGATTATAGTAGTGAACTCGAATTGATTAAATAGATTTGATTAAAAGAATGTTTCTTATTTTACTAGGGTCACACATGGTATCCTATATGAACTATATGGATGGCCATATTTGGGTATTACCTTTCTTATTCATGAGTGACACTTTGTCTCCCAAGTGGACTTCCAAGGACGGACTCATGGGGGCTCGGTATTATATTACTGTGTGATACGAGGACCCCATTGGGATTTTCAATTACATACTCAGTGGGTAGTTGATTACATAACCATGGAAGAAACATGGGCTACCTTAAAATACATCAAAGGTTGAACATGAGTGGAAATGATGTTATTCCACACCGATAGTGATACTATGATTTCAATGAGGAATACCTTGGATGAGCTTGTAGGGTATTTTGATGAAATTCCCAGAGTTATACATGGATTAAAAATAAGGAATTCCAAGGATGGTTCATGTTTTTAATTGATTAACTAATGAAATGATATATATGATGTGTTCGTAAATCTAAAGCATAAGCAAGGATTCAGACATTTTCATCCACCCAATTAGTGTCCTAGTTTGGCATACTTTATCACATATCTTCATAGGGGACATCTGGCTACATGATAAGTCTTATGAATACTTTTTTATATAAGACTGATTAATAAAATGAACATGACTAAAATTGATACAATACTGACAATTTACTTAGAGATTTTCTATCTAAGTTTGAAGTATGTAGCAGAGGATGTGTGTCAATGGGTACCTGGGCCTTTATGGTTTGTTTACATTGAACACATATTTACATATTCTATTATTGCATGAACACTATTATTATTATGTATTCACCATCTAGATGTAATTAGAACATTATGTAGTTTTATACTAGGATTATACCAAACACCAAATTCGGGATATTGATGGGTACTTGGAAAGACTATGATTGTTGTAAGGGATAAGGAAAGAACTCTAATATAGTTTCTTCATTGCTGCTTAGGAGTAGGGAAACATGGGATCGACATGAAGATCATGATTCTAGATGGATGGTTTTTGATATTTTTGGTATTTTGTTACATGTATTATACGCCTTCCTTGTATACCTATTTTGGTTTTTTTCTAGATACCTTTCATGTATCTTCATCACATGTGAATGAGATTACATCAAGTTTTATTTATCTATTTTAGACATTTTACAATTGGTCGGTTGTTATAATTCATCACAATTATCTGTGTGAATTCTATCATTATATTACTCTCTCTTAAGAGGGAATTATCGCTCCCCAAACACACCATTGGATCACTCTACTAGTTGGGAGCCTCTTCAATTTGACGAGAATTTCTTTATGCTATGTGGCCAACCATGCTAAGGGTACATTTTAGTGGCATCTAATCTCAGAACATTACAATGTTGTATCATAGCTTTCTTTTATGGTTTTCCTCTGGATTATGGGTAAATATAAAAGGGATAAGAGGGAAAATAGAATTTGTTAGTGAGTTTTCCCTAGTTGTAGATAACCCGTGTATTGAAAAAATCTATGTTTTCCTATATAAAAAATTGGTGTTCTATGAATTTTTCCAATTATAGTTGATTTGATTCCACTATTGTTTAATGAAAATTAATTTTGATGTTATCATTGATATAATTTTATTTTTTTTAACATGATGAGATGATGGAATCAATTCTCATGAATAATTTTTCGAACTATACAGGATTCACATGCCATTCCATATAGGATGCATTGCTTGATTGCATGTAGTTTTGATTTGTGTCATCTTTGTTATATTGGTTGTGTGGTAGATCTTCTGTGTAGGGGATTGGGAAACATGGATGATACATAGAGTGACTTCTCTAATCTAAGCGGTTTTTTTATTAGGCTACATTAAACACCCTATGTATCCAATTCTGGAACATTGAGCCATGGAAAATGAGTCACATGGACTAGAATGCATTATAGTGTGGATTATGTTGATGCCATATTTTTATTCTTGAGGATTATGGGCCCTTATAGATATTAATTTGGAGAATTATTTAGTTCAACTATTTAGATTATTGTGAAATAACGGAAATGATTATAAGAATAAATTGGGAACTAAAATTTCTTATATATAGTAGATAACTTGTCCTAGACCCGACCATAGTAGTGGGAAGTATACAATATATCTTTCTTTTATATGATTTTTAAATTTCCCATACATGACTCAAGGAGAAGGAAGATGGGAATGTTCTTATATGGGGAGTATTTCACCTATCCTATTTAAATATCCTCTATTTTAGAGGATGTTGAATTTTGATCATAGGTATGTTCTTGGAATTGGTAGAGGTATTCCATAGTGATGACATCTAGTCGCATGCTAGGAGGGTGGCGGTGACCATTATATAGAGGTGTTTGACCATGGGAAAAAAACATGATTCTCCAGTATTTGTAGCTACAACAATATAGATTGAACATACAAAAGTTCCGAGGCACAATATTGGGAATGATTTTTTCATTTCATGATGTCAATTAAGGGAGAACTGTGACCTTCCCCCAACTATGGAATAGTTTACATGTGAGTTCCAGTACTAGTATTCACCAATTTTTTCCGGGGATGGGGGAATATTGGGTACTAATTCATGGAAATAAGCCATGCTATCTATATTCTATCATCTCAGGACACCATTCAAGATGAGGGTAAATCTTTCTACATATATGATGTGACATTCTCCTAATCGATGTTGGGATGTCATTAATTATAAGGATCTTTATCAAGAGATAAACTAATGGGATTTTTTATATAGAATTATTTTATTAATTCTATCATATGGTGTTGAGAGAAGATAGCTCCCAATAGTTCATGCATTGGAGTAGGGTGCATTATCCATTATGGATTATTCATCCCATCAAACAATTATCCAATTCTCCACACCTATTATGATGGGTGATGAGTTATCTAAAGCTAGTAGATTTTAACATGGTATCATGTAGGATATATGATCACAAGAATGTATTTCTCCTTACTACAATTTTTTTAATTGTGAATCAAGAACATAACATATAGAAAAACCTTAGAGAGTTTGGGGGTGTGAGCTAGGCTAGTTTGAAGCCTAGATATGTACTATATCAACCAATAGAAAGAACTGACATCTAAATATTTCATATGATGATATTATTATTCAGAGCACATACTCAGGGTATCCAGGTAAGGTTCTTGTTGTAGAACTGTAAATATGATACCTTAGTGCATGGGAGACCCATTTGAATGCGGATCTTACAGAAATATTGTTTTTATATATTGATTATTCAGAGTTTTTCCTATATAAGAAAGTGATGGAGGTCCCTCACTGACACCAAGTGCAAGAACATGGTCAACAACTTCATATATGGAAGGGGTCTTGAGTATGTCAAATTGATCGGGTGGAGGTGGTGGTCGTTGTCATGGTAATCAAACACCAATTTTACAGAAACATCATAGGGGACCCGTTCATGGTAGACATCATATATCATAGGGCCTCTAATGAAGCCAAATATATGTTGTGAAACTGACCCCAGAAGAGAAGTATCCCAAACCTTCTACTATGATAGGTATTATTCTTATGGCCTCCACTTTAGTATATACACTTTTTGAAATAGTCACTTCTCATACATTTATATTTGTGACTCTTGTGGAGAGCCTTCGGTTTTGGTGTAATTTTTTGTGGTATTTATGACAATTGAAACTATGTTGGGGATCATAGTGGAGGATGAACGTCCATCCATGGAGTTTCCCATTATGGTTAGTGGGTGTGAATTCATATGAGACTTCTTTATCCTCACATTGATAGGCTATTGAAATCATTATCAGGATAGAATAGTTGGTTCCATTTAATTATTTCATTGATTCCTATCATTGAAGGGTGACATTCACATCACCATGGGGTTGAGAGTTTAATCACAAGGGTGAATGTGATGTCCACGTGAGCCAAGATGGACCCACGAATCATGGGCAGGGCAGGATAACAACTCAGATTTTTATTTTATATATTGATGAATAGGTAACACATCAAGATTATTTTCCTCCGGTGGTTGATCATTTTAAGGAAATCTTCTTAAATGATTTTCCTTAATTACCTCTGGTAAGAGAGGTACAATACCATATTTAGATAGTTTTAGTTGATAAACCAGTATCCATTCCTCCTTATTTAATGTATACTGCTAAGATGCATGAGATTAAGTGGAAATTATAGGATTTATAGTAAAACAAGTTTATTCAACCTAGTACTTCTCTATGGGGTCCAATAATCCTTTTTTACAAAAAAATACAGGTGATTCCTTTAGGATAGGTGTGGATTATTAGAAATTGAACCAACTGACGGTTAAGGAATAATATCATCTACCATAGAGAGATGATCTCTTCAACCAGCTACAAAGATCTTTGGTATTCTAAAATTTTTACTTCAGATCTGGTTATCATTATGTGTATGTTTTACCACCAGACAGACTTCACATGTCCTTTCATTGTAGGTAAAGTCTATATGAGTATTTGGTTATATTATTCAGTCTTAAAAATGTTCTAGAAAGTTTTAGGGTACTGATGAACTGAGTATTACATCTTTATCTGGATTTATTTGAGGTGTTTTTCATGTATGCTACCTTGGTGTATTATAACACTCCACAAGACCATGCCAAACATTTCGACATTGTATTGAATACACTGAGACAACATCATTAATGTTATATTATTATAATGTGACACTTCTGGATGGATTAGATTCACTTATTAGGTCACATTATATCAGAGGTAGGAGTATCAGTTTACTTAGATAAGGTGGGGGCTGTCATTACATGGTAGAATCCATTTAACATCTTTGAGATTTAGAGTTTCATGGTGCTGGATTGACAATAAATGAATTTCATATAGGTCTTATCATTCCCAGAAATGCTGCTCTCAGGCATGATAAAGAAGGGTGTAATGTTTCTATAGACTGATACATGTGATACATTGTTTTAGGAGTTGAATGGGATATTGAATTTTGTGTTGATACATATTTTTCCAATTCTATGAAAGAGATACATTTTTTCCTATGATGAATAAGGTATCAATATTGGCGTAGTCCTTATGTGTGGGGATAGAGTCATAGCCTACATGTCCCAATAGTTGAGGTCACATGAAAGGAATTACCAAATTCCCAATCACAAGATATATATAGTTGTTCATGTGTTTATGTGTAAGAGAAATTATTTACTTGGAGTGGATTTTGTGGTGTATATAGACCATAAAATCCTATAGTACAAATTTAAATAGCATAATCTAAATATGATGCAGTGAAGGTGGGTTGAGTACCTACAATACATTAACTTCGAGCTTGCCTATACACCTATTAAATGAAATGTTGTGGTTTATTAAAAGAGCCAGTGGACTCAGTTATGTGCAGTTTAGTAGGATAGTAGTGAGTTTGGACATATAGCTTTGTTCTCTAAGATACACTTGGAGGTGTACGATAGATAGGGAAATAATTATCTATCATCATTTGTTGTGAACTCTACACTATTAGATCTGCACAAGATCAGACATATATTATATTCTATGGGCCCAATCCTATAGGAAAGTGTGTAATGTGAGGATCCACTTCCTAGTTGGACTATAAGAATGAATGAAATTTTTCACATACAAGGACATGTATTGGTTTCAGTGGATATACGCAAGGAGATGAATTGAATCATTCATGCTTCATCTTGGTTAGTGTACCTTTGCATCCCCAAGATGTATCTGTATTTACATCATCAATACTAGTGGCTATGTATGAAAAGATAAATAGATGGTTTTCCAATGAGGTGTTCCACCTATCAATAGGTGAAGGTAAACCACCAGTGACGAGAAGAACTTTTAAAAAAGTTACTCATTATTGAGTGAAAGTTGGATAATTTCCTGATGGGTTTTGTTATTGGAATTGTTATTTAATGTGGAAGCTATATATATTCATCTGTTTGGGATTTCAAGTCACTGGTTTGGGCCCTGGGTCCTTTAAGGCCTTCAAGACACCCAAGGCCTTAAGTCCATTAATGATATAGGGCCACCTCAAGGCTATCAGGAAAACTAAAATTGTGCTTAAAATGATCAGACAGACTCTATAATAATCAGACTTAGATGGGGATTTAGAGCATCCACATTCACCAAATAAGAAGCTAAAATGAGTTTTTAGAATGAGAGAGTATGAAATTGCCATCGGGACCAGAATATGCTTGCATGAGAAGCCTAGTCGAACTACCATTCAAAGGTGTAGAGTTGATATCCAAATGAATAATCTGGGAGGAGGAGTTCCACGTATAGCCTATATATTTCTTAAGACCTATGGGTCATGTAATCTTTATGCCTACAAGCCTTGTACGGGTGTCCTCTCATCCCATTAAATGGGGGTTATCAAATATCAAAAAAAAAGAAGGTCATCGGGCCATTCAAGTGATGGATCCATTTTTAGTAGATGAGTGTGGGAGGATGAATATCCTTGAGATTGTATTACTTCATGGGTCCCATAATACTATCAATTCAAATAGGGATGGTCTTTTTACTTGATGGTTCTAGAAAGCGTTATAGGGGGAGTTTGGTACATAGGTGCGTTTGAGTGTGGCATACCACCCTCATACTTGTGGCTAATCATAATGGATGACTCAGGTGCTTGAGAACATGATCTAAGCATGTGTCCTTGAGTTTCATGGATCTTGGGAGAGTCTTATAGACCTTGAAGAATTATCCTACTAAAATAGATTTCTGGATACCATACAGTTGGTTCTTTATGAAGCTTTGTATGTTAGACAATGTCGATCACACAAATTCTGGTTAAGGGTAGGATATGTAGCTATGCTTTGACCTCATCTCATGATGGATACTACCAATCATGGTCAACTTATTTGGAAGTGGTTCCATACTCCATTTTCTTGAAAAAAATCTTACGTCATTCATATTTGATGACCTCTAGAGTTTGAGGTTGAGGGTCATGCTTTTTTACATGTCTCCCCAAGGATAGGAAACTAGAGTATTAGAATATATGGTATACTTTAATCATTATATGTTAGGAATTTTTTGATTCTAGATAGAGTTTTTTCATAAGCCTATCAGTTGCAGTTAACTCAGAGCTTTCAAGCCATGGATACTAACTTTTATGTATCTCAGCTGATTCATTATCATTCTGACCCATATCATGATTTTTAATCCCAAGAGGTCGAGTTACAGGTAGATGAATACTTCAGGGAGCATCTTATTCGTATTATGGATCATATCATGAAATCTTATTTGAGGGAATTTAGTTTTTCTAGTGTTGGTGTTATGGTAGAATAGCCATTTACATGATGATACTTAGGAGAGGGGGTCGGTGTATGAGCACAATGGCCAATGTTGTTTGTAGATTTTGACACACCACACTTTTAAAAGAAATTCGGGGATGAATTACTTTAAGGGGGATGATTATATGAACCCAATTATTTCTTGAGGTATGATTTATTTTATTTATATCAATTTTCATATTAAATACATAAATAACTCTTAATTTGAATTATCATTGAGTTCATGGAGCCGTCGGAGGTGTATAGGGCTTTTTCAGAGTTTGGAACCCGACATTTGGGGAGAAAATGTCTTGTCACATGGTTATTAGAAACCATTTGGGGAAGCCCGCACGAGTACTAAAAACCATGAAAGGCTAAAAAATATTTTTCTACAAGTCACACAGTTTCTGTAAATCATGTGAATTAAGGCGCATATTCATGCATGAGCTATTTAGTTTTTGACATTGTATTGAGGACTGTTTTCTGCATTGTTTTTCCAACCATTCTGACTAAACCTGCATTAATCCCATCCCAACAGTAGTGGGCGCACGGCTGGTGCATGTTTTGTTCTAACATGTGGCCCATAATTTTAGATGAAATTAATGTATATCCATTACATAATATAAAATTTCATCCTAATTTTTCATTCTTCTCCTACAAAAAAAACTCACCCTTTGAGAGAACCTATTTGATGCCTAAACATCGTATTAGAAGATATCCCCCATCCGAGCTAATAATCAAGATCCCTTAGAAGTATTAGATCTTCCTAGATAAGATATCCATTCTCCTGGTGTAGTTCATTAGTATTATTGATATCATTTGTACAATTTAGGTGAAATCAATTTTTCCATATTTTTTTGGTTCTAATCCAATCTTTTTTTCTCCCAATATTAGTTGAACTAAGAGATGTTACTGTATAAGCACTCCAATATGTACCTATGGTATGTGGTCTTCTGATTTTCCCTCAAGGTCAGAGTCTTTGTATATATTTTATAGTGAGCACTCCCAATTATCATAGTGACTCACATAAAATGATGTTTAGTCCTTGATTTAAATTGAATGGTTGAACTTATGTGATTAATGATATTCATTGATAATTGATGAGGGCTATGGGCCTTGATTGTAACAACCCTTTGGGTGTATTGTATAAGAAAATGGACCACCAAGGGTGGTATTTGAATTTGGTCACCCATGAGGTATTATCTTTACCCTTTCAATGGGATGTTCAATTGATTAATTGAACTGTAATCTAGATTATCATTTTTATTCACTAAAGGAAAGGGATGGATGACAATGTTATTTCAAGTTTTACATTTAATTGATTATATTCAATTGATTTTACTCTAATAATGAGATTTATATGTGAGATGATTAAGACACTAAGCCTACTAATATTAGTCATTTCATTGATCCACCTTCTAATGTGAGGTAAAATTGAAATGGTCATTGTGATGACCTTGAAAATATCAAATGATTTTTATGACATTCATGTTTATTATATTCCATGGGTGACACATGGGTTCATATATGAATGCCTCAGATGGAATCATTTGTCTACATCCACTCTTACACCTGAGGGAAACATGGACTCCCTAAAAGACTTCCAAGGATGGAATCATGGAGGTGGAATGATATATTCCATAGTGATACTTGGACTCCATATGGACTTCCAAGGACAGAATGAGAGGGAAGTTATTCACATATGTTATGGGTGACAATTGGGATCCCTTAGATGACCGCTTATGATGTTATTTAGTAGAAAGGATGTTATACCATACCTATAGAAATACCAAGATTCCAATGTGGAATGCCAAGGATGGGATTCAATGGTTTTTGGTTAATGATTTGACATAAGCGATAACTAGATTCCAAATAATGAATGATAAATATGGGTTTAGGTTCACAATTGAATAATTAATGAATTATTTATATGATTCATTTTCCAGGAAAATGAAAAATCTTGTATTTCATCATTGTCTTACAACTAATTGATGGTCTGGTTAGGCATCCTTGAGAACATATCTTAAATGAGGATGTTGAGCTATGTACTAAGACTTGAGACATATTCTATAAATGAGACAAATTAATTAAATGAACTTCACCATAATTAATTCTAGATTGACTATTTACTCAAATATTTTTTAGCAAAGGATAAAGTTGGTACTAGGGGATGAGTGTTCCTAAGAACCCTAGCCTTTATGGGATTCCTAGATACAACAATTTTTTTTTTGTATACTATTACTTACACCACACTATTATTATTATATATTCACCAACTTCATGTCTTTATACCTTTGTGTGGTTGACTATAGGGATTGTATCTCACACATTGTTTGAGCCACATATGGGAACCTGGATAGACTCTATGATTGTGGGTATTGGTAAGGCAAGTTCCCTACCATAGGTACTAAATTGCTACATCAGAGTAGGGGAGCCCAGGACAAAAATAATTTTTGTGATGAAAGCTGGATATTTTTGGGTATTTTTGGTATTTTTTACATGTATTTTTAACCATAAATGTATACATATTTTTGATATTTTTTAGATACATGACATGTATCATCATCACATTTGTTTGAGATTAATTACGAATTTATTTATCTATTCTTGTCATTTTTCTTTTGTTTGATTATTATACTACTTCTGATGGTGTTTTTATGAATGATACTATTGTGTTACACTGTGATTAGAGGTAATAGTCTCCCCACAAACACACCCTCATTCCCCAGTTCTAGTTGGTAGCCTATGAAATTTGGGGAGATGTGCTTGAGGATATATGTCCAACTTGGATTGATGCACCTTTTAGATGAATTTAGGTCTGGGAAATTACATTGAATACCCTTCCACAAACCCAAAATGAAAACTAGGAACAACATTTCATCATAATAAGGTGAAGACTACATTTGTTCCAGGAGCTAACAATTTCATGGAAAAATCTTTGTTTTTATATTAATTTAATTATATTAAATATGATCTTGATTTCGTTTCTACCATGGAAAGTATTGAGGATACAACTCACTTTTGTGATTTCCTTGAGAGTTAATTGGAACATAATGCTGCACATGCTGAGGAAATATCAGAACATCCATTTTTATTAAATATTCAATTTTAGAAACTTCTGTAGGAGGGGAGTAGTTGGAGATGTGCAGAGGATCTAATGAGGGTGAAAATACAATTTTTATTGTTCAAGTTGAAATATTACATTGGAGTGAACTAGAAGACAAGTATCACCCTATGGATATTTTCCTACAACCCATGCACAAAAACCCTCAACCTATAGAAGAATAGAATTACCCATTTCCTTTTCCCCTACGTCACTCCACCAAAGGTACACTACAATCATGGAGTGGGGCTTGATTGAATTTTACCAAGGTTATTCCAAAAAATATTGATCACTATAGTTGGGAAGACTCGCATATGATTGTTCCTAATGAAAAACCCACAAATTCATTTAGACTGGGGTTCAAACAATTTTTTTCTTTCAATGCATAGTCAAAACCTAGAAACCCTTAAATGGGGATATCCCTTGATAATACTTTTTATTTTCATATTTTTTTTATTAATGTTTTTTATCTATGGGGTGTTTTTTGTAGTAAAATATTTACCCATTAATTTCATATAGGAACCAACAATCATCAACCTGTAAAATAAAAATTTGAGTTTCATGTTTATATTTATAAGTTCAACACTCCATTAATCAAACATGGTTATGGTACACTTTTAATTTAAATTTTATAAATTTTATTTTAATATATTAAGAAAATTTAGGTACACGAATAGATAAGACAAGGATATTTTACATAAACAATTGGTGTTTTATTCTCAAAAAAAAGATGAAATGCATATATAATAAAGGATAATTTTTTAAAAATATGAAAATTTTTATTCTTCATATCATAAGCCTCATGGTTTTATAAACTAATAGTGAAGAAATCTCCCTATCATTTGAAATTTTTTAATATGTTATCTAGATTGGGTTTTTTGGTTGTTAGTTTCTAAAAATTGAAAAAATAAAGTTAAGTTGTATTTCAAATCCTAGATTAAAACAACAAAATGCATTTGGATTCAAAATGATCTAGGATATAAAATTATTTATAATTATACTATTTTAAATGAATTTAAAATTCATTTAATTTGTTTGATAATAAAAAACATGTACATATTTTTTTTTTGAAAATATGTTTAGTTGGGTGCCAAAAGTTATTTTTAAAATTTCATGTAACCCCACTCACAATATTTTTATGGATAAATTCAATACATGTTTTCAATGAAACTATCATCCATGTTAGGATTCAGTATTATGGAGGAAATTGGGTTTTAATATTGGGAAATTGGGGAATTTCTATGTTCTAATCTAAGATGCAAATTTTGGAATCACCAAACCCCCCTTATTTAATAAAATAGGTAAAATATTTCAAATTATTTCACAATTTGAGGGTATTTCACTTTGTTTTTTTACCATAAGGTCTATTCTACCTGGTGGATAATAACATGATGGTTTACAAGGTTTTCATTGAGTCTAAATTTTTTTGGTGTCTATGATTTCTCAGTTGTGTTGCATAATTATTTTATGGAAATTCTGTTTAGTAAATGATAAATGGAGTCAGATAGGATAGATTTCATTAGAATTGTGATCATAACATAGAAAAACTAAAAATTGGAACTCAAAACTAGGGGACTCACTTTTTGATAATCAGTCACTATATGGACACAAATCTAATTATAAATATATAATTCCTTATAAATAAAAATAGAAGGGAAAATTAAGATGCCACAGTGAGTCTCTCAGATAATGGTGTTGGATTCATTTTTATAAATAAATAAAATAAAAAATTAAATAAGTGTATTGCACATTACTATGCCCAATTCATTGCTGAGAAAAAAATAAAATAATGTACCTTATAAAAAATGACATCATTAAGGTGAGTAGAATATTTATCCCAAATAAGAAGGGGGTATTTGACTTATATAAAAACATTGATTCATCTCAATGAAGTGAAAAAATGGACAAGAATATCAGGAATTTAAGAGAAATTGAAAATTTATGGTGTGTCTTATTAATATTTTATTTCCACTCAATTATAAGATGTCATCATTTTTAGAATTGGAACATGAATTATAGTCAAATTAGTGTTGTGATTAACTTCATCTAGGAGGTATGAAATCATTAATAGTGAATGAATATGTGATCTCATCATTTATAGATTATATTTTAACTTTGGAAGGATATCCTATTAATAGTAATTGAAAAAAATGACTCACCTTCTATAATTTTTCTTTATAAATAAATGTCTTAATAATCTTCATTTTGCGATAAGTAAAAAATTCTTGTTGACTATTAAACAAATAAAAAAGAAGGAAATTTTTTGAGGGCAAAATTATATTTAATTTTGGGGGGGTTTGATGTGATATCTATTCGCATACTTTTCTACATCAATTTCAAAAAATTCATTGAATTTTTTATTTTTTTAACTATTCTTTTTATATATATTTATAACTTTTTGATAAATTTGTATTGTTTCCTACATTAGTTTAAAATATTAATAAAATAGTGATATTATTCATTTAATGGATCAAATGTTCCTGAGTAATTTTTTTAATCTTATGAGAACAACATATTATAAAAACAAATATGAAATTTGAGTTCCAAGATAAATGTTCATATGGTGTTTTAAATATTTCAACTAGTTGAAATAATTTATCTAAAATAATCTATATTATTTTTAAGCAAAATTCAGTTGAATTAGAATTTTTCCTAGATGATTAATTTTTAAATGTAGATTTATATTATTTTATTATTTTTATGTACTGTCTCTAAAAATTTTAAATTGAAAAAAAAAATCTACATTGAAATTTTATTTTTTCTAAATTCACCAACCATAGATATACCCCGAACAGAGAATTACCCACTCTATCACTGACATCACTTTTTGGAGAAACCTCTCTATCTTGTTCTTCCACCAAATCTTATGTTATGATACCATCACAACCTCAATTCTACTATATGAAATCCCCCCATCTATCGTTCCCCCATATCCATCCCACCACTGATGTGATGTATCAAAAATAGTGCCTCTAGGAAACTCTCTTAAATCTACAAAGTCATTGCTACCCGAGCCGATATCTAATACAGAAACCCCCCACTAATCACTATGTTTCATTGATCATCATGCATTCTTAGAGTCTACCAGGTGAGAGAAGCTATAGATGAGGCTACTTAAAAATTAATTCATACTACTGAGAGAGAAGAAATGTATAAAAAGGAAAAAAATAAAAAAATAAAAAATAAAATAAAAATATAAATAAATAAATATTAATTATTAAATATATATGTATATAATAGGTTTATGTTCAAACAAATATATATATATATATATATTGTCATTATATTTTTTTTAAATTCTTTTAAATTTCTATTATAATAAATATAATATATATATATATATATATATATTAATAACTATGTGTATATAAATATAAAAGCATATAATTTTAATTAAGAATTCATGTAATACAAAAAATAATATAATTACATTAATTAAATTATAAATATATTTATATATAATACTCTAAATATATATATACTAAGATGTTAACTTGTTCGAGCCCAAAAAAATGGTTTGTGTGCATGGGCCCAAAGTGAATTAAGGACTAAAAAAATATTATATACCCACCCACAAGATAAAAAAATAAAATTAAAAACAAATTCTAATTTATAAAATGATCAATATCACCTCATTCTATATGTCTATCATAGTTGCAAACTTTCATCTCTATGGAAGTTAGAAGTGATCATGGAGCTTTGCAAGAAATATTCGTGAAGAGAAAAGATCATTGTTGATGGTTAGCTATTATCACATAGATATAACTCCAATATAGGGATGATCATATAAAAGTGTTCTATATAGAATATACTATATTTTAGTAAGAGTGACATAGTTTTTCTCGGTATGGTTTTTTGAATAATAGGATCACTTTCTTCTATCATAAAAATCACATGATATGGGAATCGACTCAGAATCTTGGAGACGGTAACCACTCGTTTTCTTCTTCATCTCTAGTTTTTATTATCATTTTTTCTATTTCTATAATTTTTTTATATGTTCTTATTTTTGTGAATATTTTTATTATTTGTTTGTATTTCTTTGAGTGTGGTGGTCTAAAAGTTATAGAAATGGACAACTAATTCCCTGGGATTGAATTATGAGTTGAAACTCTATTCTTCTTGGAGATCCATGATTCATGAGGATCATATCATATTTGTCTCTCTTAGAGGATTGTGAATTTGATTTGGCGGCATATAAGATAAAGATCCTAATATTTACAAGTTTACTACTCTTTTTCCTCATTCCCTATCCCCCTTTAATCTCAATTTCTTGACTGAGCATCTGAGTGTGTTTGTTTGATCTGAAAATCTCAGTTTTATCATTCAATATTTTAGAATTCTTAGAGAGAATGGGTTTCTTGGGTGATTCATTTTTAATTCATGAGGAGTTCTTGAGAACTAAATAATTTCGGTATTCATGTTTTTACTATTTTAATGAGAAAGATGTCTGTTTTGAGTCACCAGTCAAGAATTGAGTGGTGATGAGAGATAATGGTTTTCTTTATAAAATCTATGAAAGGGAGATGACATTGAATGATCCAAAATTCAACCTTGTTCCTGGTAACTTTATTCTATATATTACTATCTTACATTTTATTCTATTTGTGTTGTTTTCATTATTTGCCAGTCATCTTCTCAGTTTATATTCCATACTTCCCACTACAGTTGTGATTTTCACCACATTTTCTTTGTTTTCATATGATACATTCAAAATATATAAAAAGTCCAAAATATTTTAGGGAATAACAAATGGTCATACAACAATTCATTCTAATGATCAAACCTGAGGCTAGCCAGTATGTTATATCTATGGTTTAGAAATATATCTTTGACTTTCCTTGTGACAAGGATGTTTAACAATCATTTAAATAATAATAATCCCTTAGAAATAACATATCAAATAAGACCTAAAATATTTTAATTAGAACTAAAACTAGAAATCTATTATATAAAAGTATCTATTGATAATCCACCTTTAACCCAATATAGTGATTGATAAATAAGATGGAACAATAGAGTTTATGTCATTATCAATATGATGATAAAATAATTCAATCCTATTAATAGATTCCAATATCTTTATAAATCAAATTCTTATAATCTATACCCAATGTATACCTCCCAACCATGATAAGTCGTCATCACTACCTTGAAATTATCAATGAAACCCCATTAAATGTATATTTAATCACCACAGAAGTCCACTCCATCAGGAGACACATCATTAATAAGGTAATTACATATAATAACCATGTATTAACTATTAATCTCTGAATTTATCTCAATAATTCAATAAAATGATCATTTCATTAAGTAAAATTCTTCATGTACATTCTTTGTAATATAAACTATCACATTGACTGAGTATCTCATGTCAAATATATGCGAAAACTAATTATCATATTATAAATATCATTAATGGTTCTTAAGTTGATAAAAACATCAATTATTCATCATTGAATATTTCTGGAAGATTAAAATAAAAAACATTATGTTATATTGAATGGTCTATCTCAAAGGTTAATGATAGAATTACCAATGATCTCAGGTCTCACATGATACTCCTCATGAATCATCATCACTAAAAAAATTCAAGACTATGTTTACATATATTCACATATAAAATTATAATTTATTAAATTTATCATTTTAGGATCTCTAAATAACCCAACACAATATATTATTTTATTCTATATGAGAAAAATTATGAAGTTACTTTTAAAATTTATTTAACATGATTAATCATAAAATTTAATGTATAATTCTAAAAAAAATTAAAATATCCCTTATAAAACAAAATAGCCCATAAAATCCTCATCCATGTAATCTTTATGAAAAAGTGAGTAAAATTTACAACTCATTATCTAAAATAATTACCGAATAAAAAATATATTTTATATTTCTTACGATAGAATGAGGTAATTTGGAACGTTTGAGGAAACTCCATGAGAGGAGGCACTTGATCACCCCCCTCAATCTATTTTTTACACATGCCCAAAAAAATTGATAAGAACCTTAAAAAATATTTATTTAATTAATTTTTTGCTGTAACATGCTGAACCCCACATGGGTTCAGATTCCATTATTATATATATATACAAACACACACACACACATTTAAATATATATATTTGGGTGTGTATATATATATATATATTATGATATTAATGTTTTGGAGTAATACAACCCAACCCTATAGTCAACCCCATATAAGGGGAAGAATAATATATTTGTAATATAATAATAATTTACATAAATTTGGAGGAAGGGGAAAATAAAAATAATACCAACAAGTAAATATTAAAGGAACTTAGTAAGACTCGAAAGCAAGACCTTAGCAAGACCCCATAGCGGCCTTCCATTGTGTGGCACCCTAGTGGAATAAAATAATTTTTGTGGTAGTGTTATAAATTATATAATATAATATTATTCGAAAGTAATTATTTTTTATATAAAAAATATAGTATAGAAAAGTTTCTCACATTCTTTTCATCCACCATCGAACAACACTATTAACAAGTACTAACAGACATGTCTACATCGTTCAATTTTATTAACAAGTTTCGAATGAAACCAATCATCTCAAAATTTCAATACTAGTTTCATCAAAAATTTTGGATCCCAAAAATCAGTTTTTTTATGATAAATCATTCATTAAGGCCACTAAAATATTGAAAGATGTTGAAATTTTCAAAAAAAATATCTATAATAAATCTCCTAATCAAAAACACTGATCATTGTGATCATGGTGTCTAATTTTTTTTGAATAAATTTATTTTGATATATATATATTTATGTGTGTGTGTGTTTGTATTTGTGTGCGATAATATGACTAAAACATATAAAATAATATTCATAATATAATAAAATGAATAAATATTATGTACATGAGGGGGTATATGGTTGAAATCAACAAAACAAGCCTCCGTCAATGATCCTTATGTATTTGGTGTAATCAAATCACTATGGTTACTCTGTAAAGTCTACATACTTATCTATATGATAGATATACATTATATAGATTACATAAGGGTGATATTAAATCATTTATGAAACGTAACATATACTATTAATATATAATTTCATAGTTTTTTTAAAACAAAAATTGTAAACTTATGAAGTTTTTAGATTGAGTCTAAATTATCTTAAAAAAATATCATCATCCTAAATAAAATGGAGGACCTCATTTACGAATCTAATATTTATTTATAATTTTATGTTGTTATCCATTAGTGGGCCCAAATTAACCATATATGTATTTACCTTCCAAAATTCATATGTTAAAAAATGAACCTCAATGGGATAATTTAAATACAAACATGAATCAATCAATCATCATTCACATTCATCAGCACTAGCACCTTATCTCATGATTTTTTTATAGTTTAATTATTGTTTCTCCTTTTTTCGCAAATGTTTCTCTTACTCCATTGGTAGTGGTCCTTCTCATTTCAACTATGAATTTTTTGGATTATCTTTATTCTATTTTCTCTTCATTCACATTTCCAAACAATTATACTATCCTCATATTGCTTAATCTCTATGCTTGGATACATAGAAGCAAGGTACACATATATAAATATAATCTAAACTTTTGGGCCTCTAATAGAATTCTTATCTCTATATTGGTCAATCATGATGAAGCTAAGGTCAATTTGGTGTTGTGATGGGTGTATGTTGGGGGTCTATTTTTTGACTTTATTTTATTTGTTTTTTGACGTCATGATCTCTATAAAGTCATCAGTTTAGTATAAATCTAATCTTTCTTCTATATCTATCACAGTAGACACCATATCATCCTCTTTTGATGTTTTTCAGGGGTTTTTTGGGATGTGAGGTGTAACCATAAGTGTTTTTAAAGGGAAATTTATCACTTGTTTCTATATTCATTTGGGTTTATTTGTTTCATTGGTGGTATCAATTCACATGTCTCATATCTTTATCCCCTCAAATTGTAGATGGTTAGCTCTGGTAGTGGCATGGTGAGGGACGTCAACTTCATCCTGACTTCAAGGGTGTTGGTTATATAGACGTTGATAATTTTTCTTGGTGGTGATGTAATATGGTGTCTCCCAAACATTGATAGTTTTATATCATTATTTTATTGGTTTTTTTATCTTTGGATTAGGGATTTGGGTTAGATCTCTTTTGGTTCAAGGGTTTCATTTGGTTTAATAGTGTCATGGTTGGGTATATACTTGTGATTCATCCATTATTGATACAAGATTACATTATCATTTTCAATAAAAAAAATAATTTTGGTTTATTTTGTTTTTTGGTTGAAGCTTAAGGGGAAATGGTTGAAATTGTTCAAACGATGATGAATGTATGAATTCTAGTTCTTCTTCCTATCTGGTTCACAGATGATGATGTTGGTGATTGGAAAAGTTATGGTGCGTGGATAAAGTTGAAAAGTTGTATTCATCTCATTGTTTATTCCCTAAATCAGTAGCATGTTTCTTTGATTTAAAATTTAAATTTTAATTTGGTGGATGTTTCGTTGACCTCTGGAGTTGATGTCTGAAATTGTTGGAATTTTGAATTGGTGTTTAAAAGTGGTTTTTGTTTTTTTGTGGTGCTTTATTTTTTTCATGTTGAAATTGTGATGTACCATATCAAACATAATGTGTCATATTTAGAAATGAAAAAAGCATTATTGAATCCAATAAAATTGACATAGGTTCTGAATAAATAGTATAAAATATTTAATTCTATAATTAGAGCCTGAGGTGTTATCATCTTAGTTGTGACGACAACAAATAACATTATCATTCTCAAAAAATCTCATGGTGATAAATAAAATCATACCAAGTCACTATTTAATAAAAAATTGATCAAAAATTAAATAAAAAAAATGAAATCAAATTATGATTATAGGTTAATCCAATATTTGAAAATAGAGGGCTATCACTAAAAAAGAAATCATTGCCTTATAAAATCTTAATAAGTTATTCCCACCATTTAATATAATAATGTCATGAAATAACATTTAACAGATAACTAAAAATGATATGGATGTGGATTTTGAGGCATGTGAGTTATCGAAGAAGATGATATAATGATAAAAACATAGTATATTGGAGGATTGGATCCAATAGAAACCATTATATTATAGATTCTAACTCTACTCAAGGTCCATGATCGATGATTCAATGTAGATCATATCAATGAAAAAACATAAGTTATCAAAAAATATCCTCTCAATGATATTTTAGATAATGAATGTTTATAGAAAAGTGACTGACTTCCGCCATGGTGAAGCATACTTCATGTAGAATAGAAAACCAAATTATAAACATACATGGGAACAAATTTTAAAAATACTGATGCAATCCAATTAATGAATTCATTACCTCTTATGATACAACAAAAATATATTTTTGTGAGATGTGTGTAGTGACACATGACATCCAAGAGTGTAGGGATAGCTCTAAGGATAATAAAACACTATAGGTGAATTTTATGGAACATAAAAGGATTATAAATCAATTTTAGTAAAAATGAAATCAGTAAATAAGGATATATAATAAAATCTAAAATGTGGAATCATCCTAATATTTGGTATAATTTCAATAGGAATTAAGGTAAATCTTATTATAATAGATCACAAAAAGGCTTCGAGCCTTATCAATAGGGATTTAATCCACATAAGAATCAAAATAATTGAGGCTCATTGACTGGGCTCAATATTTCTTTATTTTAACATTTTAATTCAATGATTTTATTCCAAAAAAAATTTCATTTTAAGAGAATTTTTCATATATTTATCTTATTGGTTTATTTTGGGTTTTATTAAATAAGCAGACTAATTTCATGAATTTAATTATTTTAATAATATTATATAATTAATATCATGAACGTATATTTTCAATTTTTAAGTAATTTTTTTGGTGAAATAAATAATTGTGTATTTGAATAAATAATCAAGTGACATTAAAAGAATATATGAGTAGCCGAAGTGAAACTGGGAAAGCTAAAATATATTATAATAATTTCTTTCCTGTATAACAGTTGTGGGATAATGTGTAAGACTAAAACACTTTTTCCTGGAGGTGATGATTTCAATACATAAGATTCAATCTTGTATCCCACATAATAAGTTAAGGTCAATTCCATGGTTGTGGGGATAAAATATTCAATATGTATGATCACCCGAGCAAGATACCTTGACAATTTATAAAAGTATCAATGACTATTCTTTTATATATACAAGAGTAAAACTATAGTATTCATGTACATTAAAAAAATTACCCTATCACATTTTCTATAAAAAATCATAACTACCTTATTAGGAAAAAGAAAAGAATATTATTTTTGAAATATTTTTTAAAAATTTAATCATGGATAACAATAAAATTAAAAAATCATAGTATAATAATAAAAATAGTCTTTAAATTTTTTATAGAAAATATGGATATGGAAGAAGAAATTTTTTTTTATCAAAGAGTGAACTAAAGTTTATTTTTAGTAAAAATATTATTTATTAAAGAGAGGAAAATGAAGGAAAACGTGTAATATAATTATATAATATTAGGATAAACAAATTAATTGTATTATTGAGAGATAGGTCAAGAAATTTTATCATTGGAAACATTATCATAAACAATCCTGATGAACAATGTGATTCCTACATAAATATCTTATTATGAGTTTAAATTTCATGAAAATCACTTTATCCTCATGTATTATAATTTAAATTGTTTTAATTATATACAAAAATACTGTTCATACTTATAATATCATATTTGATATCCTTATAAAATGTTAACACCCATTTATTTATAATTACTTTTTAAAATCATTATTTTAGGGAGTTAAAAATTTTCATGAGAATTTTGGTTCACTACTTCGAATATTATTACTTTTATCACAGTAATATCATCTCTAGAATGTTAATAATTATTTAAATATAATATATATTCATTATATGTTTGTCAATATTCATGAATAAAATATAGAGATATAAAAAATGAATTACACCATTCATGGAGACCATAGTCATCATGTATGATTGAACATTATTTTCAATTTTTTTTGGATGGAAATGAATACAGGTAAATAAAAATTCAACTTTAGGGAATATTTATTATATTATATAAATATATATATATAACATATATTCATTAATCTTATCTTAACTTTAATCCATTTTAATTATAAATGAAAAATGAACCACATCATTTCTTAGAGGTTTTAATCCACACATAAGCATGAGGGACATTATCATTTTATAAAATATTGATGGGAAAAAGGAATATATGAAATAATAATTATTAAATAATACTTATTTCATAAATATATTATATAAAATTTAAACCCATCATAATAACTATTCATTCAGAAGAATAATTGGTGAAGGAGTTTCATTATATCAATGCTACCCAAGAAGAGGTAGACAAGATGATTGGTAGGCCACTTCGAGTGGATATCAAAAGTGATCAAGCTGCATGGATCGTCAAATAGGATCTTATATTGATAAGGGTTTTTAACAAATGAAATATATATAAAGGGGTGTATTTCTGAAGAAGGTATAAGTTAGAAGATTGCTTTGAGGACCTCATTACTGATTATCTAGATAAATAGATGCATGTTATCTCTTGGAAACATTTTAGGTAGGAATCAGCTAATAGGATTAAATTCTGTTTCAGTAAATTTGAGATCTCATATGACGAAAGTTCTATAGTGTGAATGTATGTGGATTCTCACTTTTCCTTAAAAAATGTTCCAAATAAAAATTTATTTTTCAGTTAAAAGACACACATAGAATTACTAAAATGATTAAAATATAATAATGACATTCTCAATGAAAATGATTAGAAATAGACATATATTTGAATAAAATGAATCTAATCTTAAAATATAATCATATAATAAAATTTATACATATATTGTTGTAATTTCATTCATTTTAATTTTGTTTAACCCCTTCACTAACCTATTTTAACCTTAACTATGGTAACAAATTTTTCAATCTTAAATGGTTATAAGTGTACTTATAAGTTATCATTTAGCTAATAAAATGCCATGGGATGATATTAACAACCTTTTTTCATCCTAATTTTTCTATTCCAAGATATTTATGATTTTAAATAATTTAACAAAATATTAGTTTACATAAAATTTCATAAACAACATTTTTAACACTATTCATTTATTTGACATTAAATACGTCAGAATATTTATAGAATTCTAATATAAACAATTCATATATCCCTAAAATGTTATATTTATCTATAAAATCAGGGATCCTAATTATTGACCAAAATTGTATTACTTTTAATATTTTTAAAATATTTTTATTTTATTTTATTATTCATTTAATAAATATAGTGTCGACGTTTTGTAAACATTAATGGTAATAATTTAGTCACTAAAAATTATAAATAAATTTTCATGATAAAAAAATAATACCTATTTCAAATTAAAATTAATAAAAAAACATATAATATTTTTATCCTTATTAATAATTTTAAATATATTAAATTCAATAGAGTGGCGTTATTTGTTAATTAATTTTTTATGTTTATATAAAGATCATAATCATTTAAAATTGGAACCAAGTGGAAATATATTCAATAATTTGATATAAATGGAGAATAATAAATCATATAATATGATTATGTTATGTTTTTTAATTAATTTCATGCCTTATCACATTATTTGTAACCATAATTATCACATTTTAACTTTATCATGGAAACAATAATTTTTTTTTTATATTGACAAAAAATAAAAGGGGAATATTTACTAAATCTATAATAACTAATTAAAAATATTTATATGTTTTTTCAATTATAAATTTCTATAATTGGAATGATTTAATTAAAAATTAAACCAACAAAATGTGATGAAAAGTAGTTTTAAAAAATGTTTTCTTATGTAAAGAATTTTTATTTCCAAAATAAAAAATAAAATAGATTTCAATGACCATGATTGTATTATTGATAAAATAAATAACTTATTTTAATTTTAACTCAATTTCAAAAAATTAATCTTTTAAATTCTTGAAAATGGAAATACAGTCCTCAATAAAAATCATTATTTTTTACTATTCATTGAAAAGTCAATCCTTTTAGAAAATTATCAAAAATTCACTCTAAGATAATTTTGGCATGATAATATATAAATATTCTTAATTTAGTGAAATAAATTTACAAAAAACTGTTAAAAATTAATTATATTTTTTTCATATACATTGAGGAATAAAAACCATTTTATGAAAAATGTATTTTTAAATGATAAAATGACTCTACTAAAAGTTATTATTTAATTATCAATATATTTTATTTACGTAAATAATTTTTACATAATTTCAAAAATCTATTCATTCCTATTAATTCATTCAATTTATCATCTATATTATTACAATATATTATATTATAATTCATTAAGTCTTAGGGTTTCATGTATCGTAGGCTATGATAGAAATTTTATTTGAAGAGAAATATTTCTTAAAATATAAGGGTGTTGTATTATACCCAGCATAATATTAATTTCTCCCTTAAATGTAAGTCACTCTAATATAATAAATGAGGGCATCTCAGTTTCATGACATCCACGAGTTCCAATGTAACTCTTGTGAATTTATGATTCCAATATTAAACATTAATCGAGTTAGCAGTCCGCTTCCATATCACATTATCTCTATGATCTCAGATTTTTACCTACTTTTTCGAAGAGGAATGATCATGATCTATTGGTACAACCTTTTAATTCAGGATATGTGATGGATTAGGTATGTAATTATAAAAGATAGATACATGGAACACATTATGATCATAAAATATATTTTTTGGAAGCACCATTCAATAAGATAATATCCCTACATGAATTTGATTCTTGAAGGGGAAAATTTGCATAAGGATTAGATTTACATGCATTCAGAAACACATTAAGTCATGACTCGTCCTAGAGGGGCACGTTTCATGACTACCTTAATCCCACCTCTAATAGGCCAGCACCTGGTGACTAGCACCGAGTAGGCATATCACACAAATGGGATGCATTATCCTAAAGTACATGTACGAATACACACATCACAAAGACAAAAATGCTGAAATGTAAAAAAACTATGTATAAAATGCATGAATACCAATATAACCCACAAACAAAGAACAATAGTGAATGTGATTCAAAGTAAACAAGTCCAAAATACAATCCCATGAAAACTAAAATGGGTAAACATATTACTAAAATTCATCTATAGAAAACCCTAACGGATCTAACCTAAATAAGAGATACTGGGGATAATATCTGAAGTTGTATAGGCACCACGATCTATCTGATCTCACAAGGCCCCCTCATGTCCTAGTCCACCCTGGATTTGGACATAAGGCTACTCATCTACATAAGACATGAAACGTAAGGGAAAATTTTATGTAGGGGGGATTATAACAACACTCAGTAGGATAACCCAAAACCAAAAATCAAAACATAAGGGAAATATGCAGTCATCTCTACAGAACTATATGTCTACAAAAAATAACATGAATAATCAGATATACTCAAACCATACCATTCTATCTAGGGTAATCCAAAACCCTTGTATACAAACACTAGGGATTCTGTTCGAAGACTCCATAGAGCACACATCGGATTGAACATACTCTTGAGTCTGATAGTAGCGATGACGTCCATCAGAGAAGAACCATTCATCAGAAACCATCTTGAGAGAGAGATATGATGAATGATCTAAAGAGAGATATGATAAATCATAGGAGGATCACAGCTAGATCCATGGGGTGATACAAATAACTCAATATAGATTAACCTGCTAAATAGATGATCAATGCCTATTAATGATTGTCACAAAAATACCAAAGAATGTACCTAGAGAATGAATATGGAATAAAGGATTTTCTTTAGGCCTCTTGGTGGATTCCAACAACATTATCTTGGAATTCCATCTGAAGTGATCATATTTATATGAGTAAAAAATGTTACCAACAAACCATTGGGGAAAGAATAAAGGAAATGAACCCTAATGAAATCTATCCATGATATTGTAGATATGAGAATAAATCCACATAGGAAAGGATGGTTCACAGTGTTTAGTGGTCAAAACCACCATATCCCATGACCCAGGGTACTATCCGTGTAAGTGGACCATTTCACTAGAAATAGGTTTGTGTTATAAAACTTCATTGGAATCAAAATCATGGCCTCCACATTGGTATAAATGGACCATGTCACTACGAAGTTCTATCCACCATGTTTGCTTCGTCCTCTATGTCACCCCATGTCTCTTATACGCTCTATGTCACCACTCCACACATCATCCATCACATCCACAACCACCACCACCAATGCCTCCACATTAGGTCGCCTTCAATCACTATTTACTGCCTCTGTCGCACACCACCGCACACCCACTGCCCCACCTTGCTGGACCCCGACATCAGACCCATGTAGATGGTCCCTTCCATAGACTATTAGTCCACCTCCAGTGACCTATTATCAAAATGGATAATGATACTAGATTCTTGTGGTCATGATCTATATAGATCCTTCATCTGATGCCAATTTCCCTCAAATATGGGGGTCTGATCATGCTCAGAACCTCTCAAAAACATCACTCCATGGCTATTTGGTCAAATGTTGTTAAACTCGAAGAACAGACATATCAAACCATACAATAGAACGTTTTAACATCATTTTCCAAGAGTTCCTAGACAACGATGATGATTAAAGAGTTTGGGTTAGAAAAATAAGGAAGACATTCATTAACCAACCAAAAAAATCCATCCCACAACATACAATAGATCTGCATGACAATCTGCTCAACGAATAGCATGATTCCATTACATAATTCAGGAATGTGGAAAATAAAAAATTAATCAACTACCCTACCATGAGTTTGGATCAATCATTGATGAAGAAAAAATGTGTTTTCGACATTGAAAAAAATCATCCAACTCTTTTGGCGTGATAATTCACTATTTGATTGATCCATCAATGTAGTTTGTTGACTGGGTTCTTGTCCATTTTTTATATGAATTCCATGGTAAAGGAGATAAACATGAATGTCTTAAAATTGATTAATTAAATGGAAACATTACTGTGTCAACATACCATCAAAATAAAATAAATTAATAATTTATTTTATTCGTTAAACATATAAAAACTAACATTCATAGTTGGACAATGTTGAATGTTGTTAGGCCCCGTCTTGGGTAATGCCACTGCTCTGAATGCAAATGTTCTTATATATTTATCATTAGGGAACCCATTTATATTTTATTTCATTTTTCATGAAAACGGTTCGTGTGGGTTATTTAAATTTTTAATATTTTTTGAAAATTTATTCCGGGCGCAATGGGTATCAGAATTTCATTTTGTCTCAATTACTAGTCTCGAAATATTTCTATATGATATTTTAAAATAATACATGAAAATATATGGGACATTAGATTCTTCCCACCTTAGATATTTATGTCTCCAAAAAGCAAAAATAAAAGGATACTCAAAAAGATATAGTTACTTTAAAAGATTATGAGCATCCTACTCCCATGTGTTATCCTGGAGATTCTTGTTCTACCATCAGACATGTAACAATAAAATAACTCACCCTTGATGGATCATCTTATACCAATCATCAATCTCCACTAGGTACTCAGTTAAATTCTCCCAATCTTCAATGTCCATCTCACCAAAGTCGACAACTTGCAATGGGTCATTCAGATACCTCCTCTACCGCAACTAATGGATGAAATCATGTACCCAATGCAAATGTGGGGGTAGAGGTAAGCGGTGAACCACCTCTCCAACTCTACATAGTATATGAAAAGGTCTAATGATCCATTGATTTAAATTGGCACCCCGTCCATATCTCTACAACCGATATTGACGTGAGACCCAAAGGAACATGTGGCATCCCTTCTCAAACTCAAAAGACCTCTATCTCATATTGAAATAAGACATCATTTGGCTCTACTGTAACTTAATCCACACATGGATGATCTATATAATCTCATTAGGTGCCCTCACCAACTCCAGGCCAATGAGTAATGACTCTCATTGGTCTGTCTTATAATGTGGGGACCTATAGTGTCTCTCGTACAGAGCCACGAATGTTTACATACCAATAGTAGAGTGGTATATATTATTGTATGCAAACTTCACGAGTGGTGGGTGGTCCTCAAAACTATGACTGGTGTACAAGATGTATGACCATATCATGTCATCGAGAACCTTAATTTTCTTCACTATCTGGCCATCTGTTTGGGGATGAAATGCCTTTCTCAAATGTTACTGTGTCCCAAACTCCTCATAGAGTCCTATCCACAAACTGGATGTGAAACGACCATCCAAATCTGTAAAATTAATCAATGGAACTCCGTGAAGACAATCTTTCTCATGAACATGGATACATCCTAATATCACTATTGAACTCTACTCCGAGATATGTTAGATGTTGGTCAACATGGTGAGTCATTCAATGATTACGCAGATGGTATTGTATCCCTTGTACATACATGGTAAACCCATCATGATGTCCATAATTATCTCACCCCACTTCCACTCTGGAACGTTAAGGGGGTGTGACAAACCTACTGAAACCTGGTGCTCAATCTTCACTTTTTTTACATGTGAGGAAATGAGAAATGATCTCCATAAATCCCTTATTTATTCTGGGCCACCAAAATTGACGTTAGAGGTCCTGGTTCATCTTCACCAAACCTGGACGCATTGATAAAGGGGATTTATGAAAATACCTTAAAACCTCCTCCCACAATATCATTGGTACAATTGTGCATCCTCTAAATAGAATGACATGCTACCCACCTTTTGAATATCCACCAAGAGTATATATTTTGGATAACTAATCACGTAGAGTCTCATAGATGGTATCCCCAAGTAGCGCCTCCCTGACTCACTATAAGAATTTAGGGTTAATAACCCTTAAATGGGGGTAATCTCGCCCATATATATCCATAAAGTTTAACTACAATGATGACAACTCCACCAAATCATCTTCTAACAAATAAAAAATCGATCTTCTACTAAGAGAATATGTCACCATGTTCCCCTTCCCATGAGTATATATGTTCAAAAAGTCATAATCCTAGAGGAAAACTTGCCACCACCACTATCTTAAGTTTAGTTAATTATAATGGAAGACATAAATGATACTCTTGGGATTAAAGTAGATGATAAACCATTATCCCCTTAGGTAGTGTCCCCACATCTTCAATGAGAAGACAACCACTATATACTGATGATCATGGGTCATGTAGTTCAACTCATATGGACTCAACTAGTGTAAACCATTGTCTATAACTACTTTCCTCTACATCAGGATGAAACCTATCCCAATTTCTGATGCATCATAGAAAAGCATGTACTCGACACCCTCCTCTGACAATATCAAGATCAGTGTTCTTGTCAAAGTGTGCCTAAGTTTTCTGAAATCATGTTGAAACTTCTCTTTCAACATGAAAAGATTCCCCTTTCAATTCAATGATATCATAGTTGCTAATATCCTGTAGAAATAAGTTATGAATCTCACATAATATCCATACATCCTATGGAATCTTTGAACCTCCGTTAGGCTCTTATAGGGCTCCCATAATAACACTGCCTCAACCTCAGTTGGGTGTACTACCAATTAGTCCACTAAGATACCATGTTCTAAAAAGTGGATCGCCTAAATCTAGAACTAACGCTTTAAGAGTTTTTTATAAAGATAGTGATCATGGAACATGTCCAAAACCATCCTTAAGTGTCTTCAATGCTCATCCTTGAATTTTTATTACACAAGGATAAAATCAATGAAGACTACCATGAAACATTCTATGTTGGTATACATATTACAGTTCATGATTCCAATGATCAATGATTGGGCATCTTTCTTGCAAAAGTTCATATCCAAGTACTCATAATGACCATAGAGGCATATGAAAGTCTTATTTTGTATAACCTCACCTCATACTCATAGCTGGTGATATCCCAATCGATGGTCAACCTTCATGAACCATCCTGCCCCGCTCAACTAGTTGAATCCATCATCGATACTGAGTATTGAATACTTAATCTTCACAGTCACCTGGTTCAAGCTTCCGTAATCCATAAACAACCTCAAGCACCCATATTCCTTTTTATAACAAAAAATATAGAGGCCACCAAGGGTGAAACACTTGGTCTCATGAATTCATTCCTCTACAAATCCTCTAAATGTACCCTCAACTCACAATGCACTACAGGTACCATTCGATATGATAGTAAGTATATTGGTGCCATCCCGAGGTATAAGTCGATGCAGAGGTCGATCTCCCAGTAGGGAGGTAATCTTGGAACTTCTTCAGGGAATAAATCCTCTTACTCTACCAATACTACTAGGAACTAGAAACTCATAATATATAATGCACGGAGGATCAAGATAGCCTTGTTATTAGTGATTGGATGCACCCTCCTATGCACGACTCCATTCTCTATTGTTTAGGTTTCCTTTTTACATAAAAAGGAAAATCACTTCCCATCACTATGGACAGAAGTCACCCTTCTCCTAAAACAAACATCTTGCGAATGGAACAAAGATAACCAATCCATACCATGAATGAGGTCGTAAAGCTGTAGCGACCCAAACTTTCATTAACCAAAATTCCTCTTGATCAAATGTCTTATTATGAAAATGGTTATATAAAATGTGAACACCATTAATTTTATTTTATTTTTGATTTTTGAATACCATTATTTATTGTGACCATTACTAATATAGTGGTGGAACAGTTCTCACGTGATTAGTTTAAATATAAGGATTTAACAAATCAAATTTATTCAGACAAAGGAATTGATGACCTTATTCAGTAGACTTGCCCCATACAAAGTCCTTTTTTTGGAGAGTGTAAAGGAGGTGACATAATTGGTCATCTCTCTTGTCAAATCCTATGCTAAGATTGAATACGTTAATATTGAGCGGAACCTCCTACAAGATATGTTGATGTTGATATAGATTACCTCTCAAACGATGTTATCTGAGCCACTCCAAGTGTCTTTCACCACCTCATACCTTACCCTTTGGTATTATGCAGGTATAAAAATGGCTTATGTGCCAAGACCCTAGTACCATAGTTATATAAATTATTCTATTATAGATAATATACATTATTTTCATTATTGTTACATTGTAAATAGTTTTTAAAGCGCAAATATTATTTTAAGATAATATTCAAATAAGAAATATCTTTTAATTAATTAATATATTTTTGAAATAAATAATATTTTAATAAATTATTATTATTACTAAATTAATTTTTATTAAATATAAATTATCATAAAACATTATGAATGCAGTTGTAATGTTTATTATGGTTTGATACCTGTTTTTATGAATTCCCCTGAATTTTCAATAAATATTAGTTTTTATTTTAAAAGTGAAAAATTACTTACTTAAAATTTTATTTAGATAAAATTAATATTATTTTTAGAATCAGGATGATGAAATTATCCTATAGTGAAATTTTCATTATTTTCTAAGACTGTCAAATTTTTGGGTAAAGATTAAATATCGTTTAAATATATAACGTGTTTCATGAAATCATAATGACCCAATAGTGATATAATGAAAAAAATAAAGGATATTTTTGGAAAATATATGTTTTATCCTTAAAATATTGTTAATTAAATTTTTTTTATTAATGTTATGATTCGTTAGTGGACCCTTCAAGAGTTATAAATCATTTTGTCTCTTTAAATTGTTTTACTTAAGAGTGTGACTCACCTCCACATAAGCAACCCTATTATTTTAAGAAGTTCGGAAACTGGACCTATAAAATATTTTTTCCAATACCCTTTTGAAAGATCCATGGGAAAAAACCATTGGTTGGATTTTTGTTTTGAATAGTTTAATGTGTGGTGTCCAAAACATAAATAATAAAAACTTCCTTATCCTTTCTTATATAAACCCACTCGATCTCTCAATTCCTCTTCACTAAAATTTAATGGAGTTTTACCAAACTCTTCACTTAATTTTATATAATCCTTCCAAGGTGTCCCAATCTCCCAAAAAGGCTCTCTCATGCCCCTCCCAAGCCTTTGGGATCACACTTCATAGTAAGAGATTCTCACTTTCCTTATTTATGACCATGTTTCCTTATATTGTTATGAAATTTTATTATCAATTAGAAATGTTGGGTTATGATTATTCACCTCCCCTGTACTTCCCTATTGATGTTTAAATAATGGGAGATTCCATTTCTCTATCATTAATGAATTCCATGTATACCTGTTACCATGCTGAAATTTCATAAGGAATTTCTGTCTCCTCGTTTACATTCAAGTAATTAATTTGTTTCGTGAATCTAAATTCCTCTAAAATTGATATTAATTTTATCTATATGACCCACATACTGTCCATTTCATGTAAATATTATGATAAACCCAATTATCTATCATTAAACATTTTAATGAGTTATTATGTCATGTCGTTGCGCTGTTGAAATTGCACAGCGATTTTCCAAGCCAAAGGCATTGTGCAGTGAATACCATTCCCATCTCTCTATCAAGGGTATTCACATTTATTAAAATTTTCTTATTGTTTAAATTTTTTCATGTATAAATTTCACACTCCTTTATCATGGAATAAATTATTATTTTTAATCAATCCACGTCTTCTGATCCATGTGGAACACATATACATGAAATGAAATGATTGAGAAGGGTGTGCCCCTAGAGGGCTCTAATGCATTAGGTAAATTATAGTATCTTGATATGTCATGTGAAATGAGTGTTGACTCGTGATAATTTATGTTTAATAAGGATTACTCATGCTTCATGTGCAATTAGGTTTTACTCGTGCTCCATGTGCAATGAGCCTTGGCTCATGATAATTCTATTTTAAGTGTCACTGCCACATTTCCATGTTATGATAAATCATTATATGTCATGCATTTATGTTCATGTTTCTTAATGATACATTGATATTCCTATTTTATAACATTTAGTTTATTATTCATGTAATTCCTTTTTTAATCCCTTATAGGGAATTATCGCTCCCCATTTTCATATGCACGTCCTCAATTTATCCCATGAAATACTATGTACGAGGGAATGTAGTGGTCATGTAAAGGTGGTTTTCAATAAATATGTTGTGTTTTTTATGTTATATGTTCTTATGTAGTGTTCCCTAGCCAAAAATACCCAATAATTATCGATATTCTCTATTGTACAAATTTATTTTTATGTAATAAATTAGTTTTTAGAGTGTAACAAAAAGTAGGGTTGTTATAGTCAGTATCAGTGGATAGGTTTTGTTATTTTTGGGAATAGGATTAGAAAAAACTATTGAAGCATTATATACGACACAATGTATAATAAGAACATTCCTAATTTTTTGAGAGTATTGAGTAAGTGTTTTATCAAAAAAAAAATACATTCCTTTATGGATACGAGTAGGTAGAGGTAGCTCTGGCAGAGATGTACCTAAGGGTGAAAACATCAATAAGGAGTTTCGGGCTTGACATGAGGAATCTTGGCACACAATAACAGGCCATGTTTCACTCTTACATACATAACTCCCAAAGGATATGATTTTGTAAATTAACTATCTTAGTCTGAACCATTATAAAGATAATTCATAAAAATGCCGCTAAGAATAAATGTTAAAAAGTAGATCATTGATAACAGATATTAAATCATATTGAATCATAAGTTATGGAAATAAAAGTAATTTATATATCATCATCTTCTGTCTTTTGATTACCCTTTATGTGTTACACCTAACATTACTTTTATTACAACAAAGGTTATATAATAAGAGGACTCAAGCTAACTACTGATTTGAAGATCAATGCGATGACTCTTCTACTGAGATCACCATTCCAATGGGAGAAATATTCGCCAACATTGTCATGGAACACTTTTAGTTATCATAATCATTGAATACGAACATGTTTCATGAAGAACGTTCAAATCCCCCCCCCCATGACATAACATGTCTCTATCGGGAGCTTCATTATACGAAGGACTCTTACTTTTAATGGGTCATCCAATCCCTCAATAGCCGATCAATGGATCAACTCCATTGAAATTATCTTCTCCGTCCTTCAATGTTCCGAACAAGAGAAGGTTCTCTTAGATGCTTGTCTTATGGAGGGTGAAGTAGATCAATGGTGGACATTGATCAAAAATAAAATGCATGATGAGGATGTCGAAGTGTTGGAATAGAACTATTTCTTGAAGATGTTTTTTGATAAATATTTTTTTTGCACCCTCCAACATAAGATGGAAAGGGACTTCCTTGCACTCAATAAAAAAGATGATGAATCCTTTGAAGCGTATGAGGAAATCATCACAAGTCTTGCACGATACACCTCTAGCTTTATCGTTACCCCCGAATGCAGGGTTGACCACTTATTTTGTGGGCAGAAACCTATCATGCTGAAATCCCTAGAAATATGTGACTTCGACTGCTATGATTAAATTTTCCGATGTTCCCCAAAGGTCTAAATGGATATCATCGAATCTCAATGGTATCATGGGGATAAGAACTGTAATGTGGATTTTTATGCTAGAGGTCCTATGGATAAATTTAATGGTGATAAAAAGATCCAACACCCCACTTACCAATGATGTGGAAAGAAGCACAACGAAAATTGCCTGAAGGGGATGATGAAATGCTTTAGGTGTGGAAGATAAGGGAATATAACTATTAACAACTGACAAGAAAACCCCATGGCTGAAACTGTGAAGAAAAACACACCGTTCGAACCTCAATGCACTGTTCATTTCTTCAACTTCAATGAACTAGGGTAGCTTGAAAACCAGTGCCCTAAGAGAAGGGTTTTGGGAGGAAACCAACAACCTCCAAGGCAGAAAAGGAGAGATTTTTCCATCACTATCGGCGAATTGAACCCTAAAAATGATTTCGTGACATGTACGCTAGTTATTTAATCAAAAATAGTGAACTCACTTTTTGATTCTAGTTCTACACATTCTTTTATATCCTGAATGTTTACTAGAACAATCCCATCACCACCACAAATCATGAAAGTAAATATGTTGGTGAGTACAAAAAAACGAGATAATCATTGCATCCCATGAATATAACTCCTACCCTATTATAATTTGTGGATTGAACTTCCTATAAATCCTCATCATACTCACTTTTGTGGAATATTATGCAATTATCGGCATGGATTAACATTATGTATATAAATCCAACATAAATTACCATGAGAGGGAAATCACTCTACATTTGGAGAATAGACCACCGATTCAGTACATGTGAAAGGAGGAGGATGAATATTATGTTGTTCCATCATCTCAAGCATGGATATTATTGCCCTATAACCACACGTATCTGGCTCAGATGTTTGAGTCCACGGAAGCAACCATCTTTGAAGACATGCCTAATGTGAGGGAATTTGCATATGTGTTTACTGAGGAATTTCCTAGTATCCCTCTTATAAGATATGTTGAATTCTACAACATCATTATACCTGGGGAATTTCCAATATCCGAGCCTTCATATAGAATGACTGTTGTGGAGATTCATGATCTGAAGAAACAACTACAAGATAATCTGGATAACGGTTTTGTTATACCCTAGTGCTTTACTATGGGGTGCACTAGTCCCCTTTATCAAGAAGATGGATGGGTCAATGCACCTTCTCATTAATTATCGTGACATGAACAAAATCATGATAATAAGAATTTATCCTATTCCATGAATTGATGACTTTTTTTATCAGCTATGTGGAACACAATACTTCTCCAAGGTGGATTTGTGGTCAGGATAATATCAATTAAGGGTGAAAAAGGAAGAAATCCCCAAGACTGCTTTTCGTACAAGATATGGGTACTCTGAATTCATATTAATGCCTTTCAGACTCACTAATGTTCCAGAAATATTTATGGACATGATGACTAGTGTCCTTATAGATTACCTCGACAAATTTGTGGTAGTATTTAGGGATGATATTATAATATTCTCCAAAACCAAGGAGGGTCATGAGGAGCATATATGAACTGTACAAGAGACCTAATGAAAGGATATTCTCTATGAAAAGTACCAAATGTGTGAGTTATGGTTGAAAGAGGTCTCATTCTTAGGCCATATTGTCAAAAGAAATGGGATATCTATGGATCTCTCGAAGACAGCTACAATTGAGTGATGGAAAAGGCCAACATCAGTAACAGATATCTGTATCTTCTTGGGGTATGCTGGATAATATTGATGATTAGTGAGGAATTTATAATCATTTTCCAACCCTCTTACCAAGATAACACAGATGGGAGTAATGTTTTTTTGGAATGATGAATGAGAAGAATGTTTGAAGGAGTTGAAAAATAGGCTTATCACTATACTCGTCCTCACTTTACCCAAATGTGTATAACTTTTTGTGGTATTCCTTGATTCTTTGAAGAAGGGCCTAGGTTGAGTGTGGATGAAAAATGACATATTCATTACCTATGATTCAAGGTAATTGAAAGTTCATGAGCACAATTATCCCAAATATGATCTAGATTTGGCTGTGGTGATCTTTGCTTTTAAATTTAGGCAGCGTTATCTCTTTAGGGATAACTATGAAATATATACAGACCACAAAACCCTTAGGTATATATTCACACTAAAAAAGTTTAACATGCACCAATGAAGATGGTGAGAGCTGATCAAATATTATGAGTTCTAAATCTATTACCACCCCGGGAAAGCGAACATGATGGAATATGCTCTTAGTATAAATGACCCAGCAATTCTTTTACTGATGAGAATTGATAAGTATCGAATCTTCTTATATGTGATGAAGATGGAAATGGGAATCATAAAGAAGTGAACATCATAAATACTTTCACTAATGAATTCTCAACCATATATTTTGGAATGGTTAAAGGATTCTCCAAAGGATGGTGTATGAATTCAGAAGAAATTGGAAGATATTAGAAAAAGAAAATCCTTAGAGTTTAATGTTAATGAAGAAGAAATTGTGAGATTTGGGATAAGACTATGTGTTCTATCAAGTCCAGAGCTGATGAAGGAACTTTTGGATGATGCAAATAGTTCAAATTATTCTATTCATCCTAGAAATAGAATGATGTATCGAGATCTCCAAGCACCTTATTGTTGGGATAATATAAATAAGGATATTGCTGACTATACATCAAAGTGCCTGGTGTGTCAGCAATTGATGGCAGAGAAGCAGAAGTCTAAGGAGATGATGCAATCCTTTCCCATACAATCATATATTTGGGAGAACATCACCATGAACATTGTCTCCGGACATATGAAGACATCCAAAGGCAACAATGTGATCTTGGATATTTTGGAACATCCTCAAAATTCTGAACACTTAATTGAAATACGAGAGATTTTTTCAGTGGATAAACTGGCACAAATATATAACAAGGAACTGTTAAGGATGCACAGAGTACCACTATCTATCGTATCTGACCGAGATCCAATATTCACCTATATGTTTTGGAAGAGTCTTCAACATGATATGAATATTGAACTGAACTTCAGTACGACCTATCATCCTCAAAATGATGGCCAATATGAGTGACCTATTCAGACACTGGAAGATATGTTAAGATTATGTTAAATGGACTTTAATGGATGATGGGATCAATATCTTCCTCTGGTGGAATTCTTCTATAATAACAGTTTCCACTTGAGCATCTGAATGGAACCTTATGAAGCCATGGATGGGATGTGGTGTAGAACACCAACATTTTGGGATGAAGTCGGTGAGTGTAAGCCGTTAGGAATATAAATGGTTGAATAAATGGTGGAGAAGGTGAAAACCATTCATACATTATCAAGGCAGCCCAATGTCAACAGAAGAGTTGTATAGATAACCATTGTTGAGACCATTAGTTCAATGTTGTAGACATAATGTTTCTATGCATATCTCAATGGAATATGGTCACAATGTTTGGAAATAAAGGGAGGTTAAGTATTAGGTACATTGGCCCCTTCGAGATTCTTGATCGTGTCAAGGTTATGGCCTTCGACTAGCACTTCCACCTACTATGGAAAAATTACATGATGTATTCCATGTATCCCTCTTACATAAGTGCATACCAAACCCTTCATATGTATTCACTTCAGATGTAGTACAGTTATAGGATGATCTTTCTTATGAGGAGAAACTCATGAAGATCTTAGATCATAGAGAAAAATTTCTATGAAATAAAACAATTCCCCTCGTCAAGGTGTTGGGGTGAAACCAAAAGATTGAGGAAGTGATGTGAGAATCAGAGGAAATGGTGAAGCAGAGTTACTCACATCTATTTTAATGTGGGAAAATTGGAATTTCAAGGGATAAATTTCTTTGGGGGGGGGGAGATTGTAGTGACCCACACTTTTATTAATGAAAATTTCTCTTGATCTAATGTATTGTTATGTAAAATGGTAATATATAAAGGTAAAATTCATTGAAGTTATGTTTTTTATTTTAAAATACTATTATTACTTGTTACCATTGCTAATATATCCATTGATCATTGATCAAGTGATTAGTATATATTTTCTACTTTAACAAATCAAATTTACTCAGACAGAGGATGCAATGGCCTCATCTAGTTGACTTTCCCCATATGAAGCACATTTGATGGATCATGTAAAGGAGGTGGAATAATTGGGTTTTGCTTTAAACAATTCCCAATCCAAGGTTTAATAAGTTATGTGTGAGCCGAACCTCTTAGAGGAGATGTGGAAGTTGATCGATATTACCACTTGAGTGATGTTATCCAAGCCACCCCAAGATTCTGTCAACATCGCACACCATACCCTTTGGACTTATGTGGGTGTTATAGGGAGTTATGTAGAAATACCCTAGTACTACAATTATGTACATTATTCTTCTATTGATAATATACGTTCATTTTACTATATGTTACTTTTTAAATTGTTTTGGAAGCACAAATAGAATTTTTAGTTAATATTCAACTAAGAAATCTATTTTTATTACATAATGTATTATTGAATTAAATAATATTTTAATAAATTATTATTATAAGTATTAAATGATTTTATAATTTTAGGGATGCAATTCTAATTTTAATTAATGTTTGAAAGCTTTTTTTTGTCAAAACCCATGAATTTTCAATAAATGTTAGTTTTTATTTTAAAAGTAAAAATTATCATATTTAGAAAATTAATTACATAAAATTAATATTATATTTGGAATCAGGATGTCAAAATTATCAAATTGTGAATTTTTCATTATTTTCTGAGACAATCAAATGTTTGGGTAAAAATTAAATATCATTTAAATATATAATGTGTTTTTTGTCATTATAATGACTCAATAGTTATGTAATAAAATAATATAAATGGTATTTTCGGAAAATATATGTTTTATCCTTAAAATAGTATGATTTTATATTTGTTTGATTTATTTTTTTGATTCCTTAGTGAACTCTTCATGACCTATAAAAAATTTTGTCTTTTTATACTTTTTTCCAAGAAATTTTGAATCACCTCCACATAATCAACCATGTTATTTTGAGAATTTAGGACATTGGCCATATAATATATTATTTTACACTCCCCTTTGGAATAACCCATTGGTAAAAACCAAGGTCTAGTTTGTGGTTATGATTATTTTAATGTGAGGTGTCCCAACCCTGAATAATAATGAATTCCTTCTCCTTTCCTATATAATCCCAACCAAACTCTCACATCCTCTCCACTAAAAGCTCTTGGAGTTCATAAAACCTCTTCCCTTGTATCTATATAATCCTCCCAAGGCACCCCAAGATCCCATTAATTCTCCCTCAAGCCCCACCCAAGCCTTTGGGATTACATTTCCAAGTAAGGGATTCTCACATTCCTTATTTATATCTAAGATTCCTTATATTGTAAGGCCCTTTTATTTTAAATTTTATATTTTGGGGTATTATTTTTTACCTTCTCCATTCTTCCATAATATTTTTTTAATAATTATATATCCCTTTAATCTCTCATAAATTCCTTCCATGTATACATGTTACCAAGCTGAAATATCGTATGTAATTTCTCTCTCCTCATTTTCATTCATGTAATTATTTTGTATCATGAATCTAATTTCCATTAAAATTGATGGGAATTTAATATATATGATCAATTTAATTTATATTTAATGTAAATATTATAATACACACCTTTATGTCACATCAATCATTTTTATAAGTTCTTATGTCGCGCCGTTAAGCTTCCAAAATTGCACCACGATTTTCCATGATAAAGTCATTGTGTAGTGAATACCATGCCTATTTCTCTATCAAGGGTATTCACCATTGTGCACATTTACATTTTGTTTAATGTTTTTCTTGTAATAAATCATAAATCATTTATCATTTACTAAATGATGATGTTTAATGAGTCCATGTTTTATGATTCATGTGGCACACTTATGAATGAAATGAAATGATTAAGAAGGGTGCAACCTGATAGCGCACCAAAGCATTGGGTAAAGTATAGTATCATGATACGTAATGTGAAATTATTTTTTACTAATGCTAATTCATGTGCAATTTTGGTTCTCATGCTTTATGTGCAAAGAGGGTTTACTCCTATTCCATGTGTAATGAGCTTTGGCTCATGCGAATTATATGTTAAGTGTTGCTGCCACATTTACATGTTATGATAATCATGCTATATAACTTCTTTATTTTCATATTTCTTTATGAATCAATGATATTTATATTTCCAAACATGTATCGTATTCTTCATTTTATTATCTTTTTACACCCTTACTAGGCATTACAGCTTAACCTTTTTTGATCGATGTCCCCTGGTTATCCCATGCAATGATAAGTATGAGGGAGTGTTGGGGTCATGTAAAGGATTTTTTCAATAAAGATGTTGTGTGTTTTAGGATCCAAGTTCTTATGTAATGTTCCCATGCTCCAGAGACACTATACCTCTTGATATTTTATGTTGTATCATGTGAATTTTCTGTAATAAATCACGTTTAATTGGGTAACAAAAAGCATGGTAGTTATAAAGGCCTCAATGATTCCCAAAGAGATTCCAACGAAAACTCTCTCCTCCAAGGGTATAGTAACACATTCATCATAGATGCGTGATCAATGAGTCTCCTCCCATAGGTGTCTCAAAGCATAAGTGTCGATCTAATGGTTCAACTAGAATCTCCATGTCTCGTACAAGATATGTGGTGTGGAAGGAATAACTAGAACCTATGTCTATCTTTATTATAACTAATGTAGAAAAGAAATGAATCATACCCCAAATCATCCTCGGAGTCCCTGTTTCATATTCCTTGACCATATGTAGTTATCCCCACCAATATCCCCCAACTCCCTAACCATAGAGCAGACCACATGTGGGTGGTGGTGGTGGTAAGCCGAAACCTTGACCACCTCTCACTAATATCCCAAATCCTCTACCATGTCCACTAAAAAAGAGATATACCTACTCCTACCTCTGCCTCTTCCCTGATGGTCCATCCACTGTCTCCCTTTCAGCAGCATAGTGAGTTGGAAAATCTCGAGAGAGAGATGACCCATGTTGTCACATGAGTAAAACCACATCTCTCTAGGCTGATTGGATCCACCCTGTGAACCATGATATGTAGATCCTCTATCCTAAGACCTCCTCCTCAAATTTCTCCCACATTCAAATCACTTAGGATAACATGGGCTCCATGTTACTGAGGTATATTCACCTATTTGTCCTCTACTGACTATCACTAACTGTCTCTGCTCTTCCAGGAATCTCTCCTCCACCGAGGCCCACTCAATAACCCTGAAAAAAGTAGGAATTATCATATAGATAATACTAGTTTTGATATATTTTCATAAAACCTAACCAGAGGTTCGACCTCAAAAGTAGTGATCCCTAACCATATCCATCGATTATTTGGAAAGGTTGGAAAACCTCAATTAATAATCATATACCTTCATAATACACTGCTGGAACTAAATAAGATCCAATATATTCACATCTATTATCCTAAATGGTGAGAAATTTTCTATAAAGAGGCACTCAAACTCCTTCCATGGGAGTGTCACATCATCATGTGTCTGGGTAGCCAATCTCCACCATCGCCTTGTTGATCCCTATAGAAGCATCTCCATCATGACCACTATCTGATTAGATGTCTTCATGACAAGAAGAAAAACTCAAGTCACCACATCAAGATAGTCCCCAACTGGCTAAGGGTCATGCTTACCTTGGAAAATAAGGGGTCTATATATATTAAACTCATGGAGTGTGATTAACCTATACTACTCGACATCTGGTACTGCAGGTACTATGAGATACTCTATAGGTGGTGGTATTGCTGGTGCACCACCAACAGGTAATATTTGTGAAACTGGTCACTGTACTAAAGCCTCTTCATTGAAGGGGTCATCCTCTTAATCTATATGATGAATACATACCGGTGTTCATCCCTTAGGAATCCTCAAAGGAAATAAGATGTACTATAGTCAATAAGTATATCTGGATTGCTGACTCTTGAATGACATGGAAACTACATCACATTCCTATCTGATGAATGTACGATTATTTTCCCTATAACTACTGTTCTAATATACCATGTTGAAAATTATGTTATCAGAGTCCTGGGGTATATATATGTCGGCCTCCGCGCCAACACTGGAGTCCCTGACCTGAAATCCAAACTCAAAACACTTATTAATATTGACCAAAACCAATCTCATAGACTCTTGGTCCTAAGGTAGAGCTGACCAAATTTGATACCTCTCTGCCATGACCTGTCCCATAGGGGCCCGTTTCGTGACTAACCCTAGACCACCTCCAATATGGTAGGGTTTGGTGACTAGCACTGAGTTTGAATATCACCAAAATGAGAGGCATTATCCTAAAGTACATGTATACATGCACACATCTCCAAGACACAAATACTAAAATTTAAAACACAAATTAAAAAAATTATGAAAACCACTATAACCCTCTACCAGAGTAGAAAATTTAATGTGATGGAATGTAAACTAGGAAAAAGTACAAGACCATAAAAAATAATGTCTTCAAACAAGTTCTTCAACCACATTCGCACATAAAACCCTATATAGTCCATCCTGAATTCATGGTATTGGGGCTACTGTCTTAAGATGTAGGGACACCATGGTATTTCTGATCTCACAAGGATTCATCCGATCCTGGTCCACCATGGAATCAGTCAAATGGTCATTCATTTGAAATGGACAAGACGTTAGTGGGAAAACCCCATGCATGGGAGATTATAACAATACATCATCAGGACACATGGAAATCACAAATATAACACAAAGGAAAGTTACAATAATCTCCACACATGTATATGTATTTATCATATAACATGAATATCCATACATACTCAAAATAAAAAACATTCTAGGGTAATTCCTAACCACTAAATACCAACACTAGGGATTCAGTTTCAAGATTCCACAAAGAACACATTCGAAAGAACACACTCCTTAAACTGATAGCACTGTTTATGTCCATATGAGAAGTACCATACATCAGAAACTATCCTAAGAGAGATACGTTGAATGATCTAAATAAAGAAGTGATACTTTATAGGATGATCACAACCAATTACATAGGGTGAAACCAAAAACTCCATCTAGATTAACCCTCTATGTAGAGGATCGACACCTAGTGAATTTGGTCACACAAATAACGAAGACTCTACCTATGGTACAAAGAAGGAACATATGATCCACTCTGGGCCTCTCACGGGATTCAAAAAACTCCATCCTATAATTCATAATAAAGGCATCATACTCATGCGAGTAAGATCCAATACCAATAAACCTTCAGGAAAATAATAAAATAAATAAACCGTATGGAAACTCGTCTAATATGTGGTAGATGAGAAAATCAATCTGCATAGGAATGATGGTTATATGGTGGTTAGTGGTCATAGCTACCATGTCCCATGACCCTTGGTACTTCCCGTGAAAATGGACCATATCAAGGGAAATTAGTCCATGTTAAAACCCCCCATTGGTCTCAAAAGGACCGTCTCAACACCAGGGTCCCAAAATTGTAGACGACTCATCAATTAGACATATGGTTTGAATGGTATGCGTGTATGAATATTTCATAGGGGGTCACAATGATTGTGGGCCCGACCTAGCTCTATCCTAGTCGTCCCGACCCAACCGGCCCAGCCAAGACCGCCACAGATCGTCTGACCACTTGTTCTCTCCCTACTGGCTTGCTTTGGTCCTCTATGTCTAGACTAATCCATTGTCCCACATCCCATGCGGTGTCAACATCGCGCCATGTGGCCACCTCACCACGCGGCTCCAGCTGCCACATCCACTCCAACCACTGCGTCCCACTACGGCTCCCACGTGCTCCGCATCGGCCACTCATGGCTCTGATCTGTATGCTAGTCACTGCATCTACTAATGCTACTACCTCTAACCTCAAAAAATACGGTATGTACCACCCCTGGTCATCAATAACTGCCTTCACCACACATCGTAGCACCACCGCCACCTCAACATGTTGGACTGTTGTGCTGGACTCATGTTGGTGGTTCCTTCTACGGACCATCGGGCTACCTCCATTTCCCATATTTCAAAACAGCTTAACATTTGGGATTCATATGTCATGAACTTTATTTATTTGGCCTCTTATATCGATTTTCCTCTATCCCAGGGGTCTGATCATTTTTGGAACCTCCAGGACATGTTTATCGATGGACATAGGGGCCCAATGGTGATTAACATGAAGAAAAGAGATATAAAATAATACTATAAATGGTTTTTACATCTTTGGAAAAGCGTTCTTGGCAAAAAATCAAGATTTTATAGTTCATGTTAGAAAACCAAGATAGAAATCTCGTAAACCAGCAACAAAAATTCCAACCGCAACATATAACCGATCCATGGGATAATCAATTTTTGTATTATCCCTCGTTCATCTTAGATTGCATGAACATGGAAAATTAAAAATGAAAAAACCACCAAACCTAGTGTATGGATTAACAATTGAGGAAGAAAAGTTATGTTGACATCATTGACGAGATACTCTAACTTCATTGGCGTGATGATCCATGATCCTCTAGATCCGTTTGATTTATAAAATTTTTTCTATATAGGGATTCATAAATACCATATTAAATCTCAAGTTAATGTTATTTTTTTAAGAAATCATTACTTGAAGATGATGTTAATATCTATCACCTTTGAAATTTATAGAATAAGGACTCATAATATACTCTATGATTGAATGGTTCTCATAGAATTGCCATTTTTTTTAGGATAATAAAAATATTAAAACTAAATAATGTATCATTAGACATCTGAATACATCAACAGAACATTGAAGTAAACCTTGAATCCCAAATAAATAAAATAGAATGTAAAACTCCATGAAAACTTATCACTTATATAATGTATATTTTGGAATGTTGATCAAGAGGGAAATATTCTCCTATATAAATGATCTATACTTACTTTGTATGGAAATTGACTATAAACTAAATATTATTTTGACTTATATAAATTTGTGTAGTTAAATGAAAAAATAAATGGTAATTTTTTCCATTTTCATTCTGAAATGGGAAATTGTTATAAAAACCCCTAACAATTAAATATAGCAAACTTATCTTCATAAATTACCAATAACGGAGATACATACTCTGCAATATCTCTTTTCATTTTTTCACAATAGAAATAATATTTCATATCCATATACATCTTCATACATTCTTGAAGAATAGAGAAGTATGGACTATGAATTTCCCCAAACAAATCTTTATTCAAATCTGGTATGGATGGAATACAAACATAGTTCCAAAACATTATCATTCCATTAAAATCAAGGTTAAACTCATGATCATTTATGACCATCTTCGAATGTTCTATATATTTATTATAAGCATTTTAATCCTCACATGGATATATGGTTTAACAATCAATTTCTCAAGATAATATTTCTCCCCATACTTCAATATTTATTCATCCATATTTTTAATTTCAAGAAAAAATGGATCTTTTATGATCCTTATCATAGATAAGATAGCATAATCATTTCAACTCAAAGCATTGGCCACCATGTTTTCTTTCACAGGGTGGTAATGTATTGAGTAGTCATAATATTTAATCAACTATATAAATCTTCTTTGGTGCATATTTACTTTTCTTGAGTGAATATATACATTAAAATTTTATTATGTGAATATATATATATATATATATATATATATATATATCTCACCATTCTTTATAATCATAATCCATATAAATATTTACTTCAAAAAATACAACAACTAACTGTAATTTATGAGTTTGGTAATTTTTATCAAGAACCTTCAATTACCATGAGTCATAAGCTATCACTGTATCATTATGTATGAGGATGCATCTCAGATCCTTATTTAAGGCATAACTATAGATCACATACCCTTTTCCACTTTAGGGAAATGTATGAACTGATGTACTAAAAAATCCTTTCTTTAGTTCACTAATTCTTTTTAATGTTCATCTGTCCTATGGAACTTGGATTCCTTCCATGTTAACTTAGTGAGTGGATTATAAGGTCATGATATATTCTCCACAAAGTATCAATAATATCAATCCAAACCAAGAAATATACAGATCTAATTCATAGTGGTTGGTCTGAGATAATTTTTAATAACATTTTTCATTGATGGATCCAATGATATACCCTATATTGAGATTATATGACCCAAAAATGAAACTTTTTGTAGCCAAAATTCACACTGAGTTAATTTTTTATAAAACCTATATTACTTTAGGGTGTTAAATTTAATTATCTGCTGATCTTCATGATCTTCCTTTCCCTCTGAATATATAATAATGTTATCTATATTGACTAACACAAACTGATAAAGTTTATATATAAAAACATTATTTATAAAATTCTTGAATATATTTGAGGTATTATTGTGACCAAATGGAATAACTATAAATTCATAGTTTCCATACCTCATAATGATAGTGATGTTAGGAATATCATCTTTATTAACGCTTATTAAATGATATCCTAAATGAAGGTCAATCTTGGAAAAATATTTAGATCTTTGTAGCTGATCAAAAAAATCATCAATAAGGGATAAATGAAACGTTTTCCTTCATAGTAATATTGTTATGTTCTAGAAAATCAATGAAGAGTCACATTGATCCATATTTCTTTTAAATGAAAAGAATAGGTGCACCCTGTGTTGACACACTTTTCTAAATGATTGACTTATCAATATTCTCATGGAGTTTCTTCTTTAATTCCTACAACTTAGTCAGGGAAATTATGTATGGAATATTTGAAATGGCTATATCACTTGTTATGTGTTCTATTGTAAAAATAACTTTATGATTTTGATGAATACTATGAAGTTTTTATAGTTAAACGTAAAAAAATCATATATAATATACATATCATTGATGTTGAATTTCTATCAAACCATATGAGATAAACTAGCCTTTTTAATAGGAATAACGACCCATATAATGGATGTGATTTCCATTAGATGTTATTCTTTATAATCAAATCGAAAAATGATCATCAGTTGGTTCAGAGAATCAAATGTGACTTCCCTTCATTGATAATTTATGTGTTATTTATGAAATGAGAGTTAATCTATGCCTAAAAAATATCAAATGGAAATATATAGATAATAATGATAAATACAATAAGAAAATTCCAAAATATTAAACTAGATAAAAATCATTGACTTGGGATGTGATCATCATACCTTTAGGTTTTTTAACTACTAATTCTACATTTAATCATTGAGGTGGTATTGTTATACCAATAAAAAATTATTGAGATATATAAGAGTGGTAGATACATAATAAAATAATGAATTAAGAGTCTTAGAGTATATGATATGTGTTACTTTCATGAAATAATTATGACACCCCTCATAAAAATATTAATCACGTGACATTTCCCATTGCCTCTAGGATTATGTGGTTACTGAAATCATTCATCATTATTAACCTTTTAAATTGTGAACTAGTTAGAATAATTTCAATACTCCATTAACATGAATTAATGTAGTGTTATTGGTTAATTATATTGTATTTTTCTTCTGTAATTGGCTAATGTCTTCCCATAACATTGGCATTAGACTACTCGATGCCCTTCCTTTACACAGTCAAAGGATTTCATAGTCCCCTTAAAAAAAATTCTCCATTTCTCCATACAAACATTAAGCATAATATAATTCATGTGTTCTATCTTCTATCTATTTGATTATCATGCATTATTTTTAATTCCATATTTATTTTATTTTCAGAACCAAGAGATTGATGGGTAACGCCAATATCTATTTCTACATTAGTAGAACATCAGATGGATTATTCATAAATACTAGAGTTCATTATAGATATATTCCTTTAGAGGATTGATTTCAATCTACATAAGGATTGATCAATCATAATTTTTTGGTTCAATGATAATTCTAGAAGTGTAACTCACAATTATGGTAAAATTTTCCTCATATCCACCAATAGAGTCATCATTCATTTACATTCTCTCAAGGAATTAATTATCTATTTTCATATGAGCAATATGAAAAAAATATTTATTGAAAAATAAACTTTTAAACTCATCCCACTCCATGGATTCAATTTTTTTATGTTTTTTTGTGTTCTTGATAAGATTCCACCATTGATCTGCTTCACCTTCAAATTTATAGTTGGCTAAAATGAATTTTTCCTACTCTAAACACAATGGTATTAAAAATATATTTTCAGTCATACTCATACATTACTTATAAACTAGTATAATTTTAGATACACTAAAATAACGTAGATGTATGCTTTTAAGGGACTCAGTAGAACATTATTCCCTCTTTGTCTCATTTGGAATATTGACATGACTCGTGTCTTGAGAAATTTTAGAATGAATAAAAAATTTATTTTTTCATTCTAGATCCGATAAAAAATTATTACTTAGAAGGGAAATAATTTAATTTTCCATCACATTCAACATTAAGGGATTCATTCAGGTTTTATCCATTGACTAAAACTCCGAAAATATTCGGAGGGGTTGTAATAATCATAGAAGAAAACCTCAAAATCATAAAAAATGAATTATATTATATCTAAATCATATCAATTTTTTTTAATCTATGGAAACCTCCTTTTAGCATAGGATATCCATGATCATCATCTATTTCCTTTATACTTTTATATATTTAAGGATAATCCCCTTTTTAATGGTTGATGGGGAACCCTTAAATTACCTCTAAGCCCAGACATAATGCCCATACATGAATTGAAAGCGCAGAGGTACAAGGCCCTTAGATAACCATGAAGTCCCAAGACTCGACACACATGAAAAAACACCTCACCAGTATATGCATTTTAAAGGGCCTAGATACCCACCTCGCACGGTTGTTTAGATAACACTAACAATAGAGTGATACATAGAGTGTGTTATCGAAGGTATTTGTCATACCCTCTCATTATTCCAATCCAATTAGTTATGCATTAGTAGTTACTACTTTTTCTATGAATCTTTTTCTAGGCCTTCTCTTTTTTGGTTTACCCTGGGGTGCTTCTTGGTCTCGGTGGCCCTAAACTCATTTAGCCTAATGGCTATTGGTGCCCAAAAAGACCTATGGTTTGAAGTCCTTTTGTGTTCTGAATGCCCTTTGGTGGCTAGGAGGCCCTTTAGTGGCCCGAAGTCCTTTGATGGACCGAAGGCCCTGAGACCTTTAGAACCAAACCAGTGGCTCGAAGACCCAAATAAAATGAATAGTAATAGATTCTACTACAACACACGATACCTGCAAAAATAATGCAAGAGTAACCCAAAAATTAACCCCATCTCGTATTTGATCTTGGGTCTTTTGAAAGCCAAGCAGGAGCCGCTACCACATAGGTAGAGTCTTGTTGTTATGATAATCATCTATTTAAAACCATTATGTTGGTTCATAAAGAAAATATAAGTTGACCCAAGAATATCCCCTAGGAGTTTCAAACTAGTTATTCCTTAATGGAACACTCACCAAGAAAAATATTGAATGTCAACATATAGTCGACCAAATCTTTTTTGGGTAGTTACCCCTTTGTGCATAAGCCCCAAAACCACATCCCTTGGTAGTATCTTGACAAATATGTTTTTTCTAGCAAAACCACAATAAATATTTTAACATAATATAAAATGATATTCATATAGGATTATCGTATGGGTTATCTTAAATTTTTTCTCATCCTACTTTCCCAAGGTAAAAACGCCTTTCTCTGATACCAACTATGGAAACACATAATTTTCATACATAAATATTACATTATATTAGATGAATGTTCAATACATAACACCACTACTGGAAATACAAGACTTCCAAATGGTTTAGAACTGTTGGGAAAGGCTGCAGAACCATTGGTATATGTTATACCAACGGTTCTACAAACCGTAGGGAAGTAAGCCGTTGGGAAATCATTTCCCAATGGTTTACAACCATCGGGGTAGAGTGGAGAAAATTACCATGTTTTTTCCAATGGTTTTGCCAAACCGTAGGGAAAAACCCACGGTCTCCTCTTTCCCAACGGTTTCTAAACCATTGGGAAAAGTTTTTTACCAACGGTTCATAGAACCGTTGGTAAAACAACACCCAAATATTCTATGCCAACGGTTTCAAACTGTTGGCATAGCCTATGCTCGGGAAAATTGCACAACAGCTCTGCAATTTGCCCAGCAGATCTACAATTTTCCCACCAGGTCTCATTTTGTGGGTTCCCTCTCATTTTCAATCCAATTATTATACCTGTAATAAACTAACACATGCGTATAAAATTATTGTACTTACAATAACCAACTAACACAAACATATAGAGAAAAAATTCATACACATTTAACATATAATGCTGGAACTATACACATCCATAATTAAATTAGAATTCATAACGTAATTATATACATAATTCATTTAGAATTAAATTTAAAATTTAGATGACAATTATATGTGGAATCTGAAAGTCAATTCATAATTTGATCGGTTTTTTGTATACCATATATTTTTACCTGAAATGATGTCCATTTTAAACAAAATACATACACCTGGAGTGATACCGGCCACACCGCACCTTAGAATGAGGCAAGGTTGACTCATACACGTCACATATGACCCATGGATCATTGTGCTAAATTATCGACACAATACGAATGCGTTTGGTCGGTTTTCCATATGCTGGTTGATGTTTTTCAATTAAAATGAAGTCTTTTTGAAACAAAAGGCAGACACTTTGAGTGGTTCCATCCACACCACATCTTAGATTGAGGAGGGCGTGATTTTTACATGTCACATATGACCCATGGACCGTTCTCCTAATGTTTTAACGGATATAGAATGCGTTTGGTTGGTTTTCTGTATGTACTTAAATTGTTGTCCATTTTAAACAAAAGGGATCCACTTAGAGTGATTCTGGTCACACCATGCCTCCAATTAAGGCGGGGTTGACTCCTACACTTCACATATGACCCATGGATTTTTGTGCTAATGTATAGACACAATCCGAATGTGTTTGGTCGGTTTTCCGTATGTCAATTGATGTTTTTCACTTAAAATTACGTCCTTTTGAAACAAAAGACAGAAACTTAGAGCGGTGCCGGCCACACCGCACCTCGGATTGAGGCGAGGTTGACTCATACACGTCACATATGTCCCATGAATCGTTTTTCTAAAGTATCGACACAATCCGAATGCGTTCGGTCAGTTTTCCGTATGCCAGCTGATGTTTTTCAATTAAATTGACGTCCTTTTGAAACAAAAGGCAGAAAATTTGAGTGGTGCTGGCCACACCGTGTCTCAGATTGAGGAGGGGTTGATTCGTACACATCACATATGACCCATGAGTTTTTCTCCTAATGTTTCAAAGGAAACCGAATGCGTTTGGTCAGTTTTCCATTTGAACTTAAATGATGTCCATTTTAAACAAAAGAGAGCCATTTAGAGTGATTCTTGCCACACCGTGCCTCCGATTAAGGTGGGGATGACTCGTACATGTCACATATGACCCATGGATTATTGTGATAAAGTATTGACACTATCTGAAAACATTTGGTCGGTTTTCCATATGCCAGTTAATGTTTTTTACTTAAAATGACGTGCTTTTGAAACAAAAGACCGAAACATTGAGTGGAGGCGGCCACACCATGCCTCGGATTGAGGCGGGGTTGACTCGTACACGTTAGATATGACACATTGATCGTTTTTCTAAAGTACCGACACAATCCGAATGTGTTTGGTCGGTGTTCCGTATGCCAATTGATGTTTTTCAATTAAAATGGCATCCTTTTGAAGCAAAAGGTAGACACTTTGAGTGGTGTCAGCCACACCACGTCTCAGATTGAGGTGAGGTTGATTGGTACACGTCACATATGACCCATGAATTGTTCTCCTAATGTTTCAATGGACACTAAATGCGTTTGGTCGGTTTTCCTTATGTACTTAAACTGTTGTCCATTTTAAACAAAAGAGATCCACTTAGAGTGATTCCGGCCACACTGTTCCTCAGATTAAGGCAGCGTTGAGTCATACACGTCACATATGAACCATGTATTATTTTTATAATGTATCAACACAATCTGAATGCGTTTGGTCACTTTTCCATATTCCAGTTGATATTTTTCATTTAAAATGATGTCCTTTTGAAACAAAAGACAAACAATTTGATTGGTGGCGGCCACACCGCACCTCGAATTGAGGCGGGGTTGACATGTACATGTCACATATGACCCATGGATCGTTTTGATAAAGTATCGATAGAATCCTAATGCATTTGGTTAGTTTTCTGTATGCCAGTTGATGTTTTTCACTTAAAATGGCATCCTTTTGAAACAAAAGACAGACACTATGAGTGGTGGCGGCCACACCATGCCATGGATTGAGGCATGGTTGACTCGTACACGTCACATATGACCCATGGATCATTGTACTAAAGTATCGACACAATCTGAATGCGTTTGGTCGGTTTTTCGTATGCCAGTTGATGTTTTTCAATTAAAATGTCATCCTTTTGAAACAAAAGTCTGACACTTTGAGTGGTGCCAGCCACATCGTATCTCAGATTGAGGCAGGGTTGATTCTTATATGTCACATATTAACCAAGAATCGTTCTTCTAAAGTTTCAACAAAAACTGAATGCGTTTGGTCGGTTTTCCGTATGTACTTAAAATGTTGTCCATTTTAAACAAAAGAGAGCCACTTAGAGTGATTCTAGCCACACCGTGCCTCCGATTAAGGCGGGGTTGACTTGTACACATCACATATGACCCATGAATCATTTTTATAATGTATTGACACAATATGAAAGCATTTGGTCGGTTTTCTATATGCCAGTTGATGTTTTTCACTTAAAATGACGTCCTTTTGAAAACAAAGATAAACCCATTGAGTGGTTTCGGCCACACCGTGCCTTGGATTGAGGCGGAGTTGACTCGTACACGTCACATATGACCCATGGATCGTTGTGATAAAATATCGACACAATCCAAATGTGTTTGGTCAGTTTTCCCTATGCCAGTTGATGTTTTTCAATTAAAATGACGTCCTTTTGAAACAAAAGGCAGACAGTTTGAGTGGTTCTGGCCACACCACGCCTCAGATTGAGGCGGGGTTGACTCATACATGTGACATATGACCCATGTCCTTTTGAAACAAAAGGCAGACACTTTGAGTGGTTCTGGCCACACCACACCTCATATTGAGGCGGGGTTGACTCAATAATGTGACATATGACCCATGGATCATTCTCTTAATGTTTCAATAGAAACCGAATGCGTTTGTTTGGTTTTTCATATGTACTTAATGTGTTGTCCATTTTAAACAAAAGAGAGACACTTAGAGTGATTTCGGCCACAACGTGCCTCTGATTAAGGCGAGGTTGACTCTTACATGTCACATATGACCCATGGATCGTTGTGCTAAAGTATCGACACAATCCGAATGCGTTTGGGCACTAATCCGTATGCCAGTTGATAATTTGCACTTAAAATGATGTCCTTTTGAAACAAAAGACAGACACTTTGAGTGGTGGCGGCCACACTGCGCCTCACATTGAGGCGGGGTTGACTCGTACACATCACATATGACCCATAGACTGTTGTGATAATGTATCGACATAATCCGAATGCATTTGGTCGGTTTTCCGTATGCCGGTTAATTTTTTTCACTTAAAATGATGTCCTTTTGAAACAAAAGATAGACACTTTGAGTGGTGGAGGCCACACTGCACCTTGTATTGAGGTGGGGATTACTCGTACACGTCACATATGACCCATGGATTGTTGTGCTAATGTATCGACACTATCTGAAGGCGTTTGGTCAGTTTTTCTGTATGCCAGTTGTTGTTTTTCAATTAAAATGACGTCTTCTTCAAGAAAAAGGCAGAAACTTTGAGTGGTGTCGGCCACTCCGCACCTCGGATTGAGGCGGGGTTGACTCGTACATGTCACATATGACCCATGGATCGTTCTCCTAATGTTTCAACAGAAACCGAATGCATTTGGTTAGTTTTCTGTATGTACATAAAATGTTGTCCATTTAAACAAAAGAGTGACACATAGAGTGATTCCAGGCACACCGTGACTCCGATTAAGGCAGAGTTGACTCGTACACGTCACATATGACCCATGGATTGTTGTGATAAATCATCGACACAATCCAAATTTGTTTGGTCAGTTTTCTGTATGTACTTAAAATGTTGTCCATTTAAAAAAAAAGAGCTACATAGAGTGATTCTGGAAACACTGTGCCTCATATTAAGGCGGGGTTGACATGTAAACGTCACATATGACCCATGGATCGTTGTGCTAAAGTATCGAAACAATCCAAATGCGTTTGGTCAGTTTCTGTATGCCACTGGATGTTTTTCAATTAAAATGACGTCTTTTTGAAACAAAAGGCATACACTTTGAGTGGTGGCGGCCACACCGTACCTCGGATTGAGGCGAGGTTGACTCATAAACGTCACATATGACCCATGAATTGTTGTGCTAATGTATCGACACAATCCGATTGGGTTTGGTATCTTTTCTGTATGCCATTTGATGTTTTTCAATTAATATGACGTCCTTTTGAAACAAAAGCCAGACACTATGAGTGGTTGCGGCCACACCACGTCTTAGATTCAGGCGGGGTTGATTCGTACAAGTCACATATGACCCATGAATCGTTCTCCTAAAGTTTCACTGGAAAACGAATGCGTTTGGTCAGTTTTCCATATGTACTTAAAATGTTGTCCATTTTAAACAAAAGAGAGACACTTAGAGTAATTCTGGCCACACCGTGACTCAGATTAAGGTGGGGTTGACTCATACACGTCGCATATGACCAATGAATTGTTGTGATAATGTATCGACACAATCCGAATACATTTGGTCTCTCTTTTGTATGCAAGTTTATATTTTTCAGTTAAAATGACGTCCTTTTGAAACAAAAGACAGACACTTTGAGTGGTGGCGGCCACACCGCGCCTCGGATTGACGCGGGGTTGACTCGTACACATCACATATGACCCATGCATGGTTGTACTAAAGTATCGACACAATACGAATGTGTATCTCGGTTTTCCGTATGTCAGTTGATGTTTTTCAATTAAAATGACGCCCTTTTGAAACACAAGGCAGACACTTTGATTTGTGGCGGCCACACCGCGCCTCGTATTGAACCGAGGTTGACTCGTACACGTCACATAAGACCCATGGATCGTTGTGATAAAGTATCAACACAATACGAATGCATTTGGTCTGTTTTCTGTATGTCAGTTGATGTCTTTCAATTAATATGACATCCTTTTGAAATAGAAGACAGACAATTTGAGTGGTGCTGGCCACACCGCGTCTCTGATTGAGGCAGGGTTGATTCGTACACGTCACATATGAACCAAAAATCATTCTCGTAAAGCATCAACAAATTTAGAATGTGTTTGGTTAGTTGTTCGTATGGCAGTTGTAGTTTTCACATAAAATGATGTCCATTTTAAACAAAAGAGATACACTATTAATGGTTTCGGCCACACCATGCCTAGGATTTAGGCTATGTTGACTTGTACACGTCACATATGACCCATGTATCATTGTGCTAAAGTATCGACACAATCTGAATGCGTTTGTCGGTTTTCCGTATGCCAGTTGATGTTTTTCTTTTAAAATGAAGTCCTTTTGAAATAAAAGGCAGACACATTGAGTGGTGGCGGCCACACCATGCCACGGATTGAGGCGCGGTTGACTCGTACACATAACATATTACACATGGATCATTCTCCTAATGTTTCAGTGGAAACCGAATGTGTTTGGTCAGTTTTTTGTATGTACTTAAAATGTTGTCCATTTTAAACAAAAGAGAGACACTTAGAGTGATCCCAGCCACACCGCGGCTCAGATTGAGCCCGGGTTGGCCTGAACACTTAACATATGACCCATGTATCATTGTGATAAATTATCAACAGAATCCGAAGGTGTTTGGTTAGTTTTTGGTATGTCAGTTGTTCTTTTCACTTATAATCTGAAAGCGTTTGGTCAGTTTTCTGTATGGCAGTTGATGTTTTTCAATTAAAATGACGTCCTTTTGAAACAAAAGACAAACACTTTGAGTGGTTCAGGCCACACCACGTCTCATATTGAGGCGGGGTTGATTCGTACATGTCATATATGACCCATGGATCGTTCTCCTAAAGATTCAACGGAAACCGAATGTGTTTGGTCGGTTTTCTAGTAGTAAATGAAATCAAGGAGGGTGGGGGCTGTCCGGGGGGCTATCCGGGGGGTGTCCAGGGGGCTATCCGGGGACCAAGGAGGAGGGTGGGGTGGGGAGCAGTGCGGGGGGCTGTCTGGGGGGTGTTCGGGGGGTTGTCCGAGGTCCAAGGAGAAGGGTGGGGTGCTGTCCGGGGGGCTGTCTGGGGGGCTGTCTGGGGGGTTGTCTGGGGTCTAATGAGGAGGGTGGGGCTGTCTGGGGGGGTTGTTTGGGGTGCTGTCTGATGGCTGTCAAGGGGGGTATCTGGGGTCCAAGGAGGATGGTGGGGGGTTATCCAGGGTCCAGGAAGGAGGGGGTTCCCAAACACATAACCACTAAAAGACAAAAACATCCATAAAAACAGATAATAAATAAAAATAACTCAACTCCAATTCTATACTACGAGGCTAGAAAAAACCAACAAATAGAATAGATTAAATATCAAATCTCAGTAATATCAGTAAAAATTGTAATGGATCAATTGTTCCAACATCACCATCACCATCATCACCATCATCATCATCCTCGTCCTCATCCCCATCATCGTCCTCGCCCTCCTGAGCGCCCTCCTCCTCGCCCTCACCCTCGCCACCTACCTCGCCCTCCTCCTCTCCCTCCTCTTCCACATAAAACTCCTCGCCATCATCATCGTCAAGCTAGAAATCGTCATAACCACCACTAGAACTGCCACTTGGTGCACCATATATAGAACGTATCAACGACATATACTCATCAAAAGTTGGGTTAGCCTTTGCTGGAAGTGTTGGATGTAGAACTTCAATAAACATCATACACGCACTATTTTCCCTAGCAGACTGTTCTGCCGTCTCTGTGGCCCTTTTCTCAGCCAGTTCTGCATGTGCCCTAACTTGATGTAGCTCGGTGGCACTACAATCGTACCTGAGGAGGGAAAATACCTCGTCGGGGCTATCCTAGGACGGCAGCATACTCTGCCAGGATGCTCCTCTCCCAACACCTGATGTAAATGATCTGTTGGCCCAAAATTGTCTGGTTCTTGGGAATCAAGGGCCTCTAAAGAAACCTGTTACAAATATAAATATATTAATAAGTTACAAAATAGATATTAAAATATAAAATCAACAGATTAAAACTTTCAATTTTCTACTGAGTCGCTTCGTTGACAGCACTTCCATCCTTCTTCTGTCTACTCGAGAAAAACAGTTTTTCTCAAGGTACACGTCCTTCAATATTCTATATTTTCCTCTATAATGACATTGAAAAAAAAAATTATATGAAAATATTGAGAAAACGATTAAATAATTGAAAAAACAAAATAAAATGTAAGTTGTAATGAAAACTTATAAAAAATTGTCATACCTGCTTCCTCTCATGATCCGGCATCATCGTACGTCCGAGTGTGTTGAGGTATTTTTTTGCATCAATGTTTTTTTTATTTTTTCCAGATGATTCCTAAATAAAATTAAATAATTAAAAAGATAATATTTATTCACAACATGAAAGTTATCATTTAAATACCTCAAATATAATTCATACCTTAAACTGGGTACTCGTCCAATGAGTAATAATCTGATGATAGTGCTCTATAGGACAATCATCCACGATTGGTACTGCCTCTAACTCAGTGCCAACTTTGGCATGCCAACCAATATACAACTCATGCTTGTAGGCTCTCCATAGCTCACCTATATCTTTTAGATGATCTGCTCGAGCACCCTCAGTATCGGGAAAATTAAATCGAGGATGGCATCAAAATATTATTTCATATAAATACAAAAATAATTCTTGGCATTAAATAAAACAGATTTTTTTACCCATATCTCTTCCCATGCTATATCCTAGACCTCATGTGGAAAATTTCTCCATGAAAGCGGTCTGACGGGAATGATTTCAGAGTATTTGGAAAGCATCGCCAAAAAACTCAGACATTGATGCCTTGATTTCTCAACCATTTGGTTGTCTTCATTGTAATCCACCATAACCTATGTGCGGAGGTTCCACACCGAATGCATGCGTGTACACCCCATACCTATCCTCCTGTCAGTAGATGTATCTTTCATGAAAGAGAGACAAATATTTTATCAAAACATGTTATAATGAAAATAAATATTGCTATAAAAAATTATAAAGGTTTTATCTATAAACCTGTGCCAGTCTGATCGCTGAGCGCCGCCGGATCCCCAGAAACTGATGGAACAACCTGTGGTGGAACATGAGTCAAAGATGATGGAATATAGAATCTCAGATAGACAGAAGTAGAAGGAAAAGAAGATGGGATAGCAGTATGACCGGATTCTGACTGGGGAGTGGGAATCGTCATGGGATGTGAAAATGATGGGGTAGAAGACGCAGAAGGTAGCGAAAACATGGGAGGCCTAAATATCCAGTGTGTCCCTAACGACACACCAGGATCAGAATGTGGGAAATATGACATGTCAATGGGAAGGCCAGAGTATAGTCGGGCACGCGCAGCTAATCGTCCACCTTTGGTACGAACCCTCCTCGTACCACCGGCCTAAGTATTAGGACCAGTACTAGGCTCCTCTTCGAATAACTGTCGATGTATTGGTGGATCCTACAAAAATGATTACAAAAAAATTAATCACATGACATTATATATTATTTAAATATAAATATATTTGAAATAAATTACTCACATTAGGAACTAATGGTGGAACGCCCATCTCTTCCATCCGACGATTGTTCTCCATCATTTTTTCCTTCGTCTCTCTTCAATTGGCTGTATTTCCTTCTTTTGAAAACAAATATTTAATTAATTAGAAAAATGAAACTAATGTGTAAACCAAAAATCTAACTATATGAGGAAATAGGGGGATTCATTGGTAATTTAGCTATCAATTTTTTAGAAGTTCTTGAATGAATTTAATAAATCCTACAAGTTGTAATGTTCACCAAGTTAGAAATATTGTTTGACTATGTTTGAATATAGTTTAATTCCAAATTAGAAAATTCAATTCAAATAAAACAGTAACCAATAAACATTGAAAATTCACATAAAGGTCAAGTCAGTTAAAACATATTTGTGATAAATACTAAATCAATTTTAATATTTCAAACCTTAACATCCCATCTCGAGGTAAACCAAAATAATTGAGAACATGGATGAATTATTCTATATATTTCCAACCAGAACTTCAGGTTTACAATCAACTCTGAAAATTGAGCTATTGGAGTCATCAAATGAAATAAATGGATTGGTTCCAATGGCAATAGGGACAATGTCAATTCCATCATCACTATCATCAAAAATATGTCTAGGAATTACTTCAACTATGACACCAAATTCAGGTCGAAGTTGGTCTTTGACATAAAAAACTTGTTTAGACATTGATGCCAAGACATATAGTTCTTCGGTAGCAAGAGTTCGAGTCATATTAATTAATAGAAATCCAAAATCATCAATAAATGTTACATGTCTCATCATCAAATCAAACCAATGGCATTTCATCATTGTGACTCGTCCATGAGAGTAATAATCCAATATTATTATTTTCTCAACGACTCCATAATAACCCACATTTTGAAATCGCGGACTACAATCTGATGCACTGGCATAACAATATATTGTGGAAATAACCATAACACCATAATGTTGTGTTCTCATGTTATTTTCTCATTCAGTTACACTAAATTTGTACCCATTGATAACAATTGATTTACAGTCACGAACCACGGTATTAGGACCAAAAGGAAAATCTCTTATTTCCTCAGAAACAAAGTCAGCAGATAAACTCAATACCTGCAATATAAATGACTGTTACACTTAATTAAAAATTGAAATAATTAATTTAAACAGTAATATTTTGACATTGAATTTTAACCAAGCAGAAAACTCTTTCCTATGCAAAGTCTTTCTCCTTCTCAATGATAAAGAACGATGCTTCCTATTTATCATTGTTTTATGTTCCCTGTAGATAAAAAATATGAATAATTTAACATATATATATGTATGATATGCATAATTAATTTAGTTACCTGATATAGTCATCGAAAAAATAACAGTTGAACAAAACTGTGCGATGTGCCATCTCCCGCTCTTCATGGTTTATTGTCTTCTATGTATATGATCCACGAATTCCTCCTATTTGAGGAAGTGATGGAAAACTGGTTTCAATTTTCTCATACTATTCTTCTTCATTTATCATTGGTCTATTCAATCTTGTAGTAAGATCATACAAATACATCAAGCCAAAATCCATACATTATTGAGCCAGGTAACCGTTCACGATAGAACCTTCAGGATGATTTCTGTTTTGGACATAGGAAATTAATGTGAACATATTTCTTTCAGTTGGATAGATCCAACTAAAACAAATAGGTCCTCTGAGAAGTATTTCAATGGGAATATGGACATTCAAATGCACCATGCATGTGAAAAATGATGGAGGAAATATTTTCTCCAACTCACACAAAATTAATGGGGCATCTGTCAACATTTTTTGCAAGAAAGACTTGTACAACTTCTTATCACAAAGATCTATAAACAAATGGCACAACCAAATAACAGCCACCCTTAAATTATTAGACAAAATATGACAGAATTCTATTGGAATCAACTCATGTAGTAGAACGTGAAAATCATGATTCTTCAAAGATGTTAGCTTCAACTCTCTTCTTTTGACCCATTTAGACATGTTTCTTGAATAACCATCAGGAAAAATAAAAGTCTCTAATAATTCCAGAAATTGTTTTTTTCATAGGTGTCATCACATAAGAAGCACATGGAAGTTGCCATTTATTTTCACTGATACACACAGGATGCAATTCTGGTCTGATGCCCCATTCCACCAAGTCACGCCGAGATCGTAAATCATCTTTTGTCTTCTCCTTGACATTTAGAAGAACCATAAGCAACATTTCACAAATATTATTTTCAATATGCATTACATCTAAGAAATGACGTAACAAATTGGTTGACCAATAAGGCAAATCAAAAATGATACTCCTCTTTCTCCAATTGTAACATGTTTCAGTGGAAACATTATTTCTCTTTTCAGATTTAATTTGACTATTCCCGAACGAAAAACTGAAATCTTTCAATTCAATAAGTGCATCAGTTCCATACATACGCTGAGGTGGATCATCGGTCTCTATGGTATTATCAAATCTTCGATGATTCATTCTATATGGATGATCCTTTGGCAAGAATCGTTAATGTCCCATAAAACTGAAACTACAATGATGTTTCAGTCTTCTGGATCATATATTCTTTATACAAACTGGACATGACAGGTTTCCCTTTGTGCACCATCTAGACATCATTGCATAAGCTGGAAAATAATTGATCATCCACATAAGCGCATCATGCATCTGCAATATTTCTTTCGAACATGCATCATATGTGTGCACACCCACATCCCAAAGAAGTTTCAACTCTTTTATTAATGGTTTCATGTATACATCAATATCAATGTCGGGATCAGAAGGACCAGATATGGGTATACTCATGAAAGTGAAATGTTTTTTCATACATAATGAGGGGGAAGATTATAAATGTGTATAAAAACTGGCCATGTGTTGTGTGAAGTAAGTATCTTCTCAAACGGATTAAAACCGTCGCATGAAAGACCCAGCCTCACATTACGCACGTCAGCTGCAAAATCAGGATGTCGAGCATCAAATATCTTCCATGAAAATCAATCTGCAGGATGCACCAACTCATTATTAGTCTTCTTTCTCTCGGTATCATGCCATCCCATTTTTATTGATATGTCATCAGACATAAAAAGATTCTGGAGTCTGGGGATAAATGGAAAGTTCCACATTACTTTTTGTGGAACGCGGGATGGTGTTCCATCAGATTTTGACTTCCAGCGGGATGTGCCACATTTTATACAATAATTTCGTTAAGCGGTTTCCTCTGAGAATAAACTGCAATCTTTCGGGCAAGAATGAATTTTTTTTCTTGAAAATCCATGTTCCTTAACTAACATCCATTCCATATTGTAGTTTTAGGTAATATCTGCATCATCTGGAAGTACATCCTTCAAGTGGGTAAGAATGTAATCGATTGTTGTATTAGAAATTCCATACATAGTTTTCCCATGAAAGAATCAGATTAAAAATTCTAGCTTTTTCATTTTATCGCATTGTCGATATACTGGAGTCATGGCAGCATCATTCAATTTTTTCACCCTATCAATATCATCATTTTCACATGATGCATCAGTTTTCCTCATATCGAAGTCATATTGAGTCGAAATCCTTTCTTTTTCAGGATGACGAATAAATGGAAATCGATCATCTAACAAATTCTCCATTACAGTCCTTTCATTTCAATCAGCACCTATTTGAGATTTAATTTTCTCCCTATTGTGATACCACACAAAGTAGTTTTCTTGAAAACCATTTTTGGTTATGTGGTACCTGACTTCTTCACGGCTTAGAAAAGGTCTAACAATGCAATTGGAATATAAGAAGTATATACGACCACTATCTGAAGCTTTGTAAAATGAAAAATCTCTAAATCTCTCCAAATTGTTTTGAAAATCACTTGAGATCTGATCGGTATCATACATCCAACTTTTTTCCATTCTGTAAAAATAATATATCTAGTCATAAATTTAAGTAAATGATAAAGGAATAAGTTTCTAGTTGATGTAGTGAACTATTAAAACAATATAAATATATACTAATTAATTTAGTTATGTGTTCCTAGATTTGAGGTGAGATGTGTTTTGTAATTTTTTCATTTATCACATACCAAGAAGACACCATAGACCTGATAAAACATTGTTCAAGATATTACAAAGTGAAGGCTTTTCATGAAAGATACAGAATGTGTAAAGAGAGTTTTTTAAATAAGTTATTGATTCTAAAAAATGGAAATATTGTGAAAAGTTATTACATTTCATAACAACCAAACTAATGACAACATAAAGTACCATATCACCCCACTAAAAAAAGGAAAACCACCTACCCCACTACCCCAACCATGTTAATTACCTCAATGAGGGATTCTATGTCTATATTTGGGATGAGGTTGAAAGATTCTAACCTAGATGGGGGAGTTGCAGCCGATCAAATGGAAGACCTCAGGTTAGGGTTCACCTGCGCGGGGGCTTCTGGAAATCGAGGGAAATGCAGAGTTATTTGCTTATATGTAATCAGGGTTGGGCTATCTACGGGGGTGGTGGGGTTGGGCTATCTACGGGGGTGGCAGGGTTGTCCAGGGGGTACGGGATGTCCAGGGGGTGGGCAGGCTGTCCACGAGGGTGGTGGGGCTGTCTAGGGGGGAAGGGGTGTCCAGGGGGTGGGTGGGATATCCACAGGGGTGGGGGTGGGCTTTCCAGGTGGTACAAGGTGTCTAGAGGGAGGGGGTGTCCGGGGGGGTGGAGGGGAGTGTCTAGGGGGTGGGCGGGCTGTCCACGGGGTTGGGGGTTGTCCAGGGAGTAGGGGGTGTCCAGTGGGTAGGCAGGCTTTACACGGGGGTGGTGGGGTTCTCCAGGGGGTTCAAGGTGCCTAGGGGGTGGGCGGACTGTCCATGAGGGTAGCACGACTGTCTAGGGGGTAGGAGTGTCCAGGGGGGTGGGCGAGCAGTCCACAGGGGTGTGACTGAGAGCTGTGAGATTTAATTGGGTTGTCATTCATGTTATGAAAAACAAAAGATGGGTGTTAAGGATTAGAATATTATTTTTTAGTGAAAATCCAATTTGGTAAGATTAGTGACTTGATAACATGATGGTATCAAGTTGGAAATTGGGAAAATGTAGGGGCATTGGATTCTGAAAGGCTCCCACAACTTTACAAGGATATATTTTTTCTAGAAAAATGTGTTGTTCGAGAAGGAATTCATCTTATATAGTTGATGTCAATTTTAGATCATGTCATGCCTTACTCATCAAGATGACTAGAAAAGAACCAAAACCAAAGGGGCCTCAAAACAATCCAAATATCTAGAAGTGATGAATTCCCCATGCTTATTGGGGAACTATGGAAGTGATGACTTCCCACCTGCACATCCCCCCTCCCCACCTCACCCCCAACAGACTCCCCCTGCACAAACCCCCTCCCATCCACCGACTGTACAACCCCCCTCCCACCCGCACCCCCACTTTCACAACCCATCCTCCCCCACCCCCACATGCACAGCCCCCTCCTATCCACCCACTGCACACCCCCCACCTGCACCCCCACCAGAACAACCCCCTCCCCCCACCCCACCCCCACACCCACATGTTCACCCCCACCTCACCCCCCAACATACTCCCACCTGCCCATCCCACCCCAACCTACACACTCCCCCCCCCCACCCACTTGCACAGTAACCCCCACCTACAGCCACCCACTTGCACAACCCCCCCTCCCCCACCCCCACCTGCACTGCCCCTCCCCCACCCCCACCTGCACAGCCCCCTCCCCCCCACCACTTATACACCCCACCCCCACCTCACCCCCAACAGACTCCCAACTTCCCATCCACCCCCAACCTGCACACGCCTCTCCTCCCACCTACATGCATAACCGCCCCCTCCACTTTCACCCCCCACTTGAACATCCCCCCCTCCCCCACCCCCACCTGCACAACCCACCCCCACCCCCATCTGTACAACCCCCACCTCACCCCCCCCAACAGACTTTGACCTTCCCAGCCCACCCCCCCCCCCCAACCTGCACACTCCCCTCCCCCCACCCACTTTCACAACAACCCCCACCCACTTGCACCCCCACCTGCACAACCCACCTCTCCCCCACCCCCACCTACACAACCCACCTCCAACCCCACCTGTACAACCCCCCCACCTCAACACCCCACCAGCACACCCCCTCCCTCCGCCTAAACACCCCACCAGCACACCCCCTCCCCCACCTACTGCACCCCCAGCACCTCCCACCAGAACAAAAACAGATAACAAAAACTGAAGAAACAATTGATTCACATATGACACTAGAACAAAATAGAAAAAAAATAACAAATTGAATTGAAATTTTTGGGTATACCATACTTCACGAACCTTAGGTTAAAGCCAAATCAAAACAGAATAGAAAACAATTAGATGCAAAACATTAAACATAACGTACTACTTACATATTTGAAGTGTAGAACAAAACAACTTTGGGATTGAATATGGATCTGGTGGAATGATTTTACAAGTGAGAGAGAGCTTAGATCTCAACTTTAGCAGTTCAATTGCATGGATGGGATATCGGGTTTTTTGGGATTTTAGGGGAAAATTTTCCCAACGCTTTCATAAAACCGTTGGAAAAGGTGAGCTTTACCAACGGTTTACACAAACCGTTGGGAAAGCCTTACTAAGTCATGGCCTTTACCAACGGCTTTTAAAAACCGTTGGGATAGGGAAAACAATTTTATATTTCCCAACAGTTTCTTCAAACCATTGGGAAATACTTGTTTTATACCCCTATACCAATAGTTCTGTTGAACCGTTGGCATACAAGTGTTGGGAAAACCCAGCTTCCCAGTAGTGCACTATGATTCATGCCTAATCATAATGTTTTAGTGTCTTTTGAAACATGGAAAAATAATAAAATCATTAATAAGAGATTTACATCATTTAACTATTCCAAAATTGTAGTTTAGTGGTAGTTTGGACCACTGATAAATCATTTAGTGATGGTTTTATAAAACTGCAACATTATCATGTGTCTCGAACCAATTAGCTGTGTTTTATCAATTTTTTTGTTCTTTTATTTTTAGTTAATTTATTTATTTATTTTTGTAATTAATTAATTTATTTTTTTAAATTAATTTATTTATTTATATGCACATTCCCATGTCTATTTTCAAGCCTATTTCATTATTATCATCATCATGCACATGCCCATGTCATATATAGAAACTCTAGTTTGGGTGATATTTGAACCACTAAACTCCTGTTTATTCTATAAAGACATTACCACTCCAACATGTTTTTCATGTTCTGAATAAATATAATTTAATATATATATATATATATATATATATATAAATTGAAAAAAAAATAATACAAAACAAATAGATACAAGGAGAATAATTATTAATCAATAATTATTAATAAATAATGATTCATCAAAAATTTATGGTGAAAAATTAATAGTTAATAATATATAATAACTAATTAATTATTTATTATAATATATAAATTAATAATTAATTAATTAATTACCAAATTAATAAATTAATTACAAAAATAAAATTAATGAATAAATAAATAAATTATTTATATAAATTAATTATTTATGAAAATAAATAATATATAATAATTACTATATAGTGAAAAATAATGATAAAATAAATATATAAATAATAATAAATAATGAATAAGAATTATATAGCAAATAATGATTAATAAATTATCAACGATTATTAATAAATTAATAAAAAATAAATAACAAAAAATAAAGAATAAATAATAAAGAATAAAGAATAAATAAAAAATAATAAGTATAAATTAATAATTAATAATTAATAAATAATAAATAAACTAACCAAAAAGCAAAAAAATTAATTAATTAATTAACTAGGAAAATAAAGACAGAAACAAATAAATAAATAATGTATAAATAATGAATAAATATTAAATATTATATATTAAATAATAATAAATTATAATAATAAATAATAACTAAAATTAAATATTGAATAAATAAATTACCTAAATAATAAATAAGAAAATTAAATAATAAATAATAGTGAATAAATTATAAATTATAAATATTAAATACTAAATTTATAATATATATTTATAACAACTGACTAATAATAAATAATGAATAAATAATAAATAATAATTAATAATTAATAAATAATAATGAATAATTAATATTTAATAATGAATAATTAATAAGAAAATTATAAATGATAAATAGTCAATAGTCAATAAAAAATAATTAATAATAATTAATAACAAAAAATAAATAACAAATAATAATTAATAATTAATAATTAATAATTAATAATTAATAATTAATAATTAATAATTAATAATTAATAATAATTGATTAATAATAAAATATAAATAATAATTAGTAAATAATAAATAATAAATAATAATAATAAATAATAAATAATATAAATAATAATAAATAATAATAAATAATATATAATAATATATAATAATATATAATAATATTTAATATATAATATATATTATATATTATATAATATATAATAAAGGTAAATAAATAGATATACATATAAAAGAGTGTACATAGATATATATAAAGACACATTTCTGTGAATAAAAATATAAAAACATACTCAGGTATGTATTTATATATTAATATATATATATATAAAACTGAACACAAATATATATATACTGATATTTGTTATAAAATATATAAACATAAATATGAATAAATATTTACATAAATATTCATAAATTCATTTAATATATATATATATATATATATAATTAATAATAAATTACTAAAAGAGGAGAAACCATAATAACTGCAACACCATCAACTCAATATGAATGTAAATATATTGAATAAAATTATAAATGTCATAAAAAGCATATGGAGACACTCTTAAATGAAGATGAAATCTCATCAAATGTATCTGATATATATAGAAATACATAAAATTTATTTAAATATATTGTTTATTAATATTCATTTACATATAATAAAATATAAATATAAATATATATCTGTTTATCAATAAAAATGAATATGTATAAGTAAACATTATTTACATATGTGTATAAATATATATTCATATAGTTTTACTGTAAATTCATTTTAAACAATATTTAATGATAACTATATATTTATGTAAAAATACATTTATACATTATTTAAACACACAAATATATATATATGTGTGTATTTAAATATATTAGAATATAAATGTAAATATAATTTTTGTTATTGAGCCACAACTATTTATATATAAACATTACATGTATAGGTATATATTTATACATAATAACTTATTTTTATAAGGTAAATAAAGTCAAAAATTATTTATTTTAAATTAAATGAATAATAAATATTTATTTCTGTATTGTTTATATGATTTAAAAAAACATTTCTATATAAATATGTATCTATAAAAATTATTTTTTATTAGTAAATACAAAAAATATTTATATATTTAATTAGAAAAAAACATTATTATGAAAATCGAAAAAATTTCAAAACCAAATTGTCAATATGAATGTCAACCCTTGGAATAAATATATTCCTCACTAAAAATGGAAAAAAATAACCTCTTAAACAAGGTGGAAAATCCATCAGATGTTAAAACAATTTGGATATCCCGACTAAAAACATAGTTTTTGAGGCCTTTTGGGCAATTTTGGGCTCAAAAAATGTGATATAGGTTTATATTTACCATTGAGGTCATATAGATCATTAGAGACTCTGATTGAATATGTGGTAGAGACCAAACATACTCCCAGATCATATGTTATGGTTGTTTGAAGTTTGAGTTCGATTCCTAACTTTTCTTAACACTATAATAAATTTTATTCTTTTAATTGTTACAAAATTTCAATTTAATTTGGTTTTAGATCATTTAATAAGCTTTATGTTGAATGGTTTTAGAGATAAAACTGACAGTTGGATCAATAGTTATGGTAATTTGATGTCGAAGTCTTATTTTGAACATATTGATGTTTTTTCACATTTAAATTATTTTAAACTAATAATTATAAATATTTCTTTTTTGACACAATATAAATAATTTTAATTATACATATAAAACTATAAATTATTGTAAATAATAAATAATATTTAATAATAAATAATTATTTATTAAAAAAAGTCCCTTCAATTTAGCGATAATTTTGAAAAAACAGTCCTTTATTTTGCGGCGGTTTTCATAAAAACAGCTTCTAGAAATTCTTATTTAATTATTTTAAAAAATTATAAAACATATTTTATCAATATTTACATTCATTTTTAAAAACATCTCTAAAAACTATTGCAAAAAACTGTATATAAAACTTTGTTTTCCTTTATTTTCTCTAACATAGTTCATGATAACTATCACAATTCATAGACGTATCATTATTAAAATATTTCTTTATATCCTATGGATGGGAAACATAAAAAAGGATGATCTGAAACGATCTGTAAGGTTATGAAAGGTAGATATCAATGATCACTTAAGTTTAACATGAGCATAAGGGTATGATAACATGAGCTTAAAAATTAAAAACCAAAATTATAATATCATAGATCATAATCCTCAATCCTTGAATAAATATTAGTAGTTTATAGACAAAAATCATAATGAAATAAAATAACATGATCCATTAGAACCTAACATTTTCATGATATCATGTCATAAAATAGAGATATAATGTGTGGAATTATCATAATAATATAAATATTAAGTCAATAGACCCACCAAAAAATTCATAACAAGTTAGTCTTTACTTAACCATCTATGTTCTGGATTTAGGATTGAGAAAAATTCATGTGTACTTGCTTTTGGGATTGGGTTAACATCCCTTGTGCCCTATTTTAGGCATGCGATAACCTTAAGTATACAGTTTGATCTCGTAGAACATTAATATTTACCCAATTTATGGGAGTGGTATATAGTTCTGGGAAAACTCATAACATAATCATAAATACATTTATATGTATAACACAAAATCATAAAAACATTCATCATAACTTAACCCATGGAAAATAAAATGAGTTTCATTGATATTTCAGGACCATATAAATCAAACTTCCAAATAAAGAATAAATATTGTATTGTAGCAGATGTGGGTACTATGCGTTATAGTAGCAGTGTGGGTATTGTATCATTCATATTCACTAAATGGGTCTTGGGCCAAAAAAATGGGCCTATGGGCCATGTAATGGGATAAATTCCCACTGGCCCATTGGACTATGTAATGGGTCTCCCTCTACATAGTTAAAGAGGTCTTTTCTTTGATTTAATAATAAATGAGGCTTCGTCCCCAGCCTTTAAAAAAATATGGTATCATTAGATCATATTCCTATTAAATCGAAAGGAATATCTAACGATTTTATTATAGATGGAAATATCATTTAAAAGATCACATGAATATTTATTGTGGAAACCAATATTTCTATTTTTAAATGAAAAAATAAAATCTAAAAATTTCTAAAATATTACGGATAAAATATTCTTTGAAAAAACATTTAATATTTTATATTAATATTAAAATCAGTGAGTGTCCATGATGGAGGGAAATTCAATTCATGTTCTGTACATTAATAAAATATCCCTTTCATATTTTTAATAAAAAGTCAATAGTATCTCATTCGAAAAAAAGAGAAAAACATTTTGTTTAAACAATTTTGTAAAAAATTAAAACATAGGAAAAATGAAATTTAAAAATCGTAGCATAATAGTGAAAATATTTTTCAAATCAATTTTAGAAAACATGGTTATATAATAAAAATGACTTTTTGACTCAAGAGAGAAATAAAGTCGGTTTTCCTTAAAATAATTATTTCAAAAATATAAACATCTTATAGAGAGTAAAATGAAATTAAAAAATTTATTTTAGAAAAAAAATGGAGTAAATAAAAATATGTTATATTATTGAGATAGAGGTCATAAAATTTCTACATGATAAACTTGATCATAGGCTATTCGGATAAATATTGACATTATAACATAAATCCCTTACCTCAACATTAAATTGCTTCAAAAGAACATTAAACTCATATATTATATATTTAAATTAATTATAATTATAAATTATAATCATATTTATATTTATAATTTCATATATTATCTCTTAATAATATTTATATTCCAATTTATTTAATATTCAATAATAAAATCATCTTTTTTCAGGTGTTAACTAGTTAATTTTTAATTAGAATTTCATGATTTTCATTCACATCATTGTACATTGATCATGGTTACATAATTTTATTAATTTTAATCATGATATAAATCTCATATAAATAAATTTTATTTATATTTATAGTAATCCATAATTAATAGATATAGAATAAAAAATCACATTATTCATTGAGACTGTTGGTCGTACATACGTACGAACATTATATTCACATTTCAATGGATAAAATGAAATAAATATTAAGAATAATTCACCAATAAGGAATAATGATTATATCTTATATTTCAAATAATTTTTTTAAAATATATTTTTATTACTTACAATTAAAATCACAAATGAAATACATATCATATAGTTTCATAGAGGTGGTAGTCCACATGTATGCATGAGAAAAATTATCATTTTACAATGGATTGATTGGTAAAAAATTATATATGATATTGTCATTACATTATCTTTATTATTTCATAAACATAACATATAAACTGTAAACTCATCATAATAACCATCCATTAAATATGGTTATGGAAAATGAATTTTATTCCTACATGGATCCAGTAGTACACTCGTATGCACGTGATATAGTTACACTCCCCATTTCATAGAAAAGAGGGTATATAATGGTAGTTACTTAATTATAATAAAAATTCACTATATTTAGGATTATAAATTTATTATTTTATGAGTAAAAAATATATTTATACAAATTATAATAAGATAAAAATTAAAAGAGGTTGGGTTAAAATATTTCCTCTTATTTGGTGATCCTTCTTTACATTCCTTCTTATTGAACCTTGTAATGTTTTTTCATAAATACAAGTACATAAATATTTTGAATAATAATGTTCAGAATATAATTTTTTATGGTCCAGTTGATATATATGGCTCAATTTTTTGAAATGATAGAGATATAGGGTGTCATTTTTTAATAGTGGGAAAGGATGCACTTGAAATTACAAAAAAAATATTAGAATATAATTATGTAATTATCAGGGAAACATCCCCCAAATGGTAATTAAATTGATGAAAAATAATATAAGGTATACATATCATTGAAAAATAAAATTAATGTTGATATTTTTTTCATTTTAAACCTTATTGTTTGGTTTAACCCATTCGTTGTCCGACTTTAACATTAATTGCAGTAAGGAATTTTACAATCTTAAAGGGTTATAATTTTAATAATATGTTAAAAATTTTATCCTCAATGGACAAGGGGTAACATTGTAAACTATTTCACTTCATAATTTTCTTATTTCTAGGTTTCATTATTTTTTAATAACTTGGGAAAATATTATTTAACATAGAATGTCATTAATGTCAATCTTGACACTATTCATTTAATTCAACTATAAATACATCAATATATTTGTGAAATTAGAAAATAAAATATTAAAAAGTATCAATCATATTATATTTATCTTAAAAATTCATGTAATTAATTAATTTAAAAAAATTAACACATTAATATTTTTAAAAATATTTATTTTATTTATCTATTAGTTGAATAAGTATTATGTCGGCATTGCATAAGAAATTAAAATAATTAATAAATCAGTAAAAATTTAAAATAATTTACCATTGAAAAATATTTCCTATATGAAATACATATTTATAACTCTATGTATAATCTTTCTATCATTATGTAATAATTTCGAAGTTATTAAATTCATGATAGTGAAATATTGTATTAATAATTTTATTAAATTAATATAATGATCATAATTAAATAAAAATGGAACCATGTGGGCATATAATCAATAATTAGATTTAAATATCCAAATTACAGTCATACAATTTTATAAATTCAGGTTTTATAAGGAATTTTAATCCATATCACATTAGTTGTAACCCTAGATAATCCATTTTACCTTTATCGTGGTAACAAAAATTTACTACGGTTATAATACATAAAAACAATAAAAGTGACCAATTTAAAAAATTTGGACCTCTTAATTAAAAATATTGAATATATATTTTCAACATTTAATTTATATAATTACAAGAAATAAATTTAAAATTTAAACCCATAAAACCCAAAAAAATTCAATTTTCTAGGAAAAAAAGATTTTTAATTTATAAATAGTTTTTATACAAAAAACTTATGTTAAATTGACTCCATTAATATATATGGGATTATAATAATATAATATATCTAATTTACATTTTAAATCATTTTAAACAAAACACATTATTTTTAAATTACCGAAAAAAATATTTTTTTTGAACAAAAATCAATATTATTACATTTCATTAAAAAACTAATCATTTAGAAACGTATGAAAATTTAAATATTAGTTAATTTTGGAATGTTGATTGGTAAAAATAAGTACATTAATTCTTATTTATTTTATAAATGTGTCCAAATTTTCTATATTATTTTCTAAAAAATCCTATAAAGTTGTTTTTTAAGAAGATTGTATTTTTGAAGCAGATAAGTAATTTATTAAACATTTAGAAGATATATATATCAATATATTTGATTTATCTAAAATATTTATAGATAATTTTCAAATATTGGTTATTCATTATTATTCCACAAATTTATTGGCTAGTTTATAATGGTATATTATATTACTCTTCATTTAGACTTAATGGTGTGTGTATCACAAGCTATCAGAGAAATATTATTTGAAGAGAAATATACCATTAATTCTCAAGGTATTACATCAAATTAAGATCATTATTTTGGAATCACAATACAAAATACGTCAATGTTTTGAGGTTGTATCCAATTTTTAGATAAATATTTAATAAACTCCAAAATTTTAATTCCACAGTCATTGAAGTTAGTTATAACTACATTGAAGGATCCTTCGTCGTCTTCCAATGAACTCATTATAACTACCAATATTTTGATGAAGTAAATCCAACACCATTACAGTTCATTTATATATAGTTAATTTTATCTATAATGACCACCCATATCAATATATTTTCATATGATTCGTATTAGACTAATATCCAATAAAATTAATGTTACTATAATTTCATCCATCACAGAAAAAATATAAAACACAAAATGTAATCTAAAAAAGTTAAATGAATTGTATTATGATTAAAAAATTAAATGAATAAGAGTAACAAAATCAATATTATCTCATTTATAAAAATTAAAACACACATAGAACAAATAAAAAAACCCTAGTTAAATATTAAAATACAATCCACTCTAAAATAATATATATTCATAAATTATCCCCCTTTTGGATGTAAAGTGAAAGGATTATAATCTTTAATCTCTATAAAACATTCAATTATTTCAATGAAAAATTATTTCTAAAATCACTCCTCCTTTCTGATTTTAAAAAATAATCTCAGAAAGAGAAAATAAGGAATAAGAATAGTAAGGAAAATGATTTTGAAATAAACTCATCTATGATCATAAATGCTATTAATTTTAATGATGAGATACCTTTTGCAATGATATTGACATTGTATAACATATCCCCACTCAAATTATGATATGAAATCATAAAATAAGTAATAAACCCCTTTCATTCATTTTAGATAAGGAATACCATTCATGTTTGAAATATTATTAAAAAATGTTTGTGTTAAAAAAATAATTCATTCATAATAATATAAAAGGATATCCGTGAAATGGAAAATCAATAATTCATGCATTGAAAACCCAAATATCAATGAAATATAAATTAAAAAGAATAAATGTAATTAAAATAATACATTAGAAAATAAAAAACATTAATTTTTATATAAAATAATATTCATCATAACAATCTTAGTTAATATACGTTTTATTATAAAAATAAATCAAGATATTATTGAAAAATAAAAAATTTAGTCCTATAGAATTTTCACAATCACATGTTTGAGATTTTTTTTGTTTATCAATAATATTCTCTTCATGGGAAACCATTTTTATATCTTAATAATCTATCTTTATTATTATGCATAAATTTAAAAATTTTATGTTCTATCTGGTTATTCTGAATAACTACCTTGTTCTCGGATTCATTACACTTGGGCCATGCATTAGGGTTGTGACATTCTTTCCATGCATCTATTGGGGTGATCTATTTCTTAATATTGGGTGTGGATATGTACAGGGTGTGCTTCCATGCATTATTGATTTCCATAATTGGGTAGCCTCCATCACCACAAATGATTATGTTGACTACCTCATCAGAATTGGATGATGGAATGAAAACTCTTCCTTACATGGATTCCTCCTTGGAGCCCATGGAATAGTCGTCTTCTCCCTAAGAGATCAAATACATGTTTATAAATCTCTATCTGAACTCCATCTTGAGGTGGAAGGTGGTTAATTAAGCTTCTCTATATTGCAATACTGAAGCTACCATCAGTGTGGAGAAAATGATGGTTATGAATCCTGGGAAATTCATCAACTATCAAAGTAGTACCCATTGGAAGTTAAGGGAATCACATATATGAGGAATATTGGGAGGAGAACCAAAGGCATCCCATATCCACTACGTGGAGACATATTTCATAAACATATTCCATTCAATCCATTATTCCTTTAGAATTCCATGTACACTGCATGGTGTGTGGTTCCTTGTATACATGGTAGGGTAGGTCACAAGTTTATTGTGTTGTGAGTAAAAGTCACAAGTGTAGCATCTTATGGAGAAAAGTATGTCATAAGCTTAACATTTTTTGGGGATAGTTAGGTCATAGGTTTAACATATTATGGGGAAAATTCATCACATGTTTAGCATCTTGTGGGAATAGATTGGTCACATATTTAAAATCTTGCGGGGATAGATTGGTAACGAGTTTTGCATATTGTGGGGATATATTGTTCATATTTTTATAATCATTTTGGGAGAAATATTACACAATATTTAAAACATGGGGGTTAGATTGGTCAGAGGATTAACAACTTTTGTATATATATTGGTGACATGTTTTACATCTTATGGGGATATATTAGTAATTTTGAGTGTTCCGTATAGGGATAATGATTAAGCATTAGATTTTACCCCATACAGTTTTCATACATTAAAATTTAATGGTGGTGATGGGGGAACAAGATTGATGCTCTAAGAGGAATCCTACGTACCTTGTTAGAAGATAGGGATCAAAACCCATAAAGTTTAGGAATACATTTTAGGATCATGTGGTAGGATCAATCTATGTAGTTTAACATCATATTAAAATCAAACTCATTTCATTAAAGGTTTGAGAACAAGGGAATGTGTAGGATTATGTTTATAACTAAGCTAGTGTTTGAGGGTTTCATCCCATAGAGGTTCAGGGATTATACATATGGGATACCCTGGGATTGAGTTTCATCCCTGTTGTTGTAGATTTATCCTATGGTAGAGGTGGGACTATCATCCCATGATTATCAAACATGATGAATATAATGGTTATCACATAGCGTAGGAGTATAGTTTGAATTCATTTTTTGAGGATGTCGTAGTATGGTTATACATCTTGTGACCTGGACATTAAGATATAAAAAATATCATATTATATCTCATACATTGTATGTGACTACACCCAGGGATAAAATTTCTTGGTAGGATAGGATTATATCAATCTTGTCCTCCGTAATAAGAAATATGATAAATTTACCTTGATTATGATACATTTGAGGACTCTGTGGAAACTACATAGGCACCTATAGGTGGAACATGGAATAAATATTTCCATATAGATGTAAAAAATATGGATCCCAAAATTAGGGTAACTGTCCTAAAGAGAAAGAGACAATATGGTGCCTATTGTTATGAGAAATAAGTGATACAACAGTTTTGGTAGTGTTTGAAGAAGCGTTGCTAGACATGAGGGTTAATGATACCAGTTCTGTAGAATATTGAGGCATGAATGAATTAGGTACCAGTCAGTATAGGGTCATCAGGCACTAAACATTCATGAATGTGTGTACAGTAAAAGTAAAAAACATATAGGGACCCCAAATTATTGTTTTACAATGGTATGGGTTTTGTGAAGGCTGGATGTTTCAAAAATGGGACAGCTTCACGAAATAGTGTTACCCTCCCTATGGGTATGTTCTTAGTTTATATAGATTTGGTTTTGAAAAGGATAATTATCTCCCAAAAACCCATGTTGTTCTAGGGTCTTTCCCCTATCATGAAGGTCATGGACCTTCACAAAAGTTCTCTCAGCCGAGGTTATTGAGTTTCAAGAGCAAATGGGTCGATTTTCACATTAGATGAAAATCTATAAAAATCCAGCTCTATTTCTGGTCATGACAGTTATAGTTTCATGAATACATATATTTTGGAAGAATTCAAAGGTCGCATCAACATTTTGGTATACAGAGGGATAGTTTCATAATATTTATTACAAGAGAGGCACATTTCATGAAAGATAGAGAGATCTGAAAATGAATGATATTTTTGGAGGATTTCCTCCATTCACCTATGTGATTTAATAGAATTAAGAAAACCTTTTTCAATAACTTGTTGTTCATAAATCTCCAGACTTTTATGAATCCATTTCTTTTGGTGGATTTTGATCTTGTTTTGGCCACGATTCACCTTGATATTTTAGTTTATTCCTCCATGTCTCCCACAATGAGTGTATTTTTTCATATCCACACACCATCTTCTTCATCTCTATGACTGATTTAGAATTATTTTCAATCCCCATTCCATTGTCTTTAACTATTCCTTAAGATATTTTAAATGTTTTTACAGTGATTCAATTTTTTAATGAAAATAATTACTTTATTCATCAATTGACATTATATCCTTTCTCTAGGATTTAAAATACTTCGAAAAGTCTCTTGTCTTTTATTGATTAAATAAAATTTCCTATTTAGAATTACTCAAATTTAATGTAACATCTTCAACTAAATTAATAAATTTTTTTCTTAAATTTTTTATTTTTAGTGTTGATAATAAAATATTTCATTATATTAAATCTCAAAATAAATATGGTAGAATTTAAAAAACACTATCTAAATTATTCTATATTATTTTTTGAATCAATCATTAACTCAATCCTATTTAATCTGAACCCTAGTTAAGATTCCAATAAAAAATCAAATTTTTATTCTTTATAATTTCCAAAATATACTGGTTGACCATTTGGAGTTTTATTTTCTTCTATAAGGATCTAAAATAATGATGACATCCCATGATTTATAAATATCAATTCCATTATAATAATTTCTATCTTGTGACCTTCCAATTTTACGAGCAACAATATTAGAGGAGTAAGAACTTGATCTTGAATTCATTTCTTCTTATAAAAAATGATTTACTAGAACTTATAGAAGAAGATGAAGTATATGATTTGAAAAATTGATGTATATATTATTTTAATAAAGTATCACTTTTAACTTCCTTTATTAAATTTTTTTACAATACACCTTTAAGTTCTTTTATTAGATCATATTCTTTATCTTCTGAATATTTAACTAGGGTAACATCCGCTTAAAGAAATTATAGTGGATAAAAATCGGATAGAATAACCTCTAGTGGGATAACATCTTTAACCTTTTTCTATGTAGATTCACTGACATCTTGATATATAGGCGATAGGAATGAATATTTTTCATATACTTCCATCATTAGATCATTTCCTTTTTTGGTGAATTCAATACTCATATGAATTTTATAATATTTAAAATAGTTTTCTATAATAGTAATGAAACATAACATAGAACTCATGTTGTAAGAATATTTCACTATATGTGAATATCTATTCTTTTTTTCTTCTTATGACAACTTCTGATGAAAATATTCCCCAAAATCAATATATTAAAACATGCCTACACCAAAACAATTTTTCTAATTTTATATTTATTCTTTATTATTTTTTTGATTACTTTAGTATTATAATTCCATGTGTTCTTATGTGTATTTAATAAAAAACTGAAATATTTATTGGAAATAGTGAACCTTGGTTGAAAAAAATTATTTATTTAAACCTCAGATTCTTTTTCCATTATATTATAATGAGGTGAAGGCATAGTAGGATATTATTCTTGAGATATTATCTTAATAAATTTTTGAACATCCATAAATGTAACACCCAATTAAATTTGAAAAAACATATTCCTATTGAAGAAATATTTCAATCTCATCACACATATTTTTCCCATGTTGATATTATTTTATTTAATCATTTAATTTTAAAATTAATTCTAAATTTATTTAACAACCAAAAAGATTACAAATATGTGGTTCAATGTTTGTTAAATTAAAAAATCTTCAACTTTATAATCCCAATACAAATTAATTTAATATAAGTCTATAAATACTAGTAAAATTTCTATTTATCATTTTCATAATGAAATTTCAAAGATAAACATCTTGTATTTTCATAGTTCCCTTGTAAACCTTCCCTGAAAAAAAAATTATTATATAAAATGCCAAACTATTCATACTTTTGGTTTCATAGGATTCATTTTTTGATCATTCTACTTAATAGGTAAAATAATTTCTTCTGCCTTATTTTTTATAAAATAATATAAAATTTATAGTAGTTTGTGAGATATAAAGTGTGAATTACCGTCTAATAATTGTATTGGAAACTCATTCTCCTCCAGCCCAAATAATCATTTTTTCCATAGAACATGTGAACGATTAGAGGATATAATAAGTCGTAATCATCCTTTTTCAATTCTACGACTTCGTATCCATGAAACATATTCACTTATTTCGACATAAATTCATACTTTGAAAACAAGCCATGATAAATAAACCTATCAAGAATGATATTTATTTCATAAATGTATATGAAAGATTCTATATCTCAAAAAAGTTGAATATATTTTTGTAAAATTGGTAAAATATATGTAAATTCCTTTTTATAGAATTTCTCTATACTACTTTAGGTAGAATCTTTTAAATACGCATTAGGATTGGCTTACTAAAACAATTGACCATTTTGATATATTGTTACAAATCAGTTCCTATAAAAATATATCACTAAATAAATTCATAATAATAATCAAAATTTTAAATCCCTAAACATAATTTCCATTCATATATTTAAATAAAAAAAATCCCATAACATACCGATATGAAATTCTAATCAAGGAAAAAATTCTCTCCAAATTCCACAGGTGTAAAAATAAAATGATAAAACATCTATATTGTACTTTATTCTGTACAAGATTGATATTATTCAATATAATATGGTTGGTGATATGTTTTATCTAGACATGTTATCTATTTATACATTAAAATTTAACTCTTCTAAAGGTTAGCTAAAAAAAGAACTCAAAAACCCCACTAAATAAATGTAATTATATACTGATATTAATAAAAACATTTAAATTTCAAATAAGTCCACAAACACCAAATTCATAAAAGATGAATGTCTAGATAAATTTACAAATTTTCAAAGTATCATATTTTTTCCTTTGGATTCTATTATTTATTGATTTCTAATATTCATAAACCTCTTATTTGGAAAATAGTCCTTCTTATGTCAAGAAGTGATGAAAATATAACTTTTAAAACCAATATTTTCTCGGTCTTATGGTGATAATGGGAAACTAGTTCATTTGGTATTAAATATCTCATTCTTCTATATAATTAAACTATATACAAAAAAATCATTTCCAACGTCCTCCTCTCTGACATATTATGTTGAAATTTTTTCATGTAGGAACAATGTAATTTGATTGATATTTTGATCTTATGGTTGATTTTTTATCAATTCCATGGGTAGAGTTTTTATCCCAATTGAACATACATATTGTAATCCTGATTTTTATTATTGTAATGTTAGTCAATAACTTTATATGACTTTTTAATTACGACATTAACCTGATAATATCTTTTTTAATTTTGGGTAACATTTACTTTATTCATATAATTTATTATCCTCTAATCATCTGATCTTCTAGTGAAATTTTTTTCTATTTATAGTATTATTAGTAATTTTAGGTTTATACACTTTCAAATAAATGTTTAACTAACCATTTATACACTACAAATTAACTAAAATAAGTGTGTTTTTACTCATATCATTTTTATATTCATTGGAAACATCCTTAAAATCATTATACTTCTTTGTATGTTTAGAAATTTCAAACTTAGTATTATTAAATTTTTCCTTAATTATTCTCTCTCTTTTCAAAAGATTGTTATATATAATTCCATATCTTCAAGATTTTGGATATCATCCTCATTATCACTTTCACATTCTGTGAATAAGTTTAATTTCCATCAAGAGTTATATTTTTAAGTGACATAATAGTAAATATACCTAATAAATGTTTTCCATTATAAAGAGAATTGGCACAATAACAAACAATATTTTGACTATTGTCACTATATTAAAAATAAATATTATATGTATTAGCACCACCATCACTAACACTCTAAGTTTCATGTTATTTTATCTTTTTTTTACCGGTTTTTAGTTAATTTATTAAAAAAATTATGTTTCCTCTTTAACCTTGGGCAGTTTGGTCAAATCTATCTTGGATTCATACATTTATAACATATAGTCTCTGATGCATAATTTTTTTATATTCCCTTCTGTATTTCAAATGAACTCTCTAGAATTTTTTTTTAACGATATATACCTATTAATTATTCTATAAAGCTGAGTGATTTCGACTACACATATCTTTTTAGTGATGTTTCATTTGGATATACATAGATTAGTCTTATAGAATATGAAATTTGAAATTCTAATAGTTTATGTAAATGAAACATAATTTTTCTCATTTAATTTTTAGAATATCCTTTTTATTTACTCTCATACCATTTATGATTCAAAATAAGATCATCAAAACTAAATTTAGAAATATAATTTGTTTCATTTATTTTCATAGGATTAGACAATAAATCCATATAAAGTATATCTATTAATTTCCTAACAATTTTTTCATCTAAAACCTTCCCTCTCAAAGGAATTATGAACTATTAATAATTTTCATTAGCCCTTGATACATCTGAGTAATTCATTATCTTTATAAAAAATAAAAAACCTCTTCATTTGACCATAACATAAAAATATTTAGTTTAAAAAACATTATAATTCAAAAATATGTTACTTATAACTTATAATATATTATAAACATTATTTTACATCACGATAATGGACTATATATCTTTTTTTAATAAAAAAATTTGTATTTATCACATGACAGATGACTGGAAATCTAGTTTTTTTCTTCTCAAGAAAATGATTAGACTTTTTCTCAGAAATTTTTTACCTTCTAATCACCAACATAACGCTATCCACTCAAATATTTATAATAAATTATTACATTATATCTTTATAGTGCTAAGTAAAATCAATTATCAATGGCCGATTTAGATTTATATTATCTATATAACACATAAGTATTCATAGAGTAATGAAAAAAATTAGATTCTCTAATTTATAGTTTTTGAATGGAAACTAAGATATAAAATTGTAATAAATAATTCTAAATTAAAATAATATTACGAGGATCAATAAAAAAATATAGAGACATGATCTTATACCTAATGTTTTCCAACATATAAAATTTGATAAAGTATAAGTAGGGGTGAATTGTATTTTAAAAACCAAACTACAATATTTCTGATCACCATAAATTTATGACCAACAAAACATATGATTGTTTAATGAAACCATAAAATGTCATAGTAAAATGTATCTGTGAAGTGGAAATCAAAATTATTAAATCATTAACAACTACTAAAAAAAATTAAATGTAAATAGTGGAAATATAATTAATTAGAAAATCGTAATCACTATGGAAAAATAATGATGCATATAATAATATTTAAAAATCCAAGAACACCTTAATGTATGTTATAAAATAACACATTTACCAAATGATTAAGGATAATTTTTAAACTTGATTTAGGGTATCCCTATTCCAAACATTGAGATATACACAATGATAAAACTATTAGTAGGTGTCTTTGTATTCTAATCACATAGAATCCCTTGATTATAAATCTGTTAAATGTGGATTATATCTTCCACGGATGTAATCCCTCCCTAAAACTAATAAAAAAATCTATTCCACATCTATAAATATCACAATCTAAAAAATATGAAATGGTTCTTTCTTCCCCATAGAGCCCTTGACCATTAATGATACGAAACTCATAAATTGAGGTTGTAAATTATAAGATAATTCAAAAAAAATCCTATTAGATGAAATCAAAGAAAAAACATAGAAATAAATATTACAATGATTAAAATATTTGATTGTAACAACAACTTACAAATTATAACAATAATCAACTAAGTATCTTTATTTTTAAATCATAATGTAATTTATTCATGATCATTGAGTTTATGGTCCCTTTATAGATGAATTCATAAAAATACTCAATGATAAAATTTCATATTATTGGAAATAGGTTGTAACTGCATTGGAATCTCCTTCATCATTTTCCAATTTACTATCTTTTTATAGTATAATACATTCAATATTACAACACTATATTTTTTTTACATCTAGTTAATGTAATATGGAAAGAACACTCAAGTATCTATATTTTAATGTGATTCATATTAGAAAAAAGATATCATAAATTAATGTTATTATAATTTTATCTTCACAATAAAAACATTTAAAATAATAAAATCATGTTCAATTAAATTTACATGATGTGGGTATTAATTTATGAATAAAATGAAGAAAAAGATTCAAAGACTCAACATATTAAAAAATCATTTTCCACATGGAAACTTATTTCTGACCAACCCATTAACATGAAGAAGCCACACCCATTCATATTGAAAATCTACTACTAGTATCTATTTAAACACTAATCTATTATAATGTAGTCAGAATCTCTTTTTATTGAGACTCACTCACTTTGAATATTTTTTTCTAGTCTGGTTCTAGGAAAATTATAGTCTATGATTTTAGTGTTCTTTTATTTAAATTTTTATACTGTAATTCAGTCTAATTATTTTTATTTAAAGTGTTCTTTTTTCCTCTCTATCTCTCCCTATTCAATCATTTTATTCCCCATATTTCACTTTAATATTTATATTTCAAGATGGTGAAAAACTATGCTAAGGTACCTCTAAGAGTAAGATTCCAATGATGGACCCATATATTCATAATTATTTTCATTTATCAACATTTAGTTCTTTTGAGGATAATCAACAGTTGGGAAATGTGGTAGGTTTTCCTAATTGTGGATTTCTTAGTGTTTGACAAATATTATGAAATACTATCCCTCTATACACTTAATTGTTTGGGTATATGATGAATAATTAATTATTAAGTGTAGAATGGGTGTGAATGCATAACAAAAAGGTGTATTAAGGGTTTATCATGAATTTGTATTCCTTTGTCATGCTTACCAAGGAGTTGGTGGATGTGAAATGTTCCCAGTGATTTTCAAGTACATTTTATACTCCTAACTAGGGAAGTAGAGGAAGTCCACACATATAGTAAAGAGAAATCTTTATGTTGGTAAGAGACAAAAAAATAGGGAATAAAGCTTAACTCTGGGTTATTCTCGTGGGAGTATCTACTTTATTTCAAACTAATTTTTTTTCATCGAAATACATGTTTATTTTAAAATTACATTCATTTTTTAAAATAAAAAATTTTCCTTTAATTAAGAAATATTAAAAAACCATAAATACAAAAATTTGATTGGTATATTGAGTGATCCAGAATAGGCACTTTGAGAGATTGTCATAGCCAACCACTGTGTATCACAAGAAGAAATAAAAAAACTATACCACCTAATTATATTTGGTTTACTCACAAAATATTTAGGAATAACAACATGAAAGAAATCCCTATTTAGAAGATTTAATCATCACATATATTGTAAAGTATTTTCAAAAATAAAAAAAAGAGAATATTTTATTAAATAATTAAGGTGATTTAAAGAACTGATAAGTTTTAGTGGGTTAATTAGATTCACAATTATTGAAGAGATTACCTAGTATACTACCATGTAACATGTGGATCAACCCTGAATTGAGATGAAATTTTAAGTATCTTTTAGTGGGAAAGAGTTACAGGTGGATGCTAAAAATAATCCAAATATGTCCATGAATGGATCTGAAATAAATTCATAAATACATTAAAATTAAATATAAATCTAATAATAATTTAAAGGAGAATTAAAAAGAATATAAAATAGGTTTAAATATTTATAATGTTTTTACAAAGAAATAGATAGTACTACCATGAAATTCCCCACTCATATTCATTGGGAGAATAAGGTAAGGAATGATTAAGGATTATTATAATAATTTCATATAAATCATCATGATTCTCTATATGAAAATTAACATTAAAAAATCTATCTTTGAAATGAAATGAAATTAAAAAAAATTATAATGAACTTGAATAATAAAAATAAATCAAGGGTTTTATTAGTAATATTACTTAGTAAAGTGTGATGTTTTATGGTCCAGTGAAATATCATTTTGAAGCTTAGATTTTTAGGAATATTTTCAATTCCATGAACCATTAGTTCATGTAAATTTATTGAATTGATAGGTGACTTGGAAGATAACATCAACATCATGACTATAAGAATATTCAAGAAAATCCAAAACAAATTTCACTCAAACACAATTAATAATATGTAAACTAATCAAATGGATTCCTATATGTTTTTATTTTACATTTGGGGAAGTACATTTTACCAGATAAAATTATTATTCTAGAGACAGAGGAATAATATGAGGGCCCTATCATACATGGAGGATACTTCCTAACTATAGGGAAAGAATTGATAATTTTCCATTAATTAAGAATAATATTTTATGTGAATAATGAGTAATTCACATTCAAATTAATGGTTGTTTTGATGAATTGAGTGGAATTGAAAAACATATTATTCTTTATTTGTATCGTAATATTATATAAACACCATTATGTTAAAACAACACGATAATAAAAAAATAATAGGTTTAATTCATGGAATGATTGAATATAATGGAAATAAATGTGGCTTTGAAGATTACTTTTTTTAAAATATAGAATATTAAACTATTATCAATTGGATTCTATAAAAATTTAGTAACATCAATCATAAATACACTAAATCATGAGTTGAATACACATAAAACAACTTTAAGGTACTCATTTTTTAAGAGTTACAGATAAAATAACAGTAATAATCATTGAAACCTTATTAAATAAAGAAGAATAAAAACTCCTTGATGAGTTGTGGAAGAATAATAAGTGAAAAAATGGGGGATAACCAATGAAAAATCCGTAAAACCCATTATATTTATAGTGATTAGGTATTTTCATACATATTAATTATATCAATTTATCTAAATATTTATTTTGTTACATAAATACACACCCAAGAACCCTAATATTTAGGTTCCTTTTGAAATAGTGAAACATAAACACTGGTCTATAAGTGAGATACATCATATCCAAATATATTTTTTATAACGAGAATGATTATTAGACATATCATACATAATACAGGTCTTCATAACATGGGGAAAAGAAACATAAGAAATGGTGAGCTCACATGATCTGTAAGGGAAAACATGGATGATACATAATCATTATATGAACATAAGGCTATCAATACATGAACATAACATTTTAAAACAAAACCCTACATTTCAAATAATATAATAATGAGTCATGTCATAAATATTGATATTTCATCACACATGTTTCATATGAGAATAAAATAACATGATCCATGAGAGTGTAATACATGGAATTTGTGGCATACAAAAAATCTTAGAAAGTCATTTCTATATATTTCATGGATCATTATCAATTCCAACATACAGGACAAAGTTCTTTACTCAACTGAGTTCACTCCCTATTCCATCCTCAAGTTACTAAACTAATTTCACTTCTTGTTCTTTCCATCTCTTAATAAATAGAGTTCACTACCCATTCTAGTATTATCTACCTCCTGATATAATCATTACCCAATGAATTGGAGTGATATTTAGGTCCCCCACATCACATAATGAAATAAAACATACGTGTACCCTAGGATCATAGAAATTCATCAAATTATAACTCATGAAATGAAATGGGTACCACAAACATTTTATCATATAATAACCTATGGAAAAGACATAGATACCATAATCATTTCATTATTGCATAACCTGTGAAAAGAAATGAGTATTTTACGAATTTGATCATGGAATAACATGTGGTGGAAAACTAGGCTTAATAAATAAATTTCCATTATAAACATAGAGAATTAATATAAAGAATAAGAATGGTATCCTTGGAGAATATCTATAATAAAAAATATGTAACATTAATAAAAAATAATATATGGAATTTAATTTGGAGAGATCAATTTTAAAAATTTATTTAGGAAAATATGCTTTCCTATCAAAAAAAATATTAAAAATAAGTTTTTTTATTTTTTCTAAATAAACATGAAAATTTATAAATTAATATTTGATGAAATTAATTTTCGCTACTTAAGATTTTTTTTCATATCATAGACATTAAAATAAAGGTTCCTATCACATTTACATTAAATTATAATGGAGAAATAGTTTGAAAAATTAAATGAATATTCCTTTTAAAATGGTTAAAATTTTATTTTAAAATCATAACAGTGTAAGAAAACATTTATGAAGGCATTAAAGAAACATGGTCATGAATGAAATAGATTTTTGACCCAAGAGAGAAAAAAAGTAATATTTTATTAAAAATGTTGTCTTATTTACCATAAATAAAAAAAATATTGGAAAATTGTTCCGTCATATTAAAATTTAACAAATGAAAAAAGGAGAATAAAATTCATGAGAATTCTTGAGGCAAAGATCACGAGATGTCATCATTGGATAGCTAATCAAATAGAATCGTGATAAACTATGAGATTGTAACAAAAAAATCATTACAACTTTGGTAACATTGATTTATTATCTCCATGTATAAATTAAATATAAATAAACCATAAATATCATGAGTAATGAATAAATTCATGATATTACATATCAAAAGGTTGTATATACACCTAATTAATGAATATAGATGCAAAATATAGTGTTTGTCTCAAAGAAGGGAAATTTAGACAAAATTACCTTGCCTTAAGTTTTAATATCCATAGTACTCTTTCATAAATCCATTTTAATAAAAATAATTTTAGTAAATATCTATTAAAAATAATATTAATATATATATATAATACCATATATGATTTTATTATGACCTTTTGTTACCTTTTTTAAATATTTTGTTTTTAAAGTTATTTTTTTGGGTAATAACTGCTTTGTTTTTCGTAAATATTAGGATTTATTACATTTTTTATTCTATTACATTAATAAAATATCATAATCTCCATAATTATAAACATTATATAAATATTTTATATATTCATAATATTTTTATTTAGATTAATCCCTAAAATTTACTGATAGGAAATAAAATGCACTGTTCATGGAGACTAGAGGTCGTATGTATGCATAAATGATACTTTTCATTTTGTTTTCGTGTTCAATGAAAAAAATTAAATGATTTTTTATCATTAAAGAATTTTTTTATTCAATATATATATATATAATATTTTGTTCTACCCGTACTAAATACTTTACATGTGACATGTGAATGAATCAGATCATTTTGTGAGGTGGTAGTCTACTGTACACTGGAATAACCTTATCTTTTTCTCAAAAAATAGAAATCATGAATGTTCGAATGATATAAAATTTTAAAAAAAGAAAAAGAATATAATTTATTTCATATTTATAATATATAAACAAAATTTCCATCATTATTATTGACCTAGAGATGTGATAATGAAAAAATGAACGACATTAATTCATGAGGCTGTAGCCTGCCATAAACATAAATGATGATTTTATAAAAAAATTTATGAAGTGTGTGAGGCTGTAGCACATAACATTAAAATAAAAAAATATAAATTTATTTAAGATACATAGGATTTTATATAATGATGACATAATAATAATTAAAGGGGTTGGGGGAATAAATAAAATAGAAATATTTATTGAGGAATGTTACCTCTTCTTCCGGTATCTCCTTTGGGATTGAACCAAAAGCCTTAATTGTTTGTATTTAGGAAATTTTAATTCATAAAGAACGATAATAAAAAAATAGATAAGATATTTGGTCTTGTATTGGATGAACCATTTGGTTTTTAATGTGTGAAAATATGGGGATATGGGTGGTATTTTATAAGTGTAATGAGTGGTAAACTTGTAGTTTTTGGAAATAAGAGAATTAGAGACATGTTTCTTCCATGTCATGTGGCTCTAATAATAGAACAATTTCTTGAATATAATTGTTAATTTAAAAATAGTACCACAAAATAGGGGTTGGAAATGTTTCTAGGTAATATTTGTCGTTATGTTTAATGTTTAGTTTCATGGTAAACTCACTTTTCTCTTAATCTGTGTGACTAATTTAAACCATTTTAAATAATAATAATGATAAAAATTTAGTTTTTACTTATTATAAATTATATTTTATCTTTTTTACAGTTATTTAATCTATTTTAAAAAATTTAATTCATATAATTCAAAAAATTAAATTTTAAAATAATCTTATAGACGTGTCAAGAAAGCAATTTTCTGAAGAGAATCTAATAAAAAGTTTACAAATATTTTTATTTCATATATCAATATTAAATTTATTAAAGTGATTTAAATTGTATTAAATTTTTCATAAATAAACTAATTCTATAACAAAATCAATCTAAAATATAATTTAACTATATATTTAAATTAGATAAAATGATAGTTTTTAATAGAAATTAAAAAAATTTCACACCTTCTAATCTCCCAAGGTTTTCCCCTCACCATAAATATAGAGGGAGGATATCGTTCCTTATTTAATTCCACCCCCCTCCCCCTCTATTCATTCCCTTATCCCCTTGTTTTTATTTATCATTGGTGCTCTTTTGATTGGTTCATTGTCATCTTTTATAGTGGTGTTGTTCCATTGTTGAATCAGTGTTGAAGCCCATAGCCGCTAAAACCCTACTCTAACCTCACATTCCACCATGCTTCTCCATATTAGATTTGGAGAGATGGTAACTAAATGGATTTGATATTTTTGGTTTGGCAGTCATTTATTTATGAGGTGCCCCAATTCAGCTCCATGTTATCATTATCTTCTAGTTTTTGTTTCGCAACAGTTTTGTCGCTCTAATCCCTCGACATTCATATCCATTCAATGACCACAAGTCCCACTTCCCATATCCTAGTTTGATCTGGTACAATGGTTACAGAGAGGTTCTGGGATGTGGTATTTTTCAATTGATAGTGCTCCTCTTATGGCCTGTATCAGTTTTCATCATTATGTTGGTATAGTTTTCTTACTTGTTAGGGATTTAGTGGTGGAAACAAAAACATCATGGTAATATTTTAGTTCTTTGGATTTCTTCCTCAAGTCATCATTGGAGGTTATTTCTTATTCAACAGTAGTTGATCTATTTGATGCATTCAATAAAGCTTAGGATTTGTATTTTTTGTTCAGTTTTTCTTGTTTGGTTACTGTGGTGGTATTTTTTGTGGTTAATGGAAGTTCCAATTTGATGATATATAGATTTTCATGTGGTGGGATTGTTCTATTTTGGGGATTTGGTGCTCTCCAGTTCGCTGAGGGAAAATGTTGACTTAGTGATGATGTTCAACTATGATGGATTTTGACTGGATATTCTTGAAACTAGGTTATTAGGCATATTTTGTTTTTTCTTCTCGTATGGTGTGAGGTTTACTACTAAACAAAAAAAAAATAGTTTTTAAAATTCAAATATAAATAATAATTTTTTTTTCCGATTTCATTTTTCTCTATTCATAAAAAAATGGAACATTTCATAAAAATCATAATAATTCACCCTAAGCTAATTTTAACATTCTAAATTCAAAAATTAATTTTATATTATGAAATTAATTCTTTAAAATTATAAAAAAATAATTTTATTATTTTTCATAAAAATAGATAAAATTTATTTTTTTAAAGAAAATTTTATTTTCAAAATATAAAAAGAAATTACAACATATTATCTATTTTATTATCAATATTTTTTATTTATATAAAATAATTATATCGAAAAATAAGTTATTACTATTCATATTACTATGTTTAATTGAAAAATTATAACAGCCACATTTAAGTAATTATATTAATAATATATCATTGTTTTGTTAAAACTCATTATCATGTGTAATACAAGCCAAGCGAGTGTTGCATTTTGTGAAAGATTAACATAGTGTAGAAGGAAATAAAATCCATCAATTAAATTTAATTTATTCCAAATAATGTTCATAAAAACTTCTGGTGTTACATTCTACAACCCATAAAATGAATTTACCCCCCCCCCCTAAATTCTTCACTCTGATAAAAAAATGATAATCCTTCTACCACATTGAATCCTCAATTTCCAAAGTAGATTCCTCAAATTGGTGATTTTGGCAGAAAACTTTGTCCATGTGAGTTGTGTTGTTTGATATAACTTTCTATTTATGATCCATAATCTCCACTAATTGTTCCTTATAAGAAAGGTGTTACGCCAGTGGTATGACCTCAGAGTTTAGTACATGTTAATTTTCAGGTAAGTACTTCCCCATGGGAGATACAAAGAACACATCATGGACTTAAGAGAGGTTTGGAGGATGTTTGGAATGATAGGCTACCATCTTGTTATGATCAATAATTCTAAAGGGACGAATATACATAAAAATTAGTTTCGCATTCTTCTTAAATCTCATAACCATCATACATGGAGAAATTATTAGAAATAACTTATCACCGAATTGAAATTATAGACCCTATTGATGATTATGAACTTAACAATTTTGTGGCTTTGAGCTTCCTTTATATGATACTGAATGACTCTAACAATATATTCCATTTCATCAGACATCTCTTTTCACAAAATATTTCTTTCCCGAACTTCATTCCATCACACTGGTGCTCTACATTTCTTTCTATATAGGGATTTATATGGAGGTAGATGAATTCTCGAGTGAAAGATATTTTTGTAAAAAATATTAACTTGAGGAACATGTTTATCCAAACCACATTATGAATCTAAAGATTAATATATTAATATATCCTCTAGGATTTTAATTTTTCATTCAAACTAACCATATATTTGAGGATGTTACATAGTGAAAAAACTCAATTCTATATTAGATATTGAAAAATAATTTTCCATAAATTTTAGGTAAACCTCAGATCTTGATTAGATATAATAGTATTCTGTTCACCATGAAACCTTTCCAAATTTTTAATTTATATTCGAGAATGTTGATTCCGATAGAAGTCTTTTCAAGTAGAGATAAAGTATACTAACTTAGTATGGAGACCGACAACCACCCATACAAAAATATTCTATTTATATGTTCTAGGGTGTCCAATGATAAAATATATAGTGAATTTCTCACATATCCATTTTGGTTTGGGTAATGGATGAAACATTCCCTTATAATTAACTTATGTACATGCTTTGAACTGATACACAAACTCTTAGATATCTATCTTCCTACCATCCCAGATGATGTATTCTTTAAAATCACTATTCATATCAATAAATCCAAGATGAATATGGAATGAAGAACTATGATCTTTCTCCAGAAAAACCTACTTCATGTCTATTATTTAAGTAACACATAAATGTTTTCTGAACCATATCAATCCATCCTGATCATGGTTAAACTCATAAAAATTTATTACCTTCTTTTGAAGCTCTACATCATATTTTTGTTCCTCTTTAATCGTTACAAGGATTGTTGGTTTAACATTCAATGGGACAAGAAAAAATTTTCCCCCATCCATCGGGATTTCAAGATCCATATTTTCAAAACCCATAAATTTTGGATCATTTTTAATCCCTGTCATGGATAAGCTAGCTAGATCCTTTTAACTCAAAGCATTAACCACCCGTTTCACTTTCCCAAGGTGGTAATGTATTGAGCATTCATAATCCTTAATCAAATTTAACCATATTATTTGAAATATGTTCGACTCCTTATTTTTGAATACATAATTCCAATTTTTATGATCAGTATATTTTTCACACTTTTCTCTATAAAGATAATTTCTCTATATCTTTAATGAAAAAATTATAACAGCCAAATCCCAATCATGATTTGGGTAATTTTTCTCATGAATATTCAATTTTTATAAGTAATAAGATATAATTCTATTATTAGGTATCAAAACACATCCAACACCTTATTGGATGCTTCACAATAGATTATAAACCCTTCTTTACTATAGGGTTATTTAAGCAATGGCACACTGACTAAACTTCTATTAATTTCCTGGAAAATTTCCACACAATCATCTGTCCAAAGAAACATGGATTCCTAATGAGTTAAATTGGTCATGGTATTGTATAGTTATGAAAATTTCTCCCCAAACCATCAATAATATCAATATAAACCAAGAAATCAATAGATATCATTCACTATGGTTGGTTTTATCTAATATTCAATAGCTTCAGTTTTTGTTGGATCAACTGATATACCATCTCCTGAGATTACGTGACCTAAAAATGATTCTTTTTGTTGAAAAAAACCAATCTTTGATAATTTTTCAAATAGTTTCAATTTATATAAGTTATTTAGTAAAACTCTAATGTGGTCTTCCTTAACTTTTTTTCTCACTGATAATATAATAATATCATTTATAAATTCTACCAAAAACCGATTAAGGGAGTCATTAAAGACTCTATTTTTTAAATCCATAATGATATTAGGAGAATTAGTAAAACTGAAAGGTGTCAAAATATATTCATATTGTCTATAATTATATCTTGGGTATATAGTTCTTCTTGACCCTAAATTCATGAAATCAAAAAAAATGGTCAATCCTAGAAAATCCTTGATCTTCGTACAGTTGATCAAACAATTCAACAATACTAGGAAGATGGTAAATTTTATTAATTTTGATCTTCTTAATATTATTTTAATCAATTTCAACACACATTTATCCTTATTTCATTTTTTAAAAAAGATTCGGTTCACCAAAAGGTGACACACTTGGCTAAAGGAATATATTATCAATGTTTTTTGGTGTTTCTTCTTCAATTCATACAAATAAATAAGTATATTTCTATTGGGAGTCTATGAAATTGGTTTGGAACTAGTTTTGAGTTCTATTAAGAACTCAACTACATGTTTTGGTGGAAGGATATGAAACACTTCTAGAAAGACTTCAAAAAATTCTCAAACAGAAGGTATATCATCAATGTTGTGTTTCTCCAAAACCTTTTGAGATAAACTCCAATTCTAAATGGTAATCAATACCAATACAAGGGATGTAATAACTATTTCTTGTTTATTCCTATCATCACATTTATAGAAGATCATACGGTTGATTTGAATATAAAAAAAACATCCACTACTCAAAAATGGATATGGTATTTATGAAAATAAATCCAATGCAATCCTAATATGAAATCAAACTAAACCATAAGAAAAATTAAAATATTTTCTGGGATCACATTCTCCATCAACATAAATTAAAGATGAATAATCAACCTGATATGTGATCATCATAACAGTGGGTTAATTAAGGATAATTCTATATCTAATCATTTGGGTGGAATCTTTATACCCTTATAAAATTCTATATATATAAAAGAAAAGGCAAACCTAGAGTAAAATAATACATTAATAGTTTATAGATTAGATAGTAAGTCTTCCTTTTACTACATCATTTCCACAACCCTCATCACAAATAATGATCACATGATATTTCTCTTTATCCCCTAGAATAAGAGGTTATTGACAATGATCATTTCCATTAACCCTCATCTTTGGTCATTGTTAATCATAATTCCCATTATCCTTACACTTGAATCACTAAAGTGTGGGAAGTGAATTTTTTGAAGCATCTTATCTATTATGATCAATAAAAAACTTATTTCCAATACATAAACAAAAATTTTCCTGATTAACATCCCTTCCCTAATTAAATTATTCTTTATTCCACCATAAGGCAATTTATTTCAGGCTTATTCCAATACATGGATCATAATGGAAATATCATATTATTATATACATGATTCTTATATTTTCCTTTGAACTCCATATTCATTTTCTTTTCAAACCCATGATATTGTTATATAACTCCAACATCCATTTCTATTAATATTTCAAATCATATAATCACTTCATAACTAATGATGTCTCTTGTCCATTACACCCTTCAAAGACTATGTTTTAATACACTAAAAAAATTAGATATTAAATTATGGTTGGATGGTAATACTAGAAGTTTACATTACAAGTCTTTCAAAATTTACATCATTGGTACCTATGGATTCATCTTCCCTTTTACATAGCTCAAGGAACCCTTTATCCATATTCATAGAAAGAATATGTTGAATATTCTTATTGAAAATTAAGTACATGAACTCATCCCAATTCATGGAGTAAATTTATATTTATTGCCTCAAATTTTTAATAATATTCAACCATTGATCTGATTCACCTTACGACCAATATACAACCAAAATGATTTCATCATGTTCCAGAAACTTGATAATGGAAAATATCTTTTCAAGGTTACTGATCCATTGTTCTATAACAAGTGGATCATAAGACCCATTAAAAAGGTGGATGTTTCATCTTGATGACTCAATATAATATTATTACCTTTTTTAGGAAGTCAACCATGTTTTATATATTTTTTATGTTATATGAGAACAACAATGATCATTATCATTCCATATCCCATAATATTGGGATTTTCAGGATGGCAATCATTTCATTTTCCATCACACGCATCATTAATTTGGTTCCTTTGGGTTCCATCCATTGATTAAAACTAAGAAGAATAAAATATGAAGCAATATTCATATTGGGAAACACATAATCATGAAAATAACTTTTATAATGTGTAAATTATGATAGCTTCCTTAATTTATAACACCATTGGTTTATCCTAGGACATTAATTGCTATCTTCAATTTACATCCATCATTATGGTTCATAAAGTGTTTTTATGTTTCTAACTCATATAACCTAAGAGTGTTAAATAAGGCGTTCATCAAGGATTGTTGTCCTTCACAAGTTCCTAATCAAGTGTAGCTCGATAAAATGTATTTAGAGTTTTTTAACCTAGGTACATATATACTAAATCCATATCTAATTTTAGGATCTAGAACGGCATGTATTTCTAGGAAACCACTCACTCTATCCATTAAAAAAATTCTATGTAATTTTCTTATAATTAGACACATCTTTATTCTTATCCTCAAACTTGTATGTAGGAATATCAATATTGATTTCTCATCCTTGTTTTGAAAAGATAACTGATCCTTTTTTCTAAGACAAACTACAATCTACGATTTTCATATAAATAAATCACATAATATTTTGGAGAATATTTATTTCATTACATAAATACATTCCTATGAACCATAAAACATTAGTGTATTTAGAATATTAGAAATACAAATATTAGTCCATAAGTGAGATATGTTATATAACACAATGTTCATAAAAATATCACCCTTTCTAGAAATATATTACATAATATTTATCTTCATAACTTCATGAAAGAAAATATAATAAAGGGTGAGAAAAAATGTTAGTAATTGAATATAATGGAGATATATATGCATAACATGATAAAAAGTGTACGATAACATGATCATAACATTTTAAAACCATACCCTCCATATCAAATATCATAACTGTGAGTCATAGAATTAATATTGTCGCATCATAAGAAAATATACATAAGTGAATCAAATAACATAATCCATAAGATTTTAAGACAAGGAATTTTTAGCATACAAATAACCATAGAAAATCATTTCCATATTAGTTGAGTCTTACTACCAAGACCATCATAGTAGAAAATTTGGATTACTGAACTGGGTTCACATCCTACTCCTACCCTATATTACTAATTTTTTTCACTTCCCATTACATATATATCTTATTTAACCTAGCTCACTCCCTATTCCATTCATTTCTATCAAATAAATAATAAATCATTTTCCAATGCATTGGAGAGTGATACATGTCCCACCTATTACATAATGAACTGATACTAATGTGATCCAAAAGATAAAAAACATTAATCATATCATAACACATGAACATAAATTAGTATCATAAACATTTTATCTTATAATAGCCTATCAAAAAGGGAATGGTTTCATAATAATTTCATTTTATAATAACTCATGAAAAAAATGAGTTTCATAAGATTTATATCATCTAATTACCAAAGGATGAGAAATGGGTTTCATAAAAACCACCTCATCATAAAAATAATCCACTCCTATAAAGAATAAAAATGAAATAATTTGATCATGTGACCAATGAGGCATAATTAATATCAACAGATAAAATATTAGTAGGAAAATAATTTTGAAAGATCATTTAAAACATATCTAGAGGATATTATCCTTTATATATACTTTTTTTAAAAACATTATCTATTTTGAAAAGAATTTTTATTTGAAAAAAATGGATAATTATACAAAAAAAATCAATGTAATGATTTTTCCTGACATCAGAAGACTTTTTTCATGTCACACACTTTAAAATGAAGGATCTTTTCACATTTTTTGGTAAAATCCAAATGGAAATTATTTTGGAAAATGATATAAATATTCCATTCAAATAATTTTTTACAAAAATTAAACATGAGAAAAAATTGATATTAAAAATCATAAGATATTAATAAAACATTTTTTAAAACATTTTTAGAAGACATGGTTTTAATGGAAACAAATTTCCAACCTAAGAGAGAAAAAAATTTGTATTTTCTTAAAAAGAATATTCATTCTCTTAAATAATAAATAGTTTAAAATGTACAATTACATTAGAATATCATGATAGAATATAGGATAAGAAAATTCATGAGAATTATTGGTAATTATATCATAATATTTAATCATTTGACACATAATTATAAACAATCTCTATAAACGATGAAATTGTAACGTAAAATATTTACAACTTTGATAATATTGATTACTAAGACCCATGAAGGAATAACATATAAAGAAACATAAAATATATTGAGGAATTAATAAATTCATGATATTACATTTAATGTGGATATAAATACACCTTGTGAAATAATATAGGTTCATAACATAGCCTACATCTCGAATAAAGAAAATTGAGAAACAATTCCCTTACCTAAATTATTGAATTCCGTCATAGTCGTTCAAATATCCTCTATAATAAATTTAGTTTATTAAATATATATTAAATAATATTATTAATATATATATATATAATTCCATATATGATTTTATTATGACCTTTTATTACCAAATTATTAATGATTCCATGTAAAAGTTACATTTCAGGTAATAAATACTTTGTTTTTCAGAAATGTTTTGATATGATGTATTTTTTATTATATTACATTAATAATTATTTATATATATATATAATAATAAATATCATATAAATATCATATATATTAATTATATAATCATTTACTGTAATCCATAAAATTTATTGACACGAAATGACATGCACCATTCTTGGAGACAGTTGGTCGTACGTATGAATGAATGTTGGTTTTCATTTTCAATACAATTTGATAAAAATAGAATAAAAAGATATATTATTATTATAAATTCATTTTTATTTCATATATATTACATATTTTTATTAATCTAACCCTTAATAAATTATATTTAATGTGTAAACGAATCTCATGGCTCTACGAGGTGGTAGTCCAGCACACAGTTGAAAATCATTTTCAAATACCTAGAAAATGGAAATCATGAATTTATGCATGATATAAAAGTTATATAAGACTAATAATATAATTAATATCATAAATATAATATATAAAGTGTATAACCATCATTAAAACAAATTATTAGAGGTGGTAATGAAAAAACAAACAACAGTGATCCTTGTGGCGGTAGTCTTTTGTACAAACGAATAATGATTTGATAACCCATTTGATTGAAGTGTTTTCGGTTGTATGTATCACACTTAACATAAAAAAATTTATGTATATGTATGATTATGTGGTAATTATAAATGTTTTATATAAAAATTATTAATTTAGTATGAGTAATAAATAAAACAAAAATGTTTGTTGATGAACATTGTCTCATATTCGGGTATCTCCTTTTTGTTTGCACCAAAGGCCTTAAATGGTTGGATTTTTAAAAAATTTAATAATTCTAGAATGATATTAGGGAATTGGAAAAGTGATTTGGGTAGGTCTTGTGTGAAAAATTTTGTCTTTACGGAGTGAATATAGGGGTGATGGGTGGCATTTTATAAGTTAAGTGAGTGGCACACATTTAATTGTTTAGAAAAAGAGAATTTCATCCATGTTTTATAACTTTCAAATGGATCCAATAATGAAAAATATATATATTTAAATTTATATGGTCTAAATAGGACCCTAAAATTTGTTTTGGACATGTTTCTAGGTAATTTTTCTCATAATATTAATGTTCAGTCCCTTGGTAAACATATTTTCATCTTAATCATCGTAATTAATTTTTACTGTATTCACTAATAATTATGGTATAAAATTAATTTGGAATTAATATAAATTATAAACTATTTTCACTCCAAATATTCAAAAATAATTTTTATGAATCAAATTCACATAAGTGGAACAAATTAATTGAAAATAAATTTTGTAAACGTGTCGAAAAGCAGGGTTTTAATACTATGAAAGATCACCTGTTTAAAAAAAAATTATGTATCATTTTGACATAAATTTTATTCAAATGGCATAAATTGGATTAATTAATGTATAATTAAACCAATTATACTTGAAACCTAATTTAAAAAATAATCTAATGGTATAAATATATTATATGATAAGGTAGTTTTCAATTAAATTTAGTATTTTCAATATTCATTAAAAATGAAACAGTTTTAAAAAATTACAAAAATTCACCCTAAGATAATGTTGATATTATTAATTAAAAAATTAATATTATTTAATCAAATTTATTTTATAATATTTTAAAAAATTAATTTTTATTTCTTCACACAAAGATATAAAAAGTAGTTTGTTGAGAAAATAGTATTTTCAAAACATATAATGACTTTACTGAAAATTATAAATATTATTATTAATATTTTTTATTTATATAAGAAAATATATTTAACAATTATTAATAAAATTTCATATTTCTATTTATAATTTCTAGGTTATAATAGTTGAGTTTAAATAATTATACTAATAATATATCATTATTTTGTTAAAATTAAATTTCATGTGTTATGTAATTTATGTAAGTGTTTAATGTATTGAAATATTATAATGGTGTATAATTAAATGAAATTTATCAAATAATTTTAATTTATTTGAAAAAGTCATAAAAACATCAGTTGTTCTAATTTTGATACCTAAAGTGCTACTAAAGATGGAAGAAAGTATAATTGCTAACCACGAGGGTGATTGCACCTACGATGAAGGAGTTATCTAAGTAAGAGGTTCTCAAGATATTAGATACAAGAATTGTGTCATCTATATTGGGTGGAAGAAGAAGTAATCTCATTACCATTCATCCTCATGAACGGACGGATGATAGTGATAATGAATGAAGAAAGCAAACTTATTCCTACACACACTACAATAAAATACTCATTAAAAATAGTTTTTTAAAGGTGGGTAATGAATAAACACCTTTATATTTTTTACCTTTAATTTAGAGGTGATTCATTGGAAACTAGCGCAAAATAAAAAATATGTATTGTATTAAAAAAATTAATTTTTTTATAAAAAAATATACGGGGTTTTTACTAAGGCTAGAATAATCAGTGATGAAGACATATTTTAACAGTAGTTTAAAATTATCACTAATATATATATATAAACTTGTTATTACAATAATAATAATAACAATAATAATAATAATTATTATAATAATTAACAATTATTAATTACATAATTTAAAATTAAAGTTATTAATTTACAATAATATATTATTATAAATCTTTATAAATAACAATTAAATTATTTAATTTTATTTATCATTCCATTATATATATATAAGTATATAAATTTTTATTAATAAAAATAATAAATTAATAAATTAAAATTTATGATTAGTCGTTACTCATTAATACGATGTATATATATATTATTTAAAAGCAACTATATATACATTTATAAATAAATTGTTAACATATATAAAAATAATTATAATTTTTTTTTCTAAATACATAAAAAATTATATAAATATATTATATGTATAAAACCCCTAGACACTTTTAAAAAAATTATAATAATTCTATATATATTAATATATATTAATACATACACATATATGTATGTTTAATTAAATATATATAGACACTCACACACACATGTATATTTATATGTTATTACTTACATATATATGTGTGTCTGTTTCTATGTGTAAATATATATTAATAGAAATATATGTATACTATATGTATAATATATAAATATATGTTTATTAAAGGACCTCTAAATTTCATAATTAAAAAATCTATTTTAAAAATTGATTTGGTTAACATATTAAAGTGAATGTTTAAATATATATATTTATATATATGTGAATATGTGTATTAACATTTTTAAAACAAATTTTAAATTATATATTTTAAATTATATATTTTAAATTATAATATACATGGTTAATAATTGTAATAATATTATTAAAAACTGCTATAATAGTAACTAATGTGCCTTTCTAATAATTTTAATGTATAATAATAATAATGATAAATTTTTTCTTAATGGATATTGATAAGGGACAATGGTCCAGTCCATTTTATTAAAAATTAATAATGTACAATGAGAGGAAACGAATAGGTAAGAGAAAGAAGCCCATAACAAATTCAATGAGCCTAAATAAGGGAACTAAAATTAAAAAAACAACTACATGAGTAATGTTCGGTCCCTACCAACCCTTTCTATGAGGAGGTATTCCACATGAATGTTTTTCATGCTTCGATGAATTTTCTATATATCACAGTTCATGTTCTTTATCTATAGACAAAACCTCAATTTCTATTTCCCCAACATGATGACCAGACACAACAGGGATGGATCCACCTATGTTTTTACATCCCCCATTGGTAGCATTTTCCACTACCTGAGGATCTATAATCCTTTTCTCTGAAGTCACATTCATAGCCGAGTAGAGAACCTCAAATGTATTGGAGATGTGAACTAAAGTGTTATTCTTGAAATATTCCAACATCGGAGTCTTAAATGTATCCAATTCAGAGATACCTCGTAGAGGGAGATAATTGATATCACTAAATGGGGTATTTTACGGCTTAAAAAACACACTTGATTAGCTGATGAAGTGGATATTTGAACATTTCTCTCAATTACAATATAACACTTTGAGCCACATCCTATGGATAAGTTGGAATACTCACACTGCAACCACCATGTTCAATTCCACAATAGATATCTTGTTTTCAAGAACCACCATCATCTATTTTTATAGGTCCCTATACCATTTAATCTACTTGTGTAGCTAAGGAAATACCTGATTCAAATATGAGCTCCAGGGATGCATTATCCTATAGAATGATTGAATGATCAACTACACAAGAAAGCTATTTCCTTTTTCCAAATCCATCTACAATGTCCTCCCAAGCATAAATGTTTGAGACATATGAAAAAATATCAACCTTAACATTGGTATAAAGAGATTAAAACCAATCCGCAACATCCAAAAATAGTTAATATTCTAAAGAAATAACTACAGCATCAACATTATGAACTAACATTTAGTGTTTCGCTTCATGAACATGAATAGTGGATCTGAAATCCCTATATGTATTAGCCTCAAGAGGACTATCAATGGGGCTAGACATCGTTGAAAAATAATAATTAATAGTATTTACTTAAAAACCATTATTAGTCTTCCCCAATGTAGGTTTATTGAGTTGGATAAATGAGTTCACCTCAATCGATTTTCTCCATTTCCTTGTGACTAGGTGAATGTAACAATTCACCAGATCCTCTAAAACATCATGAAAACCAAACTCACCTTCAAGGTAAGGGTCCATATGAGGTTTCTCATTTTTTCCCTTACAATGACTAATTATTAAGTACAGAAATCATTTTTATGAATATGGTGATCAACCCAAAAATATACATAGTTGATATCATTCAGGTCTCCTTACTCAAGCACATGTCTATACGAGTCCTATATCATAAGATAGCCACTAACCTATATATGTAAAAATATTTTACTACCCTTAATATTTTTTTGGATCACATTATCGTTGTCCCACCCTACCTTTAGTGTGGATTATTTCATATATAGTCTTCAATTATCATCTATGTTCCCATTAAACCCATGTGAACTATAGGAAAGACGTAATCTAAATTAATCAAAGGCCTTCCAATTATTTTGGAAACCTATGAAAAGATCATAAATACATTCAAATTAAAAGGGTAAATCAGACCTATAATAATTAATAGATGGAACCAATATTTTTATTAGAGGGGATGTGAGATCATTATTCACACGAATTCAAGAAAAATGGCCATATCATGCCATTTCTATTTCCCTATCCATGATAATTGGAACAAAAATGGATGAAGCTACATCACATAAAATCAATGTGTACCAAAGAAACTAATTAATGACATGAATTATAACCCAAATATAGTTCAGTGAATTCTTTTCAATCATGGGATTGAATACAAGATCTCTTTCTTGAATTTGAAGGACTACAAGATTCAGGTTCTCATGGTCGAACCCCAATGATCTTGACATCATAGTTGAATTCATAAATACATCATGAATGAATCCCATCATTGGTGAGTTGATTTTTTGACCATCAAATCCCCAAATATCAATAAGATGTTTTTTAACATCAAAAAGGTTATTGTGAATATTGTGGACTTGAAAAGAAATGTTAGCAATAATATAATGATTACACTCCATAATAATGTATTCTATGATGTTGTGACTAGATTCAATGAAGATTGTGTCCCCCTTCCTAGTGATTTGTTGAGATAATAATTTAATGGAATCCTAGATTCCTTTAAAGGACATTTGATTTAGAGTAAAAGCTTCATCATGTGAGGTCACGCGTGCAACTGAGGGAATGACTAGCCTTGGATTCAACTCACCATAATGCTCATGAACTACTTCGGAATAGACACAATTCTCACAAAACTGAACAAAACCTATGTCCTTTAAATCTATGTATTTCATGATGCCCATACCATTGGAATTAAAAGAAAAGGGAATTTGTGAACCCACAGGGGAGTCATCTATTAAGAGGGTAAGTACACATGAATCACAAATAGGTGCCCTAGGGAATGACACCTTATTCCCCAGAAGGCCCTTTTCTCTATGAGAAATTACTGAATCCGAAGGAGGACCATATCCCAACTCATCCACCATCGAATCAAAGATGAGAGAATCGATATAAGACCACAATGTAAGAATCGCCTCAAAATCACCATGGAATCACCATGGTCACCGAGTTCACAATATATTCCATTCCTTTTATATAAATATTAATTTTTTAATTAGTATAAATATAACTTCTTATATATTATATATTTTTCCATTAAACAGAATTTTTAAAATTTATTTTAAAAAATTGTATTTTTTAAAAAAATTAACTAAATAATATGATATTATGAATAAATTTATATATATACATCATTATTATCCCTCAAATTTTTGTAATTAAAAATTAATTTTTATAAATTTATAAATATACATATTAAATTACATATTAAAGGATGTTTGTTTACATATTTTTATATATATATAATATAAGTGAATTCATATTAATATGTGCATAAATATATTTAAAAATCACTCTAAAATATCTATATTATTCAATTTAAACCTCATGTTTAATAATAATAATAATAATATAATTTGTAATAATATATATATATATATATATATATATATATATATATTACACCCGCCACCACAAACAATAATGTAATAAAAACAATGTTCAGTTTTCTTATATTTATCAATTTAATTATACAAGAAAAAGTAATATTATTAAATGGATTTAACACATTATATATATATAATGCAGTGAGGAAGATAATATGAAAATACAAATGCACTAGGGAACCCTAGATATCTAATGATTTTATATAAATATATTATTAAATACAAAATATAAATGTATATAATAATATTAATCAATTATATTATATAAAAGAACTTACAAAAAATGAATTTACATATTATATAAATGTTCATTTAAATATAGAATTATACGTAAGTATATAAATATATTATATAAATGCATTTATAATTTATTATATAAATAAATTTAGTTATATGATCAAAGATTTAAATATAAATAAAAACATTTAAATATATATAAATATACGGATATCCCATTTTGATAAAGAAATAAATTTGTATTAGTGTTCCGATCATTAATGATCTATCAAATCACCTCAATTTTATTATTTGTGGGGTATTTGTTTAGTTGGAATTTTTAAGATTTATGGGTGAATGAGAATGAAATATCAGGGCCTAGTCCCATAGGGTATGAAAAAATATGGGGGCAATGAAATAAACGCATGGGGGATAGGGGAATATGGTAGAGTGATAATGAAATAAAAGGGTTGGGAAAAGGTATAATAGTATAAATGGGTGAAAGAAACAAATATCATGCCCACATGAGAGGCATGATAATTCGAATGATACTGACTAGTCGTAAGATACGATGGTGTTATAGTGGGGTGACTATACCCTCTTATATAAGAAACCATAAAAATAGTAGAAGTAATAAAAATATCTATAAATCATAATAATATAATATTGAAATACATAAACATAACATTCCACATGTTATATAAAAATCAACATGTTCAATATAATGAAACTTATACAAAGATAACTTAAGAAGATTGTACATCAAAAATATATAGCCTGGTCTAAAATGTACAACAGAGAAACTCATATGTGTTATCAATGATCCACATGCTCCATCTCCAAAATTGAAACATTAAAATACCATTTACAACCAATTGTCCACAAACCACTATTCTTTAGTTCCAGGGACCAAGAAAAATTCAGCATTCAACAACAAGAAAGTAAACAACCTTGCACCACCCCATGCTCAACTGTCCTTATGTTAGAGGCCTACATACTTTGGAAAATGCGAGAATACGATGTTGTACACATAGTCACACCTTGAGATAGAATATTATATAACCCTTGACACATAATCCAACATGATAAGTTATCAAAATTCTCATATCATTTTAGTAAATGTGACATCATGGAACCCATGTTCCATAATGACTCCTTCACAATTCTCATCTCAACAACCCAAAAGAATCCCTACAAAACATGCTTCTGCTACCACTCTATGATCAAAATGACCGTCCAACACCCATGGACTGCATCTATGGTGTATACAAACTCTTTATCTATAATCAACACCAACACCCTAGGATACACATATATAGAGGATATCACCAATAAATAGGTGGTCAACAACACTATATCCCCATGTTCATAAGTATCTGATGGGCCAACACTTATAGTATACAAAAACACCAACCTCTTATGACTAAAAACCATGAAAACCACCTTTGACCCACCATTAATGAATTACATATCACCACCTCACCCTAAAATTGTTCCACTTCCACACCAATTTACAAAAATCAAAACAATTTAAAACAATTTTATGAATAAGTCATCAATAAATTTTAAGTCCAATTTCCATCGTAAACTCTTATATGACCTAGCTCATTCAGATCAAAACTACATAATCTAAAAACCCATAGTTCACTAATATTATACATCATAGGACTCATATGGTGAAAATTACATATTCTCACACACCCTGTCAATTTGCATAATTTACATAGTAAAATATTACATTTATAATAGTAAAAATGTTTTGGTTCCACGAACATTGACTCAGAAAAACTGAATAATCAAATCCATGGGCTGATTATAATTTATTTGGTAGGAATTTGGATTCCATATAATCATTAATAAATGTTATTTTTAGTTTAGAACCTCTCTATTAGTGATAGTTCTAATAATAGTCGAAATAGGATGTTAGGACTTACACATGGATACCCCCTAAAAACAATATAAATAATGTTCCATAAATGTTGAAAATATATCTTGGGGAAAGAGAAGTATGAGTGAGGGAGAAAGGGATGTGTTGATATAATTGGAAAAATTATTAATCCTCCCATTAACCATAGTTTTATAATATTTTTAAAAAACATTCATTAAAGACCATTGTGGTGTCACCATATATCTTCTAGTGTAATGCCTATGATAGGGACACATTGTGGTGTGTCCTTTAATGTCATTGAACAATTCCTCTCTCCTTGAAAGAAAAAAATAAATATAACTATACATAATGTGGCCTAGACCTCCTTATCTCACATAGTAGTTCCATCATAAACCAGGGATTTATTGAGTAATATCATAAACTGTGGTTTGATACCCCCCAGGCACGGTGAAACAAATAGATTATATCATGATCATATATAAAATAGAAAATATTGACTTACACATCCTCACACAATATTTCAACTCTAATTGTTTTAGTGTGATCATAGAGCTAAAAACAAATTGCATCCAAAATCTATTAATACAATCATGGTCTAATCAGATTTATACAAAAAACTCCCCATAGAAACCACAAAGCCTTTACAACCTCCCCACTGTAGATAGTTGTTTCAACCAAGAGGTTCTTAGTTGGATTTTTTGACAACGTTTGTTGGATTTTTTAAAAATTAAATTAAGTAACATTAGAATACCTGGTGGAGTGAAGAAATTATTAGATGGTTACGAAACACATGACTGACATGGTCAAAGAATAGGATAGTTACCATACACATGGGTGGTATTGATGAAGAAGAATATGGTTACCAGAATCATGGGAAACATATTTGAGTTGTTGAGGATGCATTAAAATTACATTAAAGTAAATGGATCATCCAGATGATCATATCATAATTAGTGATTATGAATAAAATCCAATGTATTTATAATATGATACAGATTTTTATTAAAGGTAATATGATACTTTAAGATATAAAGGTCATGATATGAGAGAATTATGAATAGAATTTTGATAATGAATCTAGTATTGGTGGATGGTTGATATTGTTAACATGTATTACACTGGTCCACTGATCTATTTGAGGTATATGTTTCAAGTATTGAATTGTTTTAAAAGGATAGAAATATCTATGTGATGTTGGGGCATATCATGTCACAATAATAGTGATCATTACATAAAGGGGATTTATTATGGATTAATTTATGTCATCCAAATGTATTCTGACAGATTAAATTCAGTGTCTGGAGGATGCATAAGGATACACTAGGGTCAATCACATTGTTAGCATATACACCACACCATGATAGAAGATATATATGATTAAATAAATTTTATGTAATTTAAATCACTAATGATGGATATAGAGTTATGTCTTGAAGGATAAGGCCACATAAAAAATCTATATATCATTTGATAATTCTTTAGAAGTGGTTAAATATATAAAAGGTTAACTAGAGGGCCCCAAAAAAATCTATATCAGATTAAAATAAGATATATTTAAATGTTTTTTTCTATGAAATAGGTGACCAAATTTTAATTGGATGAATTTAAAGAAGTTATATGACAAAATATTGTAGTTTATCTATGAATGATATCATTTTGGTATAATGTATGCGATCTAGGTTTTCTATGTATACAAGGCATTTCACTGTGATAAAAATATCCACACCAAAATGTGATTATTATACAAGATTATTCAACAAGATTTCGAAGATCATGTCATTGTATTTAGTGTAACTTTTAGTGACATTATATATTATTTTTTGGATTTAGTATTCGAGCTAGAACCATGGTTTAGTGGAGGAGATCACATTAAAGAGTGTCTATATTCAATGTATTTCACTAGTAATAAAACATTTTACCTGATGCCTTTTTCGTGTCCATTATTTATAACTAACATGAAAATCTTAAAATATTACATTTTCACATCGGTTTTATAAAACCCGATGTGCTAAATAATTTTTTATATCTGTTTTTATTAAAATTTATGTGTAAACAAGCATATTCACCTCTCTTTCACATCCGTTTTATAATTTAGTTGACGTGAATGAGTGGGTTTTATGTATTTTATAGTATAACATATATAAAAAATATTGAGTATTCATTTTTTATAGAGTTTATAATATAATCGAGGTCAAATTTCTTTTAAAAATCTATGTACTGCTTGAGGGTTTCATTACACAATCTGCCTCTTTCATGACAGAACCCGTTTTTCATTCTCTGGTCAAAGGCATAAATTTTTGGTTTCTTCGATTTTGTGGTAAATTTATCAAATTAGGATCTAAATCAAACTATATAAATTCTTCGACCTCAGTTTACGCTTTTGAAGTAAGCCTTAAACTATTTCACTTCTATCTTTTCGTCCATCCTATGGATTCTCAAATCAAACTTACTATTATTGAATGAGGTGTTCTTCATTCACGCATTACCGTCTGCATACATTGGGGGTTTTCATCTTCATCACTGCACATTCAGTTATATATTTTCATGTCTCCAATTTCCTCACCGGAAGGTTTGAATATATCTTGTATTATGTTAGTTAGTGGTTTCATGATTTTAAATTTGAATATGATATACATTTTTTATGTTATTTAGAATTTTTACAGGTATTTATGCTATTTTATTCAAAGTATGTTATATAAAAAACAATAAGTTTCATTTCTTTATTGATTCAACATATTAGTATAGGGTACTTTTAGAACCTTCAAGGATAAAGGGGATTGTTTTATTGGTCTGAAAAACTAAGATTGTAGTGGGTAATTTTTCATAAGGTCTACCTATTTATTATAAGATATTCTTGTCTTCTTCCCTTTATATTTCAAACCCTTTGATTTCTTTTACCATGAATGATATGGAATTTTCATATAATGATTAATGTTACGAAGTTATTTAGTACTTAAATGAGGTATTAATAAGTGTATAAAATTTTTTCCAAAACATTGAATCTTTTGTATTGAATTTTAAGATAACTAAATAATGATATTATATTATTTAAAGTGATCATATTCTATAAGAGAAATTAATTTGTAAACGTGATGTTATATTTAAATGCATAAGTCACAAGAAAATTTGTGAAAGCTTTTGATTCAAGGAGTAAAACATTATGAATTGAATAATAAGAGGATAAAATTTATAATATTTGACAAAGGATTGGGATGAATAAGAGTTTCCAGTAGCCTATATGAAATAGTCACTCACCTAATGGAATACACTTTCTTATAATATATTCATTTTTAAAAAACCAAACTCTCAAGGGGCTTTTTCTAACATATATTTTTTTAATATGATTCTTTGTTTGATCCCTAAAATGATTAAATAAATACATAACTTATAGTCTTTAATAGGTTTCAATAACCCATACGCATATGCCATATAGACATATTCCATATTGTTTTAGTATACAATATTTTCTTGATTTCATAAAACCAAATATAATGATAATATAAGGTGGTATGACATGTAGAATTTGAAATATGATATTCATTTTTTATGTTATTTAGGTTTTTTACTATGCCATATAAACACTCAATTTCCTAGTTAATTAATTAAATTATAATAATGTATTATTATAAGAGAGTAACATAATATTAAAATGAAACATTTTAGCTATATTTTAGGCCTTCATCTAGATATAACAAGTTAATGTCGAATTCTAAGTGCATGCCTCACATAGTTGAGACTATTAACTCTACATCTGATTTTATAATGTGTTAAATAGTCACTGATTGTATTTAATGTTACATTTTTTAAACTAATAATAAATTTCTGATTTGATTATATTGTTAATTATAATATAGAATACATTATTTATTTTTAGAAATAATCAATTATGAATTAGTTGTTCTCATTCAATATATTTTTTATGGATATTGTTTTATGGATATCTTTGTACATATTTTTTTTAATAATTTCATAAGGTTATATTCATTTATTATTACTTGGTAAATTTTATAAATGAATTATTTTTATTATTCCATCTATATGAATGAATTTCCTCATCTAAAGTTTCTGTTATCCTTATAATGTTTACATTCCTGATTTTCTATATTTTTCGATGCCATTTCTAATCTCAATATTTTATAATTAATAAATTTCTTTATTATATTTATTTTTTATTTTTGGTATAGATAATGAATCTATGAGGGATTAATGCACCTCGAATAGTTGTTGAATAGGACGAAGGTGTCAATGCTTGTTTAGATATTTTTAAATGCAATGTTCCAAACAATGACATGTCTTTCTATCCATTCCTGAAATGTTTAAATTTGAAGAAGATGAAAAGTTGATAAATAAAAGATCATTTAATTTTTCATGGTTTTATCCCTTGGATTTAAAATTGTAAAACTATGAAAAAATTTAGATCTACTGATGATGGTGCTTTGAAAGATGATAAATCTGATAAACATGGTGAAATTATTTTTGATATTGAGGTAGAGAAAATTTAAAGACAACTAAAATGGAGTGTTTATATGGTGATGCCAAAAAATAATTTTATCTTTTTTGTATAGAATATTCATTTTTATCGATGTGGTTTATATTGATAAACCTAAAGGAGAAACATTGATGGAGTGACCAATGATTTACAAAGATGCTATAATTGATGAACGGAATTCTTCATAATGATAATGATCTTCCAGATTCACATTATAAGGCCAAGAAAATATTATTCTTGACATGATAAGGGTACAAGTAAATACATGCCTAAAAAATTAAAATGTTGTACATAGGTGAGAATATGAATTTCTCTCATAGTGTCCAAAATGTAGGACATCATGGTATAAGTTAAAATAATAATCACATGATGATTCAGTCATTTTAGAGACCACATACCAAAGCATTTTGGTAACTTCCTATAATTCCCCATTCGAGACATTTATTTGAGAATTCACATGATTCCAAAAGGATAATATGGCATGATGGTAAGCGAATATGTGTTGGAGAAATACGTCATCTAGATGATTTTCCACTATGGATGAACATTGATCACCAATTTCTTGCGTTCATAAATAAAGTTCGAATTTTCATACTTGGACTATGAACTGAAGGAATGAATCCATATTAAAACCATATTAGAACACATAGTTCATGGCCTATTTTATTGGTAATTTAACAATTATCTCTTGAATGTTTTATGAAGGGAAAATATGTATTGTTGAGATTAATGATTAGTTGACCAAAATAGCACGAAAATAATATTGAAACATCCATGTAACCATTAATTGATGATTTGAAGCTGTTATAAGAGGAATTTATAAGGTTGTATAATTATTATAAAATGGAATATTTTCGACTACATGTAATGATAATATTCACTATAAATGACTTCCAAGCATATGGAAATTTTTGTGGATTCAGTGTTAAGGGATAAAAATCATCTACAATTTGTAAACAACACACTTCATATTTTCAATTGCATTAAAAGAGAAAAAAGTATACATGGGTCATTGAATGTTTTTTCCAATGGATCAATATTATAGAATATTAAAAAAGATTTAAATGGCTCGCATGATTTGGATATTTCCCCAAAACCATTATCCATTTTCTATTATTTTGAGGGGGTAAAAAACATTGACGTGCCATTCTAAAAGATACATAAATAGAGTAGTAATTGAAATATTTGGAAGAAACTGTCAATTTTTATTGAGCTACCATATTGAAGATATCAGGAGGTGAAACATAAAATTGATGTCATGCATGTGGAGAAGAATATATGTGAATGTTTGATTGAAATATTTGTATATATTAAAGGAATGAATAAAGATGGTTTGAATGAGAGGATGGATTTAATATCAATGTGAATACTTTTGGAGTTAGATCCCACCCCTCCTGCAAGGTGAAAATTCCTACCCATGGCTTGTCATACCTTATCCAAGAGGGAGAAATCTCTATTTTTTCAGTGTCTTCATGATATCAAAGATCGACATGTTTATTTTAAAATGTAAATTGTTTTTTGTCTTTAAAGGATATGAAGATGACATGTATGAAATCTCATGATAGTCATGTCATGATGAAACATATTTTACCATGTTCATTTCATAGAAAAATGCACACCCATGTTAGAATGACTATAATAAAGGTGTGTTAATTTTTTAAATGAAATTTTTAATAAGGTGATTGATTTTAATTCTTTGAAATGTTTTCATAATGAAGTGTTTTCTATATTTTGTCAATTGGAAATGTATTTTTATCCATATTTTTTTGATATCATTGTGCATTAAATGGTTCATTTGGTGTTAGAAATAATTCATTGCGCACATTTATAAATATATTAGATGTATATTTTAAAATAATATATGAAAATATTTTTGGGATATGTTATGAATCTATATCAACTTGAAGCATCAATTTTTTGGAAGTTTATTTTTATGTAGGTTGCAGTGTTTGGTACCAACTTTTTATTTGACATGGGGCACATTGTTTTGCCTATATCTTGCTAAAAAAAGTTAATTTTGGGGGAAAGGGATATTTTTCATGAAATTAAAATCATTAAATGGTAAAAAAATAAAGAATATACAGTTATACATCATAAATAACATAGATTATTCTCCAACATATATAACATTACATATGAATGAGTTGAAACAATATTATCTGAAGAAGAAAGATATTTGGAATTTGAATGAGAATAACAGAACTTTTTTCCATAATTTAAAGAGATTGTGAAACCAAATTAATTACAAATATTGAGATTTTTAGTGTGTGAAACATGTTTAATTTTGGTAAAATGATCTCGGTATTACATTAAGGGATACACTTTTCATAAAAAAACATCTGGGAAACAGAAGTGTAGTTCAGTATAGTAGAGTATCATTGTTCGTAAAAGCAAATTATTTTTCAAGTCACAAAAAGAAAAAACCAATCTCAACATCCACTTCATATTATTGAGTCTTTAATTAAATAATGGAGGATGATTACATTAAATTTCATGTTATATTATTTATGTTTAAATGGGGTTTTGGTAACAATAGTTTCTAACAAAATTAATTTGCAATGACACTAGTTAACCTGAATAAATTGTATTACAACAATGATGCTTTCAACCTAGAAACACATGAAAACCAAATTTTTTATGTTCTTGATCAATCTAATATATAGTGGGAAATTGTTTTATAAAGCAAAAAAAGTATTTTGGCGATGATAAGCATGATGAATATTCTGATTCATAAGAGATCCCTAAATCCATTGAATTATTAACAAATAAAATTGATGAACACATTGAAGACATGGTTTGTGATTTATGGAATGATCATAAAGAAATAATTTGGGAAAACAATCTTTAGTACATTCCTAACATTACATGTATCATTGAAAAATTATGGATTACTTTTTTATATTTCATAAGTTAGTTATTTTGACAATATTTTATTTTTTCAAACACGTATTATAAATAATAATTTATATTATTTTGTTTTATATTAGTTTATTATTTTCATATGTTCCATGTTTACCATTGAGTATCATATCTATTAATTGATTTTTTATGAATACCAATTATTTTAAAATTAACATTTTTAATAAAAAAAATATTGTATAAGAGTATATTATAAAAGAAGTCGTTTTGTTGTAAAAATGATTTATGAGGTTAGTGAATTTTTAATATTTCATTTAATCTTCCATTAATATTGTCTATTTTCATTTAGTTAGGTAATTTTATATCCAATTATTATTTTTCTCAATATAGTTAACAATAAAAAATATGAATAAAAATGTGTTACGTTAAGTACACATTTCTATTTTTTTATAATTGTTATTTTTTTTATTTTCATTTTCATGTGATTGTTGGTTTTTTATATTTTTTTTACTAATTGATTATTCTTTGATTATTAGGATCCCAAATTAATCCCTTAATCTACCACATATTTCTCAAGATGATCATACTCATACCAATAGGGAGGAACTTACACATACTTCTATTGATGTGATTTTTCATCCTTCTTTACATGGAACATCGACTTCCATAGAGAGAAATAGATCCGGGGTTGGTATTCATTAGACCACATGTTTACCAAAATTAGTAATGGCTCATACACAATAACCGAGGACACCATTGGACTTTGATGATAATGATATTCTAGTTGGTCTAAAGGAAAAATAATTCATGAATTTTGCATCAATATAAAATAAAATAAAATTTAGTTTTTTTTGTTATGATTGGTGAAGTGTTGAGAAAACAACACTATCACTATTATGGGAGACCATTTCAGAAAGCTTTTTTGTTATTATATTACATTTCCTGAAATAATTTTGGTAGTAACATATGTCATTCATCTTCTAATCATATTTTATATGATATATCTGACACTACAGGAGTTTATAAGAAGTGTATGTCATTAGTGGCTAGGAGATGGAAGAATTTTAAATCATCCCTCACATCACAGATAATTTTTGGTAGTAGGAGTCATGAAAAATCCATGTGATATATTTCCCTTTATTGATGAAGATACATAGAAACAATTTGTTGAAAGTAGACGATGATATTAGTTTTTGCTAAGTGCAATGTTACTTTTTTGATGTTTTCTTATATTAATGACCATGTTATTGATTTAATTATTTTTAATTCTTAATTTATAGAATGAAATAAGATCTCATTAAGAGATTCAAGCTAAAAATGTATACCCACATATGTTATCTTGGGGAGTGTATACGTTATTGGAAGAACACTTTCTAGAACAAAAAGCATCAAAATCTCAGATCTGAGTCATTCAAATCTAGTTGGGTTTCCCCTATTTCCCCCTGATAGATATGAAAAATTGAAGAGGGATAAAATGGGAAAAAGGACTATATTTTATAGATGAGTCAATAGTTGTAGCTGATAATCTTCCAAGATGTTTATTTATTTATTAATGTTAAATAAATTATCTCTATATTGTGATTTAGTATATATTTTTTCAAATATTCCATACAGGATTATCTTGAGGAGTAGAGAACACATATGATCTTAATTTTTTAGGTTAGACATATTATTTTAGTAGTAGAATTGGGAAATCCGGAATAATGAAGTCGTGTATAAGGATACCTGGTAGGTGTGTCAGTAATCAAAGTGTTTCCACATTCAGCTTCTTATTCAATAGATCATGTTTATTAAAAAAATATTCTTTGGAAGCCAAAAATTAGTATATTTAAGTGAATATGGAGGAAAGAATAATATATTTGGTATATTCTATGTTTAAATACTTGCTAGGACAGTTTTTATTTTCCATTCTCACTCTTCCACCTCCACCAACAGATCCCACTCCTTCTTATCCTACCCCAACACCCCCTCCCCAATTTCACCCATGTTACTATGTGTTATTTGTTGTTGATACTCATCATATTCTTACATATGGGATGATATATTATATCAATGACACCATTCATCATCGAAATATTTAGATATAGCATTAGAGGTTCACTATTTAGGATATTATAGATTCCTCATCAAAAAAACATGTCCTATTGATGAAGTGATTATAGTTGGGCAGAGCATCAATAATTGTTTTGTTTTTCCATCTTACCGACCTTAACATATTACCACAGAGCTATGTATATATGTTTGATTTAATTTAATATTTTTAGTCAATTTGATTTCTTATTTTAATGTTAATATATTTCTCTAATTTTATCAAGAATACTTTAAAGGAAATAAAATACTCTATAGGCAACAAAAATTTAAAAGTTATGTAAATTCAGATATAGATCCCTTGGTCTTGATCCATTGTCAACATAATCTAATTTTTTATTAGGATTATATGAGATTCCCTTTGATGCTTCTATTTGTGGAAATGAAATGACTGTGAACATTTTTTAAACTGGTAAAATGGATCTTGTATCTAGAGATAAATTGGGCATCAAAACAATGAATGTTTTTTCTATGCAAGTCAATTAATATTATTTGTTTCCATTAAATTATAGAAAATTTATACTTATGTCTTCTTTGTATTAGGTATCAATATAAAATTTTTATAGAACATTATAAGACAGATGTGTATAAATTTATGGACCCAAAATTTATTTCTCAATTAGCTAAAATAATGACCGATGCTAAAAGAAGAGTAATGCAGCTGAATGATTTCAATGAAATTCCATCATTCAGAGTTGTGTGTTTGCATATTTTGAATGTTATGAATTTTTTTTCTCATAAAGTGTTATATATACCCTAACATATTAACATCTCGTATTAAATATTCATTTATATTAGTGGTCATTGGATTTTGGGTGTTTTTTATCCAATAGATTGGACATTGTATTGGATATGCTCTATCCATAGTTAAGTGATAGGAAATTTTAAGAATATATTGAATGCATAAGTTTAGTTATAATAATAAATTTTTATTCTATAATAAATTCAATTCATTAATGTTCATATTATTTTCAATAAGATCATGGGATTTCCTTATAAATATGGCATAATAGAATAACATCAATACTTCCAAGATCAAATATATAGAAGCTAAAGTGAATTATCATTTACAATTATTAACTATTGGATATATTAATTAGAATTGTTTTATTGATTTCAAATTTCCATGAAATAGTTTCATAAACAACAAGTTGGAATTGAATATTGATATTATGTTTTATGATTCATGTATGAAATAATTTCATCCGACACAGTTAAAAAGTTTTATAAGATTATATTTCACAATAAATATTTTCAAAATATTTTATATGTTTTATTGAAAATTCAATTCAAATGATTTATATTTTACTTTTGTATATTTTTGACAAAGCTTGGTCATCGAGTGAAAATGAGTGTAGGCATTTGTAGATTGAATGGGAAAATCTTTATACAGGTTTGGAAGGTATTATTATATTTCAATGTTCAATGTATTGTGTATTTTACCTATTTGTGTAATTTTTAATGTTCCTGTCAAATGATTTCTATTTTACTTTTGTATCTGTCTTATAATGCTTTTCCATATAGTGAAAATGAGTTGAAGCATTTACAAATTGAATGGGAAAATCATTTTAAGGTTTGGTAGGTTTTTAGTATATTTGAAATTTCAATGTGTGGCTTTCTGGGTGTTGTTAGTGGAGGAACTGAATCAATGTACATCCACTTTTAGTTTATTTGAATCATCATTGGAATGTTTATTTTGATGCCTTTTCTGTATTCTGCCTATTATACTGAATTCTACATTTTCCCTATTTTTTCTATCTCTGGCTACTTCTAATGGGGGAGAAGAATCAATGTACCTTTTTAAAAAATAATTTTTTCACGTCACTTATTAGATAACCGACCTGAAAAATACATGGAAGTTATGTTTCCCATCTATTATTCAATAACCGATGTGAAAACTAATTTAACACGTCATTTTTTGGATGACTAACATGAAAAACATATTACACATATTTTTCAAAATTGGTTATTTTATAACTAATGTTTAAACAAATTAATTGTGTCGGTTATTTTTAATAACCAACCTGATAAGTTGTACATACTATGTTTTTCACATTGGTTATTTGTTAAAAGATGTGAAAAATCAACAGTACTAATTATATAAAATTTATATTTTATGTAACCGACCTGAAAAACATAATTTATTGTGTCCCCTATAATCACTTTGTCTAAAACTGACGTAAAACCCAAATAAACTACATGAAAACCCCCATTATGCACTAGAGTCTCTTTCCACATTAAGGATCATCACGTCAAGATTATTCATTTCCAAAATATCGTAATGATTTATCTAGTATTAAAAATGGGGAAGATAGATCCGGAATTTAAGTTAGTTCAATTGATTGAATTAGAAAATTATGACAATAATAAAACATGGGGTACACTTAACAAAATATTCAATGATAATAAGAAGTGAATTAACCCCAACCATTAATCAAGTGAATGAGTCTTAAAGAATCGTTATAAAAAAATTATTAATAGTTTATTAGAGGAAAAATTGAATAAATATTTATATTTTAGTTAATTGAAAAAGAATATAACATATCCAAAATAGATTCCCCTAAATTATATCTAGTTAAATTCAAAAGCTAAGTCTTAAATAAGAATAGAGAGTTAAATTTCCATATTCAATTACTATGATGTTTTTAAACAATATTATACTAGTATGTCTTAATCTCTATCTTTAGGAGTACATTGTTACTATATTTTTTTATGAAATAGACTCAATCATCACATTGAGGTGTTCATCTCATCTATAATTAGAGCAAGAGATCATAATAAAGATGAGTTTAAAAATCAATCTATTTGAAGATGAGAATTCATGGTGACCTAATTACCAATGGTAATCTGGATTTTATATTTATGTTTCCAAACTATTGAAGATACCCACATGATTGTAAACTAATAGTTTACATTGCTGAAGAAGTGCATGGAGAATTATGGGATAGTGTGGCCCATTTATGTACATTATATATTTCGAAAACCATATAATGGGAAACAAAGTTGTTAGAGAGTGGTCATGATCTAAAATGAGTGTGAAATAAGTAGAGTATGATGATTTATTCGGGTATATTGGAACAACATCATGTGTTATCTTCTTAATAGTAAACCAATTAAAATTCTGGGTTCATATAATTTAATTTTCTATATATTCATCTTGGTTATCTAGTGTGATCAATAATTAATGAAACATAGAATAAACATGTTCCTTTAGATAAGAGGATAAGATATGTATGTCCTAGGGGACCAAAATAAAAAAAAACGTTTAAATCTATGTGAACCATAATTCACCTCCACACCCTACGTGTGTATGTTAAACATGGTCCAAAAAAGTGGTATCAGTGCCTAAATAGTCTGAATTAGTGTTCAATATTGAAATATATTTTTAGATTTTATGTTCACATGGTTGTAATGATAAAATAACATTTCTAGTGTTACTTGTTTTTATGGATATAAAAATGGCACTTTTTCCTTCCAATAGTATTATAGAAATAAAATCATAAAATAAACATGAAGAGATACTGACTAGCTAATAAAAGTGATAGAATTTTTAATTCAAGGGTAGATAAGATCTTTACTAATCCATATGTATTATGGTATTCAAGAATACCTCTCAAGGTTCAACTGAATTCAAGATATGTAAGACTCTAGAAATAATTTATTTTAGAATAGTGGGTATAAATGATGTATATTTATCACCATTTAAGGTTGATAAATAGTGTACTATGTCAAAAGGAAATATGTAGAGAAATAATAAAAACAGACTCCCATGAAGATGAACACTAATATAAAGGTAAATAATTCAGATTCTATTGATAATTCTGGCTCATTCCATGTTGTGGAAGATGTATCATAATATTTAAATTATGATCCACCTTAAAAATTTGGAGTGGATGGTGATCCAATGGATGTTATGAAATGACATCTAGTAGTTGATTTGGTGATTGTTCATTAAGTGATCAAGAAAAATCCAATATTTTTTTTGACAATGTGTATCAATTGGAAATTAGTCATCCTGTGAAATATGAATTCATTGAAGATATTTCCATATATAATAAAATATTTAATTAAGTGGAGGAGGGATTGAATAAAGAATTTATGAAAATAGAAGTTAAAATTAAACAACAAAGTAATATACTAGAAAAATATTTACATGATATGGGAAAAAATTCCCAAAGAGAAAAAATTAAAAACCAAGAATTATCCCTTTCAAAGCACAAAATGAATATAGGATAAATTCTATAATGTAATTTGGGTTATTGTTGATGGAAATGTATTCATAGATAACTAAGAAGGATGATAAGATCAGGGATCTCAAATAGAAGTTAAAAAAATATAACTAACAAAAGAAGATCCATCTCAAATAACCATTAACATGTAGAGTAAAAAAATATACAAATATGGAATCGATAATTAAGTGGAATATTCTTTCCAAATATAAAATTAAATGACCTGAAAGGAAGGCACCTACAAATTGATATTATTGTAGACTTGTGGTACAAACCATGGGTGTGTGTCTAAAATCCCAATGAATCTAAGGTCGAATAAATTATGTTTCATCAATATATCAACTAAGAAATGATTACCAAAGTTATTAATTAAATAGGAGGTGATTTATTTATTCAAAAAATGGTTATATGGACAAAACATATAGCAAGATAGGGTATTGAATAGTCTTAATAAATTAGTATATTCCTATACCAAAGATGAATAAATTTTGCAATAAAATAAGATTTATTATATTGTAAAATAAATTTATTGAAATGAAGAAATAAAATAATAGTGTTTTATGATAGTTCAATTGATGTATATAAATATTTCATATATTTTTGAACAAAAAATTAGTTGTTTTAGGAATTAAAATTGATTAATTTTTTCTAATTAATTTATTGGTTTATTATTTTTATGGAATGAGATGTATTAATTTATGATGGATGGAAATCAATAAAATGACGTGAAATTTATGATCCAAAAATACTCCACACTATGTAACAAAGTGACACAATATAGAAGATGAATATTGATGTTATACAGAAGTGATGAATTTTGAAATTACATAATTCACTTCCTGAAATTATAATTTAGAATGTGATAAATTCAGGGATTAAAATCCTGACAAAAAGAGAATGGGTTCAATTGAAAATACTAGATAGGAAGGCCATTATAAAAGATTCACGTTGGGAATCTGCATTCTTGATGTGAATGGATCGATGTGTACTTCCACTAAAATTTAATTCCACTATTCAATCCCTCAAAGGATATATCTGGATTTTATTTTTCGAAAAATATGATTTAGAGAGGAAATGGAAGACATTCATGACATGATATACGTATTCACGATATGAACCTATTTTCAACAATATAATTCATGATATTATCTTCTATTATTTTAAGGGATTTAATTCCTGATTTTTCCAAGGATCCCATGGTGAGACGTGGTTGAATTTAATTGGTTTTTTTCATATTTATGGATAGTGTACAATTTTTAGAGGTGGTATAGAAAACTCAAAGCCTAAACCTCTTATGCGTCTACTAGAGTAGAGTTTAATGCCCAATTTTGGTGTTGATGTGTTGGGTCTTTCTTCCAATTTCCCTCATTAATATCATGAGTGGTTAGTTTTCTTGTTTTTAGGTTTTGTAATAAAATGGTGAGTGTAATGGTTGAATTCCATTTGTATTTTTACTCCATCGTATGGTTATGCATTCATTTTTATATTATGAATCTCATACCTCTTTATTATTTCATGATTATGGAATAGAATTTTATATTTTCTTTTAAATTTGTGATTGGTTGTATATAATTATGCATGAACATTAATATGATTAGGGTAATTATGTTTAAATATTTCATCAAGGAACCCGAACCATTAATCAACCCAAGTACTAGACCATTAGAAAGGGAAAATTTCTGAGTTATCGGGAATGTTCAATGTACAAGGACTGTACTATTCAAGAATATAATGACAACATGGATTAAAAAATATTCATTACACATCACTATCATAGAAAACTATAAATTAAAAAGGTTTTCTCATATTCTCTCATTGATTCCAAAACCATTAATTTCAGTCTCTTTCATCCCATTTTCATATATTTTCCAAAAACTGTATCTTGGTTTAAACTCAAAATACCACATTCTATATTCATTAGTTACTACTGTTTGGGTTTCAATAAATTTCTAAACATGATTATCACCATTTGGAACAAATGATTCCTCATGGTGGTCAAATTTCTAATGTCATTGTCTGGGTGGATTTCACATAATTATTAATATCTTTAATAATTATTCAAATTATTTAGGTTTTTAGTTTCTTTATTTTGTTATGTTGGTACTATTTTACTATGATCCCTATTCTAGGTTAACATGAGTACTCATATTTGGTAGTATATAAGTAAATACATAACATTGATATTGAGTAAGAATAAAAATTAATGAATAAAAGGTACAAAGCACATACTATGGCTTGAGCAGGGTATGATCGACATATATTTATTAGTGTATAACCAAGATATCTAGAGAAATGATCACTCATTCACTATGGAATTTAAAAATGCGGTAGTACAACTCATAATCCTCATTCCATCAGTAGTGTACAACCTCTTAGAGATTGAGCTATTCATCATACAAATGATCTCAAATTTGATAAAATTCTATAGGATAATAAATATTGATCTGAATATGCATTTAGGGAACTTCTTTGACCATTTTGATACCTTTTAGTTTCTTTAATGTCTCTAATGATTTTCTTTAATTAATATTATTTTATTTTTCAATATTTGATAAGTAATGTGATTGGATTCAAGAATTACCACATCATTCCATCAATACATTGGATGATTTTGAAAAAAATCATTCTTACTCATTTTTTCCACCCTTGGAATCTATGTAAATTCATTTCCTAAGTTTATATTTACATCCATTTGATGATGAATAAATATAAAATTTTATAAGGAGATTTAAATATTTCTTAAGAACAATACCTCACAATGGTATTGAGATGTGTCTTCTAATACAAACTTTTTATATAGGTATTTAAGGGTAAATTAGGTCTATTATTTATTCAATGATTGGAGGATCATTGATATGGAAATAACCTAATGATAATCCTTTGGATGAAATGGAAAAAAATACATTTTAGTGTTTGCTATATGGAATCCAAAGGAAAATATTGTACATAATTGACAACCAATGATGGATGTTATACCAAATATAGATCATGATAAGAAAATTGGATGCAATGATGGCTTACCATAAGCCCCATGGTATTTTTAATGAATATTTCAAGTATGTAGATTATAATTATAAAAATAAATTTCTGGGGTAGAGGCTAAAAAACTACATCATTTCAGGTAGCAATCAATGCCAAAATGATTTCAACAATAAGATCCTCAATTTAAATCAGTCGAAATCCAAATTTATTGCTTAGAGAAGACATTCGACACATTCATGATGAAAACTGGGGTCAAAATATTGGAAATAAAGGATGACATAATATTAAACAAAATGCATTGTGAAATTTAGAGTTTCTAGATATACAATCATTGAAAAGTTTAGATAGATTCGAAGAGGCTTAATATTGGGAAATCTGTAAGTCAACCCAAGTTGAGATTTTAGTTTTGTCAACTTAATAAGTGGAAAAACCACTATATGAATCCCTTAAAAAAGTAGAAAAAAACCATAACAACAAGATAAAAAATATGTATAATATTAAGAAAAGGATAATGCTGATGAAGAATAAGAATGTGGAGATCATCCAATACCATACAATCCAATATTATTTTTTCAAGAGAGGCTATAACATGGGGTATTTGACTACTAGAAAAGATTTTTTTAGGAAAATTTTAAAAACAATCATATTAACATCTATCTAACAGAATCCCACAATAAAACCCTGAAATATGTATATTTTATGAAATATTCTTCATATAACAAGAACAATTTATAGGATATTATAACTAACCTACTCAAAAGTAAATATTCTGTTTTTATATCCAAGGTTTTTCTGAGGTTAAATGGGTTTTCAATTCGTAAAAATAATTTTTCAAAAAATATTGGAAAAGAACTATTTATATTATGTACAATTATGAAAAACACGTCTTATACCACTTTCCAAATCCTTATATTGGAAAAGAAGAAGAAAAATATAGTAGAACTATATCTAGATAAAGCATCAATAATGTTCCCTCAAGGTATGATTGAATATATTTTGGTAAAAGTGGATAGATTCTGTTTCCCATTAGATTTATTATTACTTCAAATAGATAAGGAATAATCTCTACTCATTTTTTAATGACCATTCATATTAACTAGAATATATTTAATCAATGTATAAAATTGAGATGTATTCTTAAGAGTCAGTAGTGAGAATGTGATTTTAATATTAACCGATAAATTACAAATTATGATATCAAGGATGAAAATCATGAATTGGACAGTTAGATGGACACTAAATATGTATTGATTATTAAGGATAAAATTAAGTCAACTTTTATCCAAATTAAGAAATATGTTGAAATAGAGGTAAAAAATAAGAATAGGATAAGATTCAATATTATCGATACTAGAGTAAAAGAGAAAAATAGTAGATTATATAGGTATAATAGTTTGGGTTGGTCTATGATACTAATTTTGATTTTGTCTATGATGACTGAACACCAGTGGATCGGCCCGATGGTAGTGTACCAAGTGCCACCCATAAGAAGAGTGAAACTATATTTAGGCATGGGGAAGAAGAACACCTACATAATGAAGGACCGTATTCAACTTTTCTTTGACCTAGGATATGTAAATTCATACCAATCATCAATCACTTGATATGAATAAGAGGTGTTTTTGAGCCAGTGTTGTTAAATAAACGCTCTTTTGTGAGGAAACCTGAGTTTTTATAATTTTAAATTTTTTATTTAATAATATAGGTCATATTAACATATCATTTTTTTCATAAAATGAATACATAATTCTTGTAATTTTATTTTTTTTATTTTTCTTAATTCTATGTCTTCCATAAAGGCTCAATAGAAGTTGATGCAGGAATAAATCTTGATGTGAAATATGAGTTCAGATAAAAGGCCATTAGAAAATAAATCTTGCACAAGGGAATCATAAGTGATAGTGGATGAGATTAAAATCATATCAATAAAATATGGGAGTATGAGTTTTAATTTTATAATTATATATTACTCTCATAAATTTCTTCTTAGTAATTTTTAATTGGAAAATTAATACTCTTCACTTGAATTTTTAATTCAATTTTGACTTAAGTGATAAAATAATTATTAGGAAGACAATCATGCTATATATTTGGATTTATATATCAATAAAATGTATTGAGGAAAACGGGGGAATGAATTACTAAATATGAACATCGAAATTTTTATTTAAAAAATCATGATTTGGGGGAACTAATTGATATTTATAATGTAATTTTTTCAAAATTTTCACATGCTCTGAATCTATGAAATTTGTACTGGTTGATTTGTTTTTAGTTTAAATTTATATGAGATATTGATTATATTTATATGATTTCATTCCCAAGAGATTTTAAAAGCCTAATTATTCCACTATTTATTTATTATATATTTTGAGAGGCATATGAATGTTTTCGTCAAGAACATTTGTTTCATCTTTTCTAAGGTATTATTATGAAAATTCACTTTTAAAATGATTGATGTATTTTCTTTTATGAGCGATTATCAATGATGACTACAAAAACAATAATCATATTTTTACCTTATATAATTCATGTATATGATTTGATATGGAAGAGGTACATTACTATCATTATATATAATTTCATACACCACTCTTTGTATTTTTTATGATATTCAATAATAAAGTGTGGGGGAGTGTTTTACATGGTGAAAATGGATTTTTTTCACATTACGAAGTGTGTGGTAGATTCTTTCATGGTATGATTTGGAAATGTTCATGATTATTTATTTATTGTACTTTCTCACTCTCTTGAAAAGTAGTAAAAAGAAGAAAATTAAAAATAAAAAAATATGAAAAATGGTTTTTGTCCCAGGTAATTCAAAAACCATCATTTCATGATAAGTGATACTATTATAACAATTAGAAATAATGTATTGACGAGAACTGTTAAAAACCAATATAAATGTACATATATATTATATCAGGTTTGTAGAATACTTAATACATTACACATATATATGCCGAAATACAATATTAGTTTAGTGCCTTTTGAAACATAGAAAAAAAACACTGATACATAAGTGAGTAACATTATTTCCAACATATTTCTTCATGACTATCTCCCTTCTCAGACATATCTTACTTAATAAATATTTTTATAACATGGGGAAGGAAACATAAAAAGGGATGAGATCAGATTCATAGTAAGGGTAAACAATGGAGACTTATCACCATAAACATGATCTTAGGGGTATGATAATGTGATCGTAACATTATAGGATCATAACCTCTATATAATAATATCATAATCATGAATCAAGAAATAAATATTGATAGTTCTGAAGGCAAGAATCCTAAAAAAATAAATAGAATAATCCATGAGAGAATAACTGAGGAACATGACTTGGGATTTCTGGCATACACATAAAAATATAAAATCTTATGTCAAGGATACCTTCTATGCCCATTATAACATGTTATGATTGGGCTATGAACAATGTACCTACTTCGAGAATTATCTAATAACCAGTGTACCCTTATACATTTAGCTAGGGATATAACCCATGTTCGCACATAGTTTCAGGATTGGGAAAAAACACATGTTCCCTCTAACATTCAGGAATGGTCTACAATCTATATACCTTCATGTTTTTGGGCTTGTGATACATCCTGTGTACATTCATGTTTTCTTGTTTGGGATATAACCGATGTACCCTCTTACATTTAGGCATGGGGTACAACCTAAGTACCCTTTGATCTCATAAACAACTTATCATTACCCAATGCATTGGAGATAGATATATGTCCCACATATCACATAATTAAATTGTATATGCATTTTCCACAAAAAATTTTCTCATGTAATGACCCATGAAAATATATGAGTTTAATTATCATAAAATCTTAATCCATTTAATGAAATTTGTTTCATTTACATTGCATCACATCATAACCTATGAAAAAGAGATAAGTTACATAATAATTTCATTAAGTAATAACACATGAAAAGAAGTGGGTTTCAAAATAATATAACATGTGGAAGAGAAATGGGTGTTATAAGAATCATTCCATAAAAAATATAATATATTCAAGAAAGAATATGAATAGGACCTCTAGAATCCTTTTCTAGAATGGAAAGAGTAACATCAACAGTTTTCATATTATATGGAAAATAACTGGTAAATATATTTTGAAAACACTTTAGGAAAATATACGTTCTTAGTTGAAAATTATTTTTTTAAAAAACTATAAAAACTCATTTTCCTTTAAAATTCAATGAAAACATAAAAAGAAGTATTTAATAAATAATGAAATCCTTTCACCTTGAAAAATTAAAAAAGAAGCTTGAAAATGATTTTGAAAACCTTCTTCCTTGAAAACTAATAAAATAATCTCAAAAATATGTTGAAATATATTTTTTTGACAACACTTTGAAATCCTATAAATAAATCATGAAAATGTTTTAAAAATCATTTTCCTTGAAAACATGTAAAAGAAATGTTAAAATATTTTGAAATAAATTTAATAGAAATTAAATGTAACGATTATAAATATTTATTGATAAATAAAAATTTTAAAATATTTTTCATTGAAAATACTTTGAAAACACTCTAAAAAAGTTTTTACAAAACATTGTTTTGAAGGAAAAATGACTTCATACTAAAGAGAGAGGTAAAGTCATACTTTCTTAAAAAAAATTTATTAATCATTGTATGTACCCAATAGTGGAGACAATTTTATAAATAAATATATATGTCATTAATATATAGATGAAAATAAAATTCATGAGTTCTCTTTATATATGCATCACAATATTTCATAAATTAAATCATAATCATAAACACCCTCGATAAACGGTGAGATTGTTTCAATAAACTCTTACAACTTAGTAACATTGAATTATACTCCAAATGTATGAAAATAAAAATACAAGAGTCATAAAATATCATTAAAAGAATTATATTCATTATTTAACATTCCAAATTTATAATAAACAACTCATAAGAAAAATATTGATGCATAATATGGCATGTTCCTCAAAGAAGAAAAACTAAGACAAAATTGCATTACCAATTTTGAATCATTTGAATCCTAAATCCCACAAAATAAATACCATCAAATGGGTTTGTAATTAAATATATATTTATGTATAATAATCCTAAAATACATATATGGGTAGTATGAACACCACATATATGAAATATGATGTGACCATGGATTTTGTATCATGAAAAATAAAAGTTAGACAATAAAACCCTTACTACTTGAGTAACATTATAATCATGGTCTACATAAAATAAATACATCAATTTAAAAAATCTAAAATCATTATATAAATAAAATTTTTGATATAACTTGTCTAAGGGTTGTATATACACCACACAAAAGAAGAGATTGGTGAACATTGCATGTATCTCAATAAATTAAATTGTGACATGAAATACCCTTACCTTATGTCTTGAGTCTCATTATACTCAATCAAACATCTTGTATAATAGATGTAACTTTCTTATAAAACATTTAAAGAACCATATTATTATATATAATAACATATATGGTCTTATTATTTCTTTATATTACCCACTTATCAAGAATTTTATTTTAAGGTTTCACCTTGGGTAATATTTTTTTCTCTTGTTTCTTATATTTTTAAATCGTTTGACCTTATACATATATCTTGATTTAAAAAGTCACAGCATTATATAAATATCATTTTTATAAATTATATTTATTTTATAATGAAATATATAATATATATGTATGAAATTTGATACACCATTCATTGAGAGGGTAGGTCGTACATATAATTGAATGATGTTTCTGTTTTATTGTCATTTTTAAAAAAACAATGAAAATAACATATATATTTATATATATATATATATGTACATAATATAATTAAATTAGAATAATTATTTCATATATATAATAGAAGTTCACTAAACACACCCTTAATACATTCCATATAGCGTGTGAATGTATCACATTGCTTTGAGGGGAGGTAGTCCTCACTTTCTAAAAACAATTATCTTATTTACACAAAATGGAAGGTATTAAAACATGTGATTTAAAAGAATTAAAGAAGCTTAAATACATAATATTTATCATATATATCATATTTAAATATATTTTCCATTATAATTCCCAACCATTAAAGGTGGAAAACTAAAAATGAACAATCCTTATTTCGTGAGGCGATAGTTCTCCATACACATAAACAATATGTTCATTACCCATTAGATAAATGTGTCTGTATGTTTATTTCTAAACCATATCATAAGAAATATAAATATATTTAGGATAGAGTTTTCTATAATCATGGGATAATAATAAATGAGGTGTGGAGAAATAAATAAATTAAAATTCCTGGAGATAACATGTTTCCTCTTAATCAGGTAACTCATTTTTGTTTTTTACAAAGGCCTATGATGAGTGCATTCAATCCCACATTGAAGAATCAAAGCATAATTTAACGATCTTTGGGAGATAATTTTTCTGAGATTTTTGGAACCTATGTGGTTATATAGGTGTGAATAATGTCGATGGTGCTTTCCTTTTTAAATTGGAGGATGAGTGACACTCTTGTTAATACCAAAAGGTATTCATTAAAGGGAGGTCTCCTTTAACTATTGTTCCACAAAAATAAGAAAATAATATTTTATATGATAATAATTCTATATATAAACCTCAATCACATTAAAATATTTTCATTTTAATATCTTTTTCCCATAACTTATAAGAATCCCCCATTTTATCATTTCGGTTTTTATTAAATCATCTAATATAATAACCTAATTAATTTCACCATTAAGAATAAGATAAAGTGATATTTAATACAAAATATATATACATATAATAAATAATATGATATATTATTTTTTAAATAAAAAATATAATTTTTTTTGGAAATTAATTTTGTAACAAGTTTATGGGACGGGCTAAAACACCGCTTAAACCTAGACCATGCTAACAATGTTTTTAGAATAGATGGGTCAATATTTTATTTATAAAAGATCATTTGACCCATTAATAGACCATATTTATTATTTATTAACACTTAAAAATCAATTTTAATTGTATCGTATTTTTATTAATTTTATATCATTTAATAAAATATAATTTGTTATGAAATAACAATAATATCAATTTTGACATTATTTATTTTATTTTAATTTTATAATATAAAAAAATATTTTAATTCAAATATATTCTGTTCAAAGAAATTTAAAATGATATATTTTTCTACATAAATAATTTAATATAATAATTTAATCAATTTACTTCACTTTTAATAATTACAGTGTCATTTATTTTAGTAAATTATAAACTAAATAATCACTATGTTGGTGTTTCTTAAGTATTTTAAGAAACTAAAAAAACATTAAAAACTAACGATAAATTAATCTAAAAAATTAACCATTTATCTTTAAAAATGATATTTATAACTAAAAATAAGTCATTTTCTATATGTCTAAATGTTATATAAATATTAAGGGTAAAGAAAGTTCCCCTTTTTTCTTTTTCCTTAAACTTTTTTACAGGGAACATCAATTTAATAATATCCCAATAAACCTTGAAACTTGAACCATTTTGGAATTTGGTCGAGATATTGGAATAAAAATTATTTTTTAAATGTTTCCAGGTCATTTTGTCACTTAATATTATGGTTTAGTCCCTTATTAAGCATAATTGTACATTAATCACCGTAAGTAATTTTAATCACTTTTGCTAATCTTTTTTTCAAAAATTAACACGATATTATTAGAAAAAAATATTATACTTATTAATACCATGTATGTCCATTTTTTAAAATAAGAATCACATAAGGGAAAATGTTATGTTTAATGAAAATCCCACAAACGTGGTGAGTAGATTCATTTTTAAAGTAAAAACGTTCAATAGATCAATAAGTGTTTATATCTTATTTCAATATTAAAATTATTATAAAACCCAAATTTGATATATATATTAATAGTTCAACTATTATTAATTTTTATCGATATTTAAGTTATAATATATTATTAATAAGTATTAATATAAAAATGCGGGTTTTAACTAAAATGTAGTATTTCACTATTTTTCAAAAACGTATTGTGTCTCAGAAAAATCCAAAAAAATAATCATATGATAATCATTACATATTTATTTCAAAAATTATTATTATTTATTAATAAATAAAATTCATAAAAGTGTATCAATTTATTTTTAAAATAGGTTCTCCATTAAAAGGAATTAAAACTAGTTTTGGAGTGTTTTGCAAGCCATTTAGGATTGTCGGTATTACGTGTAACATTAGCTAACCTCGGTGTTCCATTTATGGAAAGATAAAAATTATGTTGTGTTTATTTCAATGTTAATTTTTTTAAAACTCAATCAAAACATAGTTCTATAAAATAGACTATTTTCAATGTTGCATGAAATGAAAAATATTGAAAATATTAAAACAATTCAAAATAATATTCACAGAATCCTGGGCTGTTACAAGTTCACTTGAAATTGGTTGGTGAATGTGAGACTATTCCAATTCTCAAAGTTCAAAAAAAATCAAGATTCTGGATCATTTATTATACTTTATTTTTTCATAGGCCCCCATTATGTATGGAAGATAATGTGTGATATAAATTTGAGATGAGATATTTTCATTGATATTTTATCAATTACCATGAAAAAATATCTATATATTAATCCTACAGTTGGGAATTATTATTTTTATCATTACCTACCAATCTCAAAGCCCCAGATTCATTAGATCTTAACATTGAATCCCACATAACTAATTGTGAGTTTTGTCGCAATGGGGTGCAGAAAGTAGATGCATTACAATCCTACGATTAGAAACCTTAATAGAGGAACTATAAAAAATTGATTTAAAATTTTTCATATATTGATGAGTGAAAATAATTAATGTGAGGTAAATTATAATTTACGTACATATTTATAATGAATCTAGAAAATTGAATGAAAGTTAAGAGAGTAATAGTTAATTTAAAAGGGGAAGAGTAAAATACATATTGACATGATTTATTTAAAAAATGATCAGTTAAAAAATTTACCAACATGAATCTTGTACATTAAATTCCCCACTACATCACTGAATTATGTTGACATTTCATTTAAAAATTTTTAAGGTGACCATACTTTATAGTCTGTCCGTATATCATTCTTAAAGAAATGCCAAAACTCAAGTGTGGGTGGGATTTGATGTCTATAATTTATTCCTATATTTTTAAATAAAAAATAAATTGATATAGGAATTGTTATTTATTATTATTTCAAATTTATTTACTTTTTTATTATTTTAATGGTAGGATATATTTCAATTTTTGTTGGAGGGAAATCAATAAAAAGATATGAAATTGAGAATTTTCTATAATAACCTGAGATTTTATGAGAATTATTATTTTTAATATCATTGATGTCTTGTGATTTATGCTACCCCAAAATTAGCTTGTGCTTTATGCAACACAGTATTAGATAACAGTATACGCAACACTATTCATGGCTCATGTGACACACAATTTCATGTTTATTTTGTGGAAATTATTCTATGAAACATTAAGTAGAGATTTTATTTAATGCATAAATGAAATAAGTTTTGATTATGTTATACACAACACCAAACGTAGCTTTCACTACACGTAGCCTAGACTTGGCTTGCATTACACGCAATCAAGAATTTTTTCGATCGCATGTGTATTATGCAATGCCGAGTTTCACTAAACGAGATATTATTATAATATTATTATGAACTAGCCGTTATGAATAGTAATACCCACTTTTTGAAATTTTATAAATTTTATCTTTCAAAATGGACTTCATTTCTGGATTCAGAATATCGAAATTAGTTTAGTTTGATTTTTTTTATTTTTCTGAAAACATTCAAGTTTTGATGAATAGTGAAAACATTAGGTTACTATTAAAAAAACCGAATTTTTATTTAAATAATTATTTATTTTATTTAAATTTATTTTAGGTAAAAATTGATACATAATACCTATATAAGTTCAATGTAAATAATTGGAGTCATTTAATAATAATTTTAGATATATAAAAATTTTACTGTCTTTTACCCACCTCCTTAGAGATTATGAAAATTTACATAAAACTTAATTTCACCACTTATATGAGTGTAATTTCGAAAATCCGAGAGAAACGGTTAATATAGAGGTGTAAAATGTGGTTCAATAAGATAAAAATAATTTTTTGTGAATAATATCTTTTTACTTATATTTACCACGGTTAAAAGTAAATAGGATAATTAAGGGTAAAAATGATATTATTATTATTCTAACATAAGTCCTAATTTTATGGGATAAGTGAAATTCGAAAAAAAAACAACCTTAGGAATAAAATATCACCTTTTAGGTCCACTTGGATTAGATTAGGACATTTATTATTAATTTATTTAAGGATGATTTAAATTAGTTAAAATCCAAGTTTAATAACTAAAACCTTTGTAATATAGGATTATACATAAGATATATTCGACTATAATTATTCATTAGAAAGATAAAAAAATTTCCTGTATAATTGTATTTTATTTATAATTTTTAAGCATTAAATAATTTAATTTATTTATGACATAATGATGATGTAGTAATTACCTTATTAATGAAATATTAATATAATTGATGTTATAAATACCCAAATAAATGTAATTTGAGACTTTTTATAAATTCAAATAATTTATTAGGTTAATATAACTTGTTATTATTTATTAAATTATCTTTTTTCCAACTAATGATGTTGTTATGATTTTCATAAAAATCAATTACCAAATAGTGTCAAAATTGACATAAACTAGTTTTTAAAACAAATAATATATTATTAATTGTTATTATATTCCTAAAAATCTAAGGATTAGTAAAATGACTTATATAAGGTTATATATATTAATTATGAACCACTTTGGGTACGTTTTGCTTGTTATAGTATGTTTATTAACCATATAGTGTAAGAAAACAAGAAGACATGGTAAAAGTTAAAATATTTAACATAGAGTTAAATCTAAATGATAAGGTTAAAATGGTAACCTAAACTTGTCTAAAACCTATTGGTTTAGATGATTTAATCCCATCCCACTTTATCTTCGAAAAGGTCACTTTGTAGTCATTATAAACCGAATATGGGTTTATTATAAAATAATATTTTAAGTTTTTCCTAAAGTGCCCCTCTCCTCCCTTATAAAAGGGCACCTCCTCCCTCTCCTCTTTAAACAATTTTGAGACTTCAAACTCGGTAAATTCCTGATAATTTCTCCCCTATACTTCTATATAAGCATTCTGGAGGTTTTTTTCTCCTCAGAAGATGAACTCTAGTTCCTTAAGTGGAAGCTTAAAAGAGATGCATCGAAGAAGAGGTAATCTCTTCTACCGATTCATTCAGTTTTTATTTGTTCCTAAAATTCTTATTCATTAGTTGTTTCATTATAATGTAAAAACTTCAGTATCACTAATATTCTAATATATTATCGTAAATATGATGCAACCCCATTTCACCTTCAATCTATCCTACGGAAAATGATATCACGGCATGTGCATACGTACGGAAGACCGTCTCCACGCCGTGGTGTAATCTATTTTTCCACCACCACCTTTCTTGGATAGGTATAATGGTTTAAATAATAACTATATATAGTTATTATAACATCATACTGATTAGGATATATTATATCATCCACTATAATTCAATTCAATAATTATGGGAATGATAGCATCGCTCATGTGTATGTACAGATTATCGTCTCAATGACACGATGAGATTCATTCTCCATGTTATCCATTCAAGAATGATTATAAAGTATATATAATGAATAATAATGAAATATATGACATTATAAAGCTATTATATTTATGTATATATATATTTCATCTACTTACTTCCATTAAAGTCAATAAGGAAAGGAAAACACCATTCATGTTTACATACAGCCTACCGCCTCCATGAACGGTCTATTTCATTACATTTATCTATATTATATATATATACTAAATATATATGATATATAAATCATTATTTATATTCTAGAAGTAAGTAAATCATGATTTGTGTAATAATAATATCAAGAACGACATGTCCAAACACGTACGATAAATAAAACGATTTTACCCAAAACACTGCTTTAACATGGAATTTACAAAAGAACGGGTTATATAATGTCATAAGTGAACCATATATGATATCATAACAATGAATATGATTTTTTAATAAGTCAATGAAATTATTTAAATCATTATACATGATTTTTGGATACATACGAAGCATATCGAGCCTAAGGTAAGGGATAATTTTTCAATCTCATTTTTATATGAGATTGCTTATACGTAATTATTTTATTGGGGTTATGGTTATCATCTGTGTCCATGTTTTCTAAAAAAAATTTCATGTATGTTTAATTTCCTTTTTACACATTTGTAAATTTTACCTCATGTTATGGAAGGAATCTTTCTTTTGTTTACCATACAAGAAACTTTTTTACTTTTCTGACAAAAGTACGAGATGAATGTTTTTTTAACTTATACTGTATGAATGGATTTTTACAATTTCAAAACACCTAATTTATATAATGATCCCTCTAAAAAATTTCATGACTATTTTCAGCAAAATCCTGTTCTTTTAAAATTGTATGGAATTTTGTGAAAATAAAATGATTTTGAAGAAGAAAAGATATTTTCCTCAAGAATTCTTTTCAAGTGTTTTATCAAAACTATTTTCTATCTAAGATGAAATTATTTAGAATGTTTATGTTTCAAGTATAATGTCTCTATTATTTAGATGGTTTTATTTTTATTACGACGAAATGATATCCATTTGTTTTATATGGATTATGTCACGATGAGATGATGTTTATAAAACCCGTTTTATTCATTTGGTTATAATGAATGATTTATGTTTATGTTGTGGCACATCTAAGAATGATTTCATTATGAGATGGGTGGGACCTATATCACCCTCTAATGCATTGGGTAAAGATTTATATCTCATGGGATATACATGGCTGGAACGATAAGTTAATCTGGTTCAGTGATACCAGACTGTAACGAGGAGTGAAATCGCTTCAGAAAGGGACTTTGTCCACTAAGATGGTCTTGGAAGCAATGCCTTGGGTACTATGGAAATCATATCATGTGATTAATGGTTTTACACAATTACATGTTTTATTCCCATTCTATTTTATCATGATTTATGTTCCTTTATGACCTATTCCTTACTTGCTGCCAAGATTTATTTCACAACTCACGATTTTAATGTGTAAACATTATGTTCATGTTTTGAAGATCAAACATATATGGTTTGTTTTAATTTCTCCATGCTTACCCTTAATGGGCATTTGAGATCACCCTTTATATGTTTACTATTACCCAGGATATAAAGAATGGTTTTAGGTATGAAAAAAATAAAATATCATTATGGGAGATGTTGAAGATCTTTCACCAAGATTAGAGGACTATATTTCGAGTTTCCAAAGACACTAAACTATTAGGATCCTTTGGTGTCTGTTTTTGTTATGTATTAGGTATTATAAAAATGTAATGTAATGTCCATGTATGTCAAAATTGGGACTCTACATTTGGTATCAGTGGAAACGTTTAGTTAACCTTTGGAAACTAGGATGCAAAAAATTTAGTGAGATCCCTATAGATATTTATATGGTATGTCTAGGGATGTCCCTCAGGATAAGTGTACGTATAGGTTATAGTCCTATAATTACGGTAAAATTATTAGAATTAACCCTAAGATGTTATATATTGAAGGTAATTCACCTTTATTATGTTTTTTTTCATATCATTATTTTTGCCTCTCACACTATTGTTTTTAGGTTTTAGACGATGGATGGAACCAAAAGGAACCGTGTTGATCAATGTTATGGACAATGCAATGATTGTACTCTTAAACAAACCAATATAATGGGAGATGGAGTGCAAAATATTATTTCTATACTTACACAAGCTATGAATCTTTTTTTACTTCCAAATGAGCAATGAAGGGAACAATATTCTATTGAGTCCATCATGAGGCAACGTCCACCATATTTCAGTGGGTCTTCTAATCCAGTTGTTGCTGAAAAATGGATCAGTACCACTAAAAAGATGTTTTCCATACTTCACTGTTCAAAACATGAAAAAGTGATTCTGTCTATTTACCGTTTAGAAGGCGAAGCAGATTAATGGTGGACTCTAATTAAGAAAACGAGGCCCTGAGATGAAATTTGAATCCATGGGATGGGATGAGTTCAAGAAATTATTTTTCAATAAGTACTTCCCTCGTATTATTCGAACAAAGATGGAAACAGATTTACTTGAGATTAAGAAAAAGGATGATGAATCTATTGGCATATACAAAGTGAGTTTTACAAGGCTTGCAATTTATGCATATGGCTTTATCATCTAACCTGAATGCAAAGTTGATCAATTCTTCAGTGGCTTAAAACCAAGTCATCAAAGGGTATTAGCTATAAGAGACTTCAGTAGCTATGAAAAAATTGTGTGTTGTGCTATCAAGGTAAAAATGGAAGTTGGTGTTATATATCCATCTCATGGTTTTGACAAGAAACTAAAGATAGAGTTGAAGGAGAAATCTAATAATAATGGAGAAAAGAATATTAATGTTTCTTTATGATCAAAGTGTGGAAAGAATCATGGTGGATATTGTCTTAAAAAGAATAGAAAATGTTTTCAGTGTGGAAAATAAGGTCATCAAGAAGATGAGAGTCGAAGTAATGGAAAAAGGGTTTCTAATGATTTGAATAAAGAAAAGACTGTACAGAATGCACCACAAACACTTTAATGCTTCAAGTGCAAGGAAATGGGTAATTATGCTAATCAATTCCATAATCCAAGGGTTAATGATGATCAAAATGAGCATCCTCTTAAGTCAAAGGATAAAGGGAAGTCACATACGATAACTATTTGTGATGTTAAGTATGACAATGTTGTTTTATAATGATTAAGTGTTTATGTAATGGGATTTCAAAATAGTATCACAGAATCTAATTTATGGCATCATGGAATTTTGGAATATCAATGTATTGGTTTTCAATAATTATATGATACTGGTAACCATGAAAAGTGATTGAAATATTTTTGGAAAGAAGTTGATATGTGCATAATGAAGGGATAAAGAAAAAATGAAATGAAATCATGACTGATATATGGACAATGTTATATCATTGTTTGAGTATATATAAATTTTTTGGATTTTGGTATGTGGAAAGTGTTAAAGTTTCACACCATTCATGTTTTCACTAAGGGTCAATGGGTATTCATTTTTAAAGAGAATACATGATTAAGTTATTAACATTTTTGTAATTTTACCAACAAGATATATCATATGATATATGGGGGATAAATGATGGTATTCACATGCTCGACAGATGAAATTTCTTGTAATTGTTTTCTTTATACTCTGAGCTTGGACAGAAGTATTTTGGATAAACCTAAATTTTGGAATGGATTACATTGGACATAAGTCAGTATTTTTTAAGGCTAGAACTTTTTTCGATATTATTTATCGAATGTTATAATAATGTAGTTTTAAAAATAGGACAACCTGTAGGATGGACGACAACCCGTCGCGTCAGACAAGGCTGTGTGAATCGAACCCACAACTGAAGTGTGACATGCCTTTATAGCCTACAACTAGCCTACAGAAAGTCCCTGGTTTTTAGAAACTAATTTTATTATATTAAGAGGTATGATATATGATGTATAAGCCCATTTTAAGAACCATATATGATTAATCTCACCATTGATGGACTTATGTATATTTGATAACTGTTTCTAACCTTTTGCTTGAGACGGATGTAATTACCCATCATTTTATCACATGATCTTCCAACACATCAAGAACAAAAAATTCAACTTCATTTATTTATGAGATGAAGTGGAAATTGTTCAAGGAACAAACAACGATGAGATTGTACCGAAATAAAGTAAGTATTTCTTCTAATTCAAAATCATCATCATTTGGGAAATGATCTTCAAATACAAAAATGTTGTCCTAGTGCTCTCATATATAATGAATCAGATGGTACCTTAGATCATCAGAATTTATGGCTTTGTGACTGTTTGATTTTTCATAGCCATGTCCTCTACCACTCTCCATCAGAACATGATGGTTAGATTTCTCTTCCATATCCATATTTTCACCTATGTTTTCTTATGTGGAAACCCAGTGATTACTTAATTTGGGTAACCATTTTGTTTCATACCTCACTTTTAAAAATTATGTTTTATAATTCCTTTTTACGATGTCTGTTTCTATGAACGAAACTTTCAAGTAATAAACCATTTACCACCTCAACGAATTTCGAGGGAGAAATTCATTTTAAGGAGGGAAGAATGTAACAACCCGAGATTTTATGAGAATTATTCATTTTCATTTCATTTATGTCTTGTTTTGTATGATGCACCAAAATTATCTTATGCTATATGCAACACTATATTATATTATTGTATACACAACACTATTCTTGGCTCGTGTTACACACAATTTCAAGTTCGTTTTCTGTAAATTATTCTATGCAACATTAAGTATTGATTTTGTTTAATGTATAAATGAAATAAGATTTGATTATGTTATACGCAACACCAAACGGAGCTATCACTACACGTAGCCCTAACTTGGCTTGCATTACACGCAATCAAGACTTTCTTTGATAGTGTGTGTAGTTCACAGAACCGAGTTTCACTAAAAGAGATATTATTATAATATTATTATGAACTAGCCGTGGTGAATAGTAATACCCAACTTTTGTAATTTTATGAATTTTATCATTCAAAATGGAGTTAATTTTTGGATTCGGAATATGAAAATTAGTTTAGGGTGAATTTTTGGTATTTTTCTGAAATCTTTCAATTTTTGATGAATAGTGAAAACACTTGGTTACTATTTAAAAACTGACTTTTTTTAAATAATTATTTAATTTATTTAAATTTATTTTATATTAAAATTGATACATAATACATATATATGTTCAATGTAATTAATTGGAGTCGTTTTATAATAATTTTATATATATAAAAAATTTACCGTCTTTGACCCACCTCCTAGGAGAATTTGAAAATTTACATAAAACATAATTGTACCGCTTCTGTGAGTGGAATTTCAAAACTTCTAGAGACATGGTTAATATCAAGGAGTAAAATTTGGTTCAATATGACAAAAGTTATTTTTGGCGAACAGTAATGTTTTACATTTATTTACCACGGTTAAAATTAAATAGGGTAATTAAGGTTAAAAATAATATTATTATTACCCTAACACATGTCATAATTTTATATTATAAGTGTAAATAGACCATAAACAAACTTTGGAATAAAATATTACCCTTTAGGTCCATGTTGATTAGATTATGACATTTATTAATTTTTTTATTTAATAAATATTTAAAATAGTTAAATTCAAAATTAAATAAATAAAAAATTTTGAATATAGGGTTATACATAATCTAAATTAAACTATAAATATTCATTACAAAGATAAAAATATTTCCTACATAATGGTATATTATTTATAATTTTTGGACATTAAATAATTTAATTTATTTTTGACACTATGATGATGCAGTAATTACCTTATTAATGAAATATTAACATAATTGATGTTATAAATACCCAAAACAATGTAATTTGAGACTTTTTATAAATTCCACTAATTGTTTTATGTTACTATGACATGTTATTATTGATTAAATTAACTTTTTTTGAACTAATCATGTTGTTATAATTTTCACAAAAATCAATTACCAAATAGTGTCAAAATTGACATAAAATAGTTTTTAAAACAAATATTATATTATTAATTGTTATTATATTCCTAAAAATCTAATGTTTGGCCAAATGACATAGATAAGGTTATATATATTAATGATGAACCACTTTAGGTTCGTTTGTGTTGTTATAGTATTTTTATTAACCATATTGTGTATGAAAACAAGAAGACATGGTAAATGTTAAAATATTTAACTTAGAGTTAAATCTAAATGATAATGTTAAAATGGAAAACTAAACTTGTATAAAACCAATTGGTTCAGATTATTTAGACCAATCTCCACCTTATCTTCTTAATAAGTCACTTTGGAGGCATTATAAACCGAATATGACTTTACTAAAAAATAATATTTTATGTTTTTTCCTTAAGTGCCCCTCTCTTCCCTTATAAAAGGGAACCTCCTCCCTCTCCTCTATACAACATTTTGAGAATTCAATATCGTCAAAACCCTGAAAATTTCTCTTCTCCACTTCCCTAGAAATATTCTAGAGGTTATGTTCTCCTCAAAAGTCTAACTCTAGTTCCTTACAAGGAAGCTTAAAAGAGGTGTGTCGAAGAAGAGGTAATCTCTTCTACCGATTCATTCATGTTTTCTTTCTTCTTCATCTTCTTATTAGTTTTTTTGTTTTATTATAAATTAATAACATAATTATCACTAATATAATTATATTTTATTATAAATATGAAACAACCCCATTTCACCTTCTATCCTTCCTGCGGAAAACGAAATCACCGCGCGTGCGTATGTACGGAATACCGTCTCCACACCATGGTGTAATCTGTTTTTCCACCACCACCTTACATGGATAGGTATAATGGTGTAAAGATTAAATATATATAGTTATTATAACATCATAATGATTCTGAGATATTACATCATCCACTCCAATTCAACTCAATAATTATGGGAACGATATCATCGCTCGTGCGTACATATGGATTACCATCTCCACAACGCGATGCGATTCATTCTCCATGTTATCCATTCAAGAATGATTATAATGTATATATAATGAATAATAATTAAATATATGACATGATAAAGCTACTGGATTTATGTATATATATATTTCATCTACTTACTTCCATTCAAGTCAATAAGGAAAGGAAAACAGCGTTCATGCGTACTTACGGCTTACCGTCTCCATGAATGGTGTATTTCATTTCATTTATCTATATATATTATATATATATACTAAATATATATGATATATAAATCATGATTTAAATTCTGGATGTAATTAAATCATGATATAAGTAATAATAATATCAAGAACAACATGTCCAAACATGTACTTTAAATAAAACGATTTTAACGAAAAGACTACTTTAACATGGAATTTACAAAAGAAATGGTAATATAAAGTCATAAGTGAACCATAAATGATATCATAACAATTAATATTATTCTTTAATAATTCAATGACATTATTTAAATAATTATACTGGTGGTTTTCATACATACGAAACATATCAGACCTAAGGTAAGGGGTAAATTTTCAATCTCATTTTTATCTGAGATCGCTTATACCCAAGTATTTACTGGGGTTATTGTTATCATCTATGTCCATGTATTCTAAAACAAATATCATGTATTTTTAATATCTTTTTTACCCATTGTTGACTTTTACCCCATGTTATGGAAGGGATCTTTCTTTTTTTTACCATATGAGGAAATTTTTTTATTTTCTGAAAAAAGTACAAGAAGAATGTTTTTTTAACTTATACGGCATGAATGAGTTTTTACGATTTCATAACACCTTATTTACATAAATCTCCCTCTTAAAAATTTCATTAATATTTTCAAAAAATACTTTTCTTTTAAAATTGTATGGAATTTTGTGAATTTAAAATGATTTTGAATAAGAAATGATATTTTCCTCAAGAATTCCTTTCAAGTGTTTTATCAAAACTATTTTCCATATAAGATGACATTATTTAGAATGTTTATGTTTCAAGTATAATGTCTCTATTATTTACATGGTTTATTTTAATTACGTAGAAATGACATTCATTTGTTTTAAATGGATTATGTCATGATGAGATGATGTTTATGAAACCCGTTTTATTCTTTGGGTTTTGATGAATGATTTATGTTTATGGTGTGGCACACGTAGGAATGATTTCATTATGAGATGGGTGGGACCTATATCTCCATCCAATGCATTGGGTAAAAATTTATATCTCATGAGATAAACATGGATGGAACAGTAAGTTAATCTGGTTCAGTGATAGAGGACTAGAACGAGGAGTGAACTTGATTCACAAAGGATCTTTGACCACTAAGATGGTTTGGGCAGCAATTCCATGGCTACTATGGAAATAATATCATGTTCTTAATGGTCTTCTATAATTACATGTTTTATTCCCATGATATTTTATCATGATTGATGTTCATATATGACATATTCCTTATGTACTGCCATGATTTATTTCACAACTCATGATTTTGATGTGTAAACATTAAGTTCATGTTTTTATGTTCAAATGTATATGGCTTGTTTTAATTTCTATATTTTACCCTTACTGAGAATTTGATCTCACCCTTTATATGTTTTCTTTTCCCAAGGGTATAAGTAATGGTTTTAGGTATGAAAATAAAGGAAGATCGTTATGGTAGATGTTGAAGATATTTCACCAAGATTAGAAGATTATATTCCGAGTTTCCAAAGACATTAAACTATTACGGTCCTTTGGTGTCTGTTTTTTATATATTCGGTATTCCGAAAAAGTAATGTAATGTCAATTTATGTCTAGATTGGGTCTCCAAATTTTCCAAAATCTTCATCCTATGACACAATGTGGTGCTACATAAAACTATAAGATTAATGACATAAAGATGTGAAGATCTTGAACCATTAATGATTAATGTCATGAAATAATGATTCATGATAAGGTATATTTATGAATAAATTAACATCTTCAAAGGAAGGGATTCATGTGGGAAAAAAATAGAAATGAAGACAATTATAAATGATTCATGGCATGAATCTCCATTCATGATGTTAATGGATTGACCCAAACTTGTTACAAATTAAAATTTGACTCTTAAATATATGGTTTTATATATTCATGATTTTAATGTTAGATAAGGAATATCCGGAGTGTAAAACATTACATTCACTATGTGATGTCCATATTCACATGATTAATATGTTGTTAATAACATAATTCAATATCTAGGCTTCCATGATTTTTGTGGATTTAATTATAAATCTAGGTTGGGGTCCCATTGTGTGACTTGGATGAATTATATGGTTTTTATTTGAATATTAATATATAGGTTATAATGAGCCTCGGGGCATTGAAAAACATGGTCCCAAACCTACATCTTTGTTTCTCGAGAGTATCTTTCATGATTCTAATACTGTCGTTCTAGGTTTTTCATTCAATTACCCTTATTAATAATATAAGGGTCTATTTATCTTTGTTTTAAAAATTAATAAATGGGGGGTGGGTGTTCTAGTGGAATTGTATTTCTATTTTTAGCAATTTTTTGATTATGAATTAATTTTTCAATTCAAAATATTTTCCTTTTTTACTGTCTCATATACCTTAAACATGAATTTTGGAATTGATTTCAAATATATAACTGCTTGTATTTAGTTTTACATATATATTTCATAGGTTAGGGTAACTATGTTTAAACATGGTATCTGGTACCTAACACATTAATCAACAGAAGTACTTGACCTGTATAACTATGAAATTTTGGATTTAGATGAAAAGTACCCAGACTAAGGACACTCCAAGTCTTGGATTAGAAAATAAATGGCTACAAATTATCACTACACCAAACTATCACACAATCCTCGAAATTTAAAATCATATAATGAATTCCCAAATTGATTCCCAAACCTTTACCTTCATCTCATTCCCTCAATTTTTCTATGTTTTCCAAAAATCATCTCTTGGGTATGACCTCAAACATCCATATACTATGTGAATTAATTAGTATTATTTGAGTTTTAATAAATTTATAAATTTTATTAGCCTTGTAAGAGCTAACAATTCCCCATAGGTAGTCATGAACCAACCCCCAATGATAATATAGTCTCAGAATAATTCTTAGAAAGAATAAGGCCATATTTGGATGAAAAATAAGGAACATTATCTATATAAGAGAAATATGGATGAGCATTTAAATAAATATTTATCAAGGATAAATTAAATTTAATTGGATATTATGGATATATAAGAAGATAATAATGAACAATCCATTTTTTTTACAAAATTTGAAATTTGGAATGAGATGATGATGGGTGGAAGATCACTCATATGGAGGAAGAAGCATGATGAATGATTCTACAAAGAATAATCGAAGGATGAAACATACATAAGTGGGATTAGTCTCCCATTTATGGTAAATACCATGATAAATAAGATGAAACCTTATGATGATAAAATATGAAGTGAAGTTTGTTCTAGTGGTAGATAAAGAAAAAACCACTAAAAATTATTATATATGAGTTCGAAGAGAATGGTTATTTCACGAAGACCAACCACAATCTTTTACTCAATAATGTATGGAAACTACCCCTATCCGCATGATCATTAATTTTTATTATACTTTTAAGATTTTATATAGGATTCAAGGGGAGATAAAATTCCTAATATGACTGTGTTAAAAGAGAATTCATTCAATGAGTGGTTTTTGGGATACACCAATGATATTAAAGCCTGATATTACATGAAAGGTTGTGTTGAGAAACCAAATTTGATTTAAAGTATGAATATTGGAATGAATTAAGAATTGAAGAAGATTAAATTATATAGATCCTAATTTGTATGTAATGTGGTTTCAAATACATCTCTAAAATATCTAATGGTTTTAAAAAATATTTAGTGATCAACAAATGGTATCAGATCATAGTTCATGTGGAATCCTACCACCAAGAAGAAGAATACAAATTAAAAGTTGAAGAAATAACAGTCATGAAACACATGTGTCATATTTATATAATATAAAAAATATGATATCAACTAAATATCTTCTAGGATACCAAAATCTAGGGAGACAGAAGTTTTAAAAACAAAAAATGGTTTCCCCATGATGAAAATTATATCAATACTTACTATATAGAACTGAAGGCGTTTAGGGGGAGTTTTTAATAAGCATTTGAAGTTTGGTGATACTCAAACAGAAAATTATAATCCTTGTAAAATATGTTTAAAGATGGAAATGACGTGTTATAATATTTTTATAATGAACAAGTGGAATCAATTTGGTTTAACATGTGGTATCACTGACACACATAGTACATTATTATTTATTTTTTATTGATCTTTTTAAAGTATGATTGATATCACAAGGAGATTTATTAATAGAATTAAAAGGTTAATAAACATGTGATTATGAATGTAATTGACTGTCCTAATAACCATTTATGTTATTTAATTAGAATATTGTTTCTTACTATAATAATCAATATTATATTATAGAAAATTAATATTTTATCATAAAAATTGTATCGCAATGATATTTATATTATTTCATCATAATAGTACAACACATTATAATATTACATAAATATATAAAATTAAATATATAATAAAATGTTAAACTAGTACCTTAAAATAATTATATAATGAAATAATTAATACATAATAATATATACAAATCTATTAATAGTCATATAATAATACATGTCCATATCAGAATAAAAATGAGAATAGTTTATGAATTTTTGGCACATATTGCATGATTTTAAAATATATAGGTGTTTTTATTGAATAATTAAATTCCACATAGAGAGAGAACAATTTTTATATAAATAAATTTAGAATTTTATCAGCATGTCAAAATTAGACAATATTTTTTGTTCATAATTTTTTGAGACACACTATTTTTTTGGAAAAAAAGTAAAATACGACATGAATACATGGTATGTAATATGGCATCATAACAACTTAAAAATGATGTAAAAATTGACATTAAGGCTCTCTTGACCAAAATTGGTTTATCAATTAAAATTATTTATTTTAATGTTATAAAATTAAATTTTCAAACATATAAAGATTCCTTAAAAACATAAAGTATATTATATATAATTAAAAAAATTCATTATGAATAAGAATCTTGTCTCTATAAAAAATAATATATAATCACTGATTTAAATTATTAAGAATCTTATAATCAAAAAAAATTACTTAAATTTATAAAAACATGGGATAAAACCATTGGTAGGTAATGATTTATCATTTTTTACTACCTTGATTTCAAGAGTCCATATTTAGAACTTAATAAATAATTGTCTCTTGATTCCAATAAATAGACACACATCAATCCATTCATATTCTATACAAAATTAGGTACCATTTTTCTCCTTTAATTTTGACTCTCAATAGTCATTCAAAGAAGTTTATATGGTTATAATAAGTTCAAATAAATCCTTAAGAATCTACATTTCCAGGCAAGGGTTCCCAATTCTCCTCTATTATATTTAATTACAATCCCTTAGATATATTTTCATTTAAAAGTATATTTTATATACTTAAATGCTTCAAATTCGATGTTATTATATTCTATTTAGTATATTTTAAATTATATATTTCTTATTCCATATCTTTATAACCTCTTCCTTAACCATTATTACTATTATATAAGGGTCCCAAATCAATTCTTATCCTTTATTTGTGTAAATAGATTTAGTTTATATTCATTTCAATGAAGTATTTTTGTATGGTTCATTGTTATAAATTCATTATCATATTACCGATCATATATCAAACCTACCTCTCATTATACGACCTTCATAATTCATTATAATTCTAAAACATTTGTGGAAACATAGGGGTTAAATCAAAGTATTAGAAAACATCTTAAAATTCTTGTAAAATATGGAGTATGTTGTACCCTAGAAATTAAATACCTATTACATACTAAAATTTTATAGAAGACATAAATCAGGTGAACCTTAGGGTAATAACCGTAAAAATTGTTCATTGCCTATCAAATCGATCTTCACGTAGTAAAAAAATTGGTTGTAATTTAAAACAATGTTTGACACTCGAGGGGGATATTCATTTAATGATTCATGAGGTATTTATGAAACAAAATGAAGGATTTGATTATAATTTTATAGTGTTGAAATAAATATTCAATTTATATATAATAAGTGAGTATGTGTTTCACCTAAAATTGAAGCAATGGTATGGGTGATGTATTTATCAATGTTTTGGTCACCGACCATTGTAAAATATTAAACTCAATGATTATTCATTATTGATATCATTACACAAGGTAAAATCTCTTTACTAATACATTTTTTTCAATCTTTTGATAATGTTACATTCCATTAAATTGTGAATATCTTATTGTTTCTATGTTGATTGTGGGACATTCACCAAGATATCTATATTATTCACAAAATGGGGAAATCATTATACTCTGTATAAGCATTATTTTTGTATGAAAAATATTGATTAATTATTAATGAATATGTATGGGGTTCCTTATGTTATATTATGATATTTATTGTCTAAGGATTCGATTCATATGATGGTTTTATTGGACATGTTATGTGATGTGTGGATCCCATAATTATATTACCCCGAATGCATTAGTCTATCTCAAGTGACAAAATTTTTGGGTATTGAGATTCAACCATTCCCATTTATGTATGATGTATTGGCATTAGACATTGATGGTATGTTTATGATTCCAAGTATTATGAAATCCATCACTATGAGAACAATTATTCTTTTCCATGAATTTATTTATTAATATATAATCCATGTATATATTCTTCTCATAGTTCAATTTGTTATGGAATACAATTATTCTTATCATTATATTGACTCCATGATAATATATAATATGTTCTACTATATGTTACCCCTTACAGAGCATATGAGCTCAACCTTTTATATTTTTCCCATTTCCCTTGGAATCCATAAAGATTATTATTTGTGAATTTTGTATTTTCAAGGGGATATAATTGTTTTTCATGTATTTGATCCAATGTATTACGATCTATATATTTTATACCATTATAATCAAATAACCAATAGCTCTATGTTGCCGGTTTCGGGGAATTGCAGGCATTATCGGAGCATGTTTAGTGAAATAAACCTTTAGAACTATATTTATATGAACATATTTATATAGTAAAAACTTTATAAGGATCCCTTATGATATTCTATAAATATTTATAGATTACATGACATGAACTATTTTTAAATTCATATGAATTATATACTTTGATTTAAAATTAATACATTTATTCTTAAAATACATTAGTATATGCCATTGTTTAGAAATGGTTTATAATGGAAGGCATGAAAACAATCCCAATGCCCATAATAAATGTTGGTATTTCCCTCTAGGTGAGTTAATGGGGTTCATATTGTAGTGGATTATAATATAAGTATATTATAGTATTGTGACTCATGTTATGACCAATAAAAATTATTTTAAATAATTACTTCTTGTTCCACATCATAGTATCACAATGTTATACTACATCATGTGGTATAAACCATTATCCTTCAAAGGAACCATGAATTAATTAATATATTAAAAATGGATCCAGTCTCTGGAAAATTTATTCCTTTCATTGCGATATAGTGGGAAGAAGATTATTACTATGGGGGTATATCAACTAAGGTGGGTCCTGACTAATGGAGGTTATTGATTCAAAATGATAAGAAGTAATAGGATATCAATAATTTATAATGGTATTATTTTAAGGTGATATTCATTGACAAGTACTTTCTTCATGATTAATGGGAAGGCATGGAATAGAAAAAACTAAATTTAAGAAAAAGTTGAGAGGGATTTGTTACTGAGTATAAGGATAACTTTATACGGTATGAAAGACATGTTATGGAAAATATTCATTATCTTTAAAGAAATTTTGATCAATTATTTTATGGTTATAATCCAAACATTTTAATGGAATTATTATCTCTATCATTTTCTATATATAAGACGATTGTGAAAAGTTCCATTAAGGATAAGGAAGAAATTTCTAATTCTTTTATTTTCAAAGTGAAGAAAGAGAAGAGGATGAAATTTGGGAACCTTTATTGATAAATTTATTATAGAAAAATAATTTAATGGTGGGATTTCCCACATTCAATAACTATGGAATGAAACAAAATGGGTCTTGGTTGAATGAAATGGGAGTTTGATACAAGTTTGGAGATAATTTCCACCAAGAACATAAATATCAATTAGAAAGTAATAGTTGTAAATGTACAATGATTTAATAATGAGGATATGTGGTGAAATTTATTTAAATTCCACAAAAATAAAGGTAATATTCCCCATAATATACCAAGGGAGAAAGGATGGGCTTGTACAGTCAAAGCATCATATATTGGTTTCACAAATGATGTAATATAAGGTAATTTGATCATAATACAAAGTTAGAAAACAAATTAATTAGTTTTGTATCTACGTACTACATTATATCATTAATGTTTACTAAAAATATTGAATCACCTCCAAATTCATTAAATAAGGATTTATAATTTAATACATTGAGTGGAAATATTATAGTAACGAAAGTATACGACTCTACCTCTATTAAAATTCATAAGGGTTATTTATTTTGAATCTTGGGGGTAATTCCAATCGTTTACTTTCATAAAATCCTTCAGATAGATGGGATCCTAAATTATGGTTTAAGAATTTATATTCATGATAATGGAATTAAAATACCTAAGGTTATAATATAATCCCTTATTTTATTTGTAGGTACATCATTTCATAATTTTTGTTTAGAACAACCTCTAGTGGCTCATTGTAATGAGAATCTTGAAGAGGGTGATTCCATGAATGACAAGGATATCCTTAGAATAGATTTTGTATCTTTTATAATGAATTATATTAATGTATTTATGGATGAATATTCAATATATCCTCCTAGCTATGAATTTTTAGTCTATATTGGAATTACCCCAAATGAGAATCCCATATCTATGTCTCCCTATATAATGGATCATGTAAAATTATGGAAAAAATTGAAAGTGTGTGTGTCTAGTGATCTACACACCCTAGTGTTTCAGAATTTGGAGAAATGATCTTATTTTTGAAAAATAAGGATTGTTCAATGATGTTTTTCAATGATTATAGAGGAATAAATTCCATTACCATAATGAACAAATATCCTTTAACTCAAATTGATGATCTATTTGATCAACATCATAGAGATCAATAATTCTCAATGATTGATATATATTTGAGTTATTATCAATTAAAATTAAAGAAGGATGATATAAAAAATATTTAATTTCATAAAATGTGTAAGCCTTATGAGCATAAAGTAATTTACATTAGATTTAATAAATAACCATATGTGTTTATGGATCTAATGAATAGGGCTTTCATGGATTTTTTAAATAAAATTTTTGTCGTTTTTATTAATGATATATTCATACACACTATGTTCAATAAATATCATTATGACCATTTATGGATTATACATAAGACTCAACAGCATCATGTGTTATATGTAAAATTTAATAGGTGTGAATTTTTGTTTCACTAAATTTATTATCTGGGTCATGTTATCTAAAAATTATAATTAGTTCGATCAAAGGAGTGATTTTTAAATGGAATTTTGTTTTATATTCCGGTGTAAGGACCACTCTATTGAATTATTATCTCTTATCCATTCCAACACACGAGTTTTCATAGTGTATGTACCTTATTATAGTGATCAGGAACACTGAACTTGTTCTCAACAGTTTCATATAGAATTCTCTTCAAGAAGGCATACATTATAGGGAAAAATGGTCTTGGCTGCCTAAACTGATTGAAGAGAGAGGAATTAATAACCTGATTATTGCATACAATATATAAAAAACATAAACTAGGTTAGGTTGGGTGTAAATCAGGTGGAAATCCCTCTGGTCCAAATATATTAGGTAAAATTATCAAGACTCCCCTCTCATATGGAATGAGGGGTGTAATGGTTTCCACTATTGGTGCAGCATGAAAATTAAAATATACACATTATATGATCACTTATGGAGGATAATATAAAAAGTGGAAATTTATTTATTGAATGATAATTTGGTGGGATTTCCCTCTACATTCATTAGTGTTTGGTCCCACACCTTATCCTTAGAATATCCACAAAACACCTTTGGTTCATTGAAGTATTCCTCAACGATGCACTAGAACATTTATAATAGAAACTAGTAAATTAATGAATCAAAATTATGTGTTCACTATCATTTTTCATTAGGACACATTAGTACACTAAATATAAAAATAACATTCATGTTTTGGAACATATATTATATGTGAAAAACAATTCATTAGAATCTCAATTTTCTGTTGTGTCTTATGAGGAATAAGGAAATCTATATTGATGATGATATTCAAAGGAACAGTATCCACCTTTCTTCTAAATGTATTTTTTTATAATTGAAATTTTTAGTCGATGGATTATTTGTTAATAAAAGGGTAGTAGATGAATTTCTTCTAGATAACCCTCATGGGACTTCCCATGACCAACGGTTGAAATTACTCTATGAAACTATTTCTAGATGAATGTTTTAATGGCCAACATAGTGTGCAGATGAATTCCCATGGCCGATGATTCCTTTTTACAGCATGATTTTGGGTTATATGTAAGTTACATAGTATATAATGACACTAAAATCTAAAACCTAATGGAACTTATCTCTATTTAAGTTCACTTTACTAGTTTTTAATCTAATCAATCTATGAAAGTTGGTTGTTCTACCACATCCCCTCAACAATCAAATTCCCAAATATTCTACTAGGAATGTGGCTAACATTAAGGATAAAGGCCACTATGTGAACTAGAAGCCTCTATTATAGGAGAATAATCTCAATATTTGTTTTTCTTGTATTCATGTAATCATAAATGGGGATGGAAAAATATGAGATTACTAAGGATATACTATTATGGAATTCTCAACCCTTTATTGGGACATGAGTTCTATTCAAGAAAAAACTCTATAAGTGGAATCCGGTATATATATTTTATCTTCATATAAATTTAATATTATAATGATAAATCAAATTCATCCAGGGTGGTAAAATATATTTTGTTTTCCTTACCCAGACGATAGAGTATTTCTTACAGGATCAGAGCATATATAACTATGGTTAACCATCATTTGAAGGTTATTCACCCATGGAAGGAGGGGAAAATATTAGTAGATATTATTAATTACAAAGGAGATAAGGGGGAGAATATGATTATTTATTTTGGAGTTATATCTTTACCACTAGATTTTATTAACATTATATTGGGGGATTTCCTCATACTATACCACTTTCATCAGCCTTGACACTTCCCTCACATCCATGTTTTGCGTCAATTTTATTTTATTTAATATTAAAAATCAACAAATTTTCTATCATCTATATAGAATATCAGTTGACCTAAAAAATTCTATGGTTGTTAAATAATGTCCCAAACTAATGAATATACATGATATGTGTATTTTCCTTGTATTATCTAGTTACTATCTGTGACTTTTTAAAAAAATCCCTATTTAAAAAATTTTCAGCCAAGTTAACAGATAAATTGTAAAAATTCACAAGGTCTAAGGAACATAAAGAACGATTTGACGAAATAAATAAGACATTAAAAAATATACAAGCGTTAACCTTACGATATTAAAAGGTAGAATTTTTTATATACAATGATGTATTAAAATAGGACTAGGGTGTTACCTTATGAAAAATAATAGAGTTATTTATTATAAATTTAAGAAGTTAAAGACCAATGAGAAAAAATCCAACTATTGATATTGATGTCGTAGAAACATTGTGTAGGAAGGATCATGGGATATTATCTATAATATGGATGGAAAAATTACTTAATTCTAATTGATTTAGTAATGTAGTACATCAAAATTTCCAAGGAAGAGGAAACATCAATTCGTTTCCCAGTAATGTCCTAACCATCGTTAGTAGAGAATATAATGGGGTATTAAAAATATGAAAAGGGTACATAAAAAAGTTAAAAAACATGTAATATTGGAAATTCATAGACACAAACAATAAATATGGTGATTTTACGTTTGGGATGATACCATGTGTACTATCAGTACCATAAATATATATGGAATTACATAATGAATCTCATAGATCAAACATCTCTATAATATTTTATAGCACTAATATGTATTTGGATATAAAATTTAACTTCTCATAGGGATAAATAAAATGGGAAATAGAAAATTATGTGTCAATATTATTTGTGTTCCAATAAGTAAAGGATTTGAAAAATCCTCTAATGTGTGTTAGGAAGCTATCTCTATACCAAGCTGGAAGTGGGACAATATCGCAATTGAATTTATTACGAGGTTTCCTATGATATATAAAAATAATGATGTTATATGGGTCATTGTAGGTTAAATTAAAATTTCTATACATTTCCTAGAAATAATGGAGGATTAAACCCTTGAACATCTTGAGAAAATCTATAATAATGAAGTTATAAAAGTTTACGGTCATCCTCTATCAATTTTTTCAAATCTCGACCCACGAATCTTATAATATTTTAAAAAAATTATTTTAAAATATTTGGTCATAAATATTCATTTCAGTACTTCTTATAAACTAAAAAATAATGATAAATCTTAAATAACCATCCAAAACATAGAGGAAATGATGATATTATGATCACTTAAATTACAAATAACAATGGACTAAAACCTACCTCTCCTGGAATTTTCATACAACAGTAGATTTTATTCAAGTATTCAAATGGAACCATATGTGGTATTTTATGAAAAAATATGTCATAATCCATCCTGTTATGATATTGTTAGGGAAAAAATGCTAGTTGGTCTAGAAATCATTAAGGAAACAACTAGGATACTCTAATTTTTCCAAAATCATATCATGATAGTTCGTTGTAGATAGAAATGTTTTTCTTATAATCAGTGAAAGAACACATAATTCCATGTTGGAGAACATTCCTTATTGAATGTATCATCCTATAATGGATTTATAAGGTTTGTAAAGAGATGGAAGATATGTATAAGGTTCATTGGTCTTTTTTTTAATTTTATGAAATAATTTGAGTTGTGGATTATTTTTTTCCTTTTATACCCAATTTCTCTAAAGTGTATAATGTTTTTATGTCTCAATGTTAATGAAGTACATTCCATACCTTATGAATGTACTCCCTGCCAATAAAATATAGTTAGATCCTAATCCTTTATATAATGAATGTTCTATATGGACTCATTTCAATATATATAAAGTGTTATGGAATTGGAAAACCTAATTGGTGAATTTTCATTGGAGGAATTACAAGATATACGAATAAATGCGGGATCCTGAGAAAGAAATGAGGATGAATTACCCACATCTGTTCTTTGATTGACGTACACAACAAATTTTGAGGATGAAATTATTTAAGGGGGAATGTAATACACAATATTCCACTATAATAAAAATAAATTTCATCACAAAATTTGTGATATATTTTAAATTATATTATCTTGTCACTACTGATTAATACAATATAATATAATGAAAATTTAAGAAACTAAATTTAAAATAAAATCAAAAACCAGTACCAAAAAATAATTTTATAATAATAAAATTAATAATTAATAATATATAGATCAATAAACACTAATACCATTTCACATTTGTGTCTCAAAATAAATTTCAATAGAATTTGAAAATTTTAGGTATTGAATGTGTGGTTTTAAAATGTGAATGTGTTTTTACTTAATAAATAAATTTCAAATAAAGAGTGAATTTTTTTTATATAAAAGAATTTAAATTTACATTCAATATATTGAAATTACTCAATGGATAATTTTTTATTATTTTATGATACAATCATATTTTTGGGTTAAAATTAAAAAAACTATATGAATATTTGGTATGTATTATAACATAATATTGACATAAAATGATTTAATAAGTAACATAAAGTATTTATTTACCAAAAATTGGTTTATTAATTAAAATAATTTATCGTAAAATATTAAAATAAAATTTACATCCCAATAATGATTTATCCCAAACATAAAGTATATTATAAAAAAATTTAAAAAAATCATTATAAATTAGAATATTATACAAATCCAAAATTTTATATTTTAAAAGAAATTTAGATATTAAAAAATTTAAAAGTCTAATACTATGAATTATATGTCAAAACACAAGAGTTAAACCCATTATAAAGTGAATTGTTTTTCATTTTCACAACACATATTTCAAAGGCAGATGTTTAGAAATTAATAAACAATTCTCACATATTTTATATAAATAACCACTCATATATCCATTACACTTCACTAAAAAATTGTTGTGAATGGTTATCCTCTGATATTATCACTAATGATTCTCACCAAATAATTTTTAAATTCTTTAAGTGTTCTTCTACGTAATTAAGAAGGTTTCTTGTAAGTTAAGGGTTTATAATCCTCCTCTCTCCTTCTCAATGGTAACTCTTTGGTTGTAATATTATATAAAATTATTATTTATATACTAATTTTAATATAATTACAAGGTATTATCATTTATTTGAAATATATTTAATTATATATTACTTATTCACTATTATTATATACTATTACATTAGAATTATTATGTTGATATAAGGGTCCATAAACCCCTATTATTCACGATTTTTGTATACCATTAAATTTCATTTTACTTTCAATTAGAACTACTAGATGCTTCATTATAGAGGGTTAGGAACAAGAGAAAAAAAATTCATCATTGGAAGAGTATTCTAATGAGGTGCAAGGAAGCTATGGGATAGATACTGATAATGAGATTGGTAGCTAACTCCGAGGAGATAGTTTAGAGGGAAGACACCGAAGGGGAATTCAATACCCAAGGAGGAATAGAGGATAGAAAGGAAACCATAAATATAGGAGTTAAATTACAATAAATTGGGGATAAATCATATGGGAGGAAGGATTAATCCCTTTTCATTATACCGTTGGAGATAAGGTTTTCCAAAAATTGTAGACTCATAGAAAGAGATGATGAGATATCAAAAAATGTAAATACATGTGAACTAATCATTCCCTTTGAGAAAGAAATGGTGGAGGTGGACTTAATAATTAAATCCTCCCATGTGGATGCAGAAATGATAGTAGAAATATTTATTCCAGTGGAATGAAATGATGAGAAGTGTGGGTGGTTCAAAAATCAAGAATATATTTTCATAATATTTTTCAACAGATGTAAAATAATCCTTGAAGAGTTTATTCAAATAGGGGACAATATATCTTATAACTTCTATAACCTTATCAAGTTCATTCTAGAATCAAAGGTAAATTCTATGTAATGTACATTATATATGGATAATTCTTTTAATACTAATAAACTATATTTTATTAGTTTTTTGATATATTATGGTGTGAGATTCTATTTGGCTATAGTGTGTGGGGGATTCATGATGATTTGGGTGTGAAATGTTGGTGTGGTTTTAAGATGATGTAATTTTGTTAGGATTCTAACTTAACCCTTAAAAGTGACTTATTTTTTAAAATAAAAATAAATAATTAAGGAATGATAAATCAACCTTAATTTTAATCATATTACCTTCATATGTCATTATAGTAATGAAACATTTTTGGAAACCTAAGGGTTAAATCTAAATGTAGGAATAAATACTAAAAATTTAATAAAGAGTGTGTGGTATCCTATAAATTCCATCATTTTTTAGATACTAAATGTTAATATAGGCCCTATAATAAGTGGACCAAGGAATAATAAGCACAAATAATATTGTTTAAGTATTATCTTAGTCATCACTCAATGAAATAAAGTGACTTTAACTTCACATAGGGTTTTATAATATTATGGGATACTCTTCAGAGGATATAGAAGTACTTCAAAAAAAATAATGAAGGATTTGAATATATTTTTATATTTTAGAATATTTTCATTTATTTTTATAAATTAATTATTACACCAGATCTATTATTCTAGTACAAGGGGTTATTTTTCTATATTTTTTTGTCTTCATCCACTATAAACTATTGAAATCAATAACTATTTCTAATTAATATCCTTATACAATGAAATTACTCTTCTCTACTATCTTACTAAAATTACATTGATATGTATAATTTTCATTACATTGTTAGTATCCTATTGTTTCCAACTTGACTATCGGATATTCACCAAAATATCTATATTGTTCCCCATAAATGGTAAATATTTACATTCTATATAACCATTATTCCTATATGAAAAAATATTGATTATTTGTTCAATACTAGGTATATAGTTCCCTAAAGAACATTATCATATTTATTTTTAATCCAATATCTTCATTGATGGATGCATTACTTTTTTTGTGATGGGTGAGGGCTGAAATTATATATCCTCTAGATGTAAAAGTGTGTGTAATAAGACAAACTAGTTGGGTATTTTGTTTAATTATTACAAGTTAATATATGATATCATTGTAAGATTCCATGAAGGTATGTTTATGATTCTAAATATTATTAATCCCATCAATATGAGATCAGTTTTATTTATCAATAAATTTATTTATTGTTATGTAATCCTTGGATATATTATGCTTATATTTCCATTTTATGGAATTTATTTATTCCATTAGTATTTTTAAATCCATGATCTTGTTTGATAACTTCTACTTTATGGCACCCCTTACTAAGAATATGAGATCAGTAATTTATATTATATCTCTTCTCTTGATGAAATGATGAATTTTCCTATGGGTGGATTAAATATTTTCAAGGATAAATTATAAATTTTCATTTATTTCTTTGATGTATCTTATCCTCTTAATTTAATGTAATTTTAAATTCTTCTAAATATTCTTATAAGAATACTAACATTATAGATCATGTGTATTGTGGTCTATGCATCATGTAACATTGTAATAAATATAACCACTAGCATCAAGTTACTAAATACGGGGTATTGCACATATAAATTGTTTTAACTAATATGGCTTATATAATATCTTAATGACTAATTTTCAGGTGATAAATCCACTCAATGAAATATATTATTCGAATTTATGTAGTGGGATGAAGATACTTAGATACTTAATGGCTAAAACTCATGAATTATTTTTTTACCATGTTGTATAAAATAAAAATTGAAAAATCTAGAGTTCCACTAGTGATAGAAAAGACAAGGGTTCAATAAATTAGTTGTTGATAAAGAGAATGAAGGTTTGAATGTGGTTAACGAGGCCACCAGTTCAATAGATGAACAAATTTTTTAAATAGGTTGAATTTAAATAAAATTCAATGTGTTTTGAATTAATTTAATGAAAAAGGGATGTAACACACATTATAGATATTTATTTTATAAATTGAGTTTCATATTGTCCCAAACAGAACATTGTAGAGAACCTAAAATATTCAATAAAATATTTTTATTGAAAAATGGGTTGTAGATTCAATGATATATCGCCATTCATTTTAGTAATAGAGGGAATGTTAAATATTGTAGTGTTAAGACCTTTTTAGGTTTATTGAAAATGGGGGATTGAGAAGAATTCATCATAAATACATTAATTGTTTTTATGAATTTTGAGTTAAAATGTGGAGTATGATTTTTGGTAGTGATACCAACAAAATCCATACATGAGGAATGGTATAAATTGTACATTTTTCTTTGTATTTTATAAAATTAGTTATTTTATTTTTTAAGAACTATAAGAAGGAATACATTAGAAGGCATGGTTTATAACGACCTTGAATTCTATCAATGCTATTTCCTTTTTGATTACATAATTTTGACATATTTGGAAATGTAGTATTATATAAACCATAATAATCACTTACAGTAAACTAGATAAATTTTCTTATATTGAATAAGATATTAAATTTATAGAATAAATTTATCTTTATGAATTGAAAATATTATAGTGGGATATAAAATAAAAAAATTGATAACCATAATAAGAAAATTTAGATATGCTTGATCTTCTAGAATGATCTCACTCAAGAACAACACTGTAGAAATAAAAGCACAATATTAGTAATGTAATATTTTTTTAAAAAATAAATATATATATAAACCTGAGAGAAAATATAAGGGAATAAAGAATGAATAAAATATGAGATATTTGTAAGAAGTAGGGAACCCATACGTCCATTAAAAATCCGATCATTTGAAAAGTAATATGACCATTTGGAATAGTATCCAGACATCTTGAATAGTATAATCACTAATGGAAGTGTAAAATGATTTTTAGGATTATTATAAAATAAGAATATGACATATTTATTCAAGATAAATGTAACAAATTATTATAAAAATGATAAAATAAGTTTCCTTATATTTTGAAAACAATTTTTTTATATTTTTATAAAAAAATATAACATTTTAAATAAATGTAATTATCATAAAGATTTTTTATAAAATAATATAACTATCATTATAATAATGATTTAATTTAATGAGATAATAAATATTTTTTCAAAGGGCCTGAAAAATTATTATAATATTAAAACGGTTATCTTTCCTATATATAACGATTTTAATGAAAATAATAAATTTTTAAAATCTAAAATTTACATTTCAAAAAATATATTTCATTTTTGGAATCTAAATGTCTAAAAATTATTAGTGTGATTTTTTTTGTATTTTTCAAAAATAGCATAATTTTTTGTCAATAGTGAAATAAGATAAAATATGATATTAAACATTATAAGCTAAATTCATGACTTTATGAGTCATATTTAATGTAAAAACCCATTTAATTCATACTAACATGAACTATTTTCTATATATAGTCACAATATTTATCAATAATTATTGTCTTGATTCAGAATAATTAACTGATGAATATAATATTAAAAAAACACCACTCTCCTCCCCTTATAAATACCACCCATTCTACACACAATTTGTAAGCCTTTGATCTTACCAGAAATATATCAAAACAACGTCTAATATCTCTCCCCATGTTCTTATGATCCATATTCTCACCAAAAACAATTCCAAGGGTGCTTAATAGGTAGTGTAAGAGGAGACAACCAAAAAAAGATGTCAATTCTGAACTAAATATTTTTAATTTTATCCTTTTTTTAACTCCCCAAATGTTTTCCTTACACATAGTTAATATAAAATAAGTATAATAAATATAAAGATATTTTATTATGATGGTGTAATATCTAACTTATTCCCTCCCTTCATTTGATTCATAAATTAAAATGTTGTTCATAATATTGTTGGTTCACCGCCTCCATAAAAAACATAATTTGTTTCTATCCACCACCATTATGGTTGGTTACAAAAATATTATTATTTTTAAATGCCTTTATAATCAGTATATTATAACTTAATTAATTATAATAGAATGTTTTAATAACCTTTTAATTAAATAAAACTAAATATAGTTCTTGATGGTTGATAAAACCACCTAAATGATCTAAGTGTATAACGATAACATTTATACTAAATGAATAATACCTATAAAGTAAAGAAATATAGATATTTGGGATAATTTAAATTTATATAAGTACATTAATATTAATTCACTCCACTATTACAGTTATAGTCCCATTTTACAAGACCATTAATTATTATCCAAAAGTGATCTCACCACACCCTCAAAAAATGAAATTAAAAATTATATCCCCTTGAAATGGTTGTAAATAAACATTATATAATTATTGATAATAAAATAAATATGGAAAAGATTCTTAATTAAGTAATTAATTAATCTAATTTGATTATTCTCGATATTTAGGACAATTGAAGAACAATTCTGGAACCTAAGGTAAGGGGTATCTATAAATACCACTATTTACTATGGGGTATGCTTTATCTCTCTTTTTTCAACTTCCTCTATTTATTATAAATATAATGTTTTTCATATTATATATATATATATATCCTTCCCATATAGGGTTAGTTTAATTTGTTTTTTCTTGAAGGAGATATAACAATTTTAAAGGTTCCCTTGTCAATTTCATTCGATAAGAAAACTTGATTAAAGGGAACTTGTCTATTTCGAATCACATATCAAGTACCACTAAATAAAATATTTTAAATAATACATGGTTTATAAAATGTATCATTATATCATTTAAAAAAATCTAATTCATTTTTCATAGAAATACATATGTTTTTACTCTCTTTGAAGACTCCTTACCATTTTCCCTAAAACTCAAAATAATTGGCACTTTTCTAAAGTGACATATCCACTAATTTTCAAATATTCACATTAGTTGGAAATAACATTTTATGATATATAAATATTTTTTCCCCTGTTAATTTACAATAATGTTTTAATACCTTCTTCTATAGATACTATTATGATACGCCATCTGGTTATTCTATAAGACATGAGTATGTTGCCCACTTACTTCCAAGGTTAATTCTTATGTTTATTCATAATATATGATTTTAATTTGTAGAACACATAATAATTTACATGTTATGATGGGTGTTCCTATATAAAAATCCAATGCATTGGGATTTTTTTTATTATTCATGATCTTTGACTTTTATAATATCATGTTAAGCATGTTGACTCATATGTTATGCTTTGATATCAAGATTATTCACTTATCGCGCTTTATAGGTCACCCCTTTCATTTATGTATTTCCTAGGTTATCATTTGATGTTTTATGATCTCATAATAATATAGCATCTCATTGTATAGACTAAAATAAATATGTTTTATATTAGTTTCATTTTGATGTATTATGAACCCATTGTTCTAATGACACTATGATCATCAATATTTGGGTTGTATTCATTGGATATTTATGTTAAAATCATTTAATAATATGTTTATGATTATTTGGTCTCTATTTTTGGTATTATATAAATATATAGTTATTTTTTGGGAATATAACTATAATAATTTAGTAAAAACTCTATAGATAAGTCTAAGCTTTGAATACCATCCGGATGTTTTGGAGAAGTATTAAGTAAGTGGTTTCTAGGAAATTATATACATACAAAAATACTAAATGTGGATGTTGATCTAGCATAGACATGCCTAGGAAAAAATAAACCACAAAGTTCCCATTAGGCATTAACTCTAAATATAGATAGTACATGGTAATTTTTCATTGCTCCACACCAGGTTTGACACTCCAAGAGTATACGATTTTGAAAATTCATAGACACTTTATGAACCATTATGAAGGAATTAAAAGGATTGTTTAGAAAGAAAAAATATTAGGGAATTTATCATGGATAACCTATATTGAAACATACATATTCATAAGTCAGTATATGCATGTGATTTATAAGTTATTACTTCTATGTTCATAATTTATCTTTTTATATCATCGTTATTTTTATTATTCTCATCCTTTTATTTATTTTGTATATAGTAAAAGACTAGAATGATAATAAAATTTTTAAAGGTGTGATCAATGTCTATTCATAATAATCAAATAGAATATATGATTATAATTATGTATATTATTTCATATCATTAGATTTTATTCAAACACCGCCGAAAAATGTGGCTTAAGATATCTGTGAGAATAAAAAAAGGGATAAATTATTGCATCCTAAGTAGATGGATCCTCCCCGGTCAAGGTTTGTGGAATGAATATCACATAAAATCTTATTTTACTTATTTTTCTGAGATTTGATGGTATATTAGTCATATATATTCTATCCTTATATAAAACATACATCATCATTCAGGAGAGGGAAATCACTCTTAATATCACAAGTTATTCATAAATTATATACAACTGTCTGGAGGAGAATGAATCTCTTTTGAAATCATATTCTCATGAATGGATATTATTTCCTTATATCAATATGTATGTATCTAAAATTATTCAGAAAAAGGATATAATAATACTAAAAGAAATTCCCATTATGATGGTTGATGTTAATGTATTCCTTCAAGAGATTCATGGTCTTCCTCTAGTCCAATTGGTTGAGTTCCCAATTGAAAAAATAACTAGTGCCCTACACATATCAAAGAATCCTTATAGAACAATCCTTAAGGTGTTTGGGGAACTAAATAAGTTGTTTCAAAAGAATATATAAAAGGGTTTTATACAGCCAAGTGATTCTGCATGGGGTTTTTTTGATTCACTCTGTCTAGAAAAATGATGGTTCAAAACACCTCTACATTGATTATCATGAAATCAACCAAATCATGATGAAACATTATTCCCATTGATGGATTTATTCCTTGGTCGATCAACTATATGGGAATAATTAATTATACAAGGAGTAACTTCTATTGGGATATCACTAATTAATGTTCAATATGATAGATAACCCCAAAACTACCTTTTAGAAGAGTTATGGATACTATGAGTTCATAGTGATTCTCTCCATACTCGCTAATTCTCTAGTCATCATCAGAAACATAATTAAATAGAGTATTTATATATTACATTGAAAAATTTCTGGTATTATTTATATATTATATATTGATATCCTTCATAATAAAGTATTGGCATGAGGAGCATTTTAATATTATACTAAGGACAATGATAATGAATAATATATATGAAAAATACAATAAATACGAGTCATGGATTGAGTAAGTCTTATTATTAGGGCATATAAACCCTAAAAAATGAGTATTTTTGGATGCATATTTGAAAAAGTAAATTAATGAGTTGTCCATAATAGGATCTATAAGGAAGATTTGTATCTTCCTTAGAATAGTTGGGTCTTACAAATGATTTGTGAGACACTTATCATGATTTTCAAACCAACTAAGAAAGCTGACTATAATGGGAGTAAACTTTTTTCAATATTGATGAATCTTAAGGAAGAATTAGAATTTAAAAATATGGTGTATCATTACACAATTTCACATGCTAACATAATGTGGGGAAGAGCTCATGTTATATAGAGATGATTAAAAAAGGTAATGGGATTTTTATAGATGCAAAACAAAAATTGATAGCATAATCCTAATGTCAATTGATATTTTATGATAAAAGTTATCCAATGTATGATATGAAGTTATATGTAGTTATATTTGAATTGAATATTTCATGGAATTAACTTTTTGGGGAAGAGTGTGAAATATATGTGTATAAAAATATCCTAAATTAAATTTTAACTTGGAAAGAGGATAATAATAGACACTAATGATAGTTAAATCCAATCAAATACTATTATTTTTAATTCCACTAATATCCTAATAATTATAATAAAGTTCTAGATTCTCTATATATTAAAAATATTACAACATTTTGAATGAGGACAGTTAAGAAGGATCCAATATTCAATGAAATTCAAAATATGGATTTGGAAATAATAAAGGTCGAAGATACATTATTCATTTTTCAAATGATTGATCAACCATCCATTTTAAATAAGATAAAATATTCTTAAATGGACAATGTATAAATTTATAATATGTGAGAAGCTATAATAAAATGGAAATCCTTAGTGTTAAAATTTGATGTAGGAAGAGTTGTAAGATTTGGTTCATGACTAAGTATACTATTAGATCATGAAATAAATAAGGAGTTGTTGAATGATGCACATAGATAAACCTTTTCTATCCACCTAGAGAGAAAAAAAAGATGTATCAAGATCACTAATATCACTATTGGTAGGAAAATATGATGAAGAAGATCACAGTATAGACATCAAAATGCACGGTATGATAGTAAGTTAAGGCATAAAATAAAAACATCCAAGGGGATTATGCAACCATTACCCATACCTATATGGAAATGGTAAAACATCACAATGGATATTTTCAATGGACATTCGAATAAATCATGAAGAAATAATTACATATAGGTTATATTTGATCCTCATATAATGACTGATCATTTTTTTCTATCTGATAGGTTTTATCACTCAATAAAATAACAAGGATATATATCATAGGAGTTATGGGGTTACGTGGAACATCAATGCTGATTGTATATGAACAATATCAAATATTTACATACATGTTTTGGAAATAAAATATTCACTAAACAACGAGTTTCACTTAATTATTGATTATCCCCCCCCAAATTACATCCAATATGAGTGGACTATCCCGACACTTGAGGACATACTAGAGAATTATTATTGAACATAAAAGTAATATGAGATCAACATCATCCTCTAGTTGAGTTCACATTCAAAAATAGTTTTCACTCAAGTATCCAAATGGATCTACATGAATCCCTTTATAATAAGATATTAAAAACAATTGTGTGTTTTGATGAAGTTTGTGACCATATGTTTCTCAGACATGAAATGGATGAAGAAATTATAGAAGAGGTCGAAACCATTCACCAGCACATCAGGTCATCTTACTATTAAAAAAATATTTACAATGATAAACATTGAATGGAATGGGATTTTGAGGTTGAAGATAAATTTTTATTCTTTATATTTCTATGGAAAACAGTCATGTGATTTTTGAAAAAGGGAACGATATGTTCCAGGTACATCGGCCCCTTTGAGATTTTGGATTTCTTCTGAGGTTTTCCAATATACTAGCCTAGCCACTAACCATGTCTCAAGTACATGACGTATTCCATGTATCCCCCTATATGAAGTAAAAACATGATCCCTCACATGTAATGAACATATAGGTGGTGTAATTAACGTATCATCATTATTTTGAGGAGAATACAATGAATATCATTGACCATAGTGATTAATTTATGTGTAACAAGACAACTCACTTAGTAAAATTACTATATAGTAACATTACGTATGAGTATGTGACATGGGAATTAGAGGGTGTAATGAAATAGGAATGCCCAACATACTTATATATTAGTACGTAAAATGAAATTTCAAGTAAACAATTTCTCATGGGTGGATGAATGGAATAAACTAGAATTTTATCAATGGAATTTCTCTTTTCATTATAAAATTATGTCATATTTTGTATTGAAATGTTATATAAAGAACATGATAGACATAATGAAAAATAGGAAAATTTTATTATTTTTATATTGAGCTTAAATTTTGAAAATAAAAATATAAATAATAATTTAAAATATTTTAATTGGGTAAAAATAGAAAATAATATAACTATAATATGAAAATTTATATCCCTTTGATCCCCAAATATGATTTATGTCATGTAAAAATCTATTGAAATGATGTAAAATATTAGAATGAAAATAGAAATTTTGAAAATGAAAATATATATAAGCATGAGATAAAATTTAAATTAATTAAAATTTTATGAAATATGAGGTGTCAATAGAATGAAATGAACCCATTTGACCTTTAGAAAAGTAATTTGGCCCTTGGAAAAATAATTTGACCATAAAGAATAGTATTTGAACTATTAGATTAGTATCTTCATCCGTTGAAGAGTAAAAATATATTTATGTATCTTATAAAATGAAAATATTATATATTTATTCATGATACACATAAATTATTGTTTTAAAAATTATAAATTAGTGTTAGTATTTTTTAAAACCTTATAAAAAATATTCTGTTTCGAAAAAAAATATTTTCATAAAATGTGTTTATATAATAATATTATATAGTATTATAAAAACGATGTTATTTTATGAGGCCAAAAATAAAATTTAAATGGGATAATTGATCGTAATATTAAACATAGAATTTTTCAAATAAATAATGATTTAAATTAAAAATTAATTTACCATATATACATAATTACTTTCATAATATTTATTTCATTTTAGGATAATGCATGTTGGAAATAGATAGGGATAATTTTTTGTATTTTTCTCGAGTAGTTTTTTTGAATCATAGAATATGAAAATATAAAATATATAACGTTATAAGGTAAATAAATAACATTATAATTCATGGCTGATGTAAAAACCCAATAGTTGTAACTGACATGCTTCGTTTACTATTTATAGTCACAAGATTCATCACTATTGATAGTAGTTGGCAAAAAATAATAAAATAATTAATTTAATATTCAAAAAAACTCTAATATCCTTCCCTTATAAATACCACCCCTTCTCCTCACAACCTCTAAGCCTTGGACCATACACAAAATCTACCAAAAAATCTCCTTATCTATCTCCCCATGTCTCTATAATTCTTAGCCTCATAAAACACCCTTACAAGGATCCTCAACGGGTAGCCTAATAGGATACATCAAAAGTAAGAGTTAAATTCACTACTAAGCCCATTTTAATTTTATTCTTTTCATAACAACCCTATATTTTTAACATATCCATAGATATAGTAACATTAAAACCCTACATATATAGATATGTAATTATTTTTTTGAATATTTATCTACTAACCTCCATTCATATGAATCCAAAATGAATATACTATTCATAATATGGTGGGTTTACCCCTTCATAAAAACCATAATTCATTTTTCTCCACCACATTTAAGGATTCTTATTTAAATATTATTATAATTAAATATGATTTTAATATGTATATTATAATTTATTTTATGATTCATGTATCTATTAATAACTTCTTAATTAAATAAAACAAATATTTTTCATGAGGCTTGGTAAAAGTGCTAAAATCAACTTAATTTATATCGACGGAATTTATATTAAATGAATCATACCTATACTAAAACACATATGGATATTTGGAACCATTTCCATTAATGGAAAAAATTTAAAATTTTTTCATTTCCCTTATTGATTTATATTACCATTTGGAAATAATTTCAATAATTATCTACAAGTGATCCAACCTTGGAACCATGAAATGAGATCCCTTGGAAAAATGAAATTTGACTTGATATCTTAATGGAATGGTTGAAAATAATCCTAATATAATTATATTAAATAAAATATAGATCTATATTGTTATCAATTATGTAATTAATTTATATAATTTGATTATTTAAGATGTTTTGATGAAGTTATGAATTCTTTCGGGGCCTATGGTATGTCGTCTCTTCAAATAACCATATTTTATTTGGGTTATTCTTCAAATCTATTTTACATACTTTATCTCTCTATTATTTCTTTTTATTTAATATATATTTTTATTATATATAATGAACATATATATCTAGTTTAATTAAATTTTCCATGATGGGGATATACATGTTTTAATGGTTCCATTATAAATTTCTTTCGATATGAAAACCTGATTAAAGGGAACTTCTATTTTTATTACCCCATTTGAAGTAACAATCTATAAATTTGTTTAAACAATCCATGGTTTCTAAAATTTCTCATTATATAATGCAATATCTTTTTATGTTCATTTATGGTTTTATTAAAGTTAATATGCTCTTTAACCTCTTCGAATACCCTTTACACATTTCCCTAAAACCCCACTTAAGTGGTACATGTAACAACCCATGTTTTGAGCCATGGTAGAATTCCAAGGGAATTTGAGTTTTTGAATTTGGTGGATAATGAATTATTTAAAATGATCCTTAGAACATCATAATGATATTTATAATTCTTAATGTTGTTTTTTTACTTGGATAAAGGACCAAGGGGTGCCTCTTGTGATTTGTTGAGTTCTAAAAGCGTTGGACCCCAAAAACTCAATAACTGAGAAGACTAACTAGATAACATTGTATTTCTAAAACTGTGCGACCCCCCCAGTAGTAACATTGCAACTTGTATTGGTGAGAAATCATGTTGTGCACTATTTGTGCACTATTTCTGAAATAGTGTGCTTACCCCACATGATTTGTGTTATGTAGGCAGTATGTGTGCACCATTAATCACACAGTTGTTGCATAGTTATGGAAAACCATAAAGGACAATCATGTATGGTAAGGTATCCTAAAAATTGTGAGACACAATGTTGGTGTAATGTTTTTTCAAATGTGTGTCCAAACCATGCGGCACAGTTTTGAGAGTGAAATCATCCTTTTTTCCTTTAATGAAACATAAAATATATTTTTCCTCCTTCATTTATCTAGTTTCCATTGTAACGTTCCTTCATTCCTCCCATAGATCACTACTCCTCCCAAAACTAGGAATGGTGTTAACACTCTTGTATGAATTTAATATTGTGTGCAGTCGGTCTCTATGGATTCCTCTCATAAATATCTTTATTGATTTTTGATATTTATCTTTTTATTTCCTCTTGGTCATGTTATCAGAACATGATATCATTATCCATACTTTCAATGTGTTATTACATTTATTATATTTCCTCTAAATAAATTGAATTAAATGTCAATATTGGATGAGTATATTACCCAAAGTATGAGGTATTTAGTCTATAGCTTTTCCCAAATGTTATCTAAATTATAAACATTTTCATTGTTTAACACAATGGATTTTTCTGTGAATTTCTCTAAACATTATTTCATATTATTAAATAGTTATACACACCATATATTACTCACATTAATCCTTTTTTATTATATTGGGTATGTCAACTAGGATCATAGACACCCCTTGGTCATGCCAGCTTCAATTTATCATATATAAATAACTGAATAAATCCTCGGAAACCCTTCTAAGAATTAGACTTGGATTAATAATGAAATTTACCCATTTAGGAATTTTTACTATTGACAATTTAACCTCTTATGTGGCATGTTAAAACTTTGTTTTTTTCATGATTGGTAGTTTTCTATATTTCTTCTTTATATTGAATTTATTTATGAACATTGTATTCGATGTTTGATTATTATAAATAAATTTTTAGATAACTATTGTCATGTTTTTTAAGAAACCCACTTGAATTAGTTGAATATCCTTACAAATTAGAAATTATCAATTTTTTATTTATATCTTGTTTGTTTTATTTATTTGAGTTTTCGTTATGCATTCATGATAAAGATTGATATTTGTAATTTTAGTATATGGAATCTTTGATGTTCTTAAATGGACTATCCCTCTACCTTTAAAAATTTTTATTAAACCAAAGAACCTCTTAAGTTCTTAGACAACCTTAATAATCAAATTTCTTATATAGGTTTTTTCCCTATTTGACTAAGGCACCTTATAAGTTCCCTTTTTGTATTTAAAATGAATTTCCATGTTTTGAAAGAGTCCATAGAATGTTTTAAAATGAATATATTATTCATGATGGATTATTCTCTTTAAATGAGTCCTTTTATATAAATGGAATGAATTATAAGATAGTGTTAAGGACACTCTTAATGCTACATCCTTTGTCAAATTCTTATATGATTTATTATTTTTGTTATTCCCTTAATTATATTGGGCTGGTTAAATAAAGCATGAAAGGTAATGCCTCAGGGATATTGTTATGAATATTAATATTCCTTATACATAGGATATGAATTGATGGTAAGGGTTTTATTTTTCATGATAATATCACACTCCCTTATATCATGTGTTGAGTATGATAGCTCACACAATTGAAATTGTTTGAATGGTGGTCGTGATGTTTCATGTCCCTTATTGAATGTTGGTATGACACGACACTCACGACATCGATTATTGACATGATGGAAAACCCACCATCTTGAGTGATGATTATGATAACTCCTACTCATTATGAGATGTAGATAATATACACATTGCATGAGCTTATAATATCATTTACAATGGTTATAGATGGATGGGTTACACATTTTTCTAACCAGCAACTTGTATTATAGGTATATGGCCAATAGCTCCCAGACGCACTTGAACCATATTGGGGGATAGAATATATAAATACACTATATAAATTATTTAAAATATATTAATTGATTATACACTCATTCTAGCCTTGATCCAAAGTAGGTAACTCCTTCAGTTGTCCTTCAAAAACCCGAGTTATCTAGTTGTTATTTATTCATATTGTTTATTATTCTTTATAACTGAATATTTATTTACATTATAATAATGTACTTCAGTTATCTATAGCCACTGTGGGTGGTGACCTACAAGGATTTTATGTCACACCCTGCTTGGGATGCCATTACTCTGGGGTACCCGATAAGATCTCATGGTCATATGACTTTGAATTATATCTTGTGATGACTTGTTTATACCTAGGAGTTAGGAAAAAGGGCTAGAGTTGGAGCTTAGGATGCTCTTAGAGACCCTCCATGGGGCTTTTACTTCTAATACTTATTCATGTACTACCCTATATCATGTTCTTTATTGTATATCTACTATTTTAGTTATGTATCATAATCTTGACTTGTATGTATTTTGGTATATTGTTGTGGACCATTTAGATTTAGTTATTGTTCTTCTACTTCTGTTTCACTATTTTTCATCTATTATTTATTATAATGTTGAATTTTAATTATTATATAATAAATTATTTTGATATAATGGTCATGAGGGTATAGTATCCAACCTATAACCTCCTTTGATCATCACTAATAGTCAAGAAACTCGTGTTTAGATGTTGGGGAACTTGAGGCCATGTAAACCAATGGCCTGGCTTTCAGTTAGGTGCTCTATTAGGATGGTATGTTACAAAGTGGTATCGTGTCACTTTTTTCCATTGTCTAATAGTTTGAGACAAGTAGAAAGGGGAATAGGAATTTGTCAGTGCTTGGTGAATAGCTATATCGGGAAGTGACCACCCCACCCATGTGGAATAGTCCAAGTGTACATGGATGGGGTTGGTAGTTCATGTTGTTTCTTATTATATTTTATTATGATTTAACCTTTATCGAATGGTTTACTTTCCTCTACTTACTATGTTAGGATGTTTGAAATATTTTTTTCTTGGCCTCATAATGAAATGAATTATCATTACATGTATCATTATAGGAAAATAGAGATTCACATGACCTGCATATTCTATTCCATGTAGCTATATTTGAAGGTTGCTTTCTGAAAGTGATATGTGCCTCCAATGTTTATTATCCTGGAAATTATATACCATGGTAGGTACTTTATTGGAATGCTTATTTTGGTACAATTATAGGTATATCTTTAGCATACCTAATTATATAACATGCTTTAGTGATTATATTCCATGCATCCTAATTATTTAGCATGTATTGACTATGTAACCTGCTTCAATGCTTATTAATAACATGTTTAGTCTTGATATTGATATGTAATATTTTCATGGGTGTAATTTATTGGTTGTGATTAAATGAGAACCGGTTTCAAGTGTTTGATGTACGAGCACTTTATAATTGTGAAAATTAAACATGATCATTCAAACTATCTTTTGAACATTATATATATATCAATTGGTTATTACTAAAAAGTAAATGTTTCAAAAGTTTGAAATTAAAATTAAATTCGTTTTGATTAATGGGATCCAAATTACATTTCGTTAAATGTATGGGATCTTGATTTATTGGGATATGGTAAACCGTATGATCAAACCATTATATATATAACAATTATAGATTTTGAAATGGTTATAAATGTTAAAGATGTTGAATTTTTAAACTGATTGATGGTTTTCACTCTAAAGTCTTGTTACTCTATCATACGTGCAAGAACATCCATATGATTAAATGATAAAATTCACAAGTAAAACCAAGTAGGATGGTTGAGGAATGTTTATTATGGGATTACACACTTTTTGTGTTTTAAAACAATGATAATTAAACAACTGTTATTGGGTTTCATTCTTATGAACCCAAGTTGGATAAACGAGACCCTTGTTGTTCATCATATGTTTTTTCAGGTTCTTTTTCCATATAATTGGTACCTGATGTTCTATTTCAATTATTTTAAATGTTTAGATGTTGAATATGAATCAATAAAATGACTCAAATGGATCCATAGGTAGTATCAATAGTTTAAACCCTCATGTAAGGGTAGAGTAACCACATCCTAGAGTTTCCTTGGAACAGAAGTGTGAGAATTTTAAGTAGGACAATATATTTTTAAGCAAGGCATTTAAATAATAGGTGTAGAGCCAAGTGAAATCTATTTAGCATGATGTAGTGATAGGTTCTATTATTATGCTTTTTTAATGGGCTAGCTTGAGGTATATAGCACCCTTAGAACATAAATGCCTTGAAAAATGTCGAAATATTTCTATTGTATGGTATTGTTTGGATGTCATTGTCCCTAGTAGGAATCTTGGATTCTAAATGATATCCTTATTTGGGAGGGTGTTCATGGTATCCCTGATATTTTTTAAGGGTGTTAGCATAAAATAATCCTTGGATTCAGCTGGTTTGACATGTCTAGGTAATGGTCGGACACTTAGTAGACTCCTGACTCTATTTCTCTATATCAAGGTGACTCAATACATCATCAATCAATTTCAAATTCAAATGAGATAATGCACCTTTGAACTAGTTTTCTATATGGTTTATCTGATACGTGAATACATAAGATTGAAAACCTATGGATATTATTGATGATGTGATGTCTTACTTAAAAAATATTTGGGTAGTATGAGTTGATACACATAGTACTCATCAAGTTCCTAGGTTATGAAATGATCTTTGTGAGTTTGGTTGAATAATTGAGCCTTATGTTGTTATGTACATTCTCTGGTCATATCAACAGTAGAGTGACTGAGGATTTAAAATAACCAAATTCATCTAAATGTTGGTGATGATATCCTATGATAATCAGGTGTTTTGACATGCCGGTCAGAATAGTTTTTTATTTCATTTGAAATGTTTTAGCATGTGTGAGTTTGAATTGGAGGAGTTTCATTCATGTGTGTAAGGTGAATATTACCTAGATCACTAACAAGGGGCTATAACATCTCTTCTTTTGAGTACAAAGACACACATAATATGGGTAAATTCACATCTGTTCCATTGAATTTGTGTTATTTTAGTTAGAAGCGACACTTTTGTGAATTTTTGTTATAGAAATGGCAGTTATTTCTTAAATTTTAATGAGGCTTCCAAATTTTGAATCATCTCAATGATTTTAAGGAATCATGACAATGATGTTGTTGTATATGTATGAAATCCTCAAGAAATATCATTGGTCATGAATTACCCTCAGTGATAAAGCATGAGTGATCATGGGATTCAAAGGAAAGGTATCCACCTTTCTTCTAAATGTATTTTTTTATAACTAAAATTTTTAATCGATGGTTTATTTGTTAAAAAAAGGGCAGTAGAAAAATTTCATCTAGATAACCCTCATGGGACTTCCCATGACCAATGGTCGAAATTACTCTATGAAACTATTTCTAGATGAATTTTTTAATGGCCAAGATAGTGTGCAGATGAATTCTCATGTCCAATGATTCCTTTTTGCCGCATGATTTTGGGTTATATGTAAGTTATATATAATGTAATGACACAAAAATATAAAACCTAATGAAACATACCTCTATGTATGTTCACTTCATTGGTTGTAAATCTAATCTCACTATAAAAGTTGGTTGTTCTACCGCATCCCCTCAACAATAAAATTCCCAAATATTCTACCAGGAATGTGGTTAACATTAAGGATAAAGCCCACTATGTGAAATAGAAGCCTCTATTATAGGGTAATAATCTCAATATATTTTGTTCTTGTACTCATGGAATCATACATGGGGATGGAATAATATGATATTTATAAGGATATACTATTATGGAATTCTCACCCCTTTTATGGGGACATGAATTCTATTGAAGAAAAAAGTCTATATATGGAATCTGGTATATATATTTTCTCTTCATATCAATTTAATATTCTAATGATAAATCATATTCATCCATGGTGCTCAAATCTATTTTGTTTTCCCCACCCAGACGCTAGAGTATTTCTTACAGCATCAGAGCATATAGAACTATGTTTAACCATCTTGTGTAGGTTTTTAACCCCTGGAAGGAGGGGAAAAATTAGTAAATATTATTAATTCCAAAAGAGATGAGGGGGATAATATGATTATTTATTTTGTAGTTATATATTTACCACTAGATTGTATTAACATTATATTGGGGGATTCCCTCAGACTATACCACTTTAATCAGCCTTGACTCATCCCTCACATCCATGTTTTTCCTCAATTTTATTTTATTTAATATTAAAAATCAACAAATTTTCTATCATCTATATAGAATATCAGTTGACCTAAAAAATAATAAGGATGTTAAATAAGGTCCCAAACTAATGAATATACATTATATTGGTAGTTTCCTTTTATTATCTAGTTACTATTTTTGACTTGTTAAAAAAACCCTATTAGAAAATTTGGCAACCATGTTAACAGATAAAGTGTTAAAATTCACATGGTCTAAAGAACCTGAAGAGCGATTTGATGAAATAAATAAGGCATTAATAAATATACTTGTTTAAACCTTATGATATGAAATGGTAGAAATTTTTATATACAATGATGCATTAAAATAGGACTAGGGTGTTCCCTTATCAAAAATAATAGAGTTATTTATTATACATTTAAGAAGTTAAAGACCAATGAGAAAACATTACAACTCTTGATATTGATGTGGTTGAAACATTGTGTAGGAAGGATCATGTGATATTATCTATAATGAGGATGGAAAAAGGACTTAATGCTAATGGTTTTAGAAATGTTGTACATCAAAATTTCCATGTAAGGGGAAACATCAATTCATTTCCAAGTAATGTCCCAACCATCATTACTATAGAAGGTAATGGGGTATTAAAAATATGAAAAGGGTATATATAAAAAGGTTAAAATCATGGAAGATTGGAAATTTGTAGACACAAACTATAAATATGGTGATTTTATGTTTGGGATGATACCATGTGTACTATCAGTACCATAACTATATATGGAATTACATGACGAATCTCATAGCTCAAACATATCTATAATCTTTTACAGTACCAATTTATATCTGGATATAAAAGTTAACTTCTCATGGGGATAAATAAAGTGGGAAATTGAAAATTATGTGTCCATATGATTGGTGTTCCAATAATTAAAGTATTTGAAAAAACCCCTAATGTGTGTCAAGAAGTTATGTCTATACCAAGGTAGAAGTGGGACAATATCTCAATTGAATTTATTACTGGGTTTCCAAAGATATATAAAAATAATAATGTTATATGGGTAATTTTAGGTTGAATTAAAATGTTTATACATTTCCAAGAAATAATGGAGGATTAAACCCTTGAACATCTCGAGAAAATCTAGAACAATGAAGTTATAATAGTTTACGGTCATCATCTATCAATTGTATCTAATCTTGACCACGAGTCTTTTATAAAAATTTTAAAAAAGTATTTAAAAATATTTGGAAATTGAGATACATTTTAGCACTTTTTATCAACTTCAAAATAATGATAAATCTAAAATAACCATCCAAAACATAGAGGAAATGATGAGATCATGATCACTTGAATACCAAATAACATTGGACTAAAACATACCTCTCTAGGAATTTTCATACAATAATAGATTCTATTCATGTATCCAAATGGAACCATATGAGGTATTTTATGAAAAAATATGTCATAATCCATCCTGTTAAGATATTATTGGGTAAACAAGGCTAGTTGGTCTAGAAATCATTAAGGAAACAACTAAGTAGGTATAATTTATCCAGAATCATATCATGATAGTCATTGTAGATAGAAATGTTTTTATTATAATCAGTGGAATAACATATAACTCCGTGTTGGAGAACATTCCTTATTGAATGTGTCATCATATAATGGATTTATACGTTTTGGAAAGAGAGGAAATATATGTATAAGGTTCATTGGCCCTTTTTAAATTTTATGATAGATTTTGAGTTGTGGGTTACTGTTTTCTTTTTATACCCAACTTCTCTAAAGTGTATAAGGTTTTTATGTCTCAATGTAAAGGAAGTACATTTCATACCCTATTAATGTACTCACCGCTAATAAAATATAGTTAGAGATTAAAATTTCATATAATGGAGGTTCTATATAGATTCCTTGCACTATATATAAAGTGTTATGCAATTGGAAAACCTAATTGGTGAATTTTCATTGGAGGAATCACAAGCTAGACAAATAAATGCGGGATACTGAGGAAGAAATGAGGATGAATTACTCACATATGTTCTTGGATTGACGTACAAAACAAATTTTGAGGATGAAATTATTTAAGGTGGAAATGTAATAGACAATATTCTACTATAATAAATATAAATTTCATAACAAATTTTTTTATATATTTTAAATTATATTATTTTTTCACTACTGTATAACACATTATAATATAATGAAAATTTATGAAACCAAATTTAAATTAAAATCAAAAACCAGTACCATAAAATAATTTTATAATAAAAAAACTAATAATTAATAATATACTCATAAATAAATACTAATACCATTTCACATTGTGTATTTAAATAAAAATCAAAATAATTTTAAAATTTTAAGTATTGAATGTGTGGTTTTAAAATGTGAAACTGTTTTTATTAAATAAATAAATTTCATATAAATAGTGATATTTTTAGATAATTGTATTAAAATTTACATTCAATATATTGAAATTACTCAACGATTAATTTTTTATAATTTTATGAGACAATCATATTTTTGTGTAAATCTTTAAAAAATAGATATTAAATTTGGTATGTATTATTACATAATATTGACATAAAATGATTTAATAAGTAACATAATTCCATTATTTACCACGAATTAGTTTATTAATTAAAATAATGTATCCTAAATTAATAAATTAAAATTTACAACCCAATAATGATTTATCCCAAACATAATGTATATTATAAAAACATTTAAAAAATCATTATAAATTACAATATTATCTAAATCTAAAATATTATATTTTAAAAGAAATTTAGATATTTAAAAATTTAAAATTATAATACTATGAATTATATGTCAAAAAAAAGAGTTAAACTCGTTATTATGTCATTTTTTTTTCACAACCCATTTTTCAAAGGCCAATGTTTACAAATTAATAAAAAATTGTCACATATTTTCTATAAGTAACCACCCATATATCCATTAAACATCACTAAAAAAATTTTGTCCATATTTATCCTCTAATATTCTCCTTAATGAATCTCACAAAATAATTTTTAAATTTTTTCAGTGTTCGTATACGTATTTAAGAAGGTTTTTTGAAAGTTAAGGGTTCATAATCCTCCTCTCTCCTTTTCAATGTAACGCTTTTGTTGTAATATTATTTAAAATTATTATTTATATACTAATTTTATTATAATTACATGTTATTATAATCTATTTAAAATATATTTAATTCTATACTACATATTCACTATTATTATATACTATTACATTACTATAATTATGTTGATATAAGGGTCCATAATACCATATTATTCATGATTTCTTTAAACCATTCAATTTCATTTTACTTTAAATTAGAACTACTATATTCTTCATTGTAGAGGGTTAGGAACAAGAGAAAAAATGCTCATCATTGGAAGATTATTCTAATGTGGATCAAGGAACCTAATGGATCGATACAGATAATGAGAGTGCAAGCTACTTCTCAAGATATAGTCTAGAGGGAATACACCAAAGAGGAATTAAATACTGAAGGAGGAATAAAGGGTAGAAAGGAAACCATAAATATAGGAGTTATATTATAATAAATTGGGGATAAATCATATGGGAGGAAGGATTACTCCCTTTTTATTATACCAATGGAGACAAGGTTTTCCAAAAATATTACTCTCATAGAAAGGGATGATGAGATATAAAATATTGTAAATACATGGGAACTAATCATACCCTTTGGGGAAGAAATGGTAGAGCTGGAATTACTAATTAAGGCCTCCCATGAGGATGCAGAAATGATAGTAGAAATGTTTATTCTAGTGGAATACAATAATGAGATGTATGGGTGGTTGAAAAATCATGAATATATTTTCCTAATATTTTTCAATAGATGTAAAATCATCATTGAGGAGTTTATTCAGACAGGGGCTAATATGGCTTATTACATCCAAGACCTTATCATGTAAACTCTAGAATCAAAGGTAAATTCTATGAAATGTACATTATATATGGATAATTATTTTAATAGTAATGAACTTTATTTCAATATTTTTTTTATATATTATGGTGTGTGATTCTATTTGGTTTTGGTGTGTGGTGGATTTGTGATGATTTGGCTGTGAAATGTTGGTGTGGTTTTAAGATGGTGTAATTTTGTTAGGGTTCTCACTTAGACCTTAAAAGTGATCTATTTTTTTAAATAAAAATAAGGAATTGAAGAATGATAAATCACCCTTAATTTTAATTATATTACCTACATTTTTCATTATAATGATGACTCATTTTTGGAAACCTAAGGGTTAAATCTAAATGTAGGAAAACATCCTAAAAATATAGTAATGACTATGTGTTGTCTTAGAGATCTCATCCTTGTTTGAATACTAAATGTTAATATATTCCCTATATTAATTGAAACAAGGAGTAATAACCCCAAAAAATATTGGTTGATTATTATCTCAGTCATCACTTGATGAAAAAAGTGACCCTAACTTCACAACTGGTTTTACAATATTATGGGATACTCTTTGAAGGATTTAGAAGCACATCAAAAAAAACCTAATGAAATATTTGAATATATTTTTATATTTTAGAATATTTTCATTTATTTCTTTGAATTAATTATTACACCAGATCTATAAGTCTGGTACGAGGGTTGATTTTTATATATATTTTTTGTCTTCTTCCAATATAAACTATTGAAATCAATAACTATTTCATATTAATATCCTTATACCATTAAATTACACTTCTCTACTACCTTATTAAAATTAAATTAATATGTATAATTTTCATTACATTGTTATTATCCTATTGTTTCTAACTTGAATGTCAGATATTCAACAAAATATCTATATTGTTCCCCAGAAATGGGAAATATTTATATTCTATATAACCATTATTCCTATGTGAAAAACTATTGATTATTTGTTCCATACTATGTATATGGTTCCCTAAGGAACATTATGATATTTATCTTTAATCCATTATCTTCATTGATGGATGCATTACTTATTTTTTTCTAGGTGAGGCACGGAATTATATATCCTTTGGATGTAAAAGTGGGTGTAATAAGAGAAACTAGTTGGGTATTTTTTTCAATTATTACATGTTTATATATGATATCATGGTATGATTACACGAAGGTATGTTTATGATTCTAAATATTATTAATACCATCACAATGAGATCAGTTTTATTTATCAATGAATTTATTTATTGTTATGAAATCCTTGGATATATTATGATCACAGTTCCATATTTATGGAATTTATTTATTCCATTAATATTTTTTATTCCCTGATATTGTATGATAACTTCAACTTTATGGCACCACTTACTAAGAATATGAGATCACTAATTTATATTATTTCTCTTCTCTAGATGAAATGATGAATTTTCCTATGGGTGGATTATATATTTTTAAGGATAAATTATAAATTTTCATGTATTCGTTGATTTATCTTAACCTATTAATTTAATGTAATTTTATCTTCTTTTATATATTTTTATGAGACTAATAATCTATTAGATCATGTGTATTGTGATCTATGCATCACGTAACATTGTAATAAATATAACCACTAGCATAAAGTTACAAAAGTAAGGTTATTGCACCTATACATATTTTTAACTGATAAGGCTTATAGAATCTCTTAATGACTAATTTTCAAGTGATAAATCCACTCAATCAAATATGTCATTAGAATATATGTAGTGGGATTAAGAGACTTTGATACTTAATCGTTAAAACTTATGAATTTTTTTTATCATGTTGTATCAATGAAAAACTAAAAAATCTAGAGTTCCACTAGTGATAAAAAAGACAAGGGTTCAATCAATTAGTGGTTGAGAAATAGAATAAAGGTTTAAATGTGGTTAATGAGGCCACAAGTTCAATAAATGAAAATATTTTTAAAGTAGGTTGAATGTAAAAAATATTAAATGGTTTATGAATTAATTTCATGAAAAAAGGAAGTAACACAGATTATAGATATTTATTCCATAAATTGAGTTTCATATTGTCCCAAACAGACCTTTGTAGATAACATAAAATATTCAAAAAATATATTTTTATTGAAAATTGGGTTGTAGATTCAATGATATATCGCCATTCATTTTAGTAATAGAGGGAATGTTAAATATTGGATTGTGAAGTCATTTTTGGTTTTATTATAAAATGGTGGATTGAGAAGAATTAACCATAAATACATTAATCGTTTTGAAGAATTTGGAGTTAAAATGTGGAGTATAATTTTTGGTAATGTTACCAAAAAAATCCATAGGGGAGGAATTTTAGGAATTGTACATTTTTCTTTATATTTTATAACAGTAGTTATTTTATTTTTTTCGAACTATATGAAGGAATACATTAGAAGGCGTGGGTTATAACGACGTTGAATTCTATCAATGCTATTTCCTTTTTGATTACATAATTTTTTCATATTTTTAAATGCAGTATTATATAAACCATAATCATCACATACTTCAAACTAGATAAATTTTATTATATTAAATTATATATTACATATATAGAATAAATATAGCTATATTAATTGAAAATATTATAGTGGGATATAAAATAAAAAAATATGATAACTATAATAAGAAAATTTAGATATGCTCGATCTTCTAGAATGATCTCACTCAGGAACAACACTGTAGAAATAAAAGCGCAATATTAGTAATGTAATATTTATTCAAAAAATAAAAATATATATAAACTTGAGAGAAAATATAAGGGAATGATGAATGAATAAAATATGATATACTTATAGAATGTAGGGAACCCATACATCAATTAAAAATCAGATCATTTGAAAAGTAATATGACCATTTGGAATAGTATTCAAACTTCTTAAACAGTATAATCACTAATGGAAGTGTAAAATTAAATTTAGGATTCCTATAAAATGATATTATGACATATTTAATCAAGATAAATGTAAAAAAATGTTTTAAAAAATGATAAAATAAGTGTCTATATTTTTTTAAATCAATTTTTTATTTATATTTTTATAAAACAATATTATGTTTTAAAATCCATTTAATTCTCAAAAAGAGTTTTTATAAAATAATATAATTTTCATTATAATAATTTTGTATTTTTATAAGATAATAAATAATTTTTCAAAGGGCCAGAAAATTTATCATAATATTAAAACTGTAATTTTTCATATAAATATGGATTTTAATGAAAATAATAAATTTTTTAAATATAAAATTTTCATTTCAGAAAATTTATTTCATTTTTGGAATCTAAATGTCTAAAAATTGTTAGGGTGATTTTTTTTTGTATTTTTCAAAAATCGCAGAATTTTTTGTGAATAGTGAAATGAGATAAAATATGATATTTAACATTATAAGCTAAATGCATGACTTTATGAGTCATATTTGATGTAAAAACCCATTTAATTCATAGTCACATGCACTATTTGCTATATATATTGCCAATATTTCTCACAACAGATTTTATTGATTTAGAATAATAAACTAATGAATATAATATTAAAAAAACACCACTCTCCCCCCCCCCTTATAAATACCTCCCATTCTATACACAATTTTTACGCTTTTGATCATACCAGAAAAATATCAAAACAACCTCTAATATATCCATGTCTTTATGATCCATATTCTCACCAAAAACTATTCCAAGGGGCCTTAATAGCTAGTATAAAAGGAGACAACCAAAAAAAGATGTCAATTCTCAACTGAATATTTTTAATTTCATTATTCTTCTAAATCCCCATATGTTTTCCGTACACTCAGTGAGAATAAAATAAGTATAATAAATATATATATATTTTATTATCATGGTGTAATATTTAACTTATTCCCTCCCTTCATTTGATTTATAAATTAAAATGTTGTTCATAATATTGTTGGTTCACCGCCTCCATAAAAAACATAATTTGTTTCAATCCACCACCATTATGGTTGGTTACAAAAATATTATTATTTTTAAATGTGTTTATATTAAGTAAATTAAAACTTATTTAATTATTATATATTTTTTTAATAACCTTTTAATTAAATAAAACAAAATATAGTTCATGATGGTTGATAAAAGCACCCAAATGAACTAAGTGTCTAACGATAACATTTACACTAAATGAATAAAACCTATAATGTAAAGAAATATAGATATTTGGGAAATTTTAAATTTATATAAGTACATTAATATTAATTCACTTAACTATTATAGTTATAGTCCCATTTTACAAGACCATTAATTAATATCAAAAAGTGATCTCACCACACCCTCGAAAAAATGAAAATAAAAATTATATCCTCTTAAAATGGTTGTAACTGAACATTATATAATTATTGAAATTAAAGTAATGATGGAAAAGTTTATTAATTAAGAAATTAATGAATCTAATTTGATTATTCATGATATTTAGGGAAATCTAAGAACAATTCTAGAACCTAAGGTAAGGGGTCTCTCTAAATAACCCTATTTACTCTAGGGTATGTTTTATCTTTATTTTTCCATCTTCCTCTATTTATTATAAATATAATGGTTTTCATATTATATATATATATATATATATATCCTTCACATATATTTTTAGTTTAATACATTTTTCCTTGAAGGCGATATAAATATTTTAAAAGTTCCCTTGACAATTTCATTCGATAGGAAAACTCAATTAAAGGGAACTTGTCTGTTTCTTATCCCATTTCAAGTACCACTACATACAATATTTTAAATAATAAATGGTCTATAAAATTTATCATTATATCATGTAATTAAATTTTTTTAATTCATTTTTTACAGAAATACATATTTTTTTACTCTCTTTGAAGGCTCCTAACCATTTCCCCTAAAACTAAAATTAAATGGCACTTTTCCAAAGTCACATATCCACTAATTTTCACATATTCACTTTAGTTGGAAATAATGTTTTATGATATATAAATATTATTTCCCCTATTAATTTACAATATATTTTTAATACCTACTTCTATGGATACCATTATGATACGCCATCTGGTTATTCTATAAGACATGATTAGGTAGCCCACATACATCCATGGTTAATTATTTTGTTTATACCTAATATATGATTTTAATTTGTAGAAAACATAATCAATTAAATTTTATAATGAGTGTTCTTATATAAAACTCCAATGCATTGGGATGTTTTTATTATTCACGATCCTTGTCTTTTATGATATCATGTTAAGCATGATGACTCATATGATATGGTTTGATATCAAGATTATTCTCTTATCGGGATTTATAGTTCACCCCTTCCATTTATGTATTTCCCAGGATATCATTTGAATTTTTATGATCTCATAAGAATTTAGCATCTCATTATATATACTAAAATAAATATCTTTTATATTAGTTTTAGTTTGATGTATTATGAACCCATTGTTCTAATGACACTATGATCATCAATATTTGGGTTGTATTTATTGGATATTTATGTCAAAATCATTGAATAATATGTTTATGATGATTTGGTCTCTATTTTTCGTATTTGATAAAAATATTTTTATATTTTTTGGAATTTGAACTATAATAATATATTAAAAACGCTAGAGATAAGTCTAAGGATTGGAAACCATCATGAAATTTTGGTGAAGTTTAAAGTAATTGGTTTCTAGGAAATTATATACATACAAAAATACTAAATGTGGATGTGGATCTAGCATAGAAATTCCTTGGAAAAAATAAACCCCAATGTTTCCTATAGGAATTAACTCAAAATATATATAGTATGTTATAATGTTGCATTTCTCCACCCCAGGATTGACACTCCCAGAGTATATGATTTTGAAAATTCATAGACACTTTATGAACCATTATGAATAAATTAAAAGTATTGTTAGGTTAGAAAAAATATTAGGGAAGTTATCATGGATAACCTATATTGAAACTTATATATTCATATGTCAGTATATGCATGTGATTTATAAGTTATTCCTTCTATGATCAAAATTTATCTTCTTATATCATCGTTATTTTTATTATTGTCATCCCTGTGTTTATTTTTGATATAGTAAAATAATAGAATGATTTTCAAATAGTGAAAGGTGTGATCACAGTCTATTCATAAGACATAAATGGCATATATGATTATAGTTATGTATATTATTTTATATCATTAAAATTTAGTCAAACACCGCCAAAAAATGAGGCTTAAGATATCTGTGAGAATAAAAATGTTTAAATTATTGCATCCTAAGTAGATGGATCCTCCCCAATCAAGGATTTTTGAATGAATGTCACATAAAATCTTATTGTACTTCTTTTTGTGAGATTTGATGCTATATTGGTCATGGATTTTCTATCCTTATATAAAACATACATCAACATTTAGGAGAGGGAAATCACTCATTACATCCCATGTTATTCTTCAATTATATTCAAGTGGAAGGAGGAGAATGAATCTCTTTTGAAATATTCTTCTCATGAGTGGATATTATTTCATTATAACAATGTGTATGTATCTAAAATTATTGAGAAAAATGATATAATAATACTAAAATACATTTTCATTATGATGGATTATGTTAATGTATTCCTTGAAGTGATTCATGGTCTTCGTCTAGACCAATTGGTTGAGTTCCTAATTGAACAAATAATGGGTTCCCAAGACATATCAAAGAATCCTTATAGAACAGTCCTCACAGTGTTTGGAGAACTAAATAAGTTGTTTCAAAAGAATCTTGAAAAGGGTTTTTATAAACCTAATTGATTCCACATGGGGTTTTTTTATTCACATTGTCTATAAAAATGATGGTTCCAAACACCTCTACATTGATTATCATAAAATCAGCCAAATCATGATAAAAAGTATTCCCCTTGATGGATTTATTCCTTGGTCGATCAACTATATGGGAATAATTAATTATCTAAGGAGTAACTTTAATTGGGATATCACTAATTAAAGTTAAATAATAATTATAATCCCAGAACTACCTTTTAAAAGAGTTATGGATACTATGAGTTCATATTTATTCCCTCCATACTTTCTAATTCTCTAGTCATCATCATAAACATAATTAAATAGAGTATTTAGATATTACCTTGAAAAATTTCTGGTATTATTTATATATTATATATTTATAGACTTAAAAATCATTTATGGGCATAAGTATCATTTTAATATTATACTAATTACTATGATGATGAATAATATATACAAAAACTACAATAAATAAGAGTCATGGATGGAGTAAGTCTTATTATTATGGCATTTAATCCCTAGAAAATGTGTATTTTTGGTCTCATATATGAAAAAGGAAATTAAAGAGTGGTCCATAATATGATCTATAATGAAGATCATTATCTTCCATAGACTAGATGGGTATTACAAATTATTTGTGAGACACTTATCATGATTTTCAAACCAACTAAGAAAGATGAATGTGATGGGAGTAAACTTTTTTCAAGATTGATGAATCTTGAGGAAGAATTAGAATTTAAAAGGGTTGTGTATCATTACACAATTACACATGCTAACATAATGTGGGGAAGATCTAATGTTATATAGAGATGCTTAAAAAAGGTAATGGGATTTTTATAGATGAAAAACAAAAATTGATAGCATAATCCTCATGTTAATTGATATTTTATGAGAAAATATATCCAATGTGTGATCTGAAGTTATCTGTAGTTATATATTAATTGAATATTTCATGGAATTAACTTTTTGGGGAAGAGTGTGAAATATATATGGATAAAAATAACCTCTATTAAATTTTCACTTGGAAAGAGGTTAATATAAAACACTGATGACAGTTATATCCAATCAAATACTATTATTTCTCATTCCAATATTATCCTAATAATTAAAATAACGTCGTTGATTCTATATATATCAAAATATTACATCTTTTTGAATGATGAGAATTTAGAAGGATCCAATATTCATACACATTCAAAATATGGATTTGGAAATAATAAAGGTCGAAAAATCATTATTCCTTCTTGAAATGATTGATCAACCATCCATTATAAATAAGATAAAATATTTTTAAATGGAAAATGTATAAATTTAGAAGATGTCAGAATCTAAAATAAAAGGGAAATCCTTAGTGTTCAAAATTTATGTTGGGGAGTTGTAAGATTAGGCTCATGAATAAGTGTACTATAAAATCATGAAATAAATAAGGAGTTGTTGAATGATTCACATAGATCAACATTTTATATCCACCTAGAGAGAAAAATGATGTATCAAGATATCTAATATCACTATAGGTGGGAATATATGAAGAAGAAGATCATTGAATAGACATCAAAGTGCATGGTATGTTAGTAAGTTAAGGAATAAAAGAAAAACATCCAAAGGGATTATACAACCATTACCCATACCTATATGGAAATGGTAAAACATCACTATGGATATTTTCAATGGACTTACAAATAAATCAAGAAGAAATAATTACATATATGTTATATTTGATCATCATATAATTACTGATCATTTTTTTCTATCTGATAGGTCTTATCACTCAATATAATAACAAGGATTTATATCATAGAAGTGGTGGGGTTATGTGGAACATCAATGCTGATTGTATATGAACAATATCAAAGATTTACATACAGGTTTTGGAAACTCACTGATTCCCTAAACAATTAGTTTCACTAAATTTTGGATTATCACCCCCAAAATGTAATCCAATATGAGTGGACTATACCGAAACTTGAGGATATACTAGAGCATTCTTGATGAACTTAAAAGAAATATGATATCAACATAATCCTCTCATTGAGTTCTCAAACAAAAACAGTTTTCACTCAAGTATCCAGATGGATCTACAAGAATCCCTTTATAAGAAGATATGAAAAACACTTTTGTGTTTTGATGAAATTTGTGAACATAAGTTTCTTAGACTGGAAATAGATGATGAAATTATAGAAATGGTCCAAACCATTCACCAGCACATCATGTCATCTTAGTGTTAAAAAAATATTTACACTGATAAACATTGAATGGAATGGGATTTTCGGGATGAAGATAATTTTTTATTATTTATATCTCCATGGAAAAGAGTCATGTGATTTATTAAAAAGTGAAAGATAAGTCCCAGGTACATCGGCCCCTTTGATATTTTGCACTACTTTTTAGGTTTTCCAATATACTAGCATAGCCACTAACCATATCTCTAGTACATGACCTATTCCATGTATCCCTCTATAGGAAGTAAAAAACATGATCCCTCGCATGTAATGAACATGAAGGTGGTGTAATTAAAGCATCCCCATATTTTTTTAGGAGAATAAAACGAATATCTTTGACCATAGAGATTAATTTATGTGTAACAAGACTACTCACTTAGTAAAATTACCATATATAAACCATAGGTATTAGGAGGTGACATGGTAATTAGAGGAAGAAATGAAATAAAAATGCCCCAACATATTTTTATTTTAGTACGTAAAATGAAATATCAAGTAAAAAATTTCTCATTGGAGGATGAATGTAATATCCTAGAAATTTATCAATGGAATTTCCCTTTTCATTAATAAATTATGTCATATTTTGTATTGAAATGTTATATAAAGCACATGAAACACATAATGAAAAATATGGAAATTTTATTATTTTTTATTGACCTTAAATTTTGAAAATAAGAATATATATAATAATTTAAAATATTTTAATGGGGTAAGAATAGAAAATAATATAACTATAATATGAAAATTTAGATCTCTTTGATCCCCCAATACGATTTAAGTCATGAAAAAATCTTCAGAAATGATGTAAAATATTAGAATGAAAATATTAATTTTGTAAATGAAAATATATATAAGCTTTAGATAAAATTGTAATTAATTAATATTTAATGAAATATGAGGTGTCAATAGAAAGTAAGGAAGCCTTTTGACAATTAGAAAAGTAATTTGGTCCTTGTAGAACTAATTTGACCATAATGAATTGTATATGAACAATTAGAATATTATCTTCATTCGTTGAAGAGTAAACATATATTTATGTATCTTATTAAATGAAAATATTATATATTTATTCATGATACAAATAAATTAATGTTTTAAAAATTATAAATTAGTCTTTGTGTTTTTTTAAACCTTATAAAATATATTATGTTTTGAAAAAAATTGTTTTTCTAAAATGTGTTTATATAATAATATTATATTGTATTATAAAAACGATGTTATTTTATGAGGCCATAAATAAATTTTAAATGGGATAATTGATCATAATATTAAAATTAGAATTTTTCAAATAAATAATTATTTAAATTAAAAATTAAATTACCATATATATATAAAATTACTTTCATCATATTTATTTCTTTTTTGGATAATGCATGTTGGAAATAGATAGGGAAATTTTTTTGTATTTTTCTAGAGTAGTTTTTTGAATCATAGAATATGAAAAAATAAAATATGTAACATTATGAGGTAAATGAATAACTTTATGATTCATGGATGATGAAGGAATCCAATAGTTGTAACCGAAAAGCATCGTTTACTATATATAGTCACAAGATTCATCACTATTGATAGTATTTAGTAAAAAATAATAAACTAATGAATTTAATATTAAAAAAACACAAATATCATTTCTTAATAAATACCACCCCTTCTCCTCACAACCTCTAAGCCTTGGACCATACACAAAATCTACCAAACAATATCCTTATATATACCCCCATGTCTCTAAAATTCTTAGTCTCACAAAACACCCTTCCAAGTAGCCACAAAGGGTAGCCTAATAGGATAAAACCAAAGGAAGAGTTAAATTCACTTCTAAACCCATTTTAATTTTATTCTTTTCATCACAAACCCATATTCTTAACATATCCATTGACATAATAACATTAAAATCCTACATATATAGATATGTAATTATTTTTTGGAATATCCATCCACTACCCTCTATTCATTTGAATCTAAAATGAAAATACTTTTCATAATATGGTGGGTTCTCACCTTCATAAAAAACGTAATTCATTTTTATCCCCCACAATGAAGGATAGTTATATAAGTATTATTATAATTAAATATTATGGTAATATGTATATTATAATTTATTTTATGATTCAATTATCTATTAATAACATTTGAATTAAATAAAACAAATCTCTTTCATGATAGTTGGTAAAAGGGCTTAAATCAACTAAATGTATATCGATAGAATTTATATTAAATAAATCATACCTAGACTGGAACACATATAGATATTTGGAACCATTTCAATTTATGGAAATAATTTTAAATTTTTTTAATATCACTTATGCATTTATATTACCATTTGGGAATAATTTCAATAAATATCTACAACTAATCCAACCTTGGAAACATGAAATGAGATCCCTTGGAAAAATAAAATTTTACCTGATATCTTAATGGAATGGTTGAAAATAATCTTAATATGATTATATAAAATAAAATATAGATCTAAATTTTTATTAATTATGTAACTAAATTATATAATTTTATTCTTTATGATGTTTTGAGAATGTTGTGAATTCTTTCAGGGCCTATGGTAAGGCGTCTCTTCGAATAACCCTATTTTATTTTGGTAATTATTTCACTCTCTTTTACGTATTTATCTCTCTATTATTTCTATTTATTTAATATATATTTTTATTATATATAATGTACATATATATAAATTTTAATTAAATTTTGTGTGATGGGGATATACATGTTTTAAAGGTTCCATTATAAATTTCTTTCGATATGAAGACCCGATTAAAGGGACTTCTATGTTTCTTACCACATTTAAAGTAACAATCTATAAATTTGTTTAAATAATCCATGGTTTCTAAAAATACTCATTATATAAAGAAATATCTTTTAATGTTCATTTATGGTTTTATTAAAATTAATATGCTCTTTACCCTCTTTAAATACCCTTTACACTTTTCCCTAAAACCCCACTTAATTGGTACATGTAACAACCCATGTTTTGAGCAAAGGTAGAATTCCAAGGGAATTTGAATTTTAAAATTTGGTGGATGAGGAATTATTTAAAATGATCCTCAGAACATCATAATGATATTTATAATTCATTATGGTGTTTTTTGACATGGTTAAAGGCCCGAGGGGTGCCTCTTGTGCTTTGTTGAGCTCTGAAAGCGTTGGACACCAAAAACACATACAATGAGTAGACTGACTAGAGAACATGGTATTTCAAAAACTATGTGACCCTCCAGCAGTAACTCTGCAACATGTATTAGTGAGAAAGTGTATTTTTCATGAGTTGTGCACTATTTCTGAAATAGTGTCCTTACCCCCACATGCTTTGTGTTATGTAGTCAGAATGTGTCCACTATTAATCACATAGTTGTTGCATAGTTATGGAAAACCATATAGGACGATCATGTATGGTTAGGTATCCTAGGAAATGGGAGACACACTATTGGTTTATGGTTTTCCAACTGTGTGTCCAAACCTTGCAGCCCCATTTTGAGAGTGAAATGATCCATTTTTTCCTTTAGTGAAACATAAAATATATTTTTCCTCCTTGATTTTTCTATTTTCTAGTGTAAAATTCATTCATTCTTCCCTCCAATCACTCCTCCTCCTAATACTAGGAATGGTGTTAACACTCTTGTATGAAGTTAGAACAGAGTGCAGTCAGTCTCTATGGATTCCTCTCAGAAATCTCTTTTTTATTTTGGAAATTTTTCCTTTTTATTTCCTCTTGGACATGTTATCAGAACATAAGATAATTTTTCCTACATTCAATGTGTTATTATATTTATTATATTTCCACTAAATAAATCAAATTAAATCTCAATATTAGATGAGTATATTACCCTATGTATGAGGTTGTTAGTCAACATCTTTTCCCAAATTTTATCTAAATTATAAACATTTTCACTATTTAACAAAATGGATTTTATTTGTGAATTTCCATAAAATTATTTTATAATTTTTAAATAGGTATACACACCTTATATTACTCACATTAATCCTTATATATTTTGTTGGGGATGTCAACTAGGATCATCGACACCCCTTGGTCATTCTAGCTTCAATTTCTCATATATAACTTACTGAATAAATCCTCGGAAATCCTTCTAAGAATTATCAAAGGATTAATAATTCAATTTACCCTTGTAGGAATTTTTACTATTGATAATGTAACCTCTTAAGTGGCATGCTGAAGATTTTTTTTTGTTTTCCATGTTTATTAGTTTTCTATATTTATTCTTTAAATTGAATTTATTTATGAATATTATATTTGATGTTTGATTGTTATAAATAAATTGTTTGATAAAAAATGTCATGTTTCTTAAGAAACCCACTATAATTAGGTGCACATCCTTGTATATTAAAATTTATTAATTTTTTATTTATATCATGTTTGTTTTATTTATTTGAGTTTTCGTTATGCCTTCATGATAGGGATTGATATGTGTAATGTTATTATATGGAATCTTTGATGTTCTTAAATGGATTATCCCCCCCCCCACTTTATAAATATTTATTAAACCAAAGAACCTCTTAAGTTGTTGGACAGAATTAATAAAGGAATTTCTTATATAGGTTATTTCCCTATTTGACTAAGGCAACTTCTAAGTTCCCTTTTTTATCTTGAAAATGAATTTCCACATTTTTATAGACTCCATAGAATGTTTTAAAATGAATAGATTATTCATGATGGATTATTTCCTTTAATTGAGTCCTTTTATATGAATGGAATGAATTATAAGACGGAGTTAAGCACATTCCTAATGCTACATCCTTTATCAAATTCTTATATTAATTATTATTATTTTTATTTTCTTAATTATATTGGGCTGGTTCAATAAACAAGGAAGGTAATGCCTCATGGATATTGTTATAAATATGATTATTCCTTATAAATTGGAAATGAAATGATGGTAATGGTTTTATTTTTCATTATGATATCACACTCCCTTATATCATGTGTTGAGTATGAGATCTTACACAATTGAAATTTTTTTAATGGTCATCGTGATGTTCCATGTCTCTTATTGAATGTTGGTATGACACCACACTCACTACATCAATTGTTGACATGATAGAAGACCCACCATCTTGATTAATGATTATGATAACTTCTACTTAGTATGAGATATAGGGAATATACACATTACATGAGCTTATATTATCATTTATAATGGTTATAGATGGATGGGTTACTAATTTTTCCAACCAAAAACTAGTATTATAGGTATATGGCCAATAGCTCCCACACACACTTGATCCATATTTTTTGGTGAAATATATATATACACTATATAAATTATTGAAATATATATTAATTGATTATACACTCATTCTAGCCTTGAGCCGATGTTGGTAACTCCTCTAGGTGTCCTTCAAAAACTAGAGATGTCTAGATGTTATTTGTTCATCTTGTTTATTATTCATTATAACTGAATGTTTCTTTACATTATAATAATGTACAAGAATTATCTATAGCCACTGTGGGTGGTGACCTACAGGGATTTTATGTCACACCCTTCTTGGGATGCCATTACTTTGGGGTACCCGAGCAGATCACATGGTCACATGACCATGAATTATTGCTTGTGATGACTTGTTTATACCTAGGAGTTAGAAGAAAGGGACAATGTTGGAGCATAGGATGCTCTTAGAGATCTTCCATGGGTATTTTACATCAAATAATTATTCATGTACTACCCAGTATCATGTTATTTATTTTATATAAAATATTTTAGTTATGTATCATAATATGGACATGTATGCATTTTTGTATATTGGTGTGGACCATTTAGATTTGGTTATTTTTATTCTTCTTCTGTTTCACTATGTTTTATCTATTATTTATTTTAATGTTGAATTTTAATTATTATCAAATAAATTATTGTGATTCTCTGGTCATGATGGTATAGTCTCCCACCTGTCACCTCCTTGGTCCATCACTAATAGTCAGAAAACTCATGTTTAGATAAAGGGGCAATTGAGGCCATGTAAACCACTGTTCTGGCTATCAGTGAGGTGTACCATCAGGATGGTATGTTACAATGTGGTATCATGCCTCTTTTTTCCATTGTATAACATTTTGAGACTACAAAAAAGTGGAATATGAATTTGTCGGTGCTTGGGGAATAGCTATATCTGGGAGTGATCACCCCACCCATGAGGAATAGTCCAAGTGTACATGGATAGGGTTAGTAGTTCATGTTGTTTCCTATTATATTTTTTTATTATTTAACCTTGATCGAATGGTCTAATTTCCACTAATTACTATTTTAGGATGTTTGAAATATTTTTTCCTTAGCCTGGTAATGAAATTAATTATCATTACATGTATCATTATAGGTACATAGAGATTCCCATGCCCTTCGTAATCTATTCCATGTAGTTGAATTTGTAGGGTTCTTTCTGATTGTGATAATGTTACCCCTATGTTTATTATCTTGGAAATTATATACCATGTTATGTATTTTATTGGAGTGCTTGTTTTGGTACTATTCTAGGTATATCATTAGCATACCTAATTATATAAAATGATTTAGTGATTATATGCCACGCATCCTGATTATTTAGCATGTCTGGACTACGTAACCTACTTCTATGCTTATTGATAACATTCTTAGTTTTGATATTGATATGTATTTTTTTAATGGGTTTAATTTATTGGTTTTGATTAAATTTTAACCAGTTTTCAAGTGTATGATGTATGGGCACCTAATAATTGTGAAAATAAAAAATGTTCATTCAATCTATCTTTTTAACTTTATATATATATATCAATTGGTTATTTATAAAAAGTAAAAGTTGCAAAAGTTTGAATTTAAAATTAAATTGGTTTTTATTAATGGGATCCAAATTAAATTTCGTTAAATGTATGGGATCTTGATTGATTGGGATATGGAAAACCATAAGATCAAACCATTATATATATAACCATGATATATATTTAAATGGTTATAAATGTTAAATATGTTTAATTTTTAAATCGATTGATGGTTTCCACTCTAAAGTCTTGTGACTCTATCACACAGGCATGGAGATCCATATGATTAAATGATGACATTCACAACTAGAACCAAGTAGGATGGCTGGGGAATGTTTCTTAAGAGATAACACACTCTGTTTGTTTTGAAACATTGATAACTAAACAACTGTTATTGGGTTTCATTCTTATGAACCCAAGATGGAAAAACGGGACCCTTGTTGTTCCTCATAATTTTTTCTAGGTACTTTTCCCATATAATTGGTACTTGATGTTCTATTTCAATTATTTTAAATGTTTAGATATTGATTCTTAATCAATACAATGACTCAAATGGATCCATAGGTAGTATCCATAGTTTAAACCTCATGTAAGGGTAGTGTAACCACCTCCTAGAGTTTCCTTGGAATGGATGTGTGAGAATTTTATGTAGGACAATATATTTTTAAGCAAGGAATTTAAATAATAGGTGTAGGGCCTAGTGAAATCTATTTAGCGTGATATAGTGATAGGTTCAATTATTATGATTTTGTAAGGGGCTAGCTCAAGCTATGTAGGTGCCTTAGAACATAAATGCCTTGAAAAATGTCAAATGATTTCTATTGTATGGTATTGTTTGGATGTCATTTCCCCTGGTAGGAATCTTGGATTCTAAATGACATCTGTGTTTGGAAGGGTGTTCATGGTATCCCTAATATTTTTTATGGGTGTTAGCATAAAATAATGATTGGATTCAGCTGGTTTGACATGTATAGGTAATGGTCGGACACTTAGTATATCTTGTGACTCTATTTCTCTTTATTAAGGTGACTCAAGACGTCATCAATCAATTTCAAATTCAAATGAGATAATTCTCCATTGATCTATTTTTCTACATGGTTTATCTGATACTTGAATACATAAGGTTGAAAACCTATGGATCGTACTGATGATGTGATGTCTTACTTAAAAACTATTTTGGTAGTATGAGTTGATATACACAGTACTCATCAAGTTCCTATGTTATGTAATGAACGTTTTTAGTTTGGCGGAATCATTGAGCCTTAATATGTTATGTACATTATCTGGTCATATCCGTAGTAGAGTGAAAGAGGAATTAAAAGAACCAAATTCATCTAAATGCTAGGGATGATATCCTATTAGAATCAGGTGTTTCGACATGCTGGTCAGGATATTTTTTTATTTCTTTCCATATGTTTTATTGTGTGAGAGTGTGACTTGGAGGAGTGTCATGCATGTGTTTAAGGTGAATCTTACCTAGTTCACCAATAAGGGGCTATAACATCTCATATTTTAGGACTAAGACACCCATAATATGGGTACATTCACATCTGTTATAGTGAATCTGTGTTATTTTATTTAAAAGGGACACTTTTGTGAAATTGTTTCTATAGTTGGTCGTTATTTCTTAAATTTTCATGAGGCTTTTAAATTTTGAATCATCTCAATGATTTTAAGGTAGCATGACAATGATGTTGTGGGATATGTATGAAAACTTCAATAAACACCATTGGTCATGAATTACCCTCAGTGTTAAAGCATGAGTGATCATGGGATTCCTTAGGTGGTAGAGTCATATGATCGGTTAATGATGATGCATTGGCAGGTTAAGTTGAGATTCATTCAAGAAGTAGACCAGTAATGGTTTGACTACTCTTCTTTCATGTAGTTGGGTATGGTTGGTTGGAATCCATACTGAGCACATTCTCTTACACATGATGTAGGTATCTCAAGCCTTTTTGGATCTCATAGTACCCTCTTTTTGTGCACTTTCATAGGGATGAGCATATGGCCTATCATGACATCATCTGGATACACTAAGAGAGAAAATGTTTTAGGCGAAGTAAACAGTTTTAAATTTCCATCAATATCTATAAAATTTCATTATAATTGTTACAAGCATGATTCAAGGTTTTTAAATAAGAATGGTTAATTTTAATTCATACATTTTTTCTCTTGTTGTAATCCCTTTGAAAGATTCATGGACACCAACCATATTTTTCTCTGATTTGACAATCATGTGGATGTTACTCTAGGCTCAATAAATGATTTTTTGTGGATGTATTGGCCTTCATCCAATATCTCTCTTGTGGATATGGATTGTGGAATAACTTAGGATAGATCATTGGACTCTATTTTTATGAACCTATAGTTATCTCATACTTGCTTTCAGGTTCAGATGTGTAGTTTAAAGGGTGGTGATTCCAATTGTTTGGATCTAGGTTAAACCATTTTTCATGTGCAGTGGGACAATTAAATGATTAATTGGTTTTTTGAACTAGGAACATCACTAGAATCTAGGTATGGGATTTGGTGAACATTCTTTTTGTAAATTCTAGTGGTCATGGAAGAAGGCATTACACTTTTGTTTTTAATTTGGTCTATATAATCCTATCATTTTGATAAGTGTTATCTGGTAATGGTTAAAATTTTCTTCATTAGTTCCATGAAATACGCTCAGTGGGAAACCACTTTAGGTATACTGTTAGGATACAACTGGTTCAAGGTAAGTGACGAATAAGGCTCCTTATGAGATGCTAACATGACCTGGATAAATGAGGTCAAAGGTGGATTTGGCCATTTATTTAGAAAAGGAATGTGTTTTGGGCATTTTTGGAATTCTATGGGCATGTACAAATGAAAAATTTTGATGGTGGTGACACCGTGACTCAGAATTGGTCAATGACTGCTATAACTTTTAGTGGGGAACACCATCATCCAAATTATTAAATATTCAACAATGTGAACATGTCTCTAGCCGTATGGGATTAGGTATTCTCCAATTTAGTGTTTCTATTTTCGGAAAAGAGAATTGTCTTGAGTTTTCATGGATTATGTTTCCAATGATTAAGTAATTTATAGAGGTGCGCTGGGAATTTTGGAATTCAATGTGACCATTTGAAAGAGACTTCATGACCCAAGTAGGTCAGGTGATGTTTTCATTGTTTATTCTTGTCTTCTTAGGGATGATAAATTCTAATGTGTGGAGGTTGTAACTACCCATGTTTTGAGACATGATATAATTTTAAGGGAATTTGAATTTTGGTATTTCATGGATGGTTCATTCATTAAACTAAGCTTTCAAAAGTAATTCCCAATGATTGAATTATTAAACATGTCATTTCTAGAATTTTTTGAAGGGCTGAGGGGTTCCTCATGTGCTTTGTTGAGTTTCATGATCATGGGACCCCGAAAACTCAATAATGGAGACGAATGATAGAGGAACAAGGATTTTCTAAAACTATAGACCCTCCAGTAGTAGTTGTGTGACTTGTACAGGTGATCATGTGTTGTGAGAACAAGATGCACATTATTTCCCAAACCATGCACCTATCAGTCAAAATTTTTGCCATGTAGGTAGTATGTGTATACAATTCATTCCATGGTTGGCATATATTTATGGAAAATTATGCTGGATAACCAGATGAGGTTATGGTTCCAAAGTAGTGGAATTTGGATGGTAGGAAGATGGTATGGCCAACTGTGTGACCAAACCATGCGGCCCAATTTGGAGTGTGAAAAGTCCCTTTTCCTTTAACAAAACTTAAAATCTATTTTTCCCCATTCCTTTCCCCCCTTTATGAAATTAGGCTCTCCACTTCTCCCCATCAAGCTCTCCTCCTCCCTAAACTTGTAATGGTGTTAAATCCACCTTCTAAAGTAAGATTTGGGCATTATTAGTATCAATTCATTCTTATTAGTAATCCATTTGTTCCTATTAGATCATTCATTATTTAATTTCTTCTCAACCAAGTTATCATGGTGTGAGACCATTTACCCTATTTTCTTGGTATTATTCTATTTCATAGATTTCCCCCAAACTAAAAAGAATCAAACCACAATATTGGATGAGTAAAACATACTAATCTTGAGGGAATTTTCTATAGATTTTCCCAACATGTTAATTTAATAATAAATTTTTTCATTATTCGGTGTGATAGAATTTTTCGTATGTCACCCAAAAAATAGTTTGTTCATTTTAAATGGGTATACACACCTCGTATTACTGTTGTTTAGCCTTGTTAGGTAATTTTAAGATGTCAACCATGATCATGAAAACCATGTGGGTTTGTTTACTTTAATTTAACCTTGATAACTAATTTAATAAATTCCTATAATTCCTTCTATGTTTTCTTCTTTGATTGATAAGGGAACTTCCCGTTTTAGGCATTCGTCCAATTGATAATGGCACATCCTAAGATCCATTTGAGACTCTGTGTTTTATTTTCCATGTTTGGTCATTTTTTCATAAATTCATCATTATCATGATTTATGTTATGGCTATTGTATTTGCTGTTTGATTATGCTCAATTATTTTTTTGATAAAGAGTTTCATTTATTTATCATAAAACCCCTCGAATGAGATTAATTGTGTCCTAAATTACGAAGTAGTGATTTTTTATTTATATAATGATTATTTTATGTGTTTGAGTTTTCCCTAGGACTTCATGTTAGTACTTGAAATGTGGAATGTTATACAGAGCTTATTTTATATTCTTAAATTGATTATAACTCCCCATTTAGAAATTTTTAATAAACAAAACCACCTCCAAAGGGCTTGGATCAACTTAGGAATGTAATTTCTAATGTGGGTGATTCCCCAATTTCACTAAGGTTCCATCTAAGTGACCATTAAGCATTGTAAAATAAATTTTCTTTTTTTGATAAATTCAATGGATTTTTTAAAATTAAATAGATTATCTATGATTGATTGTTTTTTTCAAATGAGTGGATTGATATAAATGAAATGAATTATAAAAGTGTGGTAAGGCCACACCTATTGCTTTATCCTTTATCAGATTCTCATATGAATTGTTATAATTATTATTCCCTTAGTTATATTGGTCTTGTTAAATAAAACACGATAGGTAATTCCTTATGTATATTGTTATAAATATTATTACGCCTTATACATATGATGTGAAATGATGGTATGGGTTCTATTAAGATTGGTGGAATCACAATCCCTTACATGGGATTTTTAGAATGACTTATAACATTGTTGAAAATATTTGGATGGTGGGCATGATGAGTAATGTACCTTATTGAGTGTTGGAATTATGGAACACTGGCAAATTTGAGTGTGGGCATGAAAAAACACCCACTATCTCGAGTGATGCGCATATTTCTCCCAGTATTTATGAGATATAGGGCATGTACCATTGTCATGAGGTTATATAATTATTTAGACAACTTAGGGAAGACTTATTTATGTCCCGATCCATCTAACAACTAGAATTCTACGTATATGGATATTATTTTCCAACACACACTTGATCTGTATTGGTGGATGAATTATAAAACTATAATAAGTATATTATTACAATATATATAATCACCAATCAAAAACTCATTTTGGAAATTATTTGAAGTAGGTAAATCTACTAGGTGTCCTTCAAGATCCAAAGCTTGAGGGTTTCTTTATTAAGCTTGTTTATTATTCTTTATACCTGCAAAATACATTAAATTATAATCATGGATAGGATTTAGCTTTAGACATCATGGGTGGTAGCCTACTAGGATTTTATCTCACATCACAACTAGGTCACTATTGCAATGGGGTACCCTATTAGATTTCATTTTCATTTGAATGTGGGTCATTTCTTGTGGTGACTTACTTATACCTATGAGTTAGGAGCAAGGGACTAAGCTGGAGCTCAGGATTCTCATGGAGATTACCGAAGGGGAATTTACATATTATCTTTTTTTATGTACTATCATGTATAATGTTCCCTATTGTATGTCTAATACTAGAGTTATATATTATCATTTGGGAATGCATGCATTGTGGAATATTGGAATTTGATATTTTGATTGAATTATTTTTATTCTTTATCTAATACTCTATATTTCATTTATTATAACTTCCACGATTGTCAATTATTTATTACCTGATAAATAGTTGTGTTAATCAGATCATGAGGGTATAGTCTCCCCATAATCACCTACATAGACCCTCACTGCTAGTTGGCAGCCTCTGGTATATGGGGAGATGCTCTTGGGGCTATGTGGCCCATTAGTCTGACTACTATTTAGGTGGTCAGTCGGGCTCAGATGTTACTGTACATTTCCAATGTTTCCTATCCACTCTTTTTTCATATTTTCAATACATTTGGTCATCCTATTTTAAGAAATATGCTGATTTTCACCTATTAACATCCAATAATGTTTTATTAACTTTTTATGGAATATATTTTGATACCCCATCTAGTTGTTATTTAAGACATGAGTCAAAAACCCATTTCTTTCTATGGGTAATTCTTAAGTTTATTCCTTACGTATGATTTAAATTTTTTCACACAAAACAATATATATTTATGATGGGTGTTCCCAAATATTAATCAAATGAATTCAGTAGTGTTAATTTTTCATGAGATGATATATATGGTACTAGTGAGTTAACCTAATCCCTGATGGTACTATGTCCACCATGTGATGTTGTCATGGCAGTTTTCCTTGATTTATGCTTATATCTTGTTTTATATCATTTTGACATTTTTATGTTTCCATGAACTTATGATTACATATTATTTTTTTTATTTCTCTCTTATGATTATTCATGAGCCTTGTCTTTTATTATATCATGTTATTACTTTTGACACGATGTTATGATTCATTATAATGTTTATTATAATACTAGTCATTATAGCTAACATTGTGTTTTATGTATTCCCTATGTTATAATTTGCAGTCATAGGAGCTCAGTGGGATTTAGGATCTCATTATAGTGATTAAAATAATGATGTTTTATTTTAGTTTCACTTTGATGTATTATGAACCCAATCATCTAAATACATAGGGCCTATCAATCATTGGGTTGTATTTATAGAATATTTTTTAAAAAAGGTTTTATCATGTATTAAAGAGGTTTGGGTAACTATATAGGAACAATGATGATGTCACAACCTTACCCTATCGGTCTCGAGCCGCGTCTACCCCAAGACCACCTCCATAGTCCAGGGGCTGGCGACAAGTGCCGAAGGCGTAACAATCTTGGGGAGGCCTTTGGATAAGTACTTGTATACACACACGCAACCCACTAAATTTAGAAGTGCGAGTAAAAAAAGAAACAAAAGTACGAACTACAATATCCCAACCAAAGAGCATGCATCGACCTCTAAAAATAGAACAAGAAAAGTGTTGAAAAGTGCTGACAAGATAACTGAACAGAAAAAAGGGAAAAACATGCGCCCAACCCGAAATGTTCCATAACCCAGCAACAGGTAAAAAGAACTAAACACCTGGTGAGTCTCACACATGAAAGTCCTACTATGACCACTGAACGAAGCCCAAGCTCTTATGTCCTATACGCTCTACCATAGTCTCGATCAACCTGTCTGTTGTTTTCAAGGGCACACCAAGTGTAGGTAAATCCCAAGAATGGGTGAGTATAAAGATACTCATTAGGATTCCCCGAAATCTCAAGGGAGAAAAAAGGGGGTACTAAAACGATGAGTAGTAGACAGAATAATGAATAGTGTAAGAGTACAACAAAGAGAGTGCAGCTCAACCCAACAAAGAAGGAGGTAGACTTGTCCAACCCAAGAGGAATTAGACACGGAAATCATGTGGCATACCCCACACGTCTTCGCCCCTCATATAAGGAATGTAATTGAACACAAGTATTGGGAACTAATGTAGGGTATATATATATATATATGATCAACAAGAAACCCAAACAAGTTTGATAGGGGATATCTATCTCCGAAATCATCCCAGGAAAAGTCACCAACAGTTCTAAGTATATCATCACTAATGCCCAAAAGTCTCACACAAAAAAGTTGTCTCGTTGCTGAACTATAAAAACAAGGGTCTTTCCCCAATTATCATGGAGAAAATTCACTGACTAGACTCATAGAAAGGGCTGAGTCTGAAAGAAGTCGTCGGGTAACCCACTGCCCTGCCCAGCTGGAGGGTAAACCCTAAGAGGTCATTGGGTGACCCACTACCCAACCCAGCCGGAGGGTAAACCCTAAGGACAAAGGGTAACCCACTTCCTAGCCATGTTGGAGGGTAAACCCTGAGGTCAACGGGTAAGCCACTACCCAGCCCCGCTGGAGGGTAAACCCTGATACGCTAGTGGGTAACCCACTGCCCAGCCCCACTGGAGGGTAAACCCGAAACTGGTCCGATAACTCCGCACTTCATGTACCATCACTAGGGGTCACTAACATCGCTACAGTGCGTTGGTTTGGAGTGCATCAAAGAAACATCTAACCATTTCCCTTTCATGTTTCCACATTTATTGGCATCTCTAAAGGGGTTCTGCACACCCAAACAGATTACACTGTTGCAATCCTTACAGAAAAACAAGCGAGATAAACTATTTGCTCACTGGAAACAGAATCCAGATGAAAAATTTGTTAAATACCGCTTTATGCACATACGACGTCTCATATGTCCCATACCCCAGTCCCGAAAAAGGTCGGTCGAACTAATCCATCGTAATAATCTCAGAAAAACATGCCAAAATGACTATTCATTCACCCAGAATCGACGTAGGATGAAAAAGCCGTAGTACGTTGTACACAGCTTAAAATACGGCCCTTGGGGCCCACACCTCAACTCTGGATTCAATGCCTGCAACCACCTTGGAATACTTCGTCATGATTCCAAGGTCACAACGCCGCTGAAGATGCCTAAAACGGACTCTGGATGTGCTCGTTCCATCAGAAAAAATTATCCCGGCAAGGTGTTCAGTAACGCTTGACGATCGTTTCGTACCACCAAGCTCCCATCTCAGGAATTAAAAAACCCAGAGACCAAGTCAAAACCTCCATATTGATCCAACGTTCACGTCACCCTAGATGGAACGTGACTCTGACAATTGTTTAGAAATTTATTGGCGTTTTAGTGCCATCGGGCAGAGATGAGGTAGGCGAGACAGGTTCGGCCGGTCCACCACCTTCAAACCGGCGGTCCATGGCTCGGCCGCCTGGCCGCCTTGTCCACTGCGATCCACTGTTCACTATGTGGGCCGCACGGCTTTACCTGAACCGGAACGAGCCATTCCAGGTTTTCCCCCATGAGACATGCAATTCGCGGGTCTTGGTTGCTCCCGAGGTTGCGCTGACCCCGGTCTCCTGCAGCACGCCGACTGATAGATTCTGCTAACCCGCACACCCACGATGACTTCCGCCACCTAGGGAGCTTGTCGCTCCACTGCGTGGAAGGCCCACCGCCACCTGGGGAGCCCACCGCGCCGCCGCATGGGGAGCTCGTCACGACGCTGCCGAGAGAGCCCACCGCGCCGCCACCTGGACTCGTCGGACCGCCACTGGGAGCTTTCGGACCACCCTAGAACATCCGAAAAAATAAGGGTTTGGACAAAAAACATCTCGGGGCCACACGGATGCCCTAGGACTCAGAATTTTGATCTGAAAAGAGCGTTGGAAAGCTCAGATCGAACACAATGCATCTTTGGCCTTAGCTCAACAATTTGATAGCATTTAGACTATAAAATTTTCTTTCAATGTAGATTTCGAAATTTAAAATGAAAAAGAATGACCCTACCTCCCAGGGTGTAGCCCATCAATTCACAAACGACCCATCGGACCCGCAACCGCCTTGGAGAGATGGGGAGAGAAGCTTGAAGATGGTGGATCATGTTGTTGGGAGTGATTCTGCCAGGGAGATTCCATAGGTGATGAAGGTAGGTGTGGAGATGTTTAAGTAGGGAAAATAATTAATTAAAATTAATTAATTCTTAAACAACCACCAGTAGGCCTATACCTGAACTCTTGACAGGGTCGAGATTAAGTTGCCCCTAGTGTAAAATCAATGTCATGAGCGCAACGGTGCTCTCGGAATTTTAGTTTGAGCATATATTTAGATGTTATAAAGTTTACACTAGAGGTTTCATAATTATGAAAATGCCCTTGGTGGCATTTTCCACAGAAAGGCCGCTCCCACAAAATATACACCCCTCCAAGGGTAAACGGCATGCTTCAGACTCAACGGTGCCCTCAGTTTTCCTATACGAGCAACATTTTAGGATTTATTCTGTTTATTTGGCGTGTCATGTGTGAACGCAGTTAAAATTTAATTCCAGCCACACTGGGGCTCTGAATCACACGATGTCTTAACGCCCTGCTCTAGATTATCATCAAGAAAATTTCAAAGTCTTACAGGCTCAAATCCATGGTTCATAGATCATTCTTTTTTTCATGTTTTACTTCCCTGAAAAACAAAACTACAAAACAACCCGGGATGATGATCCCGCATCTGGATATCCCATTCCCAAGTGCTCTCTTGCACCCTCTGGTGCCGCCACAAGACACGAAACAAAGGAATGGTCCCTCCACAGAGATTTCACTCCTGCCAGTCCTCAATCGCCATAGGTTACTTCATAAAGGTGGCTCTGTCCTCAATGTCCATCTCTCCCCAGTCGATAACGTGTGTGGGGCTATGCATGTACTTCCTCATCCGCGACATGTGGAAGATGTCATGCACCCTCTCCTGTAGTGGTAGTAGAGCAAGACGGTAGGAAACCTCACCAACCCAGTGCATGATCTCAAAGGGCCCAATGAACCACAGGGAAAGCTTGCCTCCCCAAATAAACCTCTGTGTTCCACATCGTAGGGAGAATCTCAAAAATACATGGCCCCCCTACTAAAACTACAAAGTCCTGTGATGGTGGTCTCTATAGGACTTCTATCTACTCTGAGTTATACTCATCTGTTCATGAATGACCTTCACTTTCACCGTCGTCACCCGCACCAACTCTGGGCCCACGAGGGAGGTCACCCCAACCTCCGTCCAGCACAACGGTGACCTGTAGGGTCTCCTATAGAGGGCCTCAAAAGGTTCCATTCCAATAGTAGAGTTATACCTATTTTTATATGAGAACTACTCCAAGGTCAGGTGATCCTCCAACCTAAGGCCAAATCCAAACACGCACGCCCTGAGCATATCCTTGATCACATAGATAGTGCACTCGGTCTTCCTGTCCGTATAGTGGTGAAAAGCTGTAATCATCTGCAACTGAGTCCCAAATGCCTCCTGCAAGCCTCACCACAATCTCTATGTAAACCGCGTGTCACGTTCATAGACTATCGTGGAGGTTATCCCATGAAGTCGGACGATCTCCCGAATTTACAACTGCCCCAGACTCTCCACCGAGATCTTCTCCATGATGGCAAGGAAGTGCGCCGACTTCGTGAGTTGATCCACTATCACCCAAAGGGAATCATGGCACATCAGTGTGAATGGAACCCCCGTGATGAAGTCTATAGATATTTCATCCCACTTCCACTCCGGGATATCAAGGGGATGCAACAACCTTTCCAAAACCTGATGCTCTGCGTTCACTGGCTGATAGGTAAGACTCCAAGAAACGAACTCAGCTATGTTCCGCTTCATGCCAGACTACTAAAACTACCACTTTAGGTCTTTGTACATCGTCCCCACACATGTGTGTACAGCCAAATGAGAAGTGTGGAATTCCTGCATCACCTCCTCCATCATATCCACTAGTACTATAGCTTTCCCCTTCACATTATCTCATGATTACCTCCTTCAGAATACCCATCTAGTGCGTCGCCTGTGGATATCGGATCACGCAGCACCCTGCTGTTGACATCCCCTAGCTGTGACTCTCCCACACACACAAGGAGTGAAGGAGCCAACACCATTGACTGCAGAAAAGCCATACCATCATTCTCCACCAAGGTCAGTTTTAGGGAATCCAACTACTCTGAAGCTTCCCACACTAGTCGATCCTGGTAATTTCTTCTAAGGGAATCAGCTACTACATTTCCCTTCACTAGAGTGTAGACTATCACGAATTCATTGTAATGAAAAAAATCTAGCCAGAAGCTCAGCCTCAAGTTCAGATCTATCTAATTGAAGATGTACTTGAGGCTATGGTGGTCTGAGTAGACCACAAAATGCTCACCTAGAATGTAGTGCCTCTATAACCTCAAGGTGAAGACCACCGCTGCCAGCTCCAAATCGTGAGTCGCATAATTATGCTCATGGGGCCTCAACTGCCTCGACCAATATGCAATCAGTTTTCACTGATGCATTAGCATGCATCCGAGCCCAAACTCCTAAAGCGTCGTAGTATACCATGAATCAATTCCCTCCTATAGCAGCCTCAGCACTAGAGCACTAGACAGCCTCTGCCTCATCTCCTTGAAGGCCTTCTGGTACTGATCAGTCCAGGTGAAAGGTCATCCCTTCTGCACCAATGCAGTCAAATAGGCTGCAATCCTGATGAAATCTTCCATGAACCTCCTATAGTACCCTATCAAACTAAGGAATCTCGGCACCTCTGATGCATTCTTAGGTGGATCCCAATAAATCACTTCCTCTATCTTTTCCAGATCTATGGCTAAATAATGTTCCAAAATGACATTCCCCATAATGTGAACCTCATGAATCCAGAACTGACACTTCGAGAGCATCCCATATAGATGGTTTTCCCATAGTAACTCAAGGACCATCCTCAAATGCTCTGCGTGATCCTCCTACATCACAGAGTAGATGAGTATGTAGTCAATAATGACAACCACAAACCGGTCCAAGTACAGCTGGAAGATCTAATTCATCAAATCCATGAAAATGTCAGGGGCATTCATCATGCCAAAGGGAATCACCCAAAACTCGTAATGCCCATAACAACAATGAAAAGACAACTTTGGGATGTCATCCTCACAAACCCGTAACTTTTGGTAGCCGAATCGAAGATCAATCATGGAGAACCACTTCCCACCTCTCAACTGGTGGAATCGGTCATCAATCCCCATCAAAGAGTACTTTTTCTTTGTCATGGACTAATTCCGGAGCCGATAATCCACACAAAGCCGCAGATTCCCATCTGCCTTTTTCACAAAGAAAACAAGAGAAACCCAAGGGGACACACTAGGTCTGATGAATCCCTTCTCACGAAGGTCCTCCAACTGATGTCGTAGCTCTCGAATCACTATGGATGCCATCCGATAATCTGCTCATCATATCAGGGTAGTCCCCGCCAACAAGACAATGCGGAACTCCATCTTTTTCCTCGAAGGTAGTCCTAGGACATCCTCGTGAAAGATGTCCATGAAGTCCTCTACAACCGTAGGGATCCAGGTTCTGGTAGAGTCTGCTTCTTCGAGAGACATGCTAACCAACTGTTGAGAAAAAGGCCATGTTCTCCTACTCATAGTACCCATCTCTTCTGCCACAAGGTATCCCTCACCGAAAATGGTGAACCTCATCCAATCAGAATGCACGCCTCTGACTCGCCTATGATGACCGTCAATCTGGGGGTGAACCATTAAAAGCCAATCCATGTCCAGGATGATGTCGTAAGGTTCCATCGTGATGACCAGTAGGTCCCATGTGAAACTCTCTCCTCTGAACAATAGTTCGCACTATCTACAAACAAAGGTCCCTAACGAGGCACTTCCTGTAGGAACCTCGAGGCTAAGCATAGGTGTCAGTGCCTCTACTGGGAGTGCCAATTCCTGTACCAAATGTAGAGATATAAAATAGTGGCTGACACATGTGTCTACTAGTACTGAAGAAAGCGTAGAGTAAACAAAAATTGCACTGCGGACCATCTCATGTGGTGGGGGTCACGAACAACCATAGCCTAAAGCTGCCCGTAGCCCCTACCGCCAGCTCCCTGAGCCTAGCGTGGGACACCCGGTCATGGCGGTGGAAGGACCCTGAAACATTGTCCCCCACCTCCAGGTCCTTCCCCTCTTCTTGTGCCACCTCTCTGAGGAGCACTTTATTTTCGCATGGGAGATCCCTGGTCATAGCGCTGCCTCTACTATTGTGGTGTGCCAACTGCCTGCCACAGATGCTCGGTATGCCTGCTCTAGTAGTCAAGTTCTAGGTGACCCCTTCTGTCACAAGCATAACACTGAATCTTTCCTGATTGCCCTGGTTCTCTACGGCGCAAATCTAGTGTATGACCATGCCCCTAAATCTGCTCACGGAAGGGTCTCCTCGACTGAGTCTCTGCTCTCTGATGCCTGCCTGCTACGGAAGACTCTACTCTGAAGTGGCCACCGCCAGGGCCTGCCAGCTGGCATCCCTCAGCCAAGAATCTCTCTATGATGAGCTCCTGCTCTAGATCCCTAGCTTAAGTAGGAATGCACAGGGGTACTACACTAGAACATACATAACTACAAAGACCCTTCTCAATCTTTCACACTCGAAAGTAACTATTGTGGATCACATCATGTGAGTAGCATGTCAGATTTGTAAAACGGTCTGTGTACTATGACACAGTCATCACCCCTTCTTCAGCTCCAGAAGCTCCTAAATCCGAACAGAGTGTATAAATGAGGGGGTGTACTCCTCATAGAAGATCTACTAGAAGATATCCCACGTGAGAGATGACTCGTCGTGGGTCTGAGTAACCAACCCCCAGCAAAACCTGGCCAACCAGAGGAAAAGGATGGCAGATAGGGCTACCATCTAGTCTGCCAGTGTCTGTACCAACCTGAAAAGTTTGGCCAAAGACTCTAGCCATTCTTTTGCTGCCTAGGGATTCGGTTCCCTGCGGAACTTCTACAGCTGCTGGTGTAGGATGTCTCTAATTGCACTCATCCTTTTCTCATCTTCGGTATGTGCTTCTAGTACTTACTGCAAGTCTATAGATGGAGGGGATTCCACTAAACCACTGGGAGGAAGGGGATCACGTGAGGGTCCCTCAACTGACGCCTCGTCGCTTGCCAGGTTGTCATCACAACCTGGAGAGGGTAACCTTGCTGGCTGCTGTTGTGGGGGCATCCTGGAAAATACCAAGGATTACTGCGATCAGATGGGCATATATATATAATAGGAACAACAAAGGGGAGATTACTCAAAAAGGATAGTCAAAGACTCAATCCTACTGGATGCATGTTCCAAATTCCCTTCAACAACTGTCTCACTGTGCCGAGTCGACATGTGGGCTATCAGGGTTCTGGTGAATAGATACATCAGCCAATGGTATCATCAGTGGACTCCTCGTCCTGAGAGCCACTCTCGAGACACATTGAAACTATTTCCGTAATTCCCTACCAATTCCTTTTTAGGGACGTCTAAACAACGCCCAAAGGAACGAGCCACCATTGATACAAGTTTGTAACGACCCGACCCTACCGGTCTCGAGCCGCGACTACCCCAAACCCACCTCAATAGGCTAGGGGCTAGCGACAAGTGACGAAGGCATAACAATCTCGGGGAGGCCTTTTCCTTATTACCTATACAAACACACGCAACCCACTCAATGCAGAAGTGCAGAGGAAAAGAAAACCAATGTACATACTACAATATCCCAACCAAAAAGGATGCATCAACCTCTAAAAATAGAACAAGAAAAGTGTTGAATGGTACTGACAAGATAACTGAATAGAAAAAGGTCAAAACACGCTCCCAACTCAAAAGGCTCCATAACCCGGGAAAAGGTAAACAAATGTAAACAGCTGTTGAGTCTCACACCTGAAAGTCCTACTATGACCAATGCACCCAACCCAACCCCATGTGTCCTCTATACTCCTCCGTAATCTAGATCAACTAATCCGTCGTCTGAAAGGTCACACCAAGTGTGGGAAAATCGCAAGCAGGGGTGAGTATAAAGATACTCTGTTGGATGCCCCAAAACCTCGAGGAAGTAACAAAGGGGGTACTAAAATGGTGAGAAATAGACAGAACAAATAATAGAGTAAGAGTGCAATAGAGAGAGTGGAACTCAACCCAAAAAATAAGTAAGTATACTTATCCAACCCAAGAGGAACTAGACACGGAAAGCATGTGGCATACCCCGCACGTCTCCCCCCTCCTAGAAGGAAAGTAACTTAACCCAACGAGTGGGAACAAACATAGGTTGTTTATTTATATATTCTCAACAAGAAACACAGACAACTGTGTAAGGGGATGTCTATATCCATGCTCAGCCCAAGAAAATTCGTCAACAGTTCTAAGGATATCATCACTGATGCCCAAAAGTCCAGCACTCCAAAGATGTCTCATCGCTGAACCTCACAACCATGGGTCCCGCTTCGGTAATCATGGAGAAAAGTCACTGACTAGCCTCATAGAATGGGATGAGTCTGAAAAAAGTCATCAGGTAACCCACTGCCTAGACCAGCTGGAGGGTAAACACTAAGAGGTTGTCGGGTGACCCACTGCCTAGCCCAGCTAGAGGGTAAACAGTATGGTCAACAGGTAACCCACTGCCTTGCCCCGCTGGAGGGTAAACCCTGAGGTCATGGGTAACCCACTACCCAACCCCACTGGAGGGTATACCCCGATATGCCGGTGGATGACCCACTGCCCAGTCCCGCTAGAGGGGAAACCCAGAACTGCTCTGATAACTCCACACTGCTCGTGCCATCACTGGGGGTCACTAACATCGCTATCGTGTGTTGGTTTAGATTGTGTCAAAGGAACCTCCGACCAACGACCATTCATGTTTCCACATTTAATGATAACTTTAAATATGCTCTTCATTCCCAAATAGATTACACCATTGCAATCCTCGTGAGAGAAAATGCGAGGTAGACTATTTACTCGCTGGAAATGGACTCCCAATGAAAAAGTTGTTCAGCACTGCTTTATGCCCATACGGTGTCTCATGGATCCCACACCTCAGTCTTGAAATTTTTTGGGAAAACAATGTCATCACGATGCTCTCAGAAAAACATGCCAAAACAAATATTCATTCGCCTCAAAAGATGTCAGATGAAAAAGTCGCAGTACACTGCACACAGCTTAAAAGACGGCCCATCGGGCCTAAGACTCAACTCTGGCTTCAATGCCTGCAACCACCCTGAACTACTTTTCCAAAACTCCAGGGTCGCAACTCCACTGACAGCACCTAAAATAGACTCCATATGTGCTCTCTCTATCCGAAACAAGAATCCCAATGAGGAGCTAAGTAACTCTTAACGAGCGTGTTGTGCCACCGAGATCCCGTCTCAGGAATTAAAAATCACCGAGACCTTTTCAAAACCACCATCTTGATCCAAGGATCACATCACCATAGATGGCATGAAAATATAACACTCAGTTAGAAATTTACAGGAGTTTTAGTGCTAATAGATAGAGACGGGGTGTGCCGGACCAGTTCAGCTGGTCCACCCCATTCAGACCGGCGGTCTGCGGCTCGGCTGCTCGGACTGCCCGGTCCACCACGGCATGTCATTCACCGTGAGGGCCACATGGATTTACCCGGATTGGCACAATCTAGTCCATCTTGTCCCCCATGAGACATGCGGCCTGTGGTTTACTGCACGGAGCCTCCAGAATGCCCTAGAACCGCCGTAAATACAATGGTTTTGCTGGAAAAATTCCCGTGGCCACCCCAGACACCGCGGGACTCATATTTTCAATCCGAAAAGAGAGTTAGAAACCACAGATCAAACCCTACGCATATATGGCCTTTTCTTATCAATTTTAAATCATTTCAATGCTAAAATTTGAGTTCAATGTTGATGCAGAAATTTAAAACAAAAACGCACGACCCTACCTCGCAGATTGTAGCCCATCGCGTCACAAACGACCCACCAGAGCCGTAACCTCCTTGGAGAGGTAGGGAGAGAAGATTGAAGATGTTGGATTCATTTTTTTGGAGACCTTCCACTAGGGATATGCCAAGGGGGAATAATGGAGGGGTGGAGGTGTTTATTTAGGGAAAATAATTAATTAAAATTAATTAATTTTTCAATACCCACCTGTAGGCCCATACCAAAACTCTCGACTAGGCTGGGGTTAAGATTCCCCTAGGGTAAAATCAACGTTCTTAGAACAATGGTGGTCTCGGAATATTAGTATGATCCATTTTCAGAAGTTATAATGTTTATGCCCCAGATCGCTAAATTACGAAAACGCCCCACGTGGTGTTTTCCTCAGAAGGGTTGCGCACACGGATGTTACACCAATCCTAGGGTAAACGGCATGCTCTAGATTCAATGATGCCCTTGGTTTTCCTATATGAGAAACCGTTTAGGATTAATTCTATTTATTCAGTGTTTCTAGTGTGAATGCACATAAAATATAATTCTGGTCACACCGGGGCTCAGAATCACACGCCTTCTGAACTCCTAGATATGGAATATCATCAATAAAATTTCAAAGTCTTACAGGCTCAAAACTCAGGTTCGTACAGATGAAGTATATAATGGTTACCATAAACATGGATGACACAGATGAAGAAGGGGATTATTATCATACCCATGGGAACCACATTCGGGTTGTTAAAGATGCATGATAATGACAAACACAGAAATATAGTATGAGAATGATAATGTCATATCTAGTGATGAAGCATTGAAAAAATCATGTGGTTAAATTACATATGTTATGAATGAATACACATTGATACTTCTAAATATCAATGCCTTAACATGGGGTAATTGTGAGTTGGATCATGATAATGAGTCTATAATTAGTGGATTGTCGATATTCCAAGAATTGATTATTTTTTACCATTGAGGTATTTTAGGAGGGTTGGGAATGTATTGAATTATTTATAAAATGACAGTTGAAGTTCATATAAGGAGGGTTATATCTCACTGTAATGATGGTGATCACACCATAATGGGAAACTATGTCAGATTAATATTTGATATACAAAGGTGCGGTCTAGAATTAGCATGGGTTTCTAGAGGCTACTATAGATATTACCAAGGTAAATCATGGCTCATTGATCAACACAAAACATATTATTAGGTTTCGGATAATTAAATGAATACTTTATAAAAGAAATATATGAATCCAGATAAAGTATTTTTTTCATGAAGTATAAGATCGTTCCATAAAAGGATTTCATGTTAGAATACTTTAAAAAATTTGAATAATTTGGATGGTTTCCCAAAAATAATCATAAAAATATATGTTACAGAAAAACAAGAATTATTTTGAAGTATTCATCCATGAAATAAGTACTACACCACAACTAGTTGAACGTTGAGAAGGACTATGATGCATCATAGTTGATTCACCATATAGGATGTGATTTTAGAATAATATAATAGTTTAGGGATTTATAATGATTTAGGTACTTACACCATGAAAAAATTGAAATTATCTAATCTTTCTATTATAAAATAGGTTTAAAGGATATTTAGAATATGACATTGTGATCTTTGGAGGATTTTCAAATGATATATCATTAAAATTTTAAAAATGGTATTTTATTGAAAAACAAACTTTATTGAAGGATATCATGTAGTATAGTTTTTGGAGTCAAGTTATGTCACACCATAATGAGAAGCATCACGACATGTTTTATTTATTTCTAAAATATCCAGAAGATTTAGTTTTAGTTTAAAATGAGGACGATATGTCCAACATTTCTTGAAGTTAATTTTATTTAAGAAGGACATTTTGAGCACATTATAATGTGTGGTACACATATTATAATTTTATAGGATTAGAAGAGTAGAATTGATCCTAAACATTGAATCAAGGGTTAAAATATATAATTATTTTAAAAAAATATCATATATACGATCTGGAAAAGAAAATTTAGATGAAAATTAATATATCTAGTTAATATAAGATGAATAGAACATATAAAAAACATAATTTCACCAATTATATCTAATTCAATTCAAGAAGAATATATTGATGAAGAAAAAGGAGTTAAATTTACATATATAGCTATTGAAGAAGGATCAAAACATGATTATACCTATATGTATTAATCATTATCTAGCCAAGAAAGTAATTGAAGTGATTTTCCAGAAGACATGGACTCAAACCTTGCATTGAGAAGATATAACATTTGATATTAAATATGGAGATTGTCATAGTGAATCTTTTAATGGTGCATCTATTTAGAGATGGTGGTGGAAGTTTTATCAATAACATGTGTTTATCTAGAGGACGCCTTCATGTCTATACATTATTGAAGATAACCTATCATCTATAAATTGACAGTTTCATTCATAAAAATTGTGCATGAATGAGAAAATGAGAGATTGGCCCTATGATTGGCCTTAATTATTTTCAAAACCATATAAATGAAAATATCATTAGAAATAAGTGACCATGCCCTAATGGTTGTATCTAATAAATTGTGCATGATAATGGATTCTTTTATACTGGGACATCACAATGAGTATTATGCTTAGATTTCTATTATTAGTGAACCAATTATTATAATATTAGGAGGGTTCTTTAATTTTTATAATATTCATCATTATTATTTAGCAAGATCAATAGTGAAGGAAAAAAGAGATTGAATGTTTTTGTTCCAATGAGGTTATAATATTACATAACCTAGGGGACTAAAAGGTGAGAAAAAATGTTAGTTAGTGTGTAATGAAATTCAACTCCCCCTCTTAGGTTTCATACATCTTACTTGTTTGCAACATCAGATTATCCACAACCAAAATCAAGACACCACACTAGACACAAGGAATGATACCCAAATATCATATTCATCACATTATCAAAGCATTGATACAATGATAAATGCATCTCTCAGGTCCCGATTACCATCACTAATGAACTTAAGAAGACTTATTATGGCCATGGGAACTCCCCATCAAAGAAATAATCTACCCAATCACACCAATATTAAACTCCAAACATTATGGTTGTATAACAGCCAACCATAGACCTATAAACCACACTTACATGTTATTAGAAACACCATTACAATACATCATACATGATGAACAAACCACAACCACCACAAGGTAGATTCCTTTCATATATAATGAACATATTTTACTAATACATATTATGAAAACCCTAATAAACACATTCATTGCATAACTATAACCCTCATCAACACTCCCACCAACCTAGAAAATTTCATCTTGATCACATGAAACTGACTAGATCCCCAATCTGAAAATGCCTGACCTCTATACAGGGTCAAAATCGATTTCATCCACATCCATCATTTATATATGTATAATACATTTCCTTAATCTAAGAATGAATATGAATGATTCACCTATCCTGAGGTCGTGTACAACGTTTTTTAAAACCCATGTTAATATTCAGTATGGTGGCAACCCTAGGTTTTCTTTATAGAGGGGTTCTTAAAAATATACATTCACTTTCTAGTTAGAAAAAGAGGGTGATTTGTATTGATTGATTTTAATAAAAATATTGAAAGATTAACAAGGAGAATGGAATCATGTAATGTAAAAGTTATGAGGTTCCATGTTGGATGTCAAATTAAAATGTTTTTAGAGTCTTTAAATAGTTTACCCCCTTTTTATTAACTGGTGGATGAGACATTACACAAGTATTGAAATTATCAAACTTGGTCAAATTGATATAGTGAATATTAACTAAATAGAAATATCTTTTTAGTCTTTATTCGTTTCTATACGTGTGAAATGGAATAAAAACACCTAATAGTGAACCAATCATAAATTACTTAGGAAATAACCAATCAAGTTTTGGTGTTCCTATGTTACACAATAGTATTCTTCTAACATAAATCATATTCCATCAATTTCCATGCACTCATAAACTAAAATTAGTTTATTCTATCAGGCACAAACTAATCTATCTTTTGTGAGATTTGTGATCATTGAACATCATAGAATACAATGGAAAAATTTACTAATTCAAGCATAATCATATTTAAAATTATGAACATACACTTAATATTAAAACCAATTAATAGAAGAAATAGATTTATTCATAAAATATTAAAAACTCAGTAATTTTAATCAAACATACATCCCTTCATGGGTAACTCAAGTTCATTAACTTTCTATGTGATGGATTAAAGTGGTGGAAATATAAGAATAATATATTATATAATAAAAAAATGAAAAAAATAAAACTCAAAAAACTAAGAACAGAGGTATCATTTAAATTTAAAATAGAGAGTGATATTCATTATACCTTACCATACACGCTTATTATATATACTTATTTTACTTCTACTTGGTTTGACAATTAATTGGATTCTCTTACTTCCTTTTTTTGAATATTTCCTTCTTCCTTGAAATCTCTATTAATATTCATAGTCCAGTCTTACACAAAATACATATATTTATTATATTTATTTGAACTGAATATTCAATAATATATTATATTTTATTATTTTAATTATAATAAATGCAGTCTACTATTATTTGGAAACATGAATGATGTTGTTGAACTCAAAATATTTAGTTTGAAGAATTTGTGAACCTTATAAACTCCCATTGGTACATCCTTCAAAAAAATTCATGAAAATTAATAATTTCAATGAAGTCTATAGAGGAAAAATAAAAACTTTTATGTCTAAACATATTATGTGGGGAAACAACCTTATGTTTTTCATATAAATGATCCATATAAGGATTCAAATTTCACATAGGAAAGTACCATAAAAATGTCTTTGATATTAAATAACATTATATTGAACCTTAGGATGCTCACTAATCAACCTTATAAAGATTCATATTGAACCTAATGATGATACATAAAACTAGTGATGATTTAAGATTAACCTTACAATGAAACTGATTCAACCTTATGAAAAAATAAAATATACAATAAATTCATAGTGGAAAACCTCACAATTCTAAAGTACGAACATTGTATTTGATATCATGTACAATTATAACACACAACACCAAGGGCATGAGGAAGTATAATATCTCAAGAATTTAGACTATATTTATCATTTTTAAAAAATAAATATAATTTAAATATTTCAATACATGCGACAATGTGTTAGCATACGTGAAATGCAACATCAAATTTCTCTAATGACATGTGTTACACACAAGACCAAGTTTTACAGAAAAATAATATATTATTAGAAAATCCGTATTTAATATAATAGGATATGAAATAGTCATTAAATTAGTAGTTATAAATAGGATTAACTAAGTTATGAATATATATTGTTGAATTCATTAGTTACCAATTAATTATAAACTAATATAGGATCCAGATGAATATAATGAAAATGTTTTTTTTTATAAAAATCCATTTTTATACCCGAAAAAATGGTTTACCTTAATAAATTTAATTAATTAAAATTAATGGATTATTTTTAAAAAATATAAATATTATATATTAAAAAAATTATTTATTCAATATATTTTATTATAATAAGATTAAAACAAACCAAATTTTATGCATAAAAATTAATATTTTTATTATGTCTCTTTTACCTCCTTTTATTAGTGAACTTATTTTAAATAAAATTTGAAGAAATTTTATAAGTTTAATATTTCAAAATAAATAATATATTTTAATTTATTACATAAAAATTTCGTTAGGATTAATTTTTTGTATTTTTTTTATGATGTTTATTGTTTTGATTAATTTTGAAAAATACTAAATTTTAACTCAAAACATCATTTTTCATCTTATTTATTTAAAATTTAAATTATAATTTTAATTGTTTTTATATATTAATTAGATAGGTATTTTATAAATTAATAAAATTTATGTGTTTTTAATCAATATCAAATTAAATATTTTATAAAAACATTGAAAAATTTGGGACGTTTTTACTTTAAAACCCCCATGTTATCATCTCGACTGTGGAATTAATTTAAAATTAATTTATTCCACATCGGTGATTTTAATTTGGAAGTATTTATTTCATATTTGGAATTATAATAATTTATAATTTATAATAATTTCAACTTATGTTTTGACCAAAAATCTTAGTGAATGTAGTTATAATTAATTATAATGATTAGGGTGAAATTAAGCATAACATTGTACTAAACCATAATCCTAATTGATAAAATGACCTATAAAATTGTGAAAAATCAATTGGATGGTCATATTTAGACCCTATACATCCTTGGATATAATATTTTTCATTATTGGAACCACATTAAATTGAAATAACATTTGTGCAATTCCATTATCCAAAATTTGCAATAGTGTCACTCCTCTACTATAAAAAGGCCTCATCTCCTACGACCTAATCACACATATCAAGACACATTGGAACAAAAAACCTCAAAACATAGTTAAAAATAATCCCCCAAAAAATATTACAAGCCTCACCGTGGTGATAAATACATCCACATAATCCATTTGGTGCTAACCAAAAGGAGTTACCCAAAGAAGAGCTAACATCTTTCCTTAAGATCATTAGTTTTGTTTCTATTCTCCACTCCATTAAATCATATTATTACATGTTGATATAATAAATAGTATAATGAATATATTAGTATGTTTTTATTATAAAATATTTACTCAAACTCACACACAATTTAATATAATGGGTAACAGACATACTGTCTATGTGTACGGTGAACAACAACCGCATGAAATGTTTATTGTTCATTTTACCTTTACAAATGTTAATGGTTTGTAATTATGATGGAAACACTGTTTTTATATTTTATATATTATATTTATTATTTATTTATCCTTATTAAATTATATTATAACCCAAACCCTTATACATTCCATTATACATAAATACGATAACATTGATTGTGGAAGTGTGGACTATGACCTCCTCAAAGAAAAGTGATTCGTTTACACTATACATGGAATGTAAAAGGTTGGTTTTAATTAAATATATGTAACATAAATGAAATATATCTTATGTTAATGAAATAATTAGATTTACTTAAATATAATTTATTTATTCCTTTTTGACCCTTTTCACACACGAAAATGTGATAACGTCGGTTGTGGATGTGTGGACTACAGCCTCCTCGACACGATGTGATTCATTTTACAATACAAGAATACTATGTATAATTATATAGGATTAAATAACATTTTATTTCTGATATAATTATTTTTATGTATATATATAGTGTTACTTAACTTTTTTCCATAACGGTCACTGAAAATGGGAATATTGCTCACGCGTATGTACAACCTACCGTCTCAATAATTGTAACATAAGTTCAATTTTAATAAATATATTTCATGATTTGTTTTAAAATTATAATTCTTATATAAATATAATAATTATTTCATTGTTATTATTTTGGATGTATTTATATAATGACCCATCTATCTATAGTAGATCTACTAATGTTGTTTTTCACGTATAAACAGAATATGGAAAAAACATCTGATGTAAACGTAGTTTCACAAGTAATTGTTTACGACATTTTAATAATTGAATTTAAAGTAATAAAAATCATGTAAAATATTCCCATGTAATTAAAGGATTAAAATAAGTTTATTATTTAGGAACATAAAGATTCACATGACAATTCAGACTCAATATAAGGGATTTCATCTCAATTTACATTCAATTGAGACCTATTAGCAGGTATTCACCAATCTACTATTATATGGTGTATATACTACCCTTTGACATTTTAAATCATTAATTTACATATTCTAATGATATTATAAGATTAATTAATGTTATTAATTAATTTGTTTGATGATTTAAATGTTACCAAGTGGTATGAGACACTTTAGAATGTTAAAAAATGTTTTTCTCAAGAATATTCTTAATGAATATCTTTGTAATCTCACTTCATTTTGTGATTTTTTAATTTTCTATTTAAATAATAATTATATTAATTTTTTATTGGAAATTTATAAGAATATAAATATTCTCATACAATGTATATTATCATTTCCTAAACCATATATCATTTTTTTCATATGGTGTTTACTTTGACTGTTATTTGTTTAATAGGGGAAATATTGATAAAACCGTATTATTTATTCAACATATACATTTGATCAGGAATATTATTTATTTAAATTATAAAATACAAGTAATAATTTTTACTATTAATGATGGATGGGTATCATAATTTATATATACCCTTGATGCATTGACAGGTCCTCGTGAGATAAATAAGTTTTCCAAATTAAATGGGGTTCTATTCATTGTTTTAAACCATCTTATGAAAGGTCTTGACAGTATAGGTTTTCTTGTTCCTTATACATGACATCAAATTATATATAATTTCTTTAATTTTGATTCATTTATTACTTATTCATGAGATTTTCTGATGACATATCTATGAATTCTTTCTATTCTCAATATATTGACTAAATGGAATGTGTTTCCATTTCATAACTTTCCATATAGATTTTTCCTTATATAGTTATTTGAATGGCATGTGTTATCAGCTATTTACCTTTCCCTGTTGATTTATTATCATTGATATTTTATTTATTCAATTTTACTTACCCTTAATGAGCATTTTATCTAACCCTTATTATTTTTCATTTCCCTGGGTTATGAAGAAGAAATCTTTGAATAAGCATTCAAGGATGCATTTTATTTAATTTTATTATCTCTAATGTTTATAAATTATATTTCCCAACTTATTATGTGTATAATTTAAGTAATATGTATTTATAACACTTTTAAACTAATTGGTCCTTAGGTATCTTAGTCATTAAAATCATACCATTGTAATAAAGTAATACATCAACTCTGGGAAATTTGGCATCAGGGTGCTACAGTGGTTATTAGAGGAGGTTTTGCAGTATCCTTGGAAGCCAGATTTATAAATCAAAGATTAATAAACATTAAACTAAGATTGATTTTAAAGATAGGTATATAATAAAATTTTATAATTTTGGTAAGTTAAAGATTATGTGGGTATTATTAGAAATATATCCTTATCTAGACACTACATGTGGATGTTAATTTGGAACATATGTAACTAGGAGTAAAAAATTTAACAAGGTGTGTCATTATTGACTTGGTGTAACCTGGTACATGACATGGATCCTTACTATGCACATAGTTTGACACTCAGGTGGGACACATAGGATAATTCACAATTTCGTTACAAACCATTATGATGGATTTGAAAGTAAAGATACCCTCAATGAAACCATGTTTATTATTGTGAGATTATATATGTAAAACATTATCAGTTTATGAATATTCATTAGCTCATTTTTGGATTGAATGTTATGTTACAAAATGTAATGATCTAATCAAATATATATGTTTTTTTATAAATGGAGCCTGGAAGGAATAATGGTATTAGTTCTCATGGAAAATGATAATGTTTCCCTATTTAAAAAACCAATATAGCTTGTATTGGAACCGATAATGTTATATAACTATTATGGCCTATTAATTTTATTAGGATAAATAACATTGCTCGAATGGATCAACCCATCTCATAGAGAGAATATCCAATTTTGGATCTCTATAAACAATATATCCCCCCATTTTTTATCATGACTGGTAATCTAATGGAAGTTGAGAAATGGATTTAGTCATTATATAAGATATTTATGGAATTAAAATGTGGTGAAAAGAAAAAGGATACACTTGTTGTGTATTGTATCCAATTCAATGTTGATCAATAGAGGTATTTGATCTAAAATACTATAGAGGAATAAGAAATAGAAATCATGGAATAAAAAGCATTAAAGGGGACATAATTGATAAATATTTTCCTCGTGAGCAATAAACTGAGATGAGGAGAATGCTTCTTATATTAATGAAAAATTAGGAAGAAAGTGTTTTATAGTGTAAAGATACCATTACCAGGCCACCAAGGCATGCTACTGATTTCATACACAAAAATAGAATGAAATATTGATCATTTTTTGAAGAACATAATCCACATCTCCAATGGGTAATAGTTCCTAAACCCCTTTCTTAAAACTATGAAATAGTTTTACGTGCTATCAAGATGGAGAAATTATTCTCTATGTCTTAAGACTTCAATGAGAATAAAGAGAATAAGATAAAGGAATTGAAAATGATAGATAAAAGGTAATAACGGAAAGAAAGATTTTCCCACTTGTGATAACTATAGAAATAATCACCATAGAAAATCATTAAAAGGATTGGGATATTGTTATATGTTTACAGAAAATGGTCATCATGAAAAAAGAATGCATAATGATGAAGTAAAACACTAATTTCCGGTGTAAAACATTTATGGGGATGGGGCACTACATAAATGAATTACAAAAAAATTAATAGAATATTACTCATAAGAAGCTAAGGGTTCATATTAAACCACATGTTATTAATTCATCCAATGTGAAATAATTAATGTACTTATGTATTTGGATCTAAGAAATATGTTGTAAAAGTATTTTATTTTTGATTTTCTCATCATTAAATTTATGAAATACATAAGGATTGTACTATAATAGTTTGTCAATGAGGATTTGTGATCCAATGTTAAATGATACCACGAAAAGAGATTTAATGGTAAGTTTATTTTTGGGATAACATATGATCAAGGGAAATAAAAACCTTGATTTTTTCGATATTGTGATAATGATGAAGAATTTATTGATTTGGATAAGTGGTGACTACCTTAGAACAGATTAATGATTTTTCTAAAAAAGTGGTCTATGATATCATTGATGTAGTTTTCTACGCTTTTGGATTTAAGAAATACATTGAATAAATGTTGTCTTACTTGAGGAATAAGGAATAATGCATATTTCTAATGAGGTTTTATGGTAATTCATGTTATTACCATATTTCAAGATGATAAATGATGAAGTTATTAAAATGTTCAGAATGTGAAAGTTTTGAGTTGATTCATGATTATTAATGTCTAATAATAAGTTCATTTTTATATATTCAGGGAACATCACTATATTTTGTTGGATCTTAATCTCTTGGAAAATGTATCAATTTATGAAATGGTTTATGTTGGATTTTTTATTTTGTTTTAGAGATTGATATAATACATCAATATATGATGAATATTATTCTAATATAAGTAGTTTAAATTGTTCTTGGAATAAATAATGGAGAATATTGTTATTATCTATATATACCAATATATTTAATTATATTCTTAGAGGGTAAAATAATTACTCAACTCTATGAAAAATGATATTAAAACCAAAAATATTGTGTCGGTACATTCATTTCAAATGAATCAAATAGCCCCTTAGATCATTGGGAATTTATGTATTTATGATTGTTATCTTTATCAGAACCCTATTATCTATAGTCTCTATCAGAACTGGATGGTTATATTTTTATTCCATATCCGTTTTTTATTTTCCACATATGTTATCCTACCAGGAACCTAGTAACGTGATCATTGTACTTTAATTCTTCTCTTATTAAGAGGATGTGATATTAACCCTAATTATGATGTGGGTTTTTCATCAATAGTTTATTTTCAAATATCAATCCCTTTATTACAAAGATCATGTTTAAACTGTGAGGATGAAATGTATTTAAGGTGGGGAGAATGTAACACCCCAAAATTCTAAAGTAATAACATTGTATTTTATAGTTTGTATAAAACTTGACACCAATAGCATGGAGAATTATAATATCCTTATAATTTATAAAATATTTATGATTTTAATTAAATTAAATATAATATAAATATTGAAATATATGTGACACTAGGTTATTATAAATCACACACAATAATAGGTTTCTTCATTGGATTTCGTTACACACTAGCCCGAGTTTTAAAGAACAATAATATATTATTAAAACATTAAAATTTAATATATTGGATATAACATTGCCTTTAAATTAGAGGTTATGAATATAATTAAATATATAATTAAAATATATTGTTAAATTCACTGGTTACTAATTAATTAGAAATGAATATAGAAACCCAACGAATAAAATGGAAAAGTTGTTTTTATAAAAAACTATTTTTATGCACCCTAACATGTTTTACCTTAATAAATTAAATAAATTAAAATTAGTGGATGATTTTTATTAAATATATATATTATATATTGAATAAAATATTCTTGATAATAATTCAAATGATTTTATAGGCACAATATAAGAACAATCCCAATATTATGCATAAAAATGATATTTTTATAATGGTAGTTTTTCTACCTTTTAATGGGTAACCTATTTTAAATCCAAATTTTTGAACTTTTATTGTTTTAATATGAAAAAAATACTTTATATTTTAAATAAAAACATAAAAAATAGTTTAGGATTAGTTTTCGACATTTTTCTGTAAAGTTTCATTTTATTATGAATATTTGAAAATATTGAATTTTAACTCAAAACTGCTTTTTCATCAAATTGAATTTAAAGGTTAATTTATATTTTTAATTTTTTTATTGTTTAATTAGATATTATTTCATCTATTAATATAATTTACTTCATTTGAATAAATTTTCCATGGAAATTTTTTATACAAACATTATAATCTTCTGGACATTTTTACTTTAAAAACATGCATTGTCATCTCAACTATGTGATTAAGATTAAATAAATTCCAGCCATTTATATGATAGAAATTTGTGAAAATGGATTCCATATTTTTATTAATCATAATTTATAATGTATAATGATGTAAACTTTGTTTTTGGCCAAAAATATTAGTGAATGAAATTAATCTTAATTACAATTATTAAGGTAAAATTAAGCATAACTAGGAAGTAAACCTAAATTTGAGGGGACAAAATAACCTAGAACCTTGTCTAAAATCTATTGTATGGTAATATTCATACCCTATAAAACCTTATGTGTATTTTTTTATATTGTATCCACTTTGAATAGTACAAATGTTGGTGGAATTCCCATTTCTAAAATTTGCATGAGTGACACTCCACTCTAAAAGGCATCCTCTCTAGCCACATGCTGACACATTCCAAGCCACATTGTCTTGAAAATATCTACAAAAATTACTACAAAAAATCCCTAAATCTATCTTATAATCCACTAATTTGTAATAAATCCATCAATGAATTCCCTTTATTGAAAACCCAAAGGAGTTACCAAAAGAATAGGTAACATCTTTCTTTATGATCTTTATTGTAATTTCTATTCTCCACCCCTAAACTCTTCTTATTAAATGATTATATGAAAAAAAAATATCCTAAATATACTATGATATTGTTATGTTATATTTTCAATCGATAAACTCAGACACATCATGTTAGGTTGGGATATCTATAATGATGATAAACACACAAGAGGAGGGTGAATTTTTGTTTTCAAAACTCTGATGGATTTAGAAATACATGTTCAAAAAATATAACCTAAATAAGACTTTATTTAAGCGTAAAATATAATTTCAATGACCATAACTTTTATAGTTTTGGGAAATACATGTTTACAGTCTGCTTTCTAGAAAAATACAACTGATTTTCCAAAAGACCTCTCCCTTCCAAAGTAAAAAGAATTTTTCTCATCACACATTATGTTTTATTAGATATATTCCTTGTTCACTGCTTATTTCTTACTCGTGGTTTATTTAATTCCATTTTTATATCATATCAAGAGTCTTTTTATTCAAATGGTATTCTAATCTATTATGAATAGAATGTTTCACGGTCATATAGGACACATTGGAATGTTTGAGGATTACTTCCTAAATAATTTTTTAATGGTTTCATTTAAAAGTATATTTATTTATGTTAACATAATTTTATGAATCTTCTATTTCATGGAGATTTAACTAATGTGATATCATTTTCTATTTTTTTTAGGGGTTTATTATTATTTGGACTTTGGATGTTCTATCTTGATGCCATTAACCATATTACTCGGAATGGTTAGTTTTAATGTTTAATGACTCGGAAAAGTAATTTACATTTAATATGTTAGTTTCAATATGAATTTATATGTTGTTTATGTTTATCCCCATTCTTAAAAAGAATTAACTTGACTTATTATGTGATTGGTGGGGCCTATTATAGCCCCCTGATGCACTGGCTGGTCTCATGAGACAAACTATGGTCCTGGCATGAGGCCTTGACAAAATGGATAATTTCAGTCTTTGTATGAGTCCTCAAAGGTGTGGTTATGATGTATTGAGTATGGGTTTCTCTTATTATGAAACTAGTAATTTAATGTTCATGTTGTTATTCGACTAGTAGAATATCGAGGATTATTCATTATCATGGTATTATTTATTCATCAATTATTCCTACCTTAATGTGTTCATGTTAATTTTTAAAGGAATGTGTTCTAGTTATTCAACATTTTTAATTTTTATGTTTATGATATCTTCATCTATGTTTCTTACCCTTACTTAGCATATGATCTAACCACTTTCTTTTGTTTTATTTTCTAAGGACATGAATAAGCTTAATATTATTGACCTGTAGGAATAGACTTAGAGTGGTGGAGGTTCCCAATAAAAAATATATGTTGTATTTCATTTAAGGTTTTAATTTTGATCCTAGGTATGTATTTGGTTTTCCAAAACTACTAAACTACTCGGTCCATTGGTATATGACTTTCTTGAATCATTCTAATGTAAGTAAATAATGCACCAACTCTAGGCTTCTAGGTTCGAGGCATTACATGGATTATTTTTAATGTATTGATGGGCGAAACATTAAGATATCTTCTTAAACCTCCCAAAACACTTTTGAGTCTCTCTTAAATAATGTATAATGCATACATATCCTTCCCAATTATTTCAATTCCTGATGTGGGTTGTAGTGTTTATAAAAAACTACTTTTTAGTTCATCATAATAATTTACTTTTCAATGTTTCATTTTTTACAAAAAATCATTTATTACTCTTTATGGTGATAATAGAGAATTTATCCACTTCAAATACTTCTATATCACTCCTCTTTGTTCATTGTTCAAGACTATTATGGAATGTTATGTTGTAATCATTGGGTGTTTGGGCCTTGATATAGGCTTAAATAATGTGGAAGATGATATGGAATTAAATATAAAAATAAAATAGTTGATTCATTTTAAAAATAAATGTTTTCTACTATGTATGATTTTTTTCAGAGTAGATTCATGGATTGTTTCTAAAATTTATACTCAAGTCAAATTTAAAGAGTGAAATGTTTTTAGTATCATGAATTTTCATGGTGGAGTTTTTTGGGTTTCGGCCATCAAAAGCTTCATAGTGTAATTTTTTTTCATTTTTTTGAATGTTAATGGTGTAGTTTTTTTAGGGTTTTATCATCAATGTTTTTATAGTGGGAAAGGATATTATCAGGATTGAAAATTTCTAAATGTTTTTGGGATCAAACTCATTATTTTATATAGATGTGAACCAATAATTCATGATATAAATTGAAATATTCTTTGGGTTTATTTAAATTACTAACTTCTTAAGATCTCCCTTACACTCCCTTAAATTATCTCTATCATTTGGTAATTCCCAGTTGATTTTGGGAGACATAATATCCTATGATCTTTGGTGTTCATTCTTGGATTTCGTGATTTATTATCAGTAATTCTTAGTGATTTTTTATTCTCTTTATTTATGAGTTTATCCTGGTTTCTTGGGGTTTCATAGAATATGTTTTCTTATATTTATTGTTTTTTATATGTATTTCTTATAATAAATTAATGCATTTTAGATTTATTTGAGTATTCCATGTGTAGTAATGTCCCCATAGTTCATCCTCTCATGATTTCCCTTTGCACTATTTATTGAAAAGATTATTTAGAGGTATGGGATTCATGTTCCCAACATTTTATAAGAATTAGTGTAATTAATATTATTTTAATTTTATTGGGTGATTTTTATGTATTTTTATAATAATATTATAAACCAGACTAATGAAATTGTAATGAAATAGTGTGACACACAAGTGATTACTTTTTTTTGTTAATTTTGTGGATATTAATTAATATAATATCATTATTATTGGATTATTCCTTATAGTAATGTATTTTTTTAGAAAACCATTTAAATATTTCAATACATAGATCTAGTAACTGAAATTCTAAGTTGAATATGATTGTTTTGTCCTTGAACTAATGCTTAAATCATGGTGTCCATGGTTGTCAATAACTTGGTTCCCTTGGTTGTGTGCATCTTGGTGGCCTTGGTTGTTTGTGACATGGTGGCCATCATTAGGATTTGGTTTTTTTACATGGTGGTTTCTTGATAGTGATTTAGTATTTATGGAATAATAATAATATCAGCATAAAAAATTTGTCTATGCATAAAGAATTCAATTATGCTAATTTAAACTAATAACTAAATAAATAAATCTTGGTGGCTAATATCTGAATTAAAAATGGGAAATAATACTGGTTTAAGGCCCTTTGTTTGATTTTTGTGGGTTTTTTCTATAGTAGAGTCATTTCATAATGGAATTATATTCAGTAGTGTCTTGACACTAGTTATGGTAGATGTCTCATATATAAACTCATAAGTTTGGCATTGTTTGATGGTATTTTATACCTTTATATTATTGTATTTTCTTATGTACCCCACCCAATTTAGGTAACCTGGCTGAATACAAGATTCCTTAGGGGTGTTTTTCCAAATCATATAGTATAATAAGGATGAGGATGGAAAAACACCCCTATCCCTTTCTCTCCCTTCAATAGAATCTTTTGGTGAAGTTGGTGGTGGGTGGTGAGATATGTGGTGGGGGTATGCATAGTAAGTGGAGGTCATGATGTTGATTTATTATGCCTTCATGATACCCTAATTCCCAAGTTGAGATATGAGTTAGGTTTTTGGTTCAATGAAATGTGATACGGTGTCAATGCGGAAAGATATGATGTATGGTTGGTTTTGTCATTAGTGAATATGGATGGTATACTAGAAAAATATTTCTTTACGTTTGGTGGGAGTGGAAATGTACAAGGAAATATATTATGGGGTGCCTTTATCTACATTCTTATGATATTTCTTAACTACTCTAGGATGTTATATTTGGTGAGAGATCCTTCGTGATGTTGATAGGGGAAAAAGAATTGACCTATATAGGCGACTGTTAATTTTACATTTTTTCCTATAGTATTAGAATATTCATTACACTTTTTTAGACACCTTGGGTGTGATCCAAAAGAGTATACAAGTTATGATCATACAATGTATATATAAATTTATTTTTAGGTTTATAGGAGGTATTTTATTATTGGTCTAAACAATATTGTTTCAGAGATTAGGTTATTTCAGTTGTTTCCAAAATATTTTCTTTTGGTACTAGGTTATCTTTGGAGAAGTTTGTATCATTTTTATATTCATGCATATGGGATGTCACATTCATTGGATTTTGGTTTATTTTTTTTAAATGGCGGATTTTTCTAGAGATTTTTCATTTTACCCCTTGCCTTTTTATATTGAGGATAGTGTATCCCATTTGAGGGTTTTATACCCTTGGTGCTGGTCACCCACATAGGATTTATTGGAGGTGGGACATGGGGGAGACACAGATTCTCTTCTAAATAATCCTATAAGAGATACCAGTGGAGGTCATGATTGAATATTAATTTTTCTAATGATTAATGAGGAAAATAAAGTAGATGGAAAAAAGGAAAACCGCAACTCATGGTGCTCTAAAATTATAGATCTCGTGTGCATCTCCATGGATAATATTTTTTAATGCAATGAGTAAAGATCCCAATATGCTGTAAACAATAAGGTTTTCATCCTCCCTCCCTTAACAGGCTAACCCATCATTCACAAAGTTCCATTCTCTCCAATCATTCCCAAGGGTATAGCCCAATTTTATTTTAATCCTTAATTTCCTGACATAGTAAGGCAACTCCAATATAGGGTTCACTTTCCCTTACAAGATTCTAAACCCTATTTCAAAATCTTATTCAATTTCATCAACTAAAATATCAAACTTCTTGAACAAGACAATTTCAGAATGAAAGGCTCTAGTTCCTTCAAATATAGAACTTCCAAATCTATAGAACACACTAAAACCAATAATAACTAACCCTCTACTATCTCTAACCAGCCCAGATCCCCTCATATCTCCAACCATGTTTCAACTGTTGACATTGAGGTTTAGGCGTCTACTTGTGAGATCCATCTGACCCATCTACCTTGATTTCTATGACATGGGTCTGAGCTCACATTTGGCCTAGTGAGAAACTTACAAAACATGGTTGAATTCTACCTACCTCTGATATTAGCTTATTAATCTTCAACTAATGCCATTGTACATAGTTGTAGGAAAACATGTCATCACCTTGAACCTTCTATTTCCCTATTTTTTACATCCCATTGATTCCAAAAAATGGCCACAAATATGAGGCCTCGGGTATTCCTTTCAGATTCATTATCCCTTAAACCATGAAACAATTTGTTTAGGAGTTCAGGAAAGAAACCCTCATTGATGATTTCCAAAAAAAATCACAGTAAATCTGATAATATTCTTTCCCATTCACATTCATCAAATATGTGCATTATAGATATTGGATATGGCATATAATAGAAGAAGTACTGAGAAAAAAAATACTCCCCTTTCCATTTCACATTTTCTTATATCGAGATGGATTCGTTACTGATGTGCTAGACAAAAAAATTCATTTTAGGGGGTCACTATTTACACGCCAATTTGGAGGCCCACTCATCCTGTTCACCCTACCCAGTGAGGGTTATGAAAGTGTGGGATCATAAGAATTGGATAAGTGATATCGTAGAGTTTAGAGTTTAGAAATAATGAGTATTTTATCTGTTGGAAGGGAAACAATGTTAGCTTAATTTATTATGTAATGATTGAATGGGAGACTAGTTAAGACATAAGATTTTAGGTCCCCCTGTGATATAGTGCTAGGAATATCATTACTCTATGTGTACATGGTAAAGTGAAATTTTTTTTACAGTAGAGGCCAAGGAGATGTATATGCATTATATTTTATTGAGAAATAGTTTTTTGGGGGTTTGGGAATGAATAACTGAATTATTAAAATGAATCTAAATGAATCCAATTCTATCAAACATAGTTGTTCCTCCTTTATTTGTATAGATACAGTCTAGTTACCACTTATGTGTGGTCTAAGTTAGGGAGGATTAGTCGGCTGACCCTATTGACCATCAAATGGTTAATCTCAGTTAGGGGGATGACTAGTAATGGATAATATTATAAACAATTCAGAATTAGAACCAGTTGATGTATGCGGGAGATATCTCTGATCTAGAGATGAAATATTTTTTGGAGGAGTTGAAAATTGATTTAAGCATAATTTGTGAATGATATTATTATTAGGTTCGAATATAAATTTTATAGTTTATGGGAGAATCACATTAGTTGTGGATGTTGTATCTCAGGTAATTTATGGAGAATGATGTATCATAGGCCAATTGGTAGTAGTATTTTGGGTTTGTGTTCTTATAAATGATATTTTAGGTGTAAAATATAAAGGAGTAATGACATATTTCAAGATGAGGATTCTGGATCATGGTTCTTATTTTTTTTCTGCCCCAAACTTTATTCTATATTCAATGTTTTTTATGATACCAATATATTTTTAGGAAACAAAGTATGTAGAAGTGATAAAGAGGATGCATGAGTTGGAAGAAATTACATTAGTTGGGAGTTATTAGAAACTTTTTAAGATAAAGGATTAGATATAAAGGCCATGGATGATGGGCCAATCACGATTCTGATTGGTAGGGAAATGATCCAAAATATTAGTATCAAATTTCTCAATGGATTACAATTCCCCAATGTTTTTCATGGATTTCTCTTGATTTATTCTTTGAAAATAGTGTTCTTAGTTATTACCCGTGGTATTTCCAATCATCATCAGAGAGTCATTGCGGCTTGGGTTGTCAATCCTACTTCCAAAAATTATGGTAGTTACCTCCATGGTAGTTTTATTATTATGTACTTCTAGATTTTGTTTAGTGTCTCTTTTAGTATTCATGTGATTATTTAAGAGGATGTAGAGTTGGTTGATATAATCTATATGATGTCCCTCACCATCAGTGACCTAGGATAGATAATGGATGTGGAAGATATCTTTGGTTATGAAAGGGAGTTTTATAAGGATAGATTCACAAGATAAAGGCATTAATTTGAGAGGGTCTATAGCTTCTTTTAGGTACAATTATTTTATCACCTGCCATTTTTTCTATATTTTTTGATTCTAATGGTTTTCACTTGATTATTTCACCCACTGTAGTCTATGCACTAGGACTGGATGTGGGGTGGGTTTTTGTGCCCCAATTTATATCTATTCCATTCAAAGATCATGTTATATGGTTTGATGTTTGTTGGAGATGCATACTGATGATTTGGAAAATCAGTTATTAAGAGAATTCCTTATATTGCAGATATAAAAATATGGTTTCAATCTCAACATGGACTGATTTTATTATTTTCATGTAGTGGTTGACTATTTCTAGAGGAGTGTTGATTTTTTTAATTTGGGAGGATGACATGTGTTGTTCACAGGAGAGTGTGGTTTTTGGATGTGTATTAGGAGACACGATCCCCTCTTTTTCATGATATCTGTATCTCTGACTGTTCCATTGAGGGATTGAGAAGTTAATACCCCTAGATTTGTTTCAGATTCTTTTGATGTTTTCCTTAAGGAGTTTGTGACATGACTCCTTCGATGAAATGTGGAGTTTATGATATAGTTTTAACATGGTTCTAGACTAAGGTTAATAGATCCTTATTTTGATGACACCCTCAAAGTTTTGAGAGATGAGGATCAATATTTACGAACTGATAAGAAAATAATTTAATAAGACTGGTGTATAGTCCCTGGGAGATCAAATTTTTTTCTCCAAGATGGTAAATTGTGGTATGAGGTTCTGTACAAACTTCCAAATGAAAAATTAGGTGAATATCAAGAATCATTACTATATTCCATGAATTATTTGTCTCTTTGACTAGTTTAGGGGTATAGTTGGTTTTCAAATATCGATATTCATTTTGGATATAATCAGTTGAGAGTGAAATAGGTATACATTGAAAAGAATACTTTTTGATGAAGTAATGAAAACTTCATGTTTTTAGTCATGTTGTTCATTGTCACAAACACACTAATTTTTTTCATGGGAATAATGGACTCTTTATTTCATGATTTCCTATACTATTTCATAGTCATTGTCATTGATGAAATTATCTTATACTCAATATTAGTGGAGGATCACTCTAAACACCAAAGTATTGTCTTACAAACCCTTCCACATACAAGTGGTATGGAAAATTATCTAAGAGTAAATTATAGCTGATAGAGGATGTTTTTTATAGGAATATGGTTTATCAATAGTGTGTGGTGTTGAATCAATAAAAGGTTTTTCCATTTTTTCTTTGGTATCACCCAATAATGTGTTCGTTGTTTATAGAATTTTTTTCTCCTTGGTAGTTATCGAAGGTTTTTGTCTAAAGACTCTTGTATAGAAAACATAATGACTAGCCTAACCATAAAGGAACTGTCCTTTCTTTAAACTATTTAGTTCTAGGAATTATTTTACTACCTAAATAGGAGGTTGACTAGAACCCATATTATTCAACTTTTTTAAGGTGGGTGTTATGTTTGAGGTGTTTTGAGATAATTTATGATTGGGTTTTGGAATGTGTCTTGATTTCATAGTGGACAATTGATCTATTATGGGTCTGGTAGTTACACCCCCATGAGTGCAACTATGTTACCTTGATTTAGATATAGAGGTATTTGTTTCTCTCTAAATTAATTCCAAAGTTTCCTAATTTCGGAATTCATTATTATATTAATTGACAACAAATGTATATGGTATATATGTTCTCCATACCACCTTAATCTCCGACAATGATGGGGGTGGATTATTTATGGGACTATGACTTCATGATCTCAAATACAACATGAAAGGGAAACATAATAGAAGACACACTGATTATAATTTCATTAGGATTTGTTCTAAATTCTAAGGATTCATAGAGAGTGGTGAAAGAGTTAGTGGAAATTCATATCATTGTAAAATTAGTTGAAAATCGATGATACTATTTCAAGATGATGATAGATCCCTAATTTATGAAGTAGATATAGGATTATCGGCAGGTAGATTTAGGGGTTTAGGGTATGTGTGACCAAATCATTCTTGGTGATTCCCCTATGGGATGGTTAGATAATGGCTAGTATCGGGTTATGTTCAAGAGAAGGATGCTCGTGTTTTTGTCAATTCATGATGGATTCCCCTATGAGTTTTATTTCTCACATATTGGGTTTCATACCAAAATATATGATATGTATTTTGGATTGATTAGGAAATTATATTGTCTAGGAATTAATAGATCAGTCGTGATGTTTGTTTCAAAATTCTCGGTCTTCAAAAAGATAACTGAATGAAAACAAGTACCTAGTGGTTTGTTGTTGCCTTTGAATATAACCATGATTATTTGGGAATACATATGGATGGATTTAATCACTTATCTACCCATTATATTGCGTAATATGATGTTTTATTTAGGATCATGGGCCATATAATGATTTCGGATCACATTCTACTGATTTCGGAATCAAGTGTCGTGGATGTTTTGGAGATATGGTACATGGATGAAGTAAATATTCATGGAAACCTAAGTATTATCATTTTTAACTATGATCATTGGTATACATCATCATTATTGAATGGACTTTATGACATCTTTCGCACATATTTATTCCTTATATGTAATTTTTACCCCTTGATAGATGTAAAATGGAGTAGAATATCCAGAAGTAGGAGTATATGTTATAAGATTGATTCTTGGATTTTGATATATCATGGGCACAACACCTACCATTATTTAGTTTTCTGAAAATAATATCTTACACTCATCCATCAGTATGGAACCCTTTGAGTTTTTTTATGGAAGTTCATTTCATTGCTCATTAATTTAGTCCAAGATTGGAGAGGCAGGGCTTATTTGTCCCGATGCGGTGTAGAGCATGATGGAAATGTTTTAGGTGTTTCATGAGAGGGTTAAGGTAGAACAAGAATACAAAAAAAATATATCAATCTATAGAAGATGAATTTAGAGATTGTGTTTGGATACTATATTTTCATAATTTCTTCCCCTTAGTATGGTTAGCAAAGTCTTTTTTAAGGAAGTAACCTCTCACCTTAGTTTGTTATACCTTTTGATGTGTTAAAGGGAATTAGTGAGGTGTCTAATCAATAGGAACTAACACTATGGCTAAACAAAGTTCATTATGACTTTTATATTTACCAAATTTGTTTTGTGTCTTCATATTGAATTTAATTTCACTGAATTGTGGATTTAGATATCGAGGATATTATTATGTTCATGGAAATATCAATCAAGACTGAGGACCATTAAAAGATATTTTGGGAGGGTGTACAATTATATTTTTTAAAGTACTACAGTGGCATGTATGTCTAGTAGAGAGTACATTGGAGTGGGAGTTATATATGAGTGACCAGTAACAGGAGTTATTTTTTACTATTATTTTGGTTTTGATGGTTTTAGAAATTGGAGATTTTTGTTTGACTTCATTTTATTATTTTTCATGATCCTTTTATAATGTTTTGATGTATGATTTTATCCTTGATTGACAGGTATCACTCAGGGACTATTTAGTAGCTTCTAGTGATTGGTGGTTTCTTTTTTCTACATTGTGTTGGTTCCTATAGATGAGAATCATTTGATAGGTATCAAATGTAATGGATCATACCCTTCCATTCAATTACTTTTTTAGTTTTGGTTGTTGGGGGCCTATATATGGGTTCGAGGAAAGGATAGGGGGAGCTCAAGTGAAATATAATATTTCAAGGGTGATTGTTGTCATGAATCACCAATTCATTGTGTGAAGTATTTAATAGGGTGGATTCACAGTTTGTTTCATGGATTTTTTCAAGGATTTAATTCACAACATAAAATGTTTTTCAAATCATGAATTTTCATGATAGAGTTTTTGGGGGTTCTATCTAAGATGGTTTCATAGTATGAATTGTTGTTCACAAAATGAATGTTTGTGCTCGAGTTTTTGGGGGTTCTATATATGAAGGATTCCTGGTATGAAAGGATATACTCACAATGTAAAATTCCTCTATTTTTTTAGATTGAGAACCTAATTTTTCAGTGGATGTGAACTGATTGAGGTTCATGACATGAACCTACCATTCATTCGATAAAAATATTGATTTCTTTATTTTATATAATTTATATCCTCCCTTTGATCTCCCTCACTCTCTCTTTAATGGACCAAAACATTAAGAAATTCCCATGTTATTTTTAGTTCCCAAACAACCTATGATCCTTAGAATTTATCCTTAGATTATGGGTATTTGATATTGATGATTCTAGGTTAGTTTTTCATCCCTTTCATTATATGTTATTCCATGTTTCTTTATTTCTTTCATAGTGGCTATGTTGTTTGGAGTTTTTTGTTTTTTGGTTTGTGATTTTGTTACGATAGCAATATATTTTATATTTATTCGTGGATTCCTTGTGTGGTTGTGGCCCTTTCGAGTCATCCTATTTTAATTTGCAATTTAATGACAAATGAAAAAACATTTTTTTAGGTAGGTTATTTAAGTTATATTTATTTTATATACATTTGTTGAATTATTATTCATTTTATATTCTTTTTTTGAGTGGTATAAATTGGAATTATAAATATAGTAAATCACACTAATGATATTTTAAGGGAATGGTGTGACATGAATGTTGTTACCGGTTTTTTAGATGTTTATTTTGTTTCAAACTATATTCTTATCATAGGATTATGACTCATAATGATGAATGGATTTGAAAGTACCCTTCAAATGGATAAATACATAAATATTGTTAATTAAATGTCTATGTTGAATATTCCTATTTTTTGTTGGACTTGATGTGTGCGGATCGTTGACCTTGTTTGCATGAAACATAGTTTCCATGGTTATGTGCTGATTATTGGACATAGTTATGATGTGTTGGTATGAATTGGTGGTTTCTTAATAGTGGTTTGTTATCAGTGGAATGCTAATAATATTTATATACATATATTTGGTTGTTTATAATGGATTTGTGGTTATGAATTTATACTGATAACTAAATTAATAATGATTTGGGACAAATCAGTAAATTAAAAATGAAAATTGGGACATAGGTTTTGTCCCATTGTGTGATTTTTATGGATTAGTTATATTTCATTAGAGGTGGATCATGGTGTCCTGGTTTTCATTAGTGTCCTAATAGTGGTTATTGTAGGATTTTCTTATATGAAATCATAGGTGTGGGATTGTGTGAGATTATTGTATAACATTATTTTTATGTGTTTTCTTATGCACCCCACCAATGTCGAGTAACCTAAACGATACCCAAATTTCTTGGGGGTACTTTTCCCTAACATCCAGGATGGGAAGGATACAAATGGATAAAAACACATATCCCATTTCCTTTATTTAACAACATCATTTGGTGATTCCAATGGTGGATAATGAGATGTGTGGTGAGGGTCATGTGGGGTAGGGAAGGGTACATGGTTCATGTTTTACATGTTCATAATACCCTACTTCCATGTTTGAGATATGTGTATGTTATTGGTTCTGTGAAATTTGATATGTTGTTGGTGCCACAAGGTATGAAATATAGTTGGAATCATCATTACCATGTATAGATTAGATGGTAGAAAAGGATGTCTTCACATTGTGTGAGAGAAAAAAACCAGTGGGAAAGTGGTTACAAGGAACATTTTTTCTACATTCTTTTGATATTAATTCAATACAATCAGATGTGATGTTTGGTGAGAGAGCCTTTGTGAGGAAAAAAGTGGAAACTAGTTGATATATATATTACTGTATGTTTTTCTATTTATTCAATGTGGAATTAATATTCTCTTTAAACTATTCACGAGAGACTATGGGTATAATCAAACATAGTATACAAGTTATGATCACCCTATATATATTTAAATTAATATTGAAGTACCTAGGAATGATTTTGTGATTAGGATAGATAGTACTAGGACATATCGTGGGTTATGGTGGTTTTTCCATGGAATTTTCTTTTGGTATTATTTGATATTTAGTATTTTTGAATTTGTTTTATATTCAGGCATATGGGATATCACCTGTAATGAATTTTTGTTTTTTCTTTTATATGATGGTCTTTGTGTTATTGTTTATCTTATCCAATGAGCTTTTTTATTGAGGTTCATTAATCCCATTAATGTTTTTTATACCCTTTTTTCTAGTCCCAACTCAGATCCTACTAGAGACTGGACTTAGGGGTCACTCTTTTTCTTCATCGCCAACCCATGAGGGGTACTAGTAGAGGGGGTGTGACACTCGACCTGATTAATTGAAAAAATGGTGTGAAATCCTTAATTTTCATAACTATATTCTCTTTTATATGATCATGAAATCAGGGAAACAATTGTATTAATCCAATTTTTAGATCAAAATTAACTTTTATAGGATGAATTAATATTTAGTTATTTGGACTTACAAAGTGTGGGTCAAAAAGATCTCTTAGTTTCTGGTTAGGGTTTCTGGATATGGTGGAAAGATCATATTACATGTTTTGGATTAAAATAGAGTCATTTATTGAAAAATATTCAAAATTAGTTTGAAATTTTAGATTAGTTACTTTATTAGTAGAGTTTTATCAATCTTAGGGTAAAGAGAGAATAGATGGTTATTTCTAAATATGGTCATATAAAAAAAATTAATTGTGAATCCACCTTATAGATGATGGAATAAAATTTTTAACACACATATCATAAGGTATTATAAGAATATATTTAAAACTTATGTTAATATGTAACATGTTTGAAACATTAAATTTTCTTCGAAGATGGGTTCTCAAAAATCAAATAGCACTCCATACATTGAAAAGGGGGTGATTTGAATTACCTAATTTTGAAAAAAATGAACGGAAATTAAACAAGGATGTTGGAATCAATTTATGGAAAAGTGATGGGGTTTCAAGTAGGATATCCAATTATAATTCTATCATAGTATTCAAATAGTTTAGTCCTCATCTTTTTAACTGATGAATGAGAGGTTCTAATATACTTAACCTCTCACCCTTGGTCTAATGAATATGTAGAATTTAAGTAGAAAATTATTTTAATTGGTCTATCCACCCTCTTATGTTTGTGAAATGTAATCTGTGGCATATAACAGTTAACCAAAATTGCATTACTTAGGAAATACCGAATCAGGTTTTGGTGCTTCTATACAACCCAGTAGATTTAACATTTTTCGCTCATGTTCCAATAATCTCAAATCACTTCACCACTCAAACTAGACTATTTAATTATATGAAATCTAAAATAATTGAAAATTGAGTTATTATCATCAACCAAGGAAATATACAATGATCATATTTAAAAATTAACACACAATCCCAATTAAAATAATTAACTGTCACTGAATATTTAAACCAATTAACATAATAAATAGATTTATACATTGAGAGTAATAAACTAAAGAATTAAAATATTACACCCTTCATTTCCCTAATAACGTAATTTCTTTAACCTTTTATTTGAAGGATAATAGTGCTGAACAGGGAAGAACAATTCATTACATAATATAATAATATAGAACATAAATCCTTAAAAATTGAGAATAACATCACTTCAATATGTCAAGAGAGAGAATGAGGGAGCATCATGCCTCATTGACTTTCTCGTTTATTATAGATTCTAATATTTCATATAATTTATCTAATAAAATATTATAATGTCCTTGATTCTTTTATTTTTTTGAATATTTATTTCTAACAAGAAACATCTCTTTAAATTTGTGGTCCAACATTCCAAAAAATATATATCTTCCTTATTTTTATTTCGACTAATTTTTTTCAATCATATATTATGATTGATAATATTCATTATTATCCATGTTAACGAATATGATTAGGATATATGAATACTAATGTGGAACCATAAAAATTTGAATTGAATCACATTTTAACTATACAAACTCTCCTTGAAAAATCATTCATTTGTTAATTATTCCAAAGGAATGAACCTTGAAAAGTATATTTGGGACCCTTGTAAACATCTCTATCAAGACTTATAAATTAGGGTAGAAAAAATAAAAATATTTGATTAATAAACCTTATAATGTTTTAAATTTTCCAAAGGAATGGACCTTATTAAGTCGTTCAAACATAAAATGTTTCAAATTGTACCTCATGATGATCATTCAAAAAATATACAATGTTTTACTTGGATCCTTATGTAGATCTTCCAAAATTATAGCAAATTAAAATGAACTATATGGTTAACTAGATTGAATGTTTTTAATAACTAAAATGTACCTTATGTTCATAGGATATTTTCCAAATTTCATCTCCATAACTATATTCAAATTCAGTTATTTAAAAAATGTCAAAAAATAAATCTACAACTAGAAATATATTTATTTTTTAAACATTATGAATCTATAAAATTCACAATTTAACCATTTTAAATAATATTCCCAAAATCTATTTAATTGACACTTTTAAGCCATAACAACCTATAACTCACTATATCAGCAGTCATGAGGGAATTAAATGAATAAAATAATTACAAAATATAATAAAATAATTGACTATATGAATGAACTAGGAATAATTATTCCCAATACATTTCTAAGTCCTACCATAGATTCTTGAGTCTGAATAGATCTTATTATTATAGTTAACTATGCGATCATCCAATATAACCTCACCAAATTCCCCGTATACCTATAATCTTGACACTCCATTGGAATTCAGTCACACAGATCTCGAATATACCATATATTTTCACATTAGTAATACCTAGAACAATACCCATTTTTAATAGTTAAAGAATATCACCTAGTATAACAAGCCCATTTGGTCTCCTTGTATCCCTAATTCTTACTACCTGAAGCACCAAAACCTATCCCACATGATATCACTATCTGCTTGGGAACTCAAATATTAGTTAAATTTATCTCTATCATATGTTACTAATTTAATAACTTATTGAATCAATTTAACCAGAAAATATTCTCCATTACGCTGATGGAATATCAAAGACCCTCCTCAAACTATAAAAACACAGTGATCTCATCATCAGTTAATATCAATGTAAAACAAAGTAGATCTATGAACCTCAGAGCTTATACATGACTAACATCACCCCATACATCAATTACATGACCTCATGAGATCCATTATCCATAATGATATCAGGAAAATAGTGCTAGGAGAACATCACTTTGAAATACTTATATGTTATCCAGTCATGTATATCAGTCTGCACTTGCACATTTAACAACTATTTAACTAGTCCCCTAAGAACATATGTGTCAAAATTTACAATCTATCCTTATAATTTTGCAATTATATAAAAAATGGGTAAAACCAACTCTATAAAATAATTGAATTACTAAGGACTTCCTTCTCCTTGTAATATGGGATGATTCTATGTTAGAGGATATCTATTTAGATATTCTACATTAGGCTTAGCATTATGATTCCCCCAGAAAAAACTCTACATAACTCATACAAATCTCCCCCTTGGTTGTTCATCAAATAACTACCCTACCTAAACCACCTACTTTAGATTATTTGGAACCTCTGTATATGGCACATGCTAGTATCCACACCCAAGTGGCCCGATAAGTACATGCCTTAAAGTATGATCATCTCAACCCTCCTAGAACTCTAACAGTGTCCGTCGAGGTAGAATATGACTTGAAATTTTATTCCAATCAATACACATATAATTTCCCAAATAAAATAAATATGTAAATCTATAACAAGAAATCTATCCAACTATCTCATATACTTTTCTATCTACACCCAACTGTCATACTATATTTCCATATAGACTTGTCTACCTATTTAAGGGCCAGGAACCATGAACACATGAAATATCATTATACATAATAATACAATAAAATATATTTCTTGACATAGTTATGTTTAATGCATCCATGTGGCTATATAAGAAAATATTGTTTATGATGTTATTGATAAATTAAAAACCTAAACCCTTCTCTAGAACTAGTTAATCAACGACCCAAATGCACATTTATGTCATTTGATTCCTATATTAAAAATATGATTCTTGAACACACGCACCCTCTTGAATATTTATTCCAAGTGAAAAATAATAATACACATAACCATAAAATAGACAAATTTCATTAAATCACTAAACTATAATAATAAAAGGTAATATTATAATCCCTTATAACATTGAATTCCCATATGTAGGATTTAGAAACATACTTATATATGGTTTATCTTCAAGTCTCCACTACTCTAAATCTCCAACAACCATCGACAAATATTCAAATAACCACATGTTTAATTCCACTTTATAATAATTGGTCTTTTTACACATCACTCAACCATACTTTGATACCATTTTGTGGCATCCCTAACACAATTCACCTCCACCATTACTAAATGAACGTTTAATATACCTTATTCATACCTCCCTATGTTTCATATGATTCCCAATAGTTGTGGGGGTCTGGGGTATCATTTTGGAGAGTTTATACCCTCTTATATAGAAAACCATAACTATAGTGTAGTTAAACAACAATACCAATTAATAAAAACTATAAAATAATGAAATAAATTTATATGTAATTTTTAATGTTATAGAAATATAAATATAAATAATTTCATGAGTTCCATGCAGTGTTATGAAAGATATCTTAAAGGATTAAAATATATATTTATGTTAGAAATTAAAAAAAAACATGTCCAATATATCACCATAGATCTTTGTCAATAGTCATGAACATTTCATTCATCCCAGAAGTATAGTGTAGGGTGTGAGAATGAAATCAATAATCCACTAAAGATGTTTCCCCTAGGTAAAATACAAAAAAATATATATGTATGAAATGTATGACAACCATAAAGTATGAAAAATCACACATAACCCCCTTCGTGAAAATCCATGTGTTAGTGACCTACCCACATCAGCTATTACCTTAATGAGACGATGTACCCATAGTAGGATTAGTCCCTAAGGGAGAAGGATATATACCTCTAATATCATCATTTAATAAGATAATTATTGTCCTTGACAATTTCCTCTTTTTGATTGGTACATCAATGAACCTCTTATCCATTATCCCTCCTACATAATTCCCAGTTCAATGGATATGATGAATCTTATACACGATGAGCATTTTACTCCCACATAGTTATCATAGTCACCATAAAAACTCATGGCCCACATATATTGTGTATCCATCCTCTAATTTTCATATCGAATCCACCATCTTATTTTCCACATCTATTGAGTATCCCTCTAACAAACCGGTGGGTAAACCGATTTGTCCTCATCTGCACACATTCCCAACATCCTCAACCACAATAGTGTGTGGAAATGCTGAACTCATATGGTCATGAAACCAGATAACCCTTATCACTCATAAATTGGTGAATGAGATCCACCAACAAATCCTAATAGTAATTCACATTACCACCCTGTTATAATCAATATAAAAATTACAAAAAAACATAAGACAAACTCCTCATCCATGTTACGGTCCAATGACCACCACACAATCTTATTCATAAAAGTTAAACCAAAACACAAGTACTAACTCAATAAAATCCCTAGTGAACCTCTATTATACCATGGATACATCATATAGTCCAAACTCTATAATCTAACACAACCCCATTATATTCATAAATCATAAAGTCAAAAAATATATATAATAATAGAAGTATGTAGGAACCCCTAATTGATCTCACTAGATCATCAATTATTAGATACCATAAACTAATTCTCCCATAAAAATAATAAATATAGAATCTATATAAAATTACATAAATGGAGATTTTACTTGAAACCTGCTACATTAGTGGAAATATGAAAACCATATGATGAGGGATTCCATTAATTACTTGTTGTGACTCTCTATTATTTAGGACATGAAAAATGATGAAAAATAAGGAAGATCTATTAGAGGGAAAGTGAATAATATGATTGGGATATTCGGATGTCTATTTTCCATTAGAAAAATAATGAAACCACTCATTTATTCATTCATCCTCTATGTTTTCATTGCACAACTACCATCATTATAGAATGATTGATATAAACATTACACACCCTTTACATTGCAATACATGGGTTAAAACACGATAAATACCTATACCATGAATTTAATATTACATATTCAGTCAACATGCCACAATGCCTTATGTTTTAGTGTGAACATTGACCTGACGTAAAAGTTTAACACAAAAATATTGAAATACATATGATCTGGCTAGATATATACACAAATGATCATACCAAAACACATAGGACATTATAAATAGTTTACAAAATATATTGTTTATTGGTTATTAAAAAGATAGAAGAAGGGTGTCCATTAGAAGTAGAATAATAGTCCTATATATGACATTTAAGACACATTATTAGTCTTCAAGAATCTATATAACTGATTCCCCAAAATGTAAACCACCTCCATATAAATCTATATCTAATTTAGAAGTTAGGGTTGAGTATTTAATGGATATATTTATATATTTAATTGTTTTATTAAAAATTTATCAATGAATATTGATATAATAGTGAGTAGTAAGCCTATTCAACCTCAATTAGTATTGAAATACACAAAAACCACATGCTTGGGTGGTTATTTCATGGTTATGGTGAAAGAATTATTTTACCCACATCTCATATGTAAAATTATACATCATAATAATAACCTATATAGGATATAATACTTTTTGTGAACCCTACTGTGAATCCTACACCACTTACTTTATGTATTTTAAATTATATGGACATCCATCCATTAAAAGAAATTTTTTTGAAAGACTGATAACAATTAAATATTTTGACGAATCATGATGATGAGGAAGTTAAGAATAAGTATCTAGACGTAAAAAAGGATAATAGGAATCATGTCACAGTGGTTATATAAAATCTCCAAAATGGTGATTATTTTCTAGATATTTCAAAGATATGAATGAATTTTTTTTTGTTTTTAATTAGACACTTTTTTAAAATATTGAACCATTTATTGAAATATGTCGAACATTTTCCCTTTATACCACACTGAATGAGGTGAATCTTAACCCTTTATAGATTAAATACCTGAATATTGATTTCTAGGATAAGTGGGACCAACATACTATTGATTTTAGGGAGACAATTACGGGGAATAATCATGTATCATCAACTAAGGGTGACGGGATAAATAAGGGTGATGTAAATAAGTAATATAATCTTATGGACAATTATAATTATGATTTTATATTTATCAAAAATTCTATCCATGTATTTTTCAACTTTTATTTTTAATTATTAGAGAAACTCTAATGTGATAAAAAAGATGAAATATTTTATTTTTTATTTCATTTTTGTTTATTTTTATTATTCAATGGATATTTAATTTACGAAAATTGTTTTTAATACCATCATATTAAGATGTTATGTAAAAAATTTAATTCAAATCACAAGGCACAAAGGAACCCAAAAGTAATTAAAGGGCTGTGGGAAATAAAGTGATAAAATCTAGGGAATATTGTTTCAATATAAATTCTTTATCATTTCCTAAATTAAAATTCAAGATAAATTTTTTTTTCTATATCACATTGATTCAAGTATTAAGAATAATATTTTTTATGTGTTGGGGGTAATGTCGAATTCTAACATGATTTAAAATTTGAAATAACTAATCTATGAGATATTCACTTAGTAACGACATTCTATATTATATTAAAATTATTAAAATCATTTGAATAATATGAAACATTCTATAAGTGAATGTTTTTTGAAAAAAAATAATGTTATTTTATTAACTTTTTAAGACTTATGTTTATTGAGTGATTTTATAATTAAAATTTTAAATTTTATTTAAAATTTGAAATATTTAAAATTCAAATTTATTAGAGAATTTTAAATTATGGATTAAAATAATTGATTTTTTAATTTATGTTTATCAAAATTTGATCAAAAAAATATAATAAATATAAAATAAAAAGGATAAAAAATTGAAATGGGGAGAAATCAGTGAAATTTTCATATATTGATAAATAAATAGAACTTTTTTCTTTTCTCGTTAATTAACTATAATAATAATCATAGGGTTAAATTGAAGTTGAATATTATATGTTCTATTTGGTTTGACATCATACGATTTTTTAAAACTGTTGATAATAATTTATACATTTTCTATAACCATGTTCTAATTTTCAAAATTAGAATTAGTTTGTGATTGTAATAAAAATTGGGGGTGAAGCATGATTGTTTCATGTAATTTAATTGAAAAAAATTGTAACAAAATAAATAAATAAGGTCTATTTTATGGAAATGTATAAATTATATTGGATATTGATAAAAATTTTAATTAAAATAATCAATTAAAGATGGTATTATCAAGAATCATAATAATGAAGAAATAAAATTATATTACATTCCATGATCATTTCAGTTTCATATTAATCAATCATTTATAAGAATTTTCAAATATGGACTTAAAAATATTCAACTATAGATATTTTCCAATTTTCAGGACTGAGTAAAGTTGTCTCTTACAATTTTTGTTCCTTTGAGATTACTATTGAATTTTTTTCTTAAGGATGAGAAAAAAATCACATTTTAAATAATTTGAAACATAATTTTAGTACATACTTTTCTTGATGAAAATTAAATAGTATTGGAATTTGATAATTAATTTTAGTACATATTTTTTCAAATGAATATTATATTTTATAAGATCTATACTACCAATTTTTTAACATTTTTGATGATTTCAAGATAGTATTAGATTTATTATTAATTGGGATATGTTTGTAGAAAATTTATGAAGTGTAATAAAAACCATGTTTTGGAGTCATATATTTCACAGCATGGTTTTCGAAAGGGGAAAGAAGTAAAGAACACAATCTCAAATGGATATATTTCTTATAGAACAAAGGATAAATTGATAGAATAAATTATTGAATCATCATGTTATGATTAAATAATTTGATATTATTTTGATGATTTCATATTGAATATTTAAAATATGATAAATTTGCCCTTTTTGAACTACAAAATGATTGAATATATTTTTGTGATAAAAGAGAAAAAAACAAGATAAAGAAATAATTAAATGGTATTAACCAATGGATAAGAGATAGATTTTGAAATAAATGAGATCATGTTATTTTGATCAATCCATAGTAGATATATATGTCTATCATTTTCTAGATATAGGGACAATTAAAAAGTAGAAAGTAAGGCAATATGTTCTTTTTAGTTTGTATATATTAATGTATTTCCCAAACTTTTTTGGAGATGTTTTTGGATTTTTTCTTTTATTACTTTTTCCCATTCAAAAAAGATGAGTTGAAACATTTTACGTACAAATATTAGTGATTTTTTTCTTCTTGAACATTGATTCTCAAAATTCAACTAAGTTAATCCATTCATTCAAACTCTACTCTTGAGATGACTTGTTCACTATTGGTTTGAAGAAAATTTAATCATGAGGGAATGAGTCAGTTGATAGGTACAATTACAAGATTATGTCATATAATTGATTTTTTATAAAATTTACATATGATTTTTTTATTATTGTCCCATGTATTGTTATTTTATCATACCCATTAGTAATTAAATTATGGAAATTAATTTAGAGTTATGTTTTCCAAAAATTGGTTTATGTTTCTATATACTCTATTAAAGTAGGTACTCAACTCAAGAGAAATGAATAAATTAGAGTAATATTAGTGAAATTTACAATATTAGATCTAATTATCTTGATAAAATTAAAACTAATCAATTCAACGTAATTAATGAGTGATTGATAATATATTTTTTAAGAAAATAAATCTGTTAAAATATATTTTGTACGCCTTCTTAAATAAATAGTTCAAATAAATACTTTTTAATATTCCTTGTTTAATTAAATCATATGATTTATAATGTTGTTATAAGTCTAAAAATTATTGTATTATGAACCATTGGCATCTAAGGGTTCCCATCTGATCAACCTTTTATTCATGTTATACTATAATTTAGTATTTTTAGTGTTAATAATAGTTAAAACTTAATTCCTAAATTTTACCAACTTCCATATAATGAAAAAAATCATTTGGATTCAAGAATAATAAACACTTTATGATAAAATTACATACAATATAAAATATTCTTTACCATTACAATTCACATGAAATAATTAATCCATTTATGAAATTTATTATGTTCAAATTTACTTTCATTACTTGCAAAAAAATTTACTCACTACCCTCTTTCTTATCTAATTTTATAGAAATAATATTTTTGGATGTTATCCCTCTATAACATTACCATGATTCCCTTAAATGAATAACAGATTATATATTTAAAAATAAAAGTGGAGGATATCATATATCTCATTATTAGATTAACAAAATTTCCTTTTAAATTTCAAACGTATCTTATCTATTTTATGTAATTCCTTATCCAAATAAATATAATGGTAAAACGTTTTATAAAAGAATATTTTCAAAAATGATGATATAATACAATAAATATACCCTTTAGTGGTCACCAAATGTGGCCACTAAATGTATTTAGTGTCTCATTAGTGATTGGTAGGTGGAAACCACTTTTGTATCATCATTTAAACATATAATGATCACAATATGAAGATTTTACTGATAAGAAATATTTATTTCTAAAGGGAATTGGTTTTTGAATTTGTAGTATAGATAAAATCTTATGATGTTTTATTAATATTTACATAATTATATATGTGCAATTATAAGAATAAATAAATAAAAAATTTAGAATTGAGTCTCATTTTCTGAATACCATAATATGTATATGCTATCAAAAATTCAAAAAAATTGAAATAATTTTAAAAATATATAAATAATTAACATCGTTCATAAAAATATTACAGTCATATTTTATGTTAAAATATAATTAAAATAAAAATCAATTTACTGTTGTTTAAAATATACAATATAAAAATTAAATTGAAAATCCACATACGTTTTGTCGTCTATAAGTAATTTAACATTAAAAACTATAAAATTTTTATAAAAACATTACTTTGGACCATTCTGAAGACACAACATATTATATTGAATTTTTTATTTATATAGGTCAGAAATTAATGAACAATCATTTTTCTAAATATTTATGATAATTGAAGCATGTTTTCCCTACATTGATAATTTATAAATATTTAAATTTTAAATAAAAATTATAAATATCAAAATTAAGTTTTTATCGTTTCAAATAGACCATACATCAGATTTATGTGAAATTGATTCATACATATCAAAAAATAATAATAAAAACTTTTTCCTAGCGTTTCATGAGAATATTATTTTATTGTTACTATATTGAATGTCTAATGCGTGTTTAAAACAAGAAAATTATTTTTAACTATAAAAATGTAATCTTGAATATTCTAGATATATCATGCATCAAATTTATATATAGTACATTCATTAATGTCAAAAAATAATCAAGGATCTATGTTTTACATTTTTATAGCAGCATGAACTCAATTTCTTATTTTTGATAAATTGACACATATTTCCCAATTAATGAATTCTTATAATTATATAAATATACTTTTGATCACTATAGGAACAATGCACATCCTATTTACATATGATTGTTTCTTAAAAACAAAAATTTAATAGATAACCATTACCAAATATTTTCTTCATAACTTGAATTTTTTATCAGTTTTGATCATTTGGTGCTTGTTTTAAACATAAAAGGATACATAATTTACACAAATGGAGTATCAAACATTCCAAAAAATCACACATCCAATTGAAATGTTGTTTATTCATAAATTTGAAAGACAAATTCAAGAATTTTCATGATATTATATCTTAATTAACTTTGTTTTCATCATTTTATACATATTTTATGAATCTTTTTAGAAGGGGTAACCATTGTCCAAGCACAATGAAAATAATCCACCAAAACCCATTTTACATAGGATACATTCATTAATTTTAATTGAATAACAAAAATAGATAACATGTTCCCTTTTATTGATGATCTGTATATTTCTATATAAAAAATACCATCTTATAATCACATGGCTAAAAAATATTTCATTTCAAAATAATCCCATTAACTTTTAGTTTTTGAGTTTTTGAGAATTTAAAAAAACATTAACTAAAAAAACCACCATCTTTTTTAAAAAAATAAACAATTTTTTAAACTACTAATGTAACAACATAATCCATAAAAAATATTCAATATCTCCCACAAATTCTAAAAATAAGACTCTATAATTAAAATTTCATTCATTATTCTTATGTTCATAACCTAGGGAAATGTAAAAAAATAAATGAGTGAGATCCGTTGAAAAGTATGGGTGAACATTAGCGATAAAATTTAAATATCATAAGTTTGTATAAGATGAGTATATGGGTATAAAAAGTATACAATGACTGTTATACCCAATAAATCATAGGTCAAAAAGCATGTAATTAAGAATAGAATAACATAAGAATACATCATCAAAATGTCACATATCATTGAAACAATTCATACATAGAGAATTGTGTATAAACTATAAACATAAGGATACATCACCATCAAGAGTCACACAATTTCTCCTGTTCTTGTGACAAAACATAATTTTAACCAATTATACATCACCATACTAAGTCACACACATAAACCCATTCTTTCATGAAACTAAATTATGCATGTGTATAAATATCACATTATATTTAACCAATGAATTAAGGGGTGATATAGGACCACATCCATCATCATGCATACATATGAGTTCCACTTGAAATCAATCATATATCATATAATTAAATAACCAATGTAAATAAAATGGGTTTCATAAACCTCTTCAAATGGAAACAGGCTTGTAATAAAATCATAATTCCATCACTATTCATAAAAAGATATACCCATGAAAAATAAATGGTTATCAAAAAATATTCGGTAACTACCTTGAAAATTACCCTTTGATGAAGATAATAAATCATATGTTATTTACACCATATAGATAATGGTTTTATGGTCAAATTAATAATTTAACTATTCAATCTATGTATGTAATATAGGTGGACATCCTTCAATTAAATAAAGGAAATGTATAGTGTTTACAAAAAATATAGAAATTAAATAAGAACCATGATTAAAAATAGTGGATGATTAGGTAAAACAATGGTGGTGGCGTATCAGTTATTTATATATATTTAATGGTACATATTTTTTATAGCAAATCTATAAAATCAATGGGTATATAAAAAATACTTTTATAATAATATCATAATTTTACTTTGAAAAGAATAATGAAAATAACCCTTTCCATGATTTTTTTTAAATAAAACTCATTGAATAATGAAAAATAATTTACATTATAAAACCATGAAACATAGAAAAAAGTGTCAAAATAATTGGAAATACATTATAGATAAAATGTTCTAAATTGAGATTCTTTTCGTATTTTATAAAGAAATACTAAGTGGAAAAGTCCATAATTTCTTTAGAAGGTTCATTATCAAAAATTATGGAAAAACATTTGATATATATCAAGACTTTAATTTTTAAGATGTTATAGCCTATTTTTTTCTAATGTACAAACCTTTAAATTTTTTACCACATTTATTTTATCGAATTTACATAAATTCCTAATTGAATGGAGAAGGTCTCAGGGGTGTCTGGGGATTGTTCTAGGCCTGAAATCTATCTTTTGAGGAGAAATTGGTTTTCTAGAAAATTAAAAGAAACCATGTTTTTCATTCCACATGGTTAGTTATAATAACATTGTGATAGATAGTGAGCAGCAGGAGGGTGCATTGTTTTTCCGAATTGTGTGGATTGGGAAGAATAGTCATGAAAAATTATAGAAAAAATATCAGGAGTGTTTTTCATAGTTTGTGGATGGCTTCACTAATCTATTGAGTAATCATTCTAGAGAATATTTATTAATGTAGATCAATAATGGTTTCTTCATGGTTTGGAATACAATGTAACCAAACCATAAGAAGGATAATTTCAGTTGATTTTATGAACACACACTTAAAACCTAATTAAATCAATCGTACTGGCTTGTTTTTCATATCCAATAGAAAGCCTCCCCTCCCATACTTATTTTGGAGCTCTAAAGGTATATTCCTTGCCATTGATCCAAAATAACCATCTATAGTCTCATTCGATCATCATTCATCTCATTAGATCCACACTAGTAATATCTCAATTCCTATTTAATATTTCTCAATTCTTCTTCTATTCGATGATGCTATTTTGATGCAGGATCATATGGCCCAATTTCAAGCCATTGATCCATTCTTCATAGCTCTTCCAATCCGAAAAATACTCGAGGATAATTCTAGATAATTCATTTGAGTATGAGGTAGGTAGTCTGCAATGCATCCCTCAAGTTTCATCATTTTATAAATTATCATGCATGATTATAGATTTAATCATGCATGACATGTTAATCTATATGCCTTGCATATATTCATTAGAAACTTGTTCTATGTCCCTTTTTAGATATGTTATACTTCATTTGTGTTTAGGTCCACAACGTCAACCACCACATGAAGTGTGATTTATTTAGTTAGGATTAAATTGGTGTTGTGACTCTTTTACTCCACCGTTCGTGTTTGTAGAATGACCTAGCTTATGGTACGACCCTCTAATTAAATGAATTGTGAATTGATAAATGCATTTTTCCTGGTTCTCTTCCCACATGACCCACTTAAGGAAAATGCTTCAACTTTATTAATGAATGTAAATTAAAATTAGCAAGTATATTGACATATATAATACATTTCTAAATTAAATGTTACTGAATAACTCAATTTCATTTTCGTTGCACATCATTCCATGTTCATAGAAGGTAGTGGTGTGAAAATCAATAATTGACTATGAATTATATGAATCAAATAATGGTAGCATGTCCCTTGGCCTTTTTGAACTGATGAAAGGAAAATCTTGAACGAAATGAACATATATATATATATTATATGAATATTATGTGGCCTTAATTACTAAATGAATCAAATTATAAATTTCTTGATTTTATATGTACCTTTACATCATAATAGGAGTGGTTAGACTCGAGTTAGCATTTGGATTCCTGAGGGAATGTATTAAGCACTCGTGGATAATACTCCAGTTCAAGGATGTCCATTGACAATTGTGAGACCCGCCTTAGAACTCAATACATGTCTATTAGTTCATTGTTGTTATGACACTGTAGGATACCTCCTTTACTTTTACTCAATGAATTTAAATACTCCTTGGATATAGTGTGGATTCTACAGACTTTAGGTGCCTTTGTTACATCCTTGGACCTAGCCAATTCTTATCCTGTTTTACCTTGAATTTATTCTTTGGACTCTATTAGATTCATTATTGTAGAATTACTTGGATGATGCTACTCATATTACACTCTTACACCTTATCCAAGATAAAATCTTTATTGTGTTGGTGACCTTTGAGGTTTAGGCGTCTTTGGTTGTTACCATAGAACATCGTCACTATAATTATCATTAAAGGATGCCTTGTTATGTCTGGGATCCTTTATTGTCATTATCATGTAAGGATGTCAGTGTTGTTTTACCTCACATAAATTGTTTATAATAACTGGAACCTAATTAATTTACAAATTGGGTACATGTTCAGACACCATCCATGGGATGAAGCAAGTATATAAAAATTTATGTTTCTGTAATTATTTACATTTAAATATTTATTTTTTCACTTTATTTCAATTTATATTACATAGACTAGATGTTATAGATGTTATGGTGGTGGAAAAACGATTTTCTCCCACACCCTATCTAGGATGTTGTTGGAACATTTGAATATTTCATAAATGAAGGTGATGATAAAGGAATGTGTACCACTTCAAAAACATGATTTCATGATTTCATAGTATGGATATTATAGAAGATGATTGAGCTAGAGATCAGGGTAATGGGGATACTATTTGGGTTGCTTTTTTTCTATTTCATATATTATGGATTCTCTAATAATTTGAATCCATGTTTTTATCTTTATAGATACCTGAATTATCATCATCAGCTTTTTTGTATGAGTATCAGTTGTTTTAGTTATTTATTATTCATTTTCATTTTGTTGTTCTATATAACTCTATACTTATATTTATTCTTCTATTTGTTTTTTTTTCTTATTGATCTTATCTTCTACACTGTGATAATGGGGGAATAGTCTCACCATAGACACACCCTAATACCTCACTAATAGTCAGTAGCCTATGGTATTCTGATAGATGCACTTAAGGCCTTGTGTCCTATCGAGCTTGTGGAACCTATTAAGTGGAATCAGAGTCTAGGATGTCATCAAGTGGTATAATGGAATTACATTATTTATTTTTTATTTGGAGACAATAGAATGTACATAAGGAACACTTTGTACTTGATTATAAGTCATGCCTCGGTGTAGCTAACCCATGTTCGGGGTAAATGTCGGGTTTCCTGAATTATAATGGTTGTTCTATTTTTTCATATTAGAGTTCATATTATTTGAATATTGGGTGATATAAATGCTATGTTGTGAGGTTAAATATTATTCATATTGAGGTTTTTGTTTCTTCCATCTCTATATGATAGGAGGGAAAAGATAATTCTTACATGCATCATTCTAGGAACTTATAACTCACATTCCATGCATATTTACATGCCATATATATTCATTTCACTTGTTGAAATTTCTTATTTTTTCTGATTATTGAGTTATAAATAAAATATATATGTTCTTGTGATAATTTTTTCTAAAATTGATTTATTTATTATTTCAATTCATGAGGTGTATGGGCCCTCATGAGTTGGGATGGAATAATTTACCAAGTCAAACCATTATAATGGAATTAAATGGGTGTTGATTTTAGTGATAAGTAGTAATGAACCTGATTTAATGGGAATGATGATCCATTCTATATGAACCATGATATATGAAAATATGAAAATGTTAAAAATAAAAGTGAAACTTTATTTATAAAGAGGAATGGTTTCCAATAAATTATGTCGAAAGATATAGTTGACCCTCCATCTATTGGAATGGAATAATTTTCTGCTAAGAGTGACACATAAGGCCCCTCTTGATGTACTTGATATATTCTTGTATTCTCATATTCATGATAGATCCCAACATCTATTTCAGTTCATGAATGGTTCTCCACAACCTGCACCAACAGTGGTAGTTCTGACCAATGAGTCTTTGCAGCAACGTCCTCTTACATTCTCGGGGGGGGGGGTCTATAGGCTGATAATTCTTGACTAGGGGCCACTCAATCTATGTTTTATCATCTGAACATTCTTCCATAGGGTATATATAATCTTTCTACTTACAGTTTGTGTGATTCATCCAAGAGATGGTGGGATGTGATTACACAGGCTCATCGCCATCAAGTCATGGTATGGGATGATTTCCATACCACTTTCTAGGACTAATTCTTTCCTCAAACATTGAGGAATGAAAAATCTAGATAATTCATGCCTCTCGATCAGGTTGATATGTCAATCATGTAGTATTTATCACATTTCACTGAGTTATAGTGCTTTTCACCGCGTCTTGTCAGTTATGATCTTTCTTGTGATAGATTCTTTGAAGATGGGATCCAATATGCCATCCATACCTAGGTGCACATCTTTCGGATACCTAACTTTTATGAAAATGTCAGTAAGGGTCTTATTATTGAGAAAAACATGAGCGATAGAGACATTACTAGGCATAGAGGACCTGCGATGATGCAAGCTTGTAGTTCTTCCCATATAAATAATAGATCCTTTGAGGTTTTGGGTTAGGGAAGTGTAAGATAGAGTATTCATTGTGGTATCTCCATAGTGTTCCATCATTGTGGATGATTGTGGAAAATAAAACCTCAATAATATAAAGACCCTGTAGAATTTCGGGTTTGTGGTTGTAGGGAGAATATTCTGGGATTCTATCAAGCCATTAAATCAGATTCTAGTGGAAGACATTCCACACCACCTCTACATTCAAGGCGGGTTATTTTACGTCAAGTCAGGCAGGGAGTCGGAGTAGCACTGGTGGGACTAGCCAAGGAAGAAGTAATGGCCCCAACAGCCATACTCCAAATCAATATAAGTCCTAGGAGTGTGGTATTGATAATTAATGTATATTTTTTATATAGGGCTATAGATCAGGTCAGTTTCATGCACTAAAAATGACAACCAAGGATCATGTTGCTATATTGTCTATAGTACTATGTACTATTCTAGTATCCTCCACTATTGTATATTGTTTATTTGATTTAGGTGCTTCACACTCCTTCATATCATCATCTTTCGTGGAAATATGTGGGATTTAAATATAGTATTACTATGGTTTAATGACCCTAGACACACTGCATGGATTATAGTCAGAGGGAATATTCCAATGTGTGTATTATACCTTGAGGTAGGGAGTTATCCTTTCTTGTGGGACCTATCTATTCCCAATATTACAAGCTTATATGTCATTCTTGGGATGGATTTTTGGTTCTATATCATGACTTTATAGACTTATACCACCATAAGGAATTGTTTACATCTCTATAGGGTAGTAGTTATCAACATAAGGGTGTGTGGAATGTCCCGGATATTTTATCTAGAACAAAGTGTCATGGGCTAGGTGGAGTAAATTATCATATTCCAAATCTCATAATAGTGGTTCAGGGTATACATCAGGATGAATACCCTTATATATTATATCATTTCAGGGACATATTTCCAAATGATTTTTATATCTTACCTCTTGATAGAGAGGTATAGTTTACGATTGATCTCAGTTCATGTGTAACTCTAGTATTTCTTCTTCTATAAATAATAATTCCTATATAATATCAAGGAATAATTGGAGGGATTAGATGAGAATGGTTTTATATGACCTAACACATCATATTGGGGTTCACCCATGCTTTTTGTGAAGAAGGAGGATGGGACACTTCACCTATGTGTGATTGACAGATAGTTTTACAAACATACAATCAATAAATGATAGAAACAACCCCACATTGATGATCTCTTATAATATCTACAAAGAGATGGGGTATTTTAAAGATCGAAATGAAATCAAGATATCATAATGTACTATTTATACCATCATACATACCTCATATAACATTCTATAGTAGGTATGGTTTGTATGGGTACCTTTAAATGTTTTTTGGTATTATGAACATGCCCATAGTTTTCAATGCTCTGATGAATTGGATCTTCCATACTTTTTTAAAAAAAATTGTGGTATTTTTGGACAACATATTAGTGTTTTACCACTCACAGAAACCATGCTAATAACCTTGTGATCATTCTATGTACATTGAGAGTGCATCACCTTTATGAAAGTATTTATAAGTTTCACTTCTGGATTGAAAAATTTTACTTCTTGGGTCATGTCATCTCAGAATTATATGTTTTTTTAGACCTATAGAATGTGAGTAATGTGGTTTACTTAGAACACCCTAAGAACATGTTAGATATAAAAATATTCTGTTGGATGGATGGATATTAAAAAAATTTGATATAGGAATTATAACTCATTGTTTCCCATTTTACTAATTTTACAAAGTAGTGTGTTACATTCTTATGGTTAGAAGAGTGTGAGAGAACCTTTCAAGATCAGAAATGAAAGATTCTCTCAGTACCTATAATGATCTTCCAGAGCCTGGAAGAGGTTATACCATGTTCAATGATGCATCATAAATGGTTCTAAGAGTAGTTCTAATACAGGAGGACAAATTCATTACATATAGATATTGGTAGTTGAGGCCTCATGAGATAAATTATGTGGAGCATAAAATTAAACTAGATGAAGTTTTCTGTGCCCTATGTTGTTGGAGAAATTAAATGATGGGTGAGATCTTTTTTCTATATACGGACCACTAGATCCTCAAATATATCATTACACAATGTGATTTTAATTTTAGAAAATAAATATTGGTTGAATATCTTCACTCCTTTGATTTACAAATTTCCTATATTCCTAGAATAGGAAATTTAGTTCTTGATTTGATGAGCTAGGAAACTTAGGTATATGTTTTATCAGATGTCAGTGTTGAATGGAAATTGATATGCATGTTCTATGAGAATTACTTGGAGTTTGAGGACATTCATGAGTAGTCTTATCTCTCATCCTTGAAAATTACCTATCCTCTCCTTTATAAGGTGAAGAGAAAAAAAAATTTAAATTCCTGAGGTTTTTGTTTACTATAAGGGTATTTTAGTAGATGACTCACCTCTGTATTTGTCTATGGATAGAGATGAAATCTTTCATATTCATGAATTTTTATAGCTTCCTACAGATATGATAGAGGAATTTATGTGTGATTCACATTCCTCTCAATGGTGGATTCATCCAAGCATCTCAAAAATTTATTGAGACATGTTACACTAGTATTGGTGTCCTGGGATGTAACATCAAATAAGAGAATTTATCACAACGTGTTCCACCTATAAATAGGTGAATGTGGATATCTATAGACCAATAGTATTGTTAAAAACCTCTATTCAAGAAATGAAAATGGGAAAATGTTTCCTTGGACTTTGTAGTCAGTTTACTGAGCTCGCCTAGATGTAGCGACATTGTATGGGTTTTCATTGATAGACTATAGATTGTATCCCACTAGTTTCCTATTTGGGAGAATTTATTAGTTGATGAGTTGGGAATATTGTATATCAATGAGATAATATGACTACACAGGGTCCCTCGTACAATAATTTCCGATTGGTATGCACATATCAAGTCATTGTTCTAGTAGGGGTTACATAAAGCCATGGGTATATAGGTGATTCTAAGAACAGATTTTTACCCTCGGAATGATGGATAGTTGGAATGATGATACCAGTTTTAGAGGAAATTATTTAATCAGTAATCCTCAATTTTAGTGGTTTTTGGGACAATCATATCCCTCTCAACGATTTCAGCTACAAAAATACCATCCAGGTGACAATTCAAATGGCTCATTTTGAGACCATGTACGGTAGGTCATACCCTTCACCCTAGTGATGGAAAGAGGTAGGACAGTTAACTCTACTAGGTCCTCATCTTGTTCAAGAGACTTCAGAGTAGATTTAGCTGATTATGAATCATATCTATATTTTTCATTCTAGAAAGTAATAGTATATCAATTAGTATCGAATTCCTCTAGAGTTCTAGGTTGAGGATCTTTTTTCCTATGGGAATGACATAGGATTGGAAATAGATGGATATAGAGGTAAGGGACGTTTTTACCTCATTATATATAGTCGTTTGAGATTTTGGAGACTGTCGGGCCATTAGTATATTATTTTTTACTACCTTAGTGGTACTGTGTCATGAAAAACATCTTCCATGTTTCGCTCCTTCTCCATTATCATTCCAACCCATCTCATACCTTTTATTAAGAGGAATTTGAGCTATATTTTGATTCTTCATTTATGGAGTATCCTATACACATTATTGACCAGACCATGAAGGTTCTGTGAGACCAGTTTTTCCCTATAGTATGGGTGTTATTACAACATAGTTTTGAACAAGACAATAATTGTTAGTGGTAGGCCATCATATGTGCCTCGTTGCCAGATTTGATCTTATATAGTGTTTCACTACTCTTGGAAGGTGAAATTAGGGATGTTTTCCATTATGAGGGGAAGAATATAAGAACCTAGTTTTTCACTTGAGTACATATTTTTTAAATATAGGTCTAAGTTTATTTAATAGACCTAATACAGATTCCTAATGGGTTCAAGAAGTTCTCAATGGTGTTTGCAGATTGTTTGGTGCCAAAAGCCCATATTTTTTTTGGGTAAATTGACCAATCTCATGGTAAGAAGTAACCATGTGGAGAAGGTCGCACTATTTTTTTTAACCATGTGGTGATGGATAGTGAGAAACAAGAGGGTTCACAATTTTCACAAATAATAAGGATTATTCCACACGGTCATGATAAAACTATAAAATAATTTGTATAGGTATTTTGCATGCTTGGTGCATGGTTTCCCTAACCATGTGGACTACTCGTACGGGTTCCCCCTTCTTATATAAGATGATGCATGATTGGAACAAGGCTTGAAAATTTGTGTGGCCAAACCATGTGAAGTATAATTATGGGTGATTTTATGTAAGACCTCTTAAAACCTAAATAAATCAATCCTCCTTCCCTATTTTTCTTTTCTAGTGGATATGTACCCCTCCAATCACCATTTTTGATATCCCAAGACTTATTTCATTGTCGTTGATCCCAAATCTCTATCCATAGTATGATTCATTCATCGTATATCTCATCGGATATATGCTTGTAATATCTCACTTCCTTTTTATTCTTTCATCATTCGTCATTCTATAAAAGACTAAATTTAGATATAGTCTCGTATGCCCCAATTTTAAGGAATTGATTCAATCTTCGAATATCTTCCAATCAAAGGCAATCTAGATGCTAATATTGGATGAGTATGTCATATGAGTACGAGAAAGGTGGTCTATAACTCATCCCTCATGTTTTTTCATTTTATAAATTTTCATGTGTGCATGAAGATTTAATTGGGTGTGACCGGTTTAGTATATATTCATTTTATATATTCATTAGAATCATGTTCTAAGACCATTGCTAGATATGTAATCCATCTATGGTGGTTATGTACATAATGAAATCCACCCATGTAGGGTGACGTCAATAGTTATGATTAAATGGTTTTCTGACACTTTCTCTCCATTGTCTGCTGTATGACACTACCCTGCTAATGGTAATATACTCTAGTTGGATGTATTATGAATTGATAAATTGATAGTAACATTTTTACTCACAATTTACCCTCTTAAGGAAAGCTCATCAACTTTATTAATAAATCTAAAATGGAAATTTTAATGTATATTGATATATATATATATATATATGAATTGGAATAATTAAATTTTATTGAGTAACTCGGTACCACATCTGTAGCACACTATTCCATGTTTTTGGAAGGAATCTGAGTGATCCCCATTAATTGACCATAAATTTTATAAATTAAATCATGGTTTCATGTCCCATAACCTTTTAATACTAATGAAAGGAATGTATTAAACAAAAAAACTTATTAAATGATTTGAATATAACTTATACTTAATTAATAAATGAATCATATTTTATGGTGCCTAATTGTACATGAACTGTGACATCATTAACGGAGTTGTCTCACTCGAGATATATTTTAGATTCCATGTGGAATGCCCTGAGTAATGATGAATAATTTTTGTGTGTGCTCTCAAAAATATTTATAACTAAGTACAACATAGGGGATGACATAGGATGTTCTCTTCAAGAGATTTTTTAGTCTATTGATCACCATATATAATTAACTTTTTTATATATTTATTATTTATATGGTAAAACTATAATAAATAAGGGATTGAGAAAAGATCATTCATGAATAATAATAGAAAACATGTAATGCATCATGCATACAGAATGAATGTACACAAAATGATGTTCAGCAGAAAGGATATCCTCTAATGAGATTATCGACAATAATCCTTCATCATCATTTTTTTTATCTTCAAATATATTTAATTCTCATGCTCTATTGTATTCATGAACATATTCTTCTACCTATTTTTGTTGATATATGATGCACTCAATGATCGTCGAGAGACGACACTTCCACCTCCACGATTGAGAGAGAATATTGTTGATGAGAAAGCTAAATGGTGAGAATAAATTAGAGACACAAAGGTACATTTCCTAAAAATATCCCCCTCAGAATAATTCTAATAAAATAAGAAAAATAAAAATTTAATGTATAATGAATTTGGTTCAACACCGGATTGATTTTGTGGGAACTTCCTAGGGTTAGTTACTCATGATCACGAGTATAAGAGATCACATTAGAGAAGAAACAGGTGAAAAAAAGATAAAAATATAAAAATTAGATGAAAAAGAAGAATAAAATGTATTTAAAATTTGTAATACTATTACAGTGTAAAAAATGTTAATATAATTGAAAATTTCCACATATAAGTGTTAATGATTTGGAAAGGGGAGAAGATACATATTTACAAGGGTGGGGTGAAAGAATTATCTCCAAAAATATCTTCCAAATGTTTCCACATGGATTTCCAATTAAATGGCCTAATTTTTAATAGCTTTATTCATGAAATTTGTTCCATACTATATCCTATGTTCACCCTAAACATTTCATCATCATTGAAATCTAGAAAAAGGAGCTATGACCATTTTACTCTGAGATATTGAATCGATCCATTTTACTCATCCAATTATAATTATTCAACTTACTATGACATTATGACCTTTATAACTGTCAATTAATGCATTAAATACTTAATTTAAAATCTCAAAAAAATATTAGACATATTGTATTTTTTCAGATTGTATGAATTTATTACTGAATAGAACCATTTCTTTCAGATGAGATATTTCGTATTCCACAAGTTTGAACTGTTTAAACAATTCTTTATTTAGAGGATTTTGACTTTAAACTTGTCACAGACGCATATTAGTGAATCATATTTAATATATAGATTTAATAAATAATTTTGGACATGTTAAACCAGTTTTACGCCACAAAAATGAATATAGGGTCCCCTGTGGTGTTCAGAACAAATTTCCACAAAGACTTATTTATTTGGGCCTGTAGATATCAAAATCAATAATTGTCCTAGTTGAAAAATATGTACCCAACAAAAAAAGGTATCCTAAAATAATAATATCTCCATTTAGATCAATATTGAATGTAATATGGTCAGAATACATACATGATTGAAAGTAGTTAAAATTCTAGATTTGACTATTTTTTCATTTAAGCTCAAAATACTACTAAAAACTAATAATGTGAAAATTACACCTAAAATAGAAATATTATGGGATTGTAAATAATGAATGATAGTATAAAATATATGAAAAATTTGGCTTCATGACTCCCCACTCTTATCCATTGCACTATTGGAAAATCATCTTTTACCAAGGTCAAAACAAACTTCCCAACATATAAATGTCAACACAACTTAATTATAATATCAATGAATATTCAATGCCTTGTACAAGTATAAAAATTTCATATCTACTTAAAAATAATAAAAACATATTCAATATCATGTTAATAATCATTCTTGTTTCATAACTATGTCCCCAGAATAAATATTTCCCTCTTCACTAATGGATTTTCATTGTGGAGTTTTTTCCATTCTCAATAACATGTCTGGAGTCCATAGGCTTGTTATCCTCCTATTATATCCACATCATAGTGTCAAAAATGTTTCAATAATGAGGCCTTTTTATTTGTTTTTCTATTTCTGTGGGTTGGTAGAATTTAAATTGAAAAATATTTGTAGTAGTATAAAGAGGGTTACGATCTAAAGTGAAGTAAATGCATGAAAAAAAATTCATCAGAATGGTGTGCTCCTCAATCAGATAAAAAATGAATCACATACAAATAACTATTCCTTTATTTTTGAATTTCACACATGGAATTTTTGGAATCAATGTTAAATTTCATCCCACTTTTCAGATATTGAATCATTGTTTTAGCTTGAATGCATATCTAGATTTCTCATTAGAATCATGTTTTGAGGAAAAGATATGCATCTTTTAAACATCAAAAATTAGTTAAAACACAACCATTATTTTTAAAGATATTTTGTGATACCCCTCCATATTTACATATTGAAATTTATTCCTCAAAATCATCAATAAATATGGCAACAAATTCCATTCATATGAAATAATGTTTTCAAGAAATAAAAAAACAATTCATCTTCTTCCTCCTACACACTTGAGTTCAGTAATAATCATGAATTTATCTTCTTAAACGGATTTTAAAGAGATAAATGGATTGTAATGTGGATTCTAAAGAAGGTATCTCATGGATAATATGGTCTTGATGAAGCTCAAATGAAAAGTTAGTCCAAAATAAGACAGAATATAAAAGGGGATTTCAATGTTGTGCCTCAATCATACTTGACAGATTCCAGGAACTCTAACAGCTCTAACATTTTGAAAAACAAAACATTATAGATTAAAAAACAAGGTTCAATACTCTAATGAAAAACATAAATGTAAATAATATGTCAAAAGAGTTTAGAACCCTCTTAGTATGGGCATGCTATTTAATTTAGATTTTACTAGTAAACATGAGTTTCACAATCAATCAAACTTCATCACATGAAAATGTCAAAAATCAGGAAACAAAATACATTAATCAATTATTTAAATATCTAGAAATTCAAATAAAGTAATTTGGAAAAAACACCAAAGATTTATTAATTTTAAAAATTATTTAATTAATAACAAGTTTCTTGAAAACACACCAAAAAAATGAAGACATGAAAGATTCATAAAAAGACACAAATAAAGAACACACTAAATTACTAAAAACATGTTAAGATACCTCCCCCACACATATTACATAAAATAAAATCTTATTATATCAAATTATATCCATATTAATTTTCAAGAATAATTTATATTGGGTATCAAATAAAAATTAAAAAAGGAAAGAAAAAACCTGATTTATTTTTTCATTGGAAGCCTTGACTTAAGCCCCTAGAAACTACAACATTAAAACTACATGAAATAAATTAAAATACATAAAAAAATAAAGAAAAATATTAAGGAGATTTAAAAGGGATAATTCATTGTTTAGACCCCCATAATGGTTCTAGGTTTTTACTGCCTCTAGTTAGGTAGTTGCAGCAGATTATCCCCGATCAGATGGTGGATGTAGTTTCATTCAGATGAACCACCATATTTGAATTATCCCAATGTCTATGAGTAAACATAGAAATTCGATAACCCTAAAGAATATAATAAATATAACAACCCCAAGAAATAAGTAAGATATAATTGGTGTTCAAGCGTTGGAGGGAATAGGAGATAGGGCAGCTCTCTATTAACTTATGTGGTGTCCTCCTCCATATAGTATGCAAATTGTTTTTGAGGAGGTAATCGCACCACCACATGCATGTAGAACTACTGTTATTTAATAACCACCACTTGGGTAGTCTCTTATTTAACATATATGGTATTCTATATTAGTGTTTTATCAGAAATGTTTACGAGAACGATGTTAGAAAATAATCCATCTTGAATAATATTAAAAAATGAATAATTTATAAATAAATCATCAATTTAAAGTAAGTCCACATGGTAATTGATCTCTTTACAAAGGACCATTGGGAACTCAGTCTCACTAGTTGCATTTTAATAATTGTCTTATAAATAAATAAAGAGGTAGATTGGTGCTGATGTTTCATTATTAGTAATGGGAAGATCGGGTTTCATGTTATATTTAGAAAACCAATTCTTGGATTGTTATAAAAAAATATTGATATCCCATGAGTGAATCAGCATGAATGTGAACTTCTGGAAAATCCTCAAGAATAGGTTGAGTATGGGATGATGTAATTAATTTCTTTAGTATCTCTTTCTTCCCCTACTAATATTTTTTAACATAAAAAATGATCGGTGAGATCTTTTCCACCACTCATTCTAGTTTAGGTTATGGCTCAGGTTTAGATTTCTCTAAACATGAACGTACATATTCTATTAACCATATCAGTTTTCTCTCCATCCATTATATTTCTTCTCCAGGTTCTTGTATATATGTTTTTTGAATTAATTATTCTTATTTCACTTGAGTTTAGTCAAACCATGCATAATAATCACTATTTGAATACCACAAGGACAGACAGAGGTTTGTTTATTTTTTGAAATTTATGGTTTTGTTGCATTTTTTATTAAAAATGATATTATTAAAAAAAAATTGAATAAAAATATTCATTGAAGACCACGTGGCTCCCTGAAAACAATGATAATTTGACGAAACAAAGTCGTGTACTAACTGAAGAATATTTATAGCGAAGTGAAGCACAGATGATGATATAGGTCATTCTATTGAAGATCTTTTATGGTCAATCAATCACAAATTCATAATCATTTTTTTTATTTTTTATTTAGAAGATCAAACTAAAATAAATTGGGTTTTGAAAAATGATAATGAAATATAAATAAAAGTAAACATGCAATGCATAATGTAGATATAATGAATGTATACAACATGATATTTGACAGAAAGGAGATCCTCCTAGAAGATTATCCAGAGTTAACCTTCATCATCATTTTGTTATCTTCAAATATATATAATGATCATTATCCATCATATTCATGAGCATCCTCTTCTACCTATGGTCATGGATATACTATGAGCTCATTAAATCACTAAGATACTTCACATCCTCCTCCTCAATCGAGGGATATTTTTTTGAAGAGAATGCTAAGCCATGGGTGGCAAGTGGATACATATTGGAACCATTCCCAATAATATCCCCCTCAGCTTATCTATTAGAAAAGAAGAAACATAATACATGAATATATAATGACTTGGTTTCAACATTGGATTGATCCCCTGGGAACATCCTCAGGTTAGTAAATCATGATAACAATTACAAGTGATTGCATTGGAGATGAATGGGGTGGAAAACAAAAAATAAAAAATGAAAATGAGATGAATAAGAAGATTAAAATATATTAAAATTTCATTATACTATTAAATCATAAAAAACAACAATAAAATATAAAATGGATTCAAATAAGTTCGAATGGATTGAGAAAGGGTAAGGATACATGTTTATTGGGAAATAGGGTGAAAGGCTATCTCAAAAATTATCATCAAATTGTTACAACATTTATTTACCACTAACTTGAAGAAGATGTAATTGGACTTTCAAAATGAGTTTTTTGTAATATATCATTCATTAAATCACAAAATTTCATCATCATTTACCTCTAAATGAAAGAGTTTTGACCATTTTACTATGAGTAATTTAATCTGTCCCTTTGAATTGTAAAATTTTAAATCATAAACTTCATATTACATTATGACCATGAAAACTATATATTCACAAGTTCCATCATCAATAAATGTTTTCCTTAATTTATTTTTTGTATCTCCACAAAATGTTAGACATTTTTTGACTCGTAGTTTAAATGGTATGAATTAATTACTGAATGGAACCATTCCTTCTTAAGGAGACCTTTCATATTCCACATGTTTGAACCAATAAATAAATTCCTTAATGAGATGATTATACCCTTAAACTCATCAAGGATGTCTATTAGTGGATCTTATTTCATCTCTAGCTTTAATTAATAAATTTGTAGATGTTAATCAATTTTTATGCCTCAATTATGAAGGTGGGGTCCACTATACTGAACAGAAGAACATTCCACAATGAATTGTCTTAATCAACCACTCTTGGAAGCCATTTTGATTCAAGAATCACTAATACTGAAAATGTTATTTACGTCACCATTTTTTACATCGGTTATATATAACCGACATGGTAATATTTGAAACGTGGTTTTTTACGTTTGTTAATTTATAACCGACGTAAAAAATCCTTTGAGTAAATTTTTTACATCGGTTGTTTTAATAACCGTTGTTAAAAATTGAGCGTGATCGTTTTTTACGTAGGTTATTTGATAACCGGTGTAAAAATGTGGTATCTATGAATTTTTTACGTCCGTTATAAAATAACCGATGTAAAAAAAGAGGCCTTTGAGGCCTTTTTGATATCAGTTATTTGATAACCGATGTAACAAAATAACGCACATAATTTTTTTACATCGGTTATAAAATAACCAATGTAAAAAACTATGATTTCTGATATATTTTTTACATCGGTTATTCGATAATCGACGTAAAAAACCAACACCCAGATTTTTTTACGTCGGTTATAAAATAATTGATGTAAAAAAGCCTTATCTAATACATTTATAATGTTGGTTATTATAATAACCAACGTTATAAATGTAATAAAAATAGTTTATAACGTTGGTTATTAAATAAAAGATGTTATAAAACATTTTAAAAATTAACACGCCTCGTGGATTGTCATTTACGATTTTTTAATCGACATTCCAGCGGCTCATCCCTCTCGCACGGTAAACCCTAATGGACTCGTCGATCTCGTTGCATTAAACTCGTTTTTCCATCATCATTTCTCATCATTCCTCTCCTCAGATCTATCATCTCCACTATCAACACTCAGGTAAGCCTCCCATGACATTATTTCGTTCGTTTTTTAACAGATAGTCTATATTTACGTTTTTCAATTTTTTATTTAAACTTGGTAAGATACATTGATTTTGAACCCTCTTACCTTGTTTTTCCATCATCATCTTATTTATTATCCCCAGATCTATTAGATTGACTTGTAATATTCACCTAAGCATCACCTACTTCTATTTTGTTTTTTTTTGTTTTGCGAATGTCTGACATTGATGGTAGTTTTTTTTGTCGTTGACAACTAATGATCTCATTCACCTATATTACTTCAATTTATATGTAAACCATTGTGATACACCCATTCCGTGTACCGGTGTGATTTATTTTATAAGTATATATTTGTTTTTTCATGGTGGAATGTTTGTTTTGGATCCTTGGTTGTTTATATTTTGGGTATCACTTTTTTTTGTTCCATAATCTATTTATGTTTCTTATTTTCGTGGACTATTATAAGTCTTAATATGCTATTAAAAACCGATTCATTGCACAAGGGGGTGGGGGCCTGTCCAGAGGGTTTTGGGGGTTGTCTTGGGGGTGGGGAGTTGTCCAGAGGGTTGGGGTATCCAAGGGGGTGGGTCGGTGTGGGGGATGTCCAAGGGGGCGGGGGACTGTCTAGAGGGTTTGGGGGGTTGTCTGGGGTTGAGGGTTGTCCAGAGGGTTGGGGGTGTCCAAGGTGGTAGGGTGTGGGGGTGGTGTCCAAGAGGGGTGGAGGTGCTGTCTATAGGGGTGGGGGATGTCTAGGGGGTGGGGGATGTCCAGAGGGTTGGGGGTGTCCAGGGGGTGTCCAAGGGGGTAGGTGTGGTGTGGTGTCCAGGAGGGGTGGGGTGTTGTCTAGAGGGGTGGGGGGCTATCCAGGGGGGTGGTTCCAGATGGTTTGGGTGTCTGGGGGGGTTTCCAATGGGGTGGGTGGGTGGGGGGTTGTCCAAGGGGGTGGGGGCATGTCCAGAGTATTTGGGGGGGTTGTCCAGAGGGTTGGGGTTTGTCCATGGGGTGTCTAAGGGGTTGGGTGGGTGTGGGGGTGGCCCAAGGGGGTGGGGGCCTATCCAGAGGATTTTGGGGGTTGTCCGGGGGTGGGGGATGTCTAGAGGGTTGGGGGTGTCTAGGGGGTGTCCAAGGGGGTATGGAGTGGGGGTGGTTTTCCGGAGGGGTGGGGGTGCATTCTAGAGGGGTGGGGGCTGTCTAGGGGGTGGGGGTTGTCCAGAGGGTTGGGGGTGTCCAGGGGGTAGGGGGTGGGGGTGGTGTCTAAGAGGTGGGGGGGGGGGTGCTGTCCAGAGGGGTGTGGGGGGGGGCTGTCCAGGGGGTGGGGCTGTCCAGAGGGTTGGGTGCTGTCTAGAGGGGTGGTGGGCTATCCAGGGGGTGTCCAAGGGGGTAGGGGGTGGGGGTGGTGTCCAGGAAGGGTGGGGGTGCTGTCTAGAGGGGTGGGGGCTATCCAGGGGGTGGGGGTGTTCTCTAGAGGGGTGGGGGTTGTCCATGGGTTGGGGGCGTCTTGGAGGGGTTGGGGGTGCTGTCCATGGGTGTGGTGGTGTTCACGGGGTGTCCAAGGGTGTGGGTGTGGTGTACATGGGGTGAGGGGTTGTACAAGGGGGTGGTGGTGTCAAGGGGTTTTCAAGGGGGTGAGGGATAAGTGCCAGTTGGGATTGACTACTGCATCATGGTTTCTTAGATTATTACCTGATGATTGTGTCGTGATGATTGGATTTACATTGTGATTTTCTCCATCTGAATTTTTATTTTAAATTTGATTTTATTCTTAGTTTTACTCCATTTTATCCAATTTTCTATCAACAATTGTAGGCTCCATGGTTTTCATTGATTCAATGGAATTTAAAAATGTTATATCTAACTATATTTTTTATTTAAAATAATATTCAATCATATTATTTAAAATACACATAGATTTTTTTTATATTTCAAAATTGTTATACATTCAGATTATGATTTTTTTATATAATCATCTATTTGTCTTATCTTAAATATATATATATAGTTGATATTTTTTATAGGTAATAATGAGTTGAAGTTGGATTACGGCACATCAAATGAGCAATGAATATGGAGAAAGTGTTGATGCCTTTTTTGGAATTTTCTAAACAAAATGTTCCAAGTAGTAACATTTTTTTCTGTCCATGCCTGAAATTTTTGAATATGAAGAAGTTGAAAAGTAGAGAGATAAAAGATCATCTGATTTGTCATGGTTTTAATCTGAGTTACAATCCTTGGATTTGGCATGTTGAAACTGGATGGAACATCACTGATGATGATGATTCGCAAGATGGTAACTCTGATGGAATTGAAGAAATGATTCAGGATATTATGGAAGAACAAATTGAGATAGAACTGATAGTTGCACGTCTATATGGTGATGCTGAAAGACCATTATATCCTGGTTGTACAAATTTTACAGTTTTTTTTGGAGGAGTTAAGACTGATTAACCTGAAGGCGAAAAATGGATGGAGTGACAGAAGTTTTACAGAGATGATACAATTGATGAAAGACATTCTTCCAAAAGATAACAATCTTCCATATTCACATTATAAGGCCAAGAAAATATTATTCCCAATGGGATTGGGATAAAAGATAGTGCGTGCCTGTCCGAATGAATGTATTATATATAGGAAGGAATATGAATTTCTATCAGAGTGTCCTAAATTTGGTACATCACATTATAAGGTGAAAGAAAAATCACAGGCTGATGTAGAGATTACAAAGATCCCTTCAAAGGTATTTTAGTCTCTTCCTATAATTCATCGTTTCAAAAGTTTATTTTCTAATTCACATGATGAAAAAAGGTTAAGATGTCATGATGATGAGTGGGTATGTGATGGAAAGATACTTCATCTTGGTGATTGTCTACAATGGAAGAAAATTTATGCGCAGTATTCTACATTTGGAAATGAAATAAGAAATCTCATACTATGGTTGTGCACAGATGGAGTGAATCCATACCGAACCCTCAGTAGGACACATAGTTCATTGCCTATTTTATTGGTAATTTAAAACCTCTCTTCTGAAGTTTGTATGAAGTGAAACTATTTCATGTTGAGTATAATGATATCTAGTCCAATGAAACCTGGAAATGATATTGATGTTTACTTGTCACTGTTGATTGATGATTTGAAACTATTATGGGCTGATGGTATTAGGGTGTATGATTCTTATAAAATGGAATATTTTCAACTACATATAGTGCTTCTATTCAATATAAATGACTTCCCAGTGTATGGAAATTTGTCTGGATATAGTATTAAAGGGCATAAATCATGTCCAATTTGCAAACAACAGACATCATATTGTCCATTGCATCATGGGAGGAAAATAGTATACATGGGTCATCAAAAGTTTTTCCCTATAGATTACCCTTATAAAAGACTAAAAAAGCATTCAATGGATCATAATAATTTGATACTGCTCCAAAACCTTTATCCCATGATCTATATTTTGAGGGGGTGAAAAACCTTGATGTGACATTGGGAAAGACACAAAAATCTGGTAATAATAGACATATTTGGAAGAAAAGGTCAATATTTTTTGAGCAACCATATTGGAGGTATCATGAAGTTAAATATAATATTGATGTCATGCACGTGGAGAAGAATATCTATGATTGCATGATTTGAACATTGTTAGATATTAAAGGAAATTCAAAAGATGGGTTGAATTCAAGATTAGACTTACTATCAATGAGAATACATTTGGAGTTAGCTACCACTCATAAAGGAAGACGAACATTTCTTCCCCCCACTTTTAATACATTATCGAAGAGGGAGAAAATTAGCTTTTTTCAGTGACTTCATGATAAAAAATTACTTAAAGGTAATTATGCAAATGTAAAAACTTTTGTCTCGTTGAAGGACTTGAAGTTGATAGGTATGAAATCACATAATTGTCACGTCATGATACAACAAATTCTACCAGTTGCATTGCGTAGAATATTTCCCATCCGTGTTAGAAAGACTATAATGAAGTTGTGTTATTTTTTCAATTCAATTTGTATCATGTTGATTGATGTGAATGCTTTGAACATTTTGGAAAAGGTTGAAATTTTTATACTATGTCAATTTGAAATGTATTTTCCTCCAAATTTTTTTGATAAAATGGTGCATTTAATAATTCACCAGTTTCGAGAAATAAAGCTTTGTGGACCTGTATATCTTCGTTGGATGTATCCTTTTGAAAGGTATATGAAAATATTAAAGGGGTATGTTTAAAATCCATATCAACCTGAAGCCTCCATTATTGAAAGTATATTTCTGAGGAGGTAGAAGTGTATTGTACGAGCTACTTGGTTGTGGCGTAACACATAGTTTTGTCTCCATATCGCCATGAAAGAGTTAATAATGAGAGAAAGGGGATTCATGGCTTGAATGTAAAATCATTGTCAGCTGAAAAGATGAAGAAGTTAGAATCATACATCTTGAATAACATAGTTGATGCTCAACTGTATATCACATTGCATATTAATGAGTTGAAACAATGTATCCTAAGAAGAAAGAAATGTGGATTTTGAATGATCACAAACAAAATTATTTGTCATGGTTTATAAAGACCTTCCCTAGTAGATCAGTTGTATCAGAGACATTAAAATGGATATTGGTTGGTCCATGTTTAAATGTCATAACATGGTCCGGTTATGAAATTAATGGCTGTACATTTCATATGAATGCACAGGATAATAGAAGTGCAGTTCAGAATAGTGGGGTATTAGTGTTTGCAGAAGCAATGCATTTTTTGAGTGCTAAGGAAAAAAACCAAATTTCTGCATCAAGTGCATATTATGGAGTGATTGAAGATATATGGGAGGTTCATTACATTAAAATTAAAGTTTCTATTTTTAACTGTAAATGGTTTATCGAAAACAACAGTGTCAGACACGATGAATTTGGAATGACACTTGTTAATATTAATATAATGGAAGACCCAGCTGATTCCTTTATAATGGAAACACATGCAAAACAACTTTTCTATTTAGTAGATCAATCATATAGGCAGTGGGTTGTTGTTTTACAAGGGAAAAAACAATATTTTGGTGAAGATGAACTTGATGAAGATTCTGATTTATGTGATATCCGTACTTCCATGGAAAGATTAACCAAACAAAATGATGAGCATGTTGAAGACATGGTTTCTGCCATAAGGAACATTCACGACGTAGAAATTTGGGAAAAAAATCCATTTATACATTCCTAAAATTACATGTAACATATGTTTATTTCTTGTTTACATTAATTTTTTTCATAAAATTGTAGATATTGTAAGTTTTTTTATTATTAAAACATGTATTAAAAAATAGGTATAAGTTTTTGTTTGTTTTATGTTTGTTTAGTTTACTTTATCATGTTTACCATTACATGAATTATATATCTATTATTTTTGTTCAGTGACATTTATTTTACCATGTTTACCAGGTTTACCATGTTTACCATGTTTACAATGTTTACCATCTTTACTATTGTTTAACATGCTTACCATATTACCAATGTTTACTATTACGTAACTTAGTCCTCTTTTCTATTTTCTGATTACATCAGTATTAAAATATTTGAATTTGTATATTTGTGAGCTAATGTTTGTTTTTTTTATTTTAAGGATAGTGACGGATCATTCAGTTGATCAACCACATGATTCTGGAGATGAGAATATTGGTCATACCTCCGGGGAGGAACATTCACATGCTTCTCTTGATGTTCCCCAATATTCCTCATGTGCTCCTATTACGAAAAAGAGTTCAAAGTTTGGTAAACATGGGTGCACACTTTTAACAAAATTAGCACTTGACTGTACGCAGGATCATAGGATGCTCGCTGATTTTGATGATGATGATATTCCTAGAAGTCCAAATGAAAAATATTTTCAGGGTTTTGTATCAACTTAGGCTAAGAGCAATGTAAGAATTCAGTATGATGACTAGAGAAGTGTGGATAATGTAATAATCTCTCAGTTGTAGGAGACGATTTTGGTAAGATCTTTTTCTATTGTTTGACTATTCTTTAAATGTTTCTAGTATATATAATATGTTTGACCTCTTCGTTATCAGATTACATTTGATATTCCTGGCACTGGAGGAGTCAGGAAAAATTTTTATCATTGGCTGCCATGATATAGAGGGATTTCAAATCAACCCTCTCATCTGATTTCATTTATGGTCATAGGAGTCCTGACAATCCATGTCATATATATCCATTTTATAGATGAAGACACATGAAGATAGTTTTTTGAAAGTGGAAGAAAAGAGTCATTTTTGGTAAGGGCAGTGTAAACTTATATAATATTTCTTATATAAATGATCTTATTAATGTTTTGTTAATGATTTATTTTTCTAAATTTACAGAAAACATGGAAAGCTCATCAAGAGATCCAATCTAAAAATGTATACCCTCATATTCTATCTCGGGGAGGGCATGCATTTTTTGAAGAACAGATGATGGCAGAAAAATTTCAACAACTAAGAAAAGAGTCTTCATTCTCTGGAGAGGTGGCCCCTCCATCCCCTCCATCTAGACATGAAAAATAGAAGAGAGCTCTAAAGGGGAAAAAAGGGAAATATCATTCTAAAGAATCGAGAATCGTAGCTGAGAGGACTGTAAGATATCAATTTTATTTATTTAAGAAAACTATTTTCATCATATAATTTCAATCATTAAAGAAATGTTCAATTAATTAATATACGACTCTCATGAAGATCAGAGTTCACAGGGGGCATCTATAGCTACTGGGAGGCAAGATATTTTATCTGTAGCATTGTGAAAGCCCGAACATCCTGGTCGTGTATGAGGATATCCGACATGTGTATCGGTAAGAAAAGTATTTCCACATTATTCAACTTCTAACATTGAGGGGGTTTATAAAAAATATAATTCTTGGAGGTTGAAGTTCATAATATTAATGCGATGATGGTGGAAAAGATTATTGCATTGGGACAATCTATGTTTGAAGACAAAAAAAGACAATTTCAGACTACAGCTCCCACTCCTCCACCTCCCCCTACAGACCCCATTATTTATCCTCCACCTCCTCCAGTAACTCCCACTCCCCCACCTCAGCCTGCAAACCCCATTTTTATCCTACTCCTCCGTCGCAGCTTCCTACTTATTGCGAGTTTTATGTGGATGATCCTCAACATCATATAGTTTCATATGGGTTGTTATATTGAATAGGAGATACATTTCATCATCAACAATTAGAGTTATAGAATCATACAGTCACTGTACATGATATTATAGATAGATCAGCTCGAGTACCATTACCTATAGATGAGGTGATGACAGTTGGACATAATATTGGCCATTTTTTAATTTGGCCATCCAGACTTCTTCGACTCATTACCATAGTGGTATTAATGTTATATCTTTTATTTTATTTTTTATTAAAGATGTTTTATCATTTGAAAAATAATATATTTTTCTATTTATTTTTACAGAAATACTTCAATGGTAATGAAATACTTTATAGAAAACAACAAAGACAAATGGTTATGACATCAGATACAGATTCTATTAGTCTTGACAAATAGTCACGATATTCAAATTTTTTGGTGGGTCATTATGTGTTTCCAATTGAAGCTCATGTTTGTGGATGTGAAATATGTGTGGGGATTATGAAAACTGTTATCATGGATCTTGTTATTGGATATTATTTGGGCATCAACGTGGCATAGATTTTTTCCATGTAAGTCTTAACACATTTTCGCTGCATTTTATTTATTAAAAATTTATACTTATTTCTGTTTTGTATTAGGTATCTTTATAAAATTTATGAGAGGAATGAGCATACAAATGTATATGGATTTATGGACCTGCAATTGATTTCCCCTGAAGCATGCTCATTGGATGAGGAACAAAGAATGCTTTATATTTCTAAATGACATGAAATGAATATAGTCACACTATGTTGGATGATGCATTTTTGTGAGAGGTATGAAACTCATCTCTCTCAAAGAGTTCATTCTCTTTTAACATAAAAAACCACTAACCTTAAATTTTCTTTTATCTGTGATCATAGGATGTTATGGGGGTTTTTTCTCAAGGGAGAAAGCACTTTATTGGATATTCTCTGCCCATTATGATTTGCGGGAATGTTTTAAGAATATATAGGAAAATTAGGTTTCAATTTCTCAATATTTTTATATATTATAATTAATTTTAAATTTACCCCATTCGTATTATTTTCTAACAGGGAATGGGTCTACTTTCGAAAAAACACAAAGAAAAGGAGTGCAAAGATCAAATATGTAAATGCGAAGGTAAATATCCATTTATAATTTGTACTTTTTGATTTATTACATAAAAATAATATATTAAATTTACACTCATTCAAACATAATTTTCATGAAAAACAATGATTCATCGAATGTGGATATTATATGTTATGATTTATGTATGAAATAATAAAAACTCAGACAATTGTGAATTTTTACCTCGTAAGATTTCCTCTTAAACATTTCCATAATATTTCAATTTGATTAATTCATTATACACGATAAGTACTATCCTTTTCATTTATATCTTTTTGATGTCCCTAAAACCTATACTATTAAAGATATCAAACAATTAAAAGTGGAGTAGTCAAATTATTTTACAGGTTTGATTGAATTTTAGTTGTTTGTAATGTAAAATGTAATTTTGAATATTTTCATAGTAATTGTGTATTTGGTAGTTGTTTAGGTTGGATTTAGTTTTTTTTAAGTTGACAGTGTATGATTTGAATGTTATATATGTGAATGTTTAATATTTATATACTTCTTGTTTTGTTCTACTTATGATGGTTTTTCTGGTATGGATTCTGGTTTCGGGGGGAGTTCCAAGGGTGTGGGTGGGTGTTTAGTGGGGTGGGAGTGTCCAGGGGTCTGGGAGGGTTGTCTGGTGGGGTGGGGGGTCCTGGGTGTCCATAAGAGTGGGGGGAGCATTCCAGGGGGTGGGAGTGTTTCTAGGAGGGTGGAAGGGCTGTCTAGTGGAGTGGGAGGCTATCCAGGGGGTGTCTAGGGGTGCGTGGGTGTCTTGTGGGGTGAGGGGGGTTTCCAGGGGTGGGGGCTTGTCCAGTTGGGGGTTCAGGGTTTCCATGGGGATGGGGGGCAGTCCAGGGGTGTGGTGGGGGCTGTCTAGTGGGTGGAGGGGGTTCTGGTCTGTTTTTGGTAACTTTTTGGTCTGTTTCAAGGGTGTGGGAGGGCTGTCTAGGGATGTGGGAGTGCTTTCCAGGGGGTGGGGGTCTACAAGAGGGTGGGGGAGGTCCAAGAGGTGGTGGTGATGTCCAGGGGTGTAGGGGGAGTGTCCAAGGGTGTGGTGGGGGTAGTCTAGTGGGGTGAGGGGTTCTGGTTTGTTTTCGGTAACCTCTTGGTCTGTTTCAGGGGTGTGGAAGGGCTGTCTAGGGGTGTAGAAGGGATGTCTAGGGGTGGGGGTATACATGGGGGTGGGGGTTGTCTAGGGGTGTTTGGGGCTGTCCAGGGGGTCGGGGGGGTAGTCCAGGGGTTTGGTGGGGGATCTAATGGGGTGGGAGAGGGTTGTCCAGGGTGTGGGGGTATACATGAGGGTGGGGGGGGTTGTCCTTGGGTGTTTGGGGCGATCCAGGGGTCGGGGGGGTAGTCCAGGGGTGTGGTGGGGCTATCAAGTGGGGTTAGGGGGTGAGGGGTTATACATGAGGGTGGGGGTTGTCTCGGGGAGATTGAGGGTGTCTAGTGGGTTGGGGGTCAGTCCAGGGGTGTGGTTGGTGCAGTCAAGTGGGGTGTGGGGTGAGTGGTGAGGGGTGCTGTTTAGGAGGGCGGGGTGTTGTCTCGGGGTGTTTGGGGATGTCCTGGGGGTTAGGGGGTAGTCTAGGGGTGTGGTGGGGGTGTTAAGTGGGGTGAGGGGGTGCTGTTTAGGGGGTGGTGGGAGTCCAGTGGGGGGGGGGGTTGTCCCTGGGTGTTTGGGGCTTTCCTTGGGTGTTTGGGTCTATCCCGGGGTGTTTGGGGATTTCCAGGGGGTCGGGGGACCGTCCAGGGGTGTGGTGGGGGTTGTCAAGTTGGGTAAGTTTTATATGTTATCAATGTAAATGCTTAATTTTGCTTTAGGTATTGTTTTGATATACTACTGTTTTTGTGGTATGAATTCTTGATTTGGTTTCTGGTTATTCCTGGGGGGAGCAGAGGACTACATTCGAATTTGTAAGAAACAATTGTCGAACACGTCGGTTATTTTATAACCGATGTGGTAAAGAAATCGAGAAGGGTTTATTAAATAGGTTTTTTAATAACCGACTTGATAAACACCTGTGGAATGGTTTATAATGATGGTTATTTAATAACCGACATGATAAAAGGCTTGGGAAATGGTTTATCATGTCAGTTATTAAATAATTGACGTGATACCCCCCCCCCCCCCGGTCTGGTTTAGGACATCGATTATTTAATAACCAACGTGATAAACTTCCCCTGCACGGGTTACAACGTCGGTTATTATATAACTAACGTGATAACCCCCCCCCCAGTTTATCATGGTGGTTACATAATAACCGACGTTATAACCCCCCCCCCCCTTAGGTATTTGCACGTCGGCTATTAATTAACCGACGTGATAAACACTACGATGTTACATATTTTACAGCGGATTTTAAATAGCCGATGTAAAAGATGTTATTTATAACGTCGCCCGTATTAATGTTGGCTAAAACCCGATGTAGAAAATGAAAAATAACTGACATAAATAACGTTTTATGCACTAGTGAATGCCAGTTTCCAAGGTTAACACCCACCTTGGAACCCGATCCTCATGTATCTGTGTATTCCTTGCATAAAACCTTAGTATCCCTCCTTTACTATTACAGTATCCCTTGAATGCAATCCATGGATCCAATGTGGCTTCTATAGATATGTGGTTCCCTGGTTATATCCTTGGACCTAGCCATTTCTTTTAACTTTTTACCTGGGATGTATTCCTTGGACTCTATTAGATTCATTATTTTGGAATACCTTGGATGATGCTACATGCATTACACTCTTACCACTTATCCAAGCTACAATTACTTCGGATTCGGTACCCTTGAGATCTAGGATTCCTTGGTTATTAAATTGGAATATCATCACTATAATTATTATTAAATGATTATTTCATATTTCATGGATACATAACAATCATTATCATGTCAGGATTCCAGTGCTGGTTTTATCTTAGGTTACATATTTAAAAAATCTGGAACATAATTAAATAATGAGCATTCTATATGTCCATAAACCAACTGATGGCTGAATCAGGTACATGGGTATTTACATTATTGTACTGCTTAACTTTTATATATTCTTGATTGAACACTATTTTATTTTTTATAACATGGGATGGATGTTATAGACTTTATTAGTGGTAGCCTACTGAGATGTATCCCACACCCAATATATCCTACCAATGGAACCTAGTCAGATTACATGTATACAGGTGCTGATAAAGGCAAGTATACTTCTATGGACACATGACTGAGTGATTTCTTAGGATAGAGATAGTGGTAGATGACAAGGCTGGAGTTAGGGTTACTGGGATAGTTTTAAGATTCCTTTTTTCCACTTTCATATGTCATTTATTTTATGCTACTTTGTATCCATGTTTTCTATCTTTATAGATACATGATATATCATCGTCATATTTTGTATATGTGTATCAATTATTTAAATTATTTGTAATTATATTTTCTTCAGTTTTTCAAGGTTGTTTACTAATATTTATTACACTATTTACCTATTTATTTTTGATATATTATGTTTCACTCTAGTAATGAGGGGATAGTCTCCCAATGGACACACCCTATGTTATTGCTGTTAGTCGACTACATTTTGTGTTTGAGGAGGTGTTCTTTAGGCCTTGTGGCCCACTGATCTCGGGGCACCTATTAAGTGGGATATGGGTTCAGGATTTTTCATAAATAAATATATAATAATAGAGACTTAAAAATACATAATGTTTTAATAGATAAAATATGGTCTCTGATATAAGAAATATTTCCATGATATGAAAAACCTTTAAATTTTTTGAAAATACTTTTATTGAAAACCCATACTCTAAATAGGGAAAAAATCATTTGATAAGTGGTGCTTAGAAGTATGAGTATCCCATGAATTTATTCATATTTCAGTTCCCAAAAATAGATTAATGAATTAGTGGGAAGTAAAATATGGATATAGAGGAGAATGATCTAATAGAAATTATGGGATTTATTATTTCTAATGTACCCAATTTATTTAAGAATGTATTATTTGAGTTGGTTCCCTAGAAACCAACCTCATTATAATTTATGATAAACATGTATTCATTAGAATAATATTGATAAAATCTTTATCACATCATGATTTTTCTTCTTCGTGACATAGTATAGGATAAAGTCCTATAAATATTTGTTTCACTAAAAAGACATAGAGGATCCCTTCTATGATGGGAACTCGAAAGTGCCAGGAAACTATTCTTTAATATATGTTTTAGGTCTGGATGATATCATTGTAAGGGGAAAGTGATATAGTCTATCAGGTTTCGAGAGTTATGAATCTTTGAGAAAACTTATCATGGGGTGTACCCTTGGTAATATCCATGATGATATTATGAGAATATGACTCGCCATTAGGAAATCCACATTAATAAGTTTCATTGGATTTTCCTATCTTCGGATGTGTGTATTTTTCCTTCGACTTTAATAATATTATTAATGGTTTTTATGAGTCACACATTTATATGTGTTGATGAAAACCATAACGACAAATGTCCGTAGTGAGGTTGGATATATTGGGTGTGTCATGAGTAATAATGCATTATAGAAAAATGAAAGAATGGATTTTTCAGTTCTATGGAAGTATATATTTCGTGACCTTGTATAGAAATGATATAGACTAACTAAATATATGGAAATGATTTTCTCTTGAAAAATTCAATTATCGGATGTCAAAGAAAAATAAATCGAGCACATTGGTTGATCGCACTTGTATGCAACCGTCATGATTGGAGATATCATGATAAAAGGATTATATTACACTGTAAGAATTCATATGTGGTGACATGTCATTGTGATTTCAACTTCCTTCTCTTGGGTTCTTTGACCCATTTCTAGATAGTAAAATTAGACTTCAGGAAAACCCACCTAATGACAATGAGAAAGAGGCCCAGTGAGTTACACACTAATTGTAGCCAGTATCTCATTTTAATAATTTATTATTTAACAAAGAAAATATATATTATTCCTAGTTGGGTTTTAATAATTATACAAGTATATTTGTTAATGATTATTTCATTTATAGTTATTTCATAGAATATATTGTGGATGAAATATTTATTTATCATTGAATAATGAAGTTATATTTATTTAATAAGTAAATATTCATTATTCAAGGCCTGAAAAATATTGAGGAGCCTTGGTGAACCATGTTTTGGGTCCAGTGATAGATAATATTAAATATTATTGGGTTAAATAATATTTAAAGATAACATTAAATTTAAGAATATGTAATGGAATTAATAGAATTGGTATTATTATTTGACATGGGGTTTCACATGGAATAATAAAATAAGTAATTAAACTTCTGTAAAATATTTATTTTTAGATGGTGAATTGAATTCCATTTTATGTTATTAGTCACTAATTATCCAAGTATTCATCCCACTACATAACCAATGGTTGTGTGAAAAACATTCTTTGACAAAATATCTCGATCCTAGAGAACTATTCCCTCTCCAAGAATGCTCTCAATAATTAGAGAGATACTCCTCAACCAAATCAAGGAGAATGCTTTGGAAGAAATTGTCAAGGTGATCAAAGATAGACATCGCATGAACAATGACCTTTCGTTCTAGCACCCACAGACTCCTAAGGTGATGTCCAAAGATATGTGGAGCATGTGTGGATCACCACTAGTTGATTCCTATCCTTGGATTCTACACCACAACAAATCCGCACCTTCGAACCATGGTCAAATGCATCAACAAATAAACAATCACATTAGAGGGAATTCTTAATGTAATTAAATTAATTATAACATTTTTAGTAATCCTCTATTCTTGGTTTTTGGTTCCCTTCTTTTCCTTTTATCTTTGATTAAATTTTGTGGATACCCGAATTTATCATCGTATTGATCCTAGATTAATCAACAATCATTGAAATTTTCAAAGCTGGGAACACCCCCATCTTGCACTTCTATTACACATAGAACCTAGAAGATGAATAAGAGGGTTCATATTTTAATTTATAATTATTTAAATAATTCATTAATGATTTGAGCTTTAATAATTTAGTTTTTAAATTCTTTTTAATAGTTCTTGTAATATGAATTTCGAGATCTAATATTAGTATTTGATTCTTGTAGATCTAATATAAACTATTAATTTTTGGATAAAAATTACATCGTGGATATCATCAATCGACACTAACTATTATTTAATTGAACATGACAAAACACATTGTTTATTTGGACTTACACTCCAGGTAATCTACCAAAAATGTCATGTAATCCAGATTACACACCATATAGTTGTGTTTAATTTTCTCAGAGTAATTGAGAAATTACTCAAGTCATTTTTATTAATGACATGCGGTGTAGTTAATTAATACACCTCATGTTGACTAGGATAGACTTTTGAAATGTCTTCCAGACTACATGCCATGTGTACCATGGTACAAGGCATGTAGTCACTTCAAGTCAGGGTCATGTATTGTATCCCATACATGGCTTGCCTTGGTGGTGACCATATAATGCTGAGTCTAAATGGCATGTGTCCCACTAGACAATGTGTACTCCGAATATATCAATATTACACCTTAAATTTTCCCTCATGCGTGTACTTTAGAGGACGGTGAGGAGGGTACACGCCATGTATTCAGATCTACACAACATTTACTATTTACATATTACGTAGGTTTAAAAATTTATTATTATATTATATAACCTTTGAGACATATACCTTCATGTGGGTGTAATGATGGGATAGAACATGTTACAAGTGTTTAATATATATATATGATTAACATCTACATAATGTTAAAATACATACACATCATGTATGAGTTTTATTGCAATTATAATTCTACGTGCATGATACATGTCACAAATAACAATGTTAATAAAAGTATAAATACATGATGGGTAGTTTTGTATGGTTATTCACTGGGATTCCACTAAGGTTCATGTTATATACAATGTTATTGATGATAATCTCAAGGAAATTAAAAATAATATTAAGATATAAAGGATTGATTATTTAAAGACAATGATTAATCAATTTGAGCATAATTTATATTAAATAAGAATTAGTAAAGAATTTAATGCTAGTTTTATTAAATGTGTAATTAGTTGCAAGTATGTGGATGATCATGAGCAAGGCCAGACCTTTGTATGTGATTGGTTTCCTTTAAATTTATTTATTAAATAAAAATTGTTGGAATGTGTGCCTTATCCTCATTAATATGTATAGCCTACATGCCCAAGGATTATTTTATGTGAACCCCCTTTTACCCATTACCTACATATGAGTTAAAAGAACATGTAATGGATCATGCTCCCAAGCTATTGGAGCATGTTCAAGTTAGGAACCGAGGTGAAACCAATCCAATTATATACAAATCTAAACATAAGGAATTCTGTAAACATTAATCATAAATTATTCAAGGTGTTTATACTCTATTTTTGGGATAGTTTATCAACTTATAGATAAACTAACCAATAGTAAAATGCATGATCATACCATTTTTTGTTAGTTATAAGGTTATTCAATATGGAAGTTTGATGCGATCAAATGATTAATGAACTAACAACCATAAAAGATTGAATAAAAAATGGCTTATACATAAATTTTTTCTATACCTAGTTAATCACATATATATATTATACTAAATATCAACAAGCATGTGAAAAGATAATAAGTTCAAATTTACTCATTAAGGATAAAATTGGTCAATTAAATATTAATTTTTATATATTGTTCCATTACTTCAGTTAGAATCGAATCATAGTTCAAATTTCATGACCAAACCTAGTTTGGGTGATTTATATTATTATGGAATTATAATTTGATTTATGGGGTTGAATTAACATAGTTTACATCGTGTTTTGACTTCCTTAGTATGACTTGGTGTAACTGAGAGGAAACGGTGATGAAAATCCAAAATTAAGGATTTCAGGATTAGGAAGTCCACTCAACAGATCAAGGAGCAGTGAGTTAATGGTGTTGGAATTTATAATTCATATCTAAAACCTTTCATGTTTCTTGAACAACCCTAGTTGGTATAATTTGAATGTAAATATAGATCCTTTCGACTAGAATGACCATGAAATAAGATATTAGGAATCCAATGGAGAGGGATATTGGGTTTTGAAAAAATAGTGGTAGACTAATAAATATTAATTTATTTATTTGTCTACATTGATCTAGATAATGCACTAAAACAATATTCATATTAATTTGTTGAAATAGAAATCAAAATTACGTCAAACATATTGTTTTTATCCATAATTGAGAATCTAAACATTCTCATCAAACATAATTTTTTGTATTAAAAATAGAAACTTCAAGTTATCCTTCACCATGAGAGGAAAAGTTTTGTTCTGGAAGAGTCTTCACCAGTTGTTCTTGGAAATAAGGTGAGTGATCCTAGACTTTCTGTTTACTAGAAACATCAAATTGATGCTACGAATGTTCAGTGCCTCAAGATTTCATTCGTAACCAATGATTACATAATGAAACATGAGGATATTGATCATTATAGCATGATGTCTCTCCATTGGGATCTCTATTAAGAGAATGAATGATAGAAGAGGTATGAGATATCCAACACTTTCACCACTACTATGCTTGGAGAGTCTATGTCTGCTGAACCACATATAGTCAAGCTTATTGTCTACATTGAGCATTTGGACAACTTAGGGATTAAATTCGAAGATGATTTGCGTATAAATCGCATTCTGTCATCACTACACAATGACTTATCTAGTTTTATTGTGAATTATCATATGAAAATTAATGAGAAGAGCTTATTAGAACATATGACCCAGATTATATAAGTGGATAAAGACATGGGGCTTGACAAAACCACAATCCTTATGGAGAATTGAAAGGTTATGGAAAAGGAAAAGAGGTCGAAGATTTATAAATATTCTAAATCCCTGAGCATCGTCCGACAAAGAATAAGAAGATCTAAAGGTGGGGTAATGAAAATGAGGCAGTATACTTTGCATGTGGAATGTCAGGCTACTAGAAGAGTAAATACACCCAGTGGAAAGGGGATGCCAAAGATTTATTCATTATCGGGTCTAATTTTTCAATTTCTATGCATTGGGTATTATATTCAACTTGTTGTTCTCAAATCTATATTCAAATGCAAAAACCAAGTAAATTTCAGAATGTTTCTAGGGGAGAGGTGGACCTATGAGTTTCCAATAGTTCTAGGATGGATGTTATTTCCATTGGTGAATACCATGTTTCATTATTCACCGGGATGATTTTGGTTTTACATGACTATTATTATGTACCAAATGTTACTAATAACATAATTTCTATATATGGTGTTTAGATATATATGGATTTATTTTCATGTTTGGAAATAAATGTTGTTACTTTTATAAATAAAACATATGTTATGGTATGACACATTTAAATAATGGTCTATATGTATTAAATTATGAGAACCTAGTGTTGGAAATTGATTACAACTTAAGTCTACATGACCCATACTTCACTAAGTTGTGGAGTCACCGTATCAATCATGTAAATAGATGAATTTGACAAAGCTCTATAAAGATAGGTATTTAGAATCTTATGAGCTAAAAACACTTGATAGATGTCACTATTATTTACAAGGGATAATGACCAAACCACCATATAGTAGACAGGATGAAAGGGAAAAATATCTTATAGGATTGGTACACAATGATGTGTTTAGACCATTTCGAGAAGAAGCTATAGTGATATTTTCTTACTTCGTTGTTTTACGGATGAATTGAGTAGAAATGGATATGTTTACTTAATGAGTTATAAGTATGAGTCCTATGAGAAATTCAATGAGTTAGAGAATAAAATAGATAGTCATCTTAGTATGAAGATAAAGTGGATTCAATCAGATCTAGGGGATAATATCTTAACCAAGTGTTCATCGACCTTTTATAGGAGTCTAGGATTCAATATAAACTTCCTCCACCTTATAAAATATAGTAGAATAGTGTTGGTGAATGGAAGAACCATACATTATTGTATATGGTGAGGTTGATAATGAGTCATGTAGATCATCTGTTATCCTTTTGGGGATATGAATTGCAAACTATGATATACACATTTAACAAAGTTCCAACTAAGGTGGAAAATGGGATTCCCTTCAAGATATAGAGTGGAATTAAATCCACATTATCTCTTACATGTGTAACTGGATGTGAGTAATTTGTTAATTCTTTATTATGAAACAAACTATCACCCCGGGGCACGAAGTGTATTTTTAAAGGATATCAGAAGGAAATAAAGGGATACTACCTATACAACCCCTCATACTAGAAAGTGACAATTTCTATATAGGCTTTCCTTCATGAGAGGGAGAAAATAATCATAAATGATATTGGGAGTAAGATTGACTTTGATTAATTTGATGCTCAAGATAAACATGAGTTGGTATAAGAACAAGTTCTGTTGGTCCATGTAGAATAGGTAGTTCCCAAAACACAAGTACAACATAGTATTACAAATAGATTTAAGGGAACCATAGAGATATGGTTTACTTATCACCAAGGATGGTGACTCATTATTATAGGACAATGATTAACCTCTCTCCTACAAGGTAGAAGTAGAGAGCTCAGAGGCTACCAGATGGTTAAGATCTATGAATTCTGATATGGATTCCATATATTAGAATCAATTTTGGGTTCTAGTCAATGCACTTGTTTTGGTAATTCATGTTTTTCATAAATTGGTATTCTAGATGAAACTATACATGAAAGGTCAAGTTAGAACCTATAAATCGAGGCTAATGGCTATAGGTTTTATGTAGTGTCATTGAATGGGCTATGATAAATCCATTTCTCCAGTTTCCATGTTTAAATCCATATCAATCAAACTTTCCATAGCATCTTTCCATGACTATACAATTTGAAAAATCGTTGTCAAAACGAAATTCCTCAACGGGAACCTCCATAATGATGTCTATATGACACAACTAGAAGTTTTTGTTACACCAAGTGATGCTAAATGGTTATGCAAGTAGTAGAGATCCATTTTTGGATTAATGAAATCATCCAGGTCATTGAACATTCAATTCGATGAATCTATAAGAGAATTTAGTTTCATTAAGAATGAATGTGATCCATTTGATTAGAAAAAGTTTAATGGGAATGTAGTCATTATCCAAGTAGTGTAGGTTGACAACATATTAATTATTAGAAATGACATACCAGTCTTTCAGTCTGTCAACGATTAGTTGAAGAAGTGCTTCTACATGAAGAACATACGTGAAGCAACCTATATTCTAGGGATCAAAATTATTTGTGATAGATCCAAGAGGCTTCTTGGTCCATGTCAAAGTATATACATTGACCATATCCTAAAGAGATTTAGTATTGTACAATCCAATAGTGGACTGCTTCCAGTGTCACATGGTATATATCTTTCTAATAAAATGTGTCATCAGTCACAACATGCGAAAGATTTGATGAGTAACATTTCATACGCTTCATCAATAGGATCTATCATGTAAGCCATGTTATGTACTGGACATGATGTTTCTTATGCACTATGAATGTTAAAAAGATATCAAGAAGATCTAAGATAATAGCATTGGACTGCTATCAAGAAAGTCTTTAAGTATCATAGAATAACTTAGGATATGTTCCTTGTGTATAACGGAGGCAAGGATCTTATCATCCGAGGGTATGTTGATGCTGGTTTACAGACATATCGCAATGATTTGAAGATGCAATTAGGATATTTTTTCCGTCTTAGTAGAGGATCGCTGAGTTGGTGGTGTTCAATGTATGCAATTATTGATAATTCTACAATGTATTCCAAATATATAGTGGGTTATGATACAGCGAAGGAAGCCTTCATGATTGATAACTTTTTCTAGGTGCTTCATTTGGTACCTAGTAGTAAGAAACCCATTACATTGTATTTTAATAATACTGTAGTGGTGGATTTTCTAAAGGAGCTATGGTCACATAAATAGACAAAGAACATACTCGGAAAGAATCACATGTTATTAGATTTCAATCAAAGGGCTGAAGGTGGTGTGAGAAGAGTTTCCATAGAAGAAAATTTGGCAGACACCTTTACTAAATTATTATCTCAGTAGAATCATGAATATAATGTGAGAGCTAGGAGACTAAAGGTTGTTAGTAGTTGGATCAATTGTAAGTCAGAGTCTGTTGGAGTTGGTGCCCTATAATACAACTTCTCTATAAATTATGATAAACTTATATTCATTGGATGAATATTAATAAACATCTTATCACATCATGATTGTTCTTCTGCGTAACATTGTAAGTGACAATTTCCTAAGATTAGCTGTCACACTAAAAGGTTGTAGTGGATCCCTCCTATGATGATAACCTAGAAGTTCCATGAATCAATTATTGAATATATGTTCTACGGTAGGATGATATCATTTTAGTGGACACAAATGAAAAAAGATATTAGGGGTGGGGACACATGAAACATTGAGGCACCTTCTCATGGAGTGCACCATTTGTAATATCCAGGAGGATATTACAAGAACTATAACATCTAGTAGGAAATAATCCTTTATAAGTGTCAATAAATGTTCCTATATGTTTGACATGTGTATTGGTCCTTAGACTCTAATATTATTATGAATGGGTATTATGACTCACACACTTAGATGTATTGACAAATACTTTGATGATAGAAGTTATCGATGATGTAATATATGTTGGGTGCATCCTTACTAATACAACATTAATGAATAATGCGAGAAAGAATTTGTAACTTCTAAAGAAGAATATATCTCAAACCCTTTTATGGAAATAATATAGCCTAACTAAATCCACGTCCATGGTGTTATTTAGGAAAGTTCAATTCCATGAAGTCAAATAATGATAAATCGAGCACATGGGTTTATGGAACATGAATGAATCCTACTTGATTGGAGATATTAGGAAAAATGGATTATATTACATGGTATGTGTTCATATGAGGTGACATGACATTGTGACATAAAATTATTTCTCTTGGGTTCCTTGACCCATTGATAGAGAGTAATCATGGAATTTTGGAAATTCTGCCTAATGCCAACAAGAAAGAGGCATCGAGGGTCACAGACTTAGTGTAGCCAGCATCTCAGGTAAATAATTTATTATTTAACAAGTTGAATAAATATTATTCCTGGTAGTGGTTTAATAATTATTCATGTATTCCTTATCATGTTTATTTTGTCACTTTTTATTTGAGATAATATATTACGGATAGAATATTTATTTATCAGAAAATAATGCAGTTATATTTATTTAATAAATAAATAGTCATTATTCATGGGCCAGTAAATATTGAAGAGGTTTGGTGGACCACGTTTTGGGTCCGGTGAGAAAAAATATTAAATATTATTTAGTTAGTTGATATTTAAATATAACATACAAGTTATGAAGTTGTCATGGAAATAATAGCATTGATATTATTATTTGACATGGATATTTACATGGAGTAATTGAATAAGTAATGGAACTTGTTCTATTTATTTATTATTACCTAGTGAATTAAATTACCTATTATGTTACTATTTTGTAATTAGCTAAGCGGTCATCCAATTGGCTAACCAATGGTTTTTGAACAAAATCCTTGGAGAAAAGATCTCAATCCTAGATAACACATCCCTCCCCAAGAATTCTCTCATGAATAAGAGTGATTCCCCTCCACCACATCTAGGAGAATTCTATGGAATAAATTATCAAGGAAATCAAAGGCGGATATTTCAAGGATAAGGATCTTAGACGTTAGCAATTGAAGACTCCTTCAACGACATCCAGAGATACATGGTTAACATATTCATCACCCCTAGAGGATTAATATCCTTATATTCTAAATCGCACTTAATCTGCACCTCACACTCATGGTCGATCGTATCAATGAAGAAATAATCATCATGGATGTAGTTATTTAATTTAATTAAATTTATTATAAACCCACTTTTTCGAGCCTCTCTTATCGGTTTGAGGTTCTATTTTTTGTCTTTTTTTCTTCCATTCAATTTCATGTATACTATTGTTTTTCATCATATTGATCCATGATTAATCATCGATCATATAAATTTTTAAATTTGGGTAAACCCTTATCCTACACTTCTGCTGCGCCCAAAACCTAGAGGTATTATATCAATGAAGATGATACTGATAAAACTATGTAACATCACAAGAAAAAATATAAATTATGATAATATAAGGTTAAAATGGGATTAGAATATTATACCCAATTATAGTTATTATGGGTCAATGGGAATGAATTTTAAATAAGAAGTCTATTATGCATTGAGTAAAATTTAAATTGAAATCCCTTGAATGAGAATGAGAATGAAATTGAAAATAAAATACCATGAAAAAATATATAATTCATGAAATAATATAAAAAATAGTTATTATATACATGATATAAAATTAAATTTTTTTGTAAAAAAACTATGCCACGATAAATAAGAATTGAGATCAAGACACAGATTTCAAGTCACATAACATTTGAGGGAAGAATCATTAGATAATGAGGTTATAAAGAATAATTATATAACTATATAATATAAGGATAAAGCATAATATTAATTATTTATTATTTATAATAAATCAAACATGGAATAATATATCTTAATAAAAATGTGTGTAAATCAATGGATGAAAATTGTGTTAACACAGACCCTTACAATATTCGAAACATTCAAATCAAAACCCATTAAATTATTTGATTTGAAAGAAAAATTTAAATACCATGAATAATGAGATAGTTTTGATAACAAATATTAAATGGTCATTATATAAAATATTCGAAAAAATATATGGTGTTTAATAGGATGTAGTACCCAATCAAAATAAAATTGAGACAAGAAACCCTTACAAGTAACATAATATTTTATGTAAGAATATGTTGATAATGATGTCATAATTAGAAATTTTAGAAACATATAAAATAATTGGCGGAATAATATGAAAATTATTAATTAGGTATGATAAATAAAATATAGAAATATATTATTCAATAAGAATGTTTACAACTCATTTGAAAAAAATTGAGTTCGCAAAAAATCTTATAGCTTTTTTAACATTTGTCTCAAACCCCCTTGAGAGAAATAAAATGGAATAGAGAATTGGGTATTATTAAATATCATATTATAATTATATAAAATAAAAATGGCATGGTATTATCAGTACTGAAAATAAAATATTTTGTGTAACGTAAAATGTCTCATGGAATTTAAATTTGAGACAACGAACTATGATCGTCTTCCTGATTCATTTTGTGCTTGCACCTAACATCATGAATAATATAATTATGTTTATTAGATACCATATTAAGAAAAATATAAATATATATTTCATTTATTAATTACCATTTATTATCATATTAAATTTATTTATTAATATTTCTCTTATGTTTATTATTTTGTGTGAATACTGAATCAATATCGGGTTCTTTTAATAATTTCTGCAACCAAATATGATATTTTAATACAATGTTAATCACTAAATATAACCATTATAGAATAAAAATAATAATTATTTTATTATTAAAATATATAAATATTATTATTTCAGTTCGCATAGTCATCCATGGTAGAGTTTTATAGCATTGGTCCAGTCGGTGTTTAGACCTACCCAAACATGAACATACTATAAATAAAGGATTCTTAGTGTGATTAAAGTGGTTTATTTTGAAATAATATAATTAATAAATAATTATGATTATGTTATTAAGATATATTTAAGGTTCATAATAATATTTTAACCGGTTTTGATAAATATTTAAAATCAATATGAAAAACATAAAATATTACTTCATAGAATTGGTAATCCGCAAAACTCATGGTTAACATTTTTTTTACTAATGAATAACAAGGAATGATGTTGGATTATAAATTTTATCCCAATAATAATTATTATATAATATATTTCACATTTATTATTTAATTAAAAACTTATAACCACTGATGAAAGGTGGTGGTTAAAATCGGAAGACGTCGCTTCGTGGTGGCAGTAGTCCGCACAAACGTGCGATAAACATTCTTTGTTTTTATTAGTGGATGGTAAGGAATAAATAGTTTTTTTATATAAATATAATAATACATAATTAAACTATTTATACATATTTCGTTATATTTATGTTTTTACGATAGTTTTTGAATATAATGATTAAAAAGAAAAGGATATTGTTTAAGTAATACTCAGTTTGGGACCTTGAACATTCTCTAGAAAGTATCCTTGGAAATGAATGGATTAAGATAACTTATGGTGTCTATGGGATTTAGATAATGAAATTGGATTAAATAGATGTAATGTTTTTTTGGGTTTTATGGAAAATTTTAAGGGTATGTGTATCTTTGAGCTGGTAAATATGATCCACATTATGAATGAATAAAATGTCTCTTTTGTGAATACCCATTATTTCGTAAAAATGAAATAAATTAATTCAAGTGTAAATGGTTCCCAAAGTGACAAATAATAGATTTTTTGTGATATAAGGTCCATAAATACTTAAAAATATATCTCCACGTATTTTTTAAACATGTTTTAAGTCAATTATTCATAGATTCATAATTTTACACTTTTCATTTTTACCTAGGTAATATGTTTTTAATTAAGTAAAGTATGTTTTAATAAAAACATAAATTAAGTACTTTTATAAATCATAGGAATGATGAGAATAAATTTAATATAAATTCAATCTAAAAAATTTCTAAGCCATATGATATTAGTTTGTAAATTAAAACATTTTAAATATATTTTTGTTTTAGATAAGTTTTGTTTCAACCATTATTTGTTATCAATATAATTTATTGTTGATTTATATATGAATTAATGTCATGTAAATATTTATTTTATAAAAAAATTATTATATAAATTATTTAAAAAATAGTAATTTAATTTATTAAAGAAAAATTACACAATATTAATCAAAAAATCTTTGAAAATAACACTTACACCATTATAACTCTATTTAACATTTATCCTACTAATAAATTTTTTATGCCTAAAAATAAGTTTTATATAATTAAATAATATATATATTATGATCTAAAATATTAAATAAATTTTTTTAGATTTTATTTTAGTAAGTGATGAAAACAAATTCTTTTAATATTAACAAATAAAACTAGTTTTTAGAGTAAAGTATTACTTGGTTTTCCAAAATCTTATGCATTTATTTTGAGAATTATAATTATTATTTTTAATAGATTTATATCATTGAAATATATATATATATATAATATAAAAATATTCATAAAATTTTTATTCTTTCTTGTTTTAATATAATTTCATAAGAGTGACGGTTTTTAGCAAAATTGATGTTTTCACTATTCACCTAAAAATTTATTATAGAAAAACTAAAAAATTCAACCTGATTAGAACATTCATGATTAATTAATAAATTAATTTAATTATAAATAAATAATATTAAAAATATTATAAATTTATATTTTAAATAAAAATAAAATATATAAAGAAAAACTTATTTTATGGAAATATGCTATTTTATAACTTTAACTGTTCCTAATTAATTTTTTTATTCATTTATAATTGATTAAAATAATTTTATTTACTAAATATTTTATTATTCTAAAATTTTCTTAGTAATATTCATTTTATATGTCGTTTCTCATTTTAGTTTAGTGTTTCATGTGAAACAAGTTATCGAACATATTATTAATTTAGAAAACATCCAAAATCATGGGGTGCTACATCCCCCCTGAAATAAAATGCATCCCCACAATTTTAATTATAACATACTAATAATAATATCTACGAGTGTCTAATATATAATCATGACTCAAGATATATATTCTAAGAGATAAAAACCTATCTATCTTAAAGAAGACTAGGTAACATATATTTTCCGTCATAGTCGGCATATATTAATATTCTCGACCATTTATCCTGAATTTTCCTCTATAGCAATGTATTACAAGTTTATAAAGATATAACTTCTATAAATAAAGATGAATGATCCTATTTCAGACCAAATATTAAAACAAAATTGATCATAATGATATCCAATAAAATCATAATTAGTGGTTATATGAATATGAAATCTCAATGATAAGATATATTATCCAATAACACCATCATTTCAACCTATGATACTGTGTCATACTTTGTTAATCCTATAACTCTATTCAATCAACCTATGTTACATTAAGTCATTTTATCTCATTATTATTTAATCAATCCCTTAAATTCATTAAGAAATAAGTCATTCATAATGTCTTATAAAGAGAATGTGACTCATTAAAGCATATTCCCTAGAAGTTTCTACCCTGGTGTGTAGCCTTAAGATAACTCATCATAAACCTGAGTGAAGATTGAGTTGACACTCAACTAGACCAATTTTTGGTGATTCCCCCAAAGGGAATTTTTTCTATATCCACATCTAGTTTTCAATATCTAGGTAGGGATATAATTTCTAGGAGAACCACACAATATCAACTTTACCAAAACATCATAATGTTATCATTTACATACACTTATCCCTTTGACGTATCTCTAAGGTATTCACTAAATTTATCTTATGAAAATCCATAAAATATTCAATATTACAAAACTAACCTAAAGGGATTTGTAATCTTATAAAATTATGATTGAAATTAATTTATCAAACATCGATGACATTTTGGAATCTTAAATTATATTTGTCAATAACATCCCAATTCCTAATGTTATCTATAACCTAAAATGATACACACTACAGTTCCCCAGAGATGATACTTTATCATAATCATATGTATTGCATCAAATATTTCATTCCAATAAATTCCGATGATCGTTTGGGTTTATATTTTTATATAATTATGATAAATCATTCATTAACATTATTTTTAACACTATATAAGAAACTTCTTAATCCATAATAACTATTCAACATATCATAAAAATTCACCACATAAGATACAATTTTAAACATTTAATACTTTATTATTATATTTATGGCCTTGGTAAATGTAACACCCCAAGCTTCCATGGTACGGTTCCCTTTTAATATTCAATAGCTTGCGTTGTACGAATCTTTGAGATTCTAATAGATCACGACCAATCAAACTAGCCGTTATAAATACTAATACCCACATTTTGAAGTTTTATCAATTTTTTCATTCAAAATGGACATTATTTTTTGTCTCGTAATATCAAAATTAGATTTGGGTGAATTTTTTTGTTATTTTTCTTAAAACATTTAGTTTTTTTAATGAATTGTGAAAGTGCTAAATTTTAATTAAAAACAAGTTTTTTAATAAAAATATTTTATAGTGATAAATTACACTATTGAGTGGATTTTACGAATAATTGAATTATATTTTTACCATTTAATTCAATTTTGGTCGTTGGACATTATTTCACATTTATACTAGACATAAGGAAGTGTCAATCTTTTGATAGTTATTATTTCTTAAAAACACGCTTTTTTGTTTTGACAAAGGAAATTAATTTTAAATTAATTTCATCCACTTCTGTGTATTGAATTTAGAAAAATTGATTCCATATTTAAAATCAAGAGGTCTAAATTGTATAAATAGGAAACTTTTAATTTTAGAAATTTTGAATAATTACTTCGGTAAATATTTTTTTACCATGGTTAAAGGGTAAATCCCGTAAATAAGGGTAAAAAATAATATTATAATAATGTTAAATTACCCTAACACGTGTCATAACCCTATTGGATGAGTCATGTCCAGCCATGGGAATCCTTTTTTAGATTTTGGGACCCTATGTAGCCACTTGTAAGTGATAATGTCACTTCATATTAGTTACGTAAAAGTAAATACGAAAATTTCAAAAGCATAAATATTTTAGTAAAAAAAATTTTACATAGGGTTATATATGTTAACTCTTCGACTATGAATATTCCTTGGAAAAATGGAAATATTTTCTACATAATTTCATTTTATTTACAATTTTTAGAAATTGTATAATTTAATTTATTTATGACATTATGATGATGGTGTATTTTCTATATTAATGAATAAATCAAATAAATGGTATTATAGATGTTAAAATAAATATAATTTAAAGTTTTGTTTCCATACAAGAATTTTATAGGTTAATGTCACATGTTAGGAATGATTAAATGAATTTTTTTATGTAATAATATTGTTATGACTTTTATAAAAAACAAAATAGCAAATAATTCTAAAATTGACATAAAAGATTTTTTAAACCAAATATTATATTATTCACTGATATTCTATTTATAAAAAACTATGGTTCAACTAAAAGTCTTAAATAATTTTATATATGACATTAATGAACCCCTATAGGTTTTCTTGTAAGTTTATAGTAAGTTTAATTACCATATAATATAAAAATACAAAGAGACATGGTAAATATCGAACTATTTAACTAAGAGTTAAATCTAAAAGATAAAGATAATATTGTGACCCAAACCGATCTAAAACCTATTGGTTGACTGATTTTCTATGCATAACCACATTATTATTTAAATAATTCATTTTTGAGCCATTATAAATCGAAAATTAATTTTTTATAAAATATTAGTTCTAGCTTTTCCTAAGGTGCCACTCACCCCACTTATAAAAGGGAGCTTCCCTTTCTCTATAATTTACACATTCAAATCCATTTAGCTTGGCCAAAATCTGCCCAAATACCATCGCAACTCTCATCCCTTTATCCTAGAGGCCCTCCTTTAGTTATAAATCCAACCTAAAAATCCTTTTTGATCAAATCAAAAGGAAGAACCCAGAGAAGAGATAAATATTTCAGCACCTCTTTCAAGTTCCTCTCTTCTTCCACTTCCTCTTTCTTTGTTGTTTCCATTATAAAATAATAACTACAGTATCATTTATAAGATATTATATTATTATAAATACGGTAAAACCATATTGATTATTCTATACATCCTTTTAATTACATGCCACCATACGTGCGTACATATGGCTTACTATCTCCACGTCGTGGTGTAATAGTTATTCAATATATTATTATTTTTGATGGGTATAATAATGATGAGTAATTGATTTAAATAATATATGTAAAATGATAATGATTCTGTATATATGATATAACATTCAATTATATTTTATTTTAATATCAAAAGAATTATATTGTCACTCGTACGTACGTGCGGATTAGACGCACGCGATGTGATTTATTCCCCATCGTATCCATTCAAGAATAATTTTTATTTGAGGTTTATAATTTTTTTCAAGACTAAATATCACCCTAAATATGAATAAAATACATCTTATCCATAAAAAACGTTACTTACATGACAAATCAAATAAAGGAAAACGAATCATTTAACACCCGAAACAACGATAATACTAAAATATTATTAACAAAAAAATATTAGAAGATCATATATGATATCCTATTAATGTATACAGTTCATGAATAATTTAATAACAATTATTTAACAAATATACAGGATGTTAACCTACCCTCGACCAAGGAAAAGTACAAGGTCAGGTTTAATTTCACAATCTCTTTATTATTCGAGGTTGTTTTTACGTATCTACTGGGACCTCTTTATCATCCACATCCATGTTTCATTAAATGTATCCCAAATAATTTTTACTATTTACTAAACTATGGGTTAAATTAAATTATAGAATTTATTGAATTCTTATAAAATTGTTTGAAATGAATCGTTCTGTCATTTTCCAAACAATGTACTTTACAACCTTTTCGACGAAATAAAGGCTATAATGTTTTTTAACATATACGGTGGGTACAGTTATTCTCCGCCATTATTACATCATCAAATATTTCCTTAAAATATTAAATGAATATTTTCAAAATAATTTTTTATCTTTAATAATTATTTAACTATAAATGATTTCAAAAAAATAATGAGATATTTCTCTCAAATTGTTTGGATTTCATCAATGTCAACATCCTTTGATGGATGTTATACTTGTTTAATGTCAATTAATTATGATTAAAATCTTCCATAATGTATTGAAGGGTTTGCAATATGTTTGACTATGGATGTGCTATTTTTATAACATTAATGGTTTAGAGTTGAAGTATTGACATTTCGTATGCTAGTTTTAATATGAATGTTTATGTTATATTTCAACCTTTTCATATGAAGAATGAATTAGACTTTGTAAGTGATGGGTGGAGCCCGCTATTGCTCCTCGATGCATCGGTAGGTCTGATGAGACAACTAGACGTGGAATTGGTCGAGGCCTTTCACAATTTGATTTATGGTTTTGGCCGAGGCCTTAGTCATTTTTAGATGTCTTGGTTGAGGCCTTGACAAAATGTTTCAGAATGTCCGGCATTATACATTCCCTTATTATGAAAATAAAATTTATAGTTCATGTGGTCATTAGACTAGTAGAATACCCATGATTATGTTTTATTATGGAAATATTTACTCATCTCATATTCTTTCCTTAAAAGTATTCATTTTTATTTTTAGTAAAGTCATGTGGTTTCAATTATTCACCATGCTTAATATTTATGTTATATTCCACAGTATTGCTTACCCTTTCTGAGCGTTTGAGCTCACCCCTTTCTTATGATTCCTTTTCCCAGGATATGAAGAATCCAGTCATGAGTGACTTATAAGAATAATCTAGGAGGCTTGGATGTTTCTAATTGAATAAGTTTGTGTTATATTTCTTTTCATGTTGTAAAGTTGAAATAATGTATGAATATTGTTTCCAATAATACTAAACTGATCGGTCTTTAGAGACATGACTTCCTTGTGAACGTGCCATTTCTATTTAATAATGCTTCAACTATGGGTTACTAGGGTCGGGGAGTTACAGTTGGTATTAGAGGAATTATTGTAGAAACCGTTGAAACTAGACATAGATAAACGCTTATTAGAGCACATAGCCATAAGATAGACTTTGAGAATTATGATAGAAGAACATCCTAGAATTTTGGTATTGTAGATATTTTTTGAGTTTTACAAGAAATATATCGCTCTCTAGATATGAGTAGGTAGAGGCGGCTCTGGCATAGATGTACCTTGGGGTAAAACCTAAAAACACCGCTTTGAGCTAGACTCGAATGAGAACTAGTGAACGAAAACGGGCCTCGATGCACTCTTGGTTACAACACTCTTTGGGGATATGCTTAGGATAATTCTAATTCACTTTACAAACCATTATGAAGGGTCTATGAGTATATACCATCTCAATGAAAACATATTTATGATTATGGATTATCTCCATAAACTATTCAATTTTGTTAAATGTTTTACAAGTTTAGAATTATGTAATTTGATTCATAAACTAATCTAGTTTATGGCATTTTTTAGAAATGGAGGCTAGTGGAAGGAATGGAAAATTTATCAATACACGCACTCCCTGTATAGATTTCCCTCCTGCTGAAGATAATTATAGTGGAGCTGGTGATACAACTGGTGCAGATCAGGTTATCACCATACTGGGACAACTCACCCAGGTTATGAAAAATAAGCTCACCAATATAGAGAACCCTGATCCACAACGCGGATGATAAATGTTAGACCGCTTCATGAGCCAACAACCACCAACATTCAATGTGACTAAAAATCGATTAGTAGATTAGAAATGGATAAATTCCTTAGGGAAAATATTCCATACCTTCGGGTGTAGTGAAAGGGAAAAAGTTTCCATGGAAGTTTAACACCTCACTGGAGATGCTGATCAATGGTGGTCATTGATTCAACACGAAAAGGAAGATGATGAAGTATCTAATATGGAATGGAAGGAGTTCGAAGAGGTTTTCTTATAAAAATACTTTCCTCATGACCATAATGAAGATATGGAACGGTAATTTCTCAGTCTGAGGCAAAAGGAGGATGATCATGTTGCAACATATGAGGCTATGATTACGTGGTAAGCGAGGGATACTGAAGATTATATATATAACCCAAGAATTAATATTCATTGTTTCTTTTATGGTTTAAAACCATTTCTCTATCGAGCATTAGTATCACCATCCTTCTCATCATACGATGATATTTTCTCGTGTGATATCAATATATAAAGGGAATTCTCTAAGTCTTATTACATTAATGTAAAGAAAGATATGTAGAGATATTCTGAACACTCTAGGAAAGGAAATAAGAAAATAGGGGAGAAGGGAAGAATTGGATTTCCACCATGTGATAACTATGGAAGGAAGCGCCCTAGTTCCTATCTAAAAGTAAAAAGAGTATGCTACAAATGTGGGCAAAAAGGCCATCTTGCTGGTGGTTGTAAGGGAAAGAAAGACGCTACCAATGTTAAACTCTACAATTTCAGGGATATGGGACATTATGAAAATGAATTTCCATATAGTGAGGGAAACATACCTCAAAAAAGGCCAAGGGATCAAGGCCAATCTTATGTGATCACTATTTCTGAGGATGAACCCCCTAAAAGACATGGTCGCATGTAATTTAATGGTTTCCTTGAGTTTAACAAATGATTTATTTGATTCTGGATCATCGCATTGTTTCATATCTTATTAGTTTGTTAAGAAAATTAGATATTTCCAATTTGATTTATCAAGGTATTTTTCAGTCAAAACTCCTACGGGATGTATCATTGCAACAAAGTAATGTGAATAATTTCCCATTAGGGAATATAAATGTTCATTATCTGTTGATATCATCATCATACCAATGATTTAATTTGATATAATCCTTTTTATGGATTGTATTTCATACTATGATGCAAAAATTTATTATAAGAAGAAGAAGGTTATAATTTTTGATGATGATGAAAAATAACACTTTATCTTTAGAGCAGAAATTTCACCACCTCATTCATATCTAGATCCACCCCCAGTAGCTCAAATAAATTCAATTATTGGAGTTAAAGAGAATGAAATAACTATGGGTGATGAAAAAATGGTTCAAATAGAGAATGTACCTATAGTACAGGAATATGTTGATGTGTTACCAGATGATTTACATAGTCATCCTCCAGAACGAGAAATTGAGTTTTCCATTGATTTAATTCCTTGTTTAAGGCCCATATCGAAGACCCCATATAGAATGGCCACTGTAGAATTAGTGGAACTAAAGAAACAAATAGAGTTATTGAGTTATAAGGGACTTATTTTCCCTAGTTTTTCTCCATGGGGAGACCCTGTTCTTTTATTAATAAGAAAGATGGATATATGAGGTTGTGCATTGAATGTAGGAAGATCAATGCTATAACAATAATGAACAAATATCCCCTACCTTGTATTGATAATTTATTCAACCAACATCATGGATCTCAATATTTTTCAAAGATTGACCTTTGATCTGGATATCATCAGTTGTGTATGAAGAAATAAGACATTCGGAAAACAAAATTTCAAACAAGATACGAGAATTACGAGTTTACATTAATGCCTTTTGGGCTGACTAATGCGCCATCTTTTTTCATGGATCTAATGAACCGAATTTTCAAGGAATATCTTGATGATTTTTTAGTAGTATTTATTGATGATATCCTGGTATTCTCCAAAATCTATGATGATATTGAAAATCACTTGCACACCATTCTGAAAACCCTTATAAGAAATGAATTATACGGGAATTTTAGAAAGTTTGAATTTATGCTTCAAAAGATTTCTTTTCTTGGCCATATTGTCTCTAATGATGGTATCTCTGTTGACCCTTATACGAAAAAGGCAATCCAAGAATGGCCATAACTGATAAGTATAACTGAATTACATGTTTTTACTGGTTTAGCAAGTTATTATTAACATTTCGTCCAGAATTTTTCCCTATTGGATAACCCATTAACGAATCACACAAGTAAAGGGAAAAAATTTGTTTGGGAAAAGAGTGTGAAGAATGTTTCGAAGAACTAAAGATAATATTAGTCAATGCTCCTATATTGACTCTACCAGCAGGGAATGATGGGTTTGTTATTTATAGTGATTCATCAAATAAAGGACATGTTTGATTCCTTATGTACAATGATAGAGTTTTTTCTTATGCATCATGAGAGCTGAAAATTCATGAACAAAACTATCATACTCATGATATTGAGTTAGCAACTGTAATATTTTCATTAAAGATTTAGATACAGTATCTCTATGGTGAAAAAATGAGAGATTTATACTGATCAAAGGATTTTGATGTATATTTTCTGTAAGAAGGAACTAAAAATGAGGAAAAAGAGATGGCTTTATCTACTCAAGGATTATGATTGCACGATACACTACCACCAGGGGAAGGAAAATAAGGTGGAAGATTCTTTTAGCAGAAAGTTTCATGGAGTTTCGAACAAGATGAGAGTCTAAAGGGATCCTTTTTTCATGGATCTAGTAAAGATGGATATGGGAATAACAATGGAAGTTTATACTTCAATTATTTTTCAAATGGATGCCAAACCATCATTAATAGAAAAGAAACAAAAGTTTTCAGGCTGATTATGAGGAATTACAAAAAAAATATTAAATCTATGAACGATGGGAGATTGATAGAATTTGTATATGAAGATGGGATTTTGAAAATTGGGAATATACATTGGGTTCCTGATATACCTGATCTGAAAATGGAATTGTAAGATGATGCTCACAGATCCAATTACTCTATACACTCTGGGAGCACCAAGATGTATAGAGACTTGAAGGACCATTTTTTGTGGGACAACATGTAGAGGGATATTTCTGATTTTTTGTCAAGATGTATTGTTTCATAACATGTGAATTATGGATGGAAACAACATAGAAGAGTCATGGAACCTCTTCTAATACCTAAGTGGAAATGGGATAATATTATGATAGACTTTGTCATGGGACTAACAAAGACTCCAAGAAGGAACAATGCAATATGGGTCACTGTTGATCGTCTTACCAATTCAGCACAATTTCATACTACAAGGGATGATTTAGCACTTGAATGGTTAAAAAGACTCTATATTAACAAAGTTGTAAGACATCATGGAGTACCCCTATCGATTGTTTCTAATTGTGATCCACCTTTGTCATCGTGATTCTATAAAACTCATCAGAATGCCCGGGATACTGAACTCATTTGAGCACAACCTACCACCCTCAAAATGATGTATAATCAGAACAGACTATTCAAACCATATAAGACATTTTTAGATAACTCCCACATGACTTTCAAGGTATGTGGGATCAATATTTACATCTGGTAGAATTTTCCTATAAGAATAGCTTCCATTAAAGTATTCAAATGGCACCATATGAAGCATTATAAAAACGAGGTGTCACACACCAACCTATTGGGATGATGTTGGTTAAAGAAAACTCGTAGGCCCAGAACTTCTGGAGGAAACAATAGAAATGGTGAAGGTAATCCAAACCCTCATCAATGAATCTCAAACTATTCACAAGTGTTATGCCGATAACTGCAGTAAGGATTTGGAATTTCATATTGGAAATATTGTTTTCATGAAGGTATCTCCATGGTAGGGTGTTATACATTTTGGTAAGAAGGATAAATTGTGTCCCAGGTACATCGGACCTTTCGAAATTTTAGAACAAATAAGGGCTGTAGCTTATTGTTTGGCAATGCGGCCAAGTCTCTCCAAAGTTCATGATGTGTTCCACGTATCACTATTGATAAAATACATGCCTAACCCAACACATGTACTCACCTATGAGGAATTAGAACTAGAACCTGGTCATGCTTATTACGAAGAGTCTGTCAAGATTCTTGATACAAGAGAACAAGTGCTGAGAAACCGAACGACTCGTTTGGTAAAAGTTTAATGGAGAAACCATAAGATGGAAGAGGCAACATGGGAACCCTAAGAACTTATGATGAAGAACCCCCCAAATCGTTATATGCAGTAATATTATAGAAATTTCGAGGATGAAATTATTTGAATGAGGAGAGAATGTAACACCCCAAGCATCTACGGTACGTTTCCCTTTTAATATTGCAATTGCTTGCATTGTATGCAACTTCGAGATTCTAAAACATCATGCCCAATCAAACGAGCAATTATGAATAGTAATACCGACCTTTTAAAATTTATTAAATTTTATCTTTCAAAATGGACTTCATTTTTGCGTTTGGAATATCGAAATTTTCTTTGGGTGAATTTTTGGTATTTTTCTAAAAACATTCAGTTTTTTATGAATAGTGAAAAGTAATAAATTTTAATTAAAAAATTTTTTATAATGAATATAATTTATTCTTATAAATTATAATATTGAGTGGTTTATATGTATAACTAGATTATATTTTTACCATTTAATTCAATGTTGTTCATTATATGTAATTTCACATTTAAACTGGATATAAGCAATTGTCAATCTTTTGATAGTTATTATTTCTTAAAAACACGCTTTTTGTATTGACAATGAGAATTAATTTTAAATTAATTTCTGCCATTTTTGTGTTTTAAATTTAGAATTATGGATTATATATTTATAATCAATAGGTATAAATTGTGTGAATAGTTAACTTTTCTTTTTAAAAATTTTGAATAATTACTTTGGTAAATATTTTATTTACCATAGTTAAAAGGTAAATCCAGTAAATAAGGGTAAACAAATAGTATTATAATAATATTAAATTACCCTAATACGTGTCCTAACCCTATTGGATGAAACATGTCCGACCATGGGCATCATTTGGTCGATTTTGGGACCCCATGGAGCCACTTGTAAATGATAAAGACACTTTATATTAATTAAGTTATAGTAAATACAAAAATGGCATAAGAATAAATCTTTTAGTAAAACAATTTTTACATAGGGTTATACATGATATATCTTATACTATAAATATTCATTAGAAAGGTAAAAATATTTCCTACATAATGGTATTTTATTTATATTTTTTATACATTGTGTAATTTAATTTATTAAAGAAAAAATGATGATGCAATATTGTAATTATTAATTAAATAATCAAATAAATGGTATTATAGATGTTAAAATAAAGATAATTTGATAGTTTTGATGCTATCCACGAATTTTATAGTTTAATTTGAAATTTTATGATTTATTAAATGATTTTTTAAGTAATAATTCTGCTAGAAATTGAACAAAAATGAAATATCAAATAGTTTCAAAATTTACATAAAAGTGTTTTTAAAACAAATATTATATTATTAATTTATATTCTATTCCTAAAAATCTAATGATCAGAAAAAGGTCTTAAAAAATATTATATATGTCATTAATGAACCACTTTAGGTTATCTTGTAAGTTTATAGTATGTTTATTAATAATATAATATAAAATTATAGAGATACATGGTAAATGTCAAACTATTTAACTAAGAGTTAAATCTAAAAGATAAAGTTAATATTGTGACCCAATCTTGTATAAAACCTATTGGTTGAGTGGTTTTCGACCCATCCCCACCTTATCATTTAAGTAAATCATTTTGGGTCCATTATCAACCTAAAAGGATTTTATTATAAAATAGAATTTCTAGCTTTTCCTATGGTTCCCCTCACCCCTCTTATAAAAGGGAAATTCCCCTTCTTTTTAATTCACACCTTCAAACCCATTTATCTCGGCCAATTTCTGCCCAAATACCCTATCAACTACCCTACCTTAATCATATAGGCCTTCCTTTAGTTATAAATCCATCATATGTAGACCTATTGATCAAATCAAAAGGAAGAACCTGAAGAATAGGTAAAATTTTAATCACCTCTTTCAAGTTCATTTCATCTTCCACTTCCTCTTTCTTTGTTGTTTCCATTCTAAAATAATAACTACAGTATATTCAATATACTATGATGTTATTGTAAATATTCTATGACAATATTCATTATTCTATTCATCCTTTAAATGACATGTCACCATACATGCGAACGTATGGCTTACCGTCTCCAAGTTGTGGTGTAATTGTTATTCAATACATTTTTATTTGGATGGGAATAATAATTATGAATAATTGATATAAATAATAAATATAACATGATAATTATTCTGTATATATGATATACCATCCATTTAAATATTATTTTAATATCAAAATAATGATATTGTCTCTCATGCGAACGTGTAGAATTCCATTTCCACGAACGTGATGAGATTCACTCCCCCATCGTATCCATTCAAGAAAAATATTAATTTGATGATGAAAAATAATTGTTAAAGACATATTATCATTCTGAATATGAATAAGATACATCCAATCCATAACAAATATTACCTACATAACAAAGAAAATAAAGTAAAACGAATCAGGTAACACCCAAAACGACAATGATTCTATAATATTATTAACAATGCAATATTAGAAGATCATATATGATATCATATTAATGTATATAGTTAGTGAATAGTTTAATAACAATTATTTAACCATTATACTGGTGGTTAACCTACCCTCGACCAAGGAAAAGTACATGGTAAGGGTTAATTTCACAATCTTCTTATTATTCGAGGTTGTTTTTACGTAAGTATCTATTGGGACCTCTTTATCATCAACATCAATGTTTCTTAAAATGTATCCCAAAACATTTTTAAAATTTACTAGGATATTGGTTAATGTCATTTATACCCTTGTTTGACTTTTTATAAAAAAAATTGAAAGGAATCATTCAGTCGTTTTCCAAACAAGGTAATTTACGACATTTTCAACAAAATTAAGGTAAGACTGTTATTTTAACTTTTTCGGTGGGTGTGTTTATTCTTCTCCGTTATTACATTTTCAAATATTCCCTTATTATCTTATAAGAATATTTTAAAAATAATTGTTTTATATTATAATTATGTAACTTTAAATGATTTCAAAAAAAGAAATATATATTTCTATCAAATAGTTTTGATTTCTTCTATGTCCACATCCTTTGATGGATTTTATACTTCTTTGAAGTCAATTCATTTTGATAAAAAATATTACATATTTTATTTATTGTTTTGTGATATGTTTGACTGTGGTGTGTTATTCTTATACCTTTCATGGATTTTGGTTAAAGTATTGACATTTCATATGCTAGTTTTAATACGAATATTTATGTTATATTTCAAACTCTTCATATGAGGAGTGTATTGGACATAGTAAGTTACGGGTGGAACCTGCTATAGATCCTCGATGCATCGGAAGGTCTCATGAGACAACTAGATGTAAAATTGGATTAGGCCTTTCCCAATTTGATATATGGTTTTGGCTGAGGCCTTAATCATTTTTAGACGTCTTGGTCGAGGCCTTGAAAAAATGTTTCAGAATGTCACGCATTATACAATACCTCCTTATGAAAATAATATTGATGGTTCATGTGGTCTTTCATTTATTATAATACCCATGATTATGTTTTATTTTGGCATTATTTACTCATCTCATATTACTGCCATAAAATTATTCATGTTTATTATTGGTAAATGCATATTGTTTCAGTTATTGACCATGCCTAATATTTATGTTATTTTCTACTATATTGCTTACCCTTAATAAGAGTTTTAGCTCACCCCTTTCCTATGTTTCATTTTCCTAGGATATGAATAATTTATTTATGGAAATTCAGGCATAATCTAGGAGGCTTGGATTTTTCTAATGGAATAAATTCATGTTGTATTTTCTTTCAAGTTGTAAATTTGAAATTATGTATGAGTCATGTTTACAATAATACTAAACTCATCATTCATTTGAGACATGAATTTCTTGTGATAATGAAAATGTTATGTGATAATACACTGACTCTAGGTAACTAGGGTCGGGGTGTTACTCTAAATGAAAACATAACAAATTTTTGATCTCAAATGTTGAGTAAGTGTAAAAATAAGTGATAACAATCAAATATCATAATTGAAAATAATATGATCATATGGTTATAATAAAGATATAAATAAATTAATACCCACAAATAATAGATTAAAAATTCTCAAATAAGGTAGAGAATAACATAATAATACATAATTAAAAGGTCAGATATCAAAGAAATAAGGAAAACATTGATAATTATGGTCCAACCATAAGAATAGGAAAACATCACCCACAGATTTAACACACTTTCACCCATTCATGCAATTCACCTTAATTTAACTCATATATACATTACCTAAATGAGACACACACATACAATCATGATTATAAGAAAATAAATTGTTCTTTTTTATACATATCTCATAATATTTAACCAATTCATTAGAGGGTGATATAAGACCCCATATGCCATCATGTATACATATGAGTGACACTCGAAATTAATCATTCATATTATAAAAAACCCAAGGAATCAAAATGGGATACATAACCTTTTCTAAATGGAATCATGTAAGTAAACAAACACTAATTCCATAATTATAACATGATTTAGCAGTGGAAAATTGATGGGTATCAAAAAATATTAAATATATTCCCAAATAAATACCAATTTATCAAGATAACAAATCATATATTATTTACACTATATAGATAATGGTTATATGGTTAAATCAATAATTTCCCACAATTAGTTAATGTATGGAATCTATGTAAACACCCTTCAATCAAAAGAAGTAAATATAGAGTGCTCATAAAGAAAATTCATTAGAATAAGGACCATGTTTATACATAGTGGATGGTTAGGAAAGGTAAAGGCAGTGATATATCATTTCCCTTATATGTATTTAATATTTCTCATTTTTGAGAATATAGTTAAATAATGAATTTTTATATTAATAAAACATTAATGAGAATAATATAATTTTACATTAAAAAGAATTAATAAAATTTCCATATCCAAGGATTGTTTTTAAATAAAAGTCACAAAATAATATAAAACCAAATTACTTTCTAAATAAATGAAGAATGGGAAAGAAGAATCAAAATTATAGTAAATCCATTCTTATGAAATTTTTTAAAAACAAGTTTTCTTTCTTATTTTTATAAAATTTCTATGTGATAAAGTCACTAGTTTATTTGAAAAAGTCCATTTTAAAATGGTTGGATGGGAAACATTAAATATATATTAAATCATAAATATACAATAAATCCACAATTATAGTGTCTTGAAAAATAAATAAATATTTTATAAGAAACATGGTATAGAAGATAAAACATATATCCATGATACATTAATCCTTTCAATATTTTGGAAACACCTATATTGAAAACTTATATCATAAATAGGGAAATAGAATTTCCATGTGAAAAGTGGTTATAAGAAGTAATATGATCACATGAATTAATTCATATCTATGTTCCCAAAAAGATAGGAAAACATTAGCATGAAGAAAAGTATGGATATAGAGGACAAATATCCATTTTAAATAATGGAAGTTATTCTCACCAATGTCAAACTATTATTTTATATGGTATTTTATCAATGAAGATAATATAGATGAAACTAAGTAAATTACCCCTGTAAAAAAGAAATTTTCATTTCGAAAAAGGAAATGGAATCATAAAAAGGGGCTTATAAGATCATAACAAAGTTCAGAAATTATGACTCGAGGTGGAATCATTTGACTGAGGAAATTTGTTAAAAATCATGTATCATTTAAATTAAAACCCCCTGAATGAGAAAGATCATTAAATTGAGCATAAAATACCATGAAAAATATATAATTCATGATATAATATAACAAATAGGTATTATATATACCATTTAAAAGAAAATTGGTCCATAAAATTAAGTATTTCCAAATAAATCTGAATTGAGGCCAAGAAACCACTTCCAAGTAACAGAACATTGAGGTAATAATCATTTAATAATTAGTATATAAGGAATAATTTTAAAACTCCATAAATGGTAGAGAAAATAAAATTCAAATTATTAATTTTGTAATATAAATGTTGAATTAAATAATAGATTTTATTAAAAAAATTAACTAAATGGAAGAAAATTGAGTTACCACTTATCCCTATGATATCGTAAAAATACGAATCAAAACCCATTGTGGGATGTTATTTAAAATTAATCATTAAATAACCTGAATAATTTGATTATAATGATACAATATATTCAAGTGGTTATTGTGACAACCCAAATATGGTCTCTATAGTAACTAGCACCAAACCTATCCTATGACATGGCCTGAAGGGCATTCTTGATTCCTACAGGATGGAATACGTTCTCAGGTACCATAAAAAGAGATTTGGGAAATAATAACCCATGTTTACAAACATAAAATAAAAAATGAATCCAATAAAACCCCACTATATTTTCCAAACAAAACAATCATATACAAAAAAGCTTAATTAAATTACATAGTTTAATACAACTCACCAAGACTAAAACAAAGCTACAAAACAAAAAATTAATAGCCCAAGAACAATCATGGAAATGGGCACATCCCTCAAGCCATCTCCATAAGACTTCACCACCAAGGACCAGCTAGAAACCCGAACCACTGGCATAAGAAAACAGTACCCATATTGTGACAACATAAATAACCAAGTCTAGTTACAACCAATGGTTTATGTAGGGTTTCATACAATTCCCATTAGGATACCACCACTACTAGATTCCATGTGATAAACATTCAAAGAAGAAAAGTTTGCAAGTTTGCATAAATAAGAAATGCTAGTTACAAATTCTAAATGATGCAACATAAAAATTAACACAGTTTCAAGTGGGATATAATTAAGAATCAACAATTTTAAACATAACGTCAAAACTATTGAATGTTTCTTCCGACCATACCATATGCTGACGGTAAGAAGCAAGTAAATAATGAGCATAAGAAATAGGAAATAACCCATAGGCACAAGCTCGTTGTGGGTCACATGTACCTCATATCATAGTGAGTGTAACCATCACAATATCCATTCATCTGCACGATCCAATAGTAGGGAACATACATATAACCCAGTTGTACCCAATCATCATCATCATTGTTTAGTTAGTGTTTTATGCATCAATCTTGCTACGTGAAACTGAGGCCAAACCCCCTAGATTCACTAGCATACTAGTATGCATCCACCCACCTAGATACCCAGGTTTCCCCTTCTTCTCAAACAAGTTCAACAGGATAAGAAATATAATTTTCACATGAAAATATCATTTCCACATCACAAGTTCACCAAACCTCCCACAGTTACATCCAATAATTCACAAAATCCACTTTTTCATTCTAATGCTTTTTGAAATCATACTCACACTAAACAATAGCCCACAACACTTTTCAAATTTCTGTAACACATCAAAAATCTTGAAAAAAAAATTTATAAAACAATTCCAAGGCATTCTAACTCACATAATAGCCCACTCAAATATCATATAATACTTTATTCATCATCAAAATTCTTTCTTCACAATACACTCACACAAATCAGCACAGAACCATGATTCACAGCTCTCTTTCCATTTTCTAAAACATTCCACCTCATTATAAAAAATTATAAAAAATATATTTGACATATTAAATAACCAAATTACCTCTCAAAAACACATATTAGGTGAAAAAACCAACAAAACATTACATATAGACCATTTTTTACCACTTTTTTTAACCGAACAAAACATTCAAAATTTTCATAAAACAAACCGAAGGGGTGTAACTATGCTACAAACACAAAACCAAATTCTAATCACTCATTTAATTTCAAAATAATACCAAAACCAATACAAACCATAATTCCTTTCCCTAACAAATCTTATTAAACTACCCAAAGTGTTATAAAAATAACTCAATTAATGCCACAGAAGACACACTTGAAAAAAAAATTATTTCATAAATCACTTCCAAGAAGTGGAAAATGGGTTTACACTTAGAATCCATTTGAAAACACCATTTCACGGACCACGTGAAAATAAGTCATTAAAAAATCAGAAATGGAATCCCCTTTAAATATCAATAAGTCACATTCATGTCTTATAAAAGTCACACAAACATTACCCCAATTTTCACCATTGAAAAGCACCCAATTTCAAGCCATAATGAAATTATAAAACTAAATTCACATGTAATTCAATCAAAAATGGTTTCGACACCACATGAAGAATACGAGGAACATTAAAACCAGAAAATCATGCAAGATAACTTATAAAAAATACTTACATATGGAACCACCTACCATTTGTGTCAAACCCCTTAAATCATGATGTGAAACGTCAACCACTTCTCCACTGCACCATAAGGATGTTAACACAAACCCTAAACCATAATATTTCACCAAAAAGACTCCAAATAAACCCCTAGTGATGAACCCTAACTTTTGGACACCCAATAAATTCATGAAAGAGGGAGGAAACCCTAAAGAGAAGGAATGAAATGAAGAGAGACACACTTACCCAAATAAATCAAGAAGAAAGCGACCCGAATACACCAGTGTCTAAATTTCAAAACAACCATAAATGAAGGTGAGGTTTTAATAATGATGACCAAGTCATGCAAGAACATTAATGGGATAAAATAGTAAAAATGTGAGTTTTTAAAGGATCAATTTACCTCATCAAATCTAGATGATTTGTGAAATCCAAAGTAGTTTCACAAAAATCATTATCCATTGAGATCCATATTGGGGGAGGAGAGAATAGGGGTGTTCCATGGGTTTGTGGGATCGGGTGGGAGGTGGAATCCCTAGAAAAACATAAAAATTGAGTGAGAGATTAAATAATTAGAAACAAAATATTTAATGCATGGAATGGGCTTCTAGGCTGGCCAAAATCCTTAATGAAATCCACAAATCCATCATTATTAGGGATTCATATGAGATTAAAATGGATATGGTGGTTTTAATATACCATGTTATTTCAATTTTGAATTGAAGTGGGTGCAATAATTTGAAAAAAGGACTTATAAAAGAAAAAAGATTATTTATTAAATCTGGAAATGGGCTCACTGTTTGGAAAAAAAAATTAAAACCCACCATTTCAACAAAATGCATGGAAAACCACCATAAAATTTTATGGTTGGAAATTAAATGAAAAATGACTTCAAAAGAAGTCCTAGAAGTCAAAATTCTCCCCACCGTAAAACATTCTGCCCCCAGAAATCGATAACACGTCTAGTGATCAATTAAGGAAGGAATACTCTCACAAACAACAACATACATCAATTTCCCCAAATTGTCAAGAACATTTAGAATATATTCCCACAAGGAAACTTCTAAAACACTATGTGAACAAGACTAAAGTAATCTACCCAAATGAACAACAAAAATGATCATTTTTTACACATACTTTTCTGTAACTAAACTGTTGGGCACTCTCCAAGACTCATAGTGGGTCTCCCCACTATAAAAATCAACCTTCTTAACCGACCAACACGAGCCGGTAAAATAGGACCCCAAAATTTAAAGAGTTGTGGTGGATGCACATTTATTCCACATGGTTTTGGAAACCATGTGATAACCATGGGGATCCTTCTATCAAAATGGTTTTTGGGGCATGGTCACTTCTAACCATACGCAAACCGTGCACTCAATATATCTAGAAAAACATCAGACCATTCTCCAAATACCCAGTTGAAACCAAAGTGGGAGTGTATGAACTCATGATAAAACATGGAAACGAGGTCCTCCCACCTCTACCACCAAAATAGAACAACTACAACAAGATGATGACACTAGAGGTTTAAAATCTTCCTATCATTTATACTAACGATAGGACATTGTAAAAGGGTTTAAACGACCCTGGGATTTTCCCTGACTATGGGCCAGCTTCTCTCTCGGACCTATGTCTTGAGCACAAATAATTGATTCATCTTCAGTTTTTCAGTTAAGCTTTGGAAACCACCTAAATAGAACTTCTTCTTCTGGTGATACAAACAACTACACTGATATCCCCATTATGTTTACCAAGACATAATACATTCCGAACTCACTTTACCCTACCCCAAAAATTCATGGAAATAAAGTCTCAAGAAGATACACACACATCAAAACTTGTTTTTTCGAGTGAGAAACAATAGAAGGAAAGGGAATATATAAAAAACTTCCTTAGAAACAGAGGATTTTGACATTTTCCAAGGGGGATATACTCCCAACATAACAGAGACTCTCAGAGTATTGCACAACCTTCACCATTATAGTCAAACAAGTGCATGACATCACAAGTCATCACCAAACATGACCATTGCGACTGATTGAAAAAATACAGGGATATATACCTTATATAAAGTCCCTAAACAAGACACAGGTCAAGAAAGTGGCAACAATAGCCTCTCAGGACCCGATTCCGAAAACTGGTGGTTTAACATGAACTCCTGCTTCAAATATACTATGAATTACCCAGAGGCCCTCTTAGACACCATTGAGACATGCATCCACACTAACAACCTCATACCACTTCCACCATCGATGAATCAGGAATCATAAGAAAATAAGGTCTCTTTAAACCTTACACGAGTACTCTCCCACTACAAGAGGATCCAAAAATCAAAGAAAGGTAATGGTTAAAACTCAATCTCCGAATTCTAAGAAAAATATTCCTTATATTGATCAACTGGAGGATATTCTAATGGAGAAACAATGTGGGTTTCACTTCTGTCATGCCCTAACCCATAATGGGGGTGTACCTTATCCAATGATAGAACCCAAGGACCCAACAAATAGGGTCCACTGGTCAGAACATGCCACAAACTAGATCCAAACACATGAAGGTAACCACAGTAAATGCATCCCTAAACATTTATCAAATTATAGCACCAATCATCCCTTCAACCCACCTTACTGACCGAACACCAACCCAAAACACCATTCAAACATGAGGGATACTAGGACTCAAAACATTACACCACATGAACACTTTCCAAAAACACATAAATTACACAATCCCAAATCAATCATCAAGTCATCGTCGTTTCCTTTCAAAACATTTCATTGAAAACAAAAAACGGTTCAGTGGTTCGTTTATTCACCAATGGTACCCCATGGGCCTCACACATGCATGTTTCTATGCCACATCGGGAACCCTCTTCATATCCATCCCATCACTCATCCATTCATTCCATCAAGCATCCATCATCCCTTATATCCCAATGAATGTGGTCACTCACGAAAATAGCAGATGGTTAAAACAAAAATTCATTCCACTTTTCAAAACCAAAAGGGTCAACCAACACACCCTTTTTCTCCGAACCACTGACGACAAGATGAAAATCCCAATTTACATCTTACAAAACATTTCAGAAAGACATAACCATTTAGACATGAACCCACATAAAATTTATTGACCTAAATTTCAAAACATCTCATCCCATAAAAACACCCTTTGGTTGTTTAGAAAACAATATTGGAAACACTTTTTCAAAACCAACTTCCATATAGTTCATACTTTCAAAAGAGGTGTAAGCACACCATTTTACATTTCAAAACAATTCTAAAAATTCAGTTCCACCTTTTATTAATTCAAACCATTCCCTCTTTAATTGGAAATCATTTCACAAAAAGTTTACGCATTATAAAACCAAGTCACATGAAAACCCATGTTCTATGATTTCAAAACTAAAGAACAAAAGACAATGCGAAAGGTAACTCGTTTGAGTGGGTGAATTGAAAATATGATTGGTGGCCATATTCCAATCAATTCACCATCAAAGAGAGTGTTCTAGGGAATATACCCTACTCCACTTGGATTTCCATGCCCTGCGATCTCACTGATTCCATTAACCCAACTCTCTTTTCATTTCCCCTAATCATCATCAAACCAAGAAAAGCAAAGGGCTTAGATAAATCGTGACTTCTCCTTGAATCTAGAATATCAACATCAAGTTTTGTAATCATGAAAAATACCCCAAACTATAATATAATGTCATGAAAATCATAACTCTAGACTATACTAACCCTTCCCCAAATTGCATGACACAAAGAGTTGACTTAAACCTCCTTTGATACCATTTTGTCACGACCCAAATCTTGTCGCCACCGAAATAAGTGAAAAAACTATCACATAAAAAGGTATGAAGGGCATTCCGAATCCCCAAGGGCTGTAACATGTTCTCAGGTATCAAAAAATGAGTATTGGGAATGATATACCTGTGTTTACAAACATAAAACAATAAATGAATCCAATAAAATGAATCTGGATTTTTAAAACCTAACAATCTTTTTCAAAAAATCCAAACTGAATAACATAGTTTAAAAAAACTCACCGAGACTATAAAAAAGGTACACAAAAAAATGGAAACAGCCCTAGAACCCTCATGTAATGTGGCACCTCCCTCAAGACATCTCCAGAACAAATCACTACCAAGGACCTACTAGAAACCCAAAGCACTTTAACTAAAAATTTTACCCAACATATGACAACAAAAACTACCATGTCAACTTAAACCATAGGGAGTAAGTAGGGTGTGAGCCAATTATCAGTAAGAATCAACAACTAAGAGATTCCATGTGATGAACATTGAAGGAATAAATGCTTGCAAGGTATCATATACAAGAAATGCTTGTCATAATTTCTAAAAAATGAAAGTCAAAAATTAAAATAGTTTTAAAGTGGGTTATAATTAAGATTCAAAACTTTCAAAAATAATTTCAACAATAATTAATTTTCTACCCAACCATAATGTATGCAGATGATAAGCACTAAGTAACTAATGAGCATAAGTTATAGGAAATAACCTCTAGCCACTAGCTCGTTTTGGATCCTAGGTACCTCGTATCTCTGTGAGAGTGACCCTCAAAATATCCATTCTCATGCATGAGAAACTTGTAGGGAACATACCCATAACCTAGTGGTCCCCAATAATCATCATAATATTTTTTTTTCTGTTCCAATCATCAATATAGATACGTTAAACGGAGACTAAACCCAACGAATTTACTAGAATTCTATTACACCTCCAACCACGTAAATAAATGGGTTTTCCTATGTGCTTAAACAACTTCAACTAGTTATGATATATAATTTTCACATGAAAATATCATTTCCACATCACAAGTTCACCAAACAGCCCACATGTACATCACACAAGTCACAAAATTCTCTTTCTCAATCAAATGCATTTTGAAATCATACTCGCAACAAAAAATAGCCAACAAAACATTTCACATTTCTGTAACACTTCCACAAATCCTTTAAACAATTTCATAAAACCATTAATACAAATTATAACTCAAATAACAGTGCATTAAAATAACATAAAATACATCTTTCATCAAGAAAATTCATTTTTCACAACACACTCACAAAAAATAGCCCATAACCATGGTTTACTACTCTCTTTCCATTTGTTAAAAAATTTTATCACTTTATAAAACATTCTAAAAATATATTTTACATCCTAAATTGCCACCTTAAATTTCAAAAAAGAAAATTGGGTGAACACACACACCAAACAGTACATAAACACAATTTTTCCAAATTTTATTAACCAATCAAAACATTCACAATTTACATAAAACAAATCCAAGGGGTGTGACTATGCTTCGCACACAAAACCCATTTTAAATCCCTAATTCAATTAAAAAATAATACCAATACCAATCCATATATTAATTTAAATCCCAAACAAAACTTATTTAACTACACCCAAGTTTTATAAAATACCTCAATTAATACCACAAAAGACACACATGAAAAACACATGTTTTCATAAATCACTTCCAAGAAGTATAACATGGTTTTACACCTCGAACCCATTAAAAAATACCATTTTATGGTCCACATGAAACTATATAATTAATTTACCATATTTGAAACCCCCTTTAAATACCAATAATTAATTTTCACGTTTTATTAAATACACCAAAAAATTTCCCTAAGTGTCACCCATGAAAAGCACCCAATTTGAAGCCATAATACAACTATAAAATTAAACTCTAATGCCAATCCATAAAAAATGTTTTCCGAACAATAAGAATCAAATGAGGAACATAAAAAATATGAAACCAATAAAGCTAAATCATAAAAAAAAATATTTGGATCCACCAACCTTTTGAGTCGAAACCCTTGGATCTTTGTGTGAAATGTCAACAGCTCCTCCGCCGCACCACAAGAAAGTGTAAACAAAACCTAAACCATAAGATTCTATAAAAACGAACCCATATCAATCCCTAGGTAAGAACCCCCACTTCTTGAAACTCTATAAATTCATGAATGTTGGAGGAAACCCTAAGGAGAATGAGGGAAATGAAGATAGAAACACTTACCCAAATAAATCTTGAATAATATGAATGAAATAAATCTTGAATAGAACGACCCAAATACACCAGTATAAAAAATTTAAAAACAACCATAAATGAATGTGAAGATATAATAATTCTAAGGAGGTAATGTAGGAACTAGAATGGGAGAAAAAGCGTAAAATATAATGAGTTATGAAAGGATCAATTTACCTCTTCAAATCTGGGGGATTTGTGAGATCCAGGGACGTTTCACCCAAATTTGTGATCCAATTGAGCTCCCAATTGAGGGATGAGAGAATGGGGGTGTGGCTTGGTAAGCGGTCCTGGGTTAGATTTGGAATCTCCTAAATAATATATAATGGGAATGAGATATTAATGAATTAAAAAATATTTGAAGTAGGAAATGGGATTTTGGGCTGGCCCAACACCTTAATAAAAAAACCCAAATCCATCATTATTATCAATTTATATGAGGTTATAATGGATTTGGTGGTTTAATATACCTGGTTATTCCAATTGGAAAGTGTAATGGTTGTAAAATTTTGAAAACTATGGGAGTTATAAGAGAAACAATTTTTATTTTTAAAACTAGAAATGGGCTCACGATTTGGCCCAAATTTTGAAAACCCACCATTTCCACCAAAATGAAAGGAAAACCCCCATAAAAATAAAGTGTTGAAATTAAATGAAAAATTATTTCAAAATAATTGTGGGATGTTCTAGTAGTAGATACACCCTTCAAAAGAAAAAATTGCGTAATAAGAAGTAATCCTTAAGGTACTAAAAATTGAGACATGAAACCCTTAAAAGTAACATAATCATTGAGGAATGAATTATATGATAATGCGGTCGTAAAGAATAATTATAGAACTAGAAAAATTAAAAGATAAAATAAAACTTATTATTCCATTTTAGAAAATAAAATGGAGAACAATATAATACAATAAGAATGTTTGTAACTCATATGAAGATAATTGAGTTAGCATAATCACTTACAATTTGTTTAAATTTTGTGTTAAAAATATTTGAGATTATGAAAATGGAATGTGTAACACCTTAACATGAAACACACATTCTAGGATGGTGTTCCACATGAACTCATGTATGCAACCCTATACATATTATGTTGTTGATTATCAGTGAGGTTTTAAATGTGATTGGTGGGGATACTGTACACTAAGTATTGAAATTCATACATCATTAATATATCAAGGAAAAAATATTAACATAAAAATAACATGAAGAAATAGATAAAAAAATATTTAAACAATGGCATGGAAGGTATCTCTAGTCACAAAATATACTGAAATAAGGATCCCAAAGTCACAGGTCAAACAAGGGTAAAAGGAACAATTGCAAATTAAATATAGATGTTATAAACACACTCCAGATTCCATCGTGGTATTGTCTCTAAACTTTATTCTAAATATCCTTAACTCACGATAATTTCACCCCTACAATTTCACAAATACCTGATCATAAATTTTATACATGCATCATGATGCCTTTTCAGGGTTTGATTACAAACCCATTAGGACACCATGAATGTGTCTTTAACATAAGTACACATGAATAAGAGGTGTATGTAATGATAATGAGGAATTTGACAACCAAGAATCAATAAATAATGTTTCAACTGTTCATTATATATCAAATCCTCCATGAAAATCAACCATATATACTTCAACTCTATGTTGTAAGAACAATCACTATGGAAGTTGCGAACTAAGGATGACCACAAGGACACCTAACATATCACTGAGAAAATGCAATGATAATGACTTATTGGTTCAGTCATAAGGATATAAATCATCATCTCTATCATGGAATAGGAAACATATTCATCAAACACTACCTATACATAAGATTAGGCCACAAGGTCATCATATCATGACACTACTCAGACTGGTCTATAATTCCACCATATCCTTACTCTATCTCAAGTGAAACCACAAGGTTATCATACCTCTTCCCTATGTCTTGGTATATTTTATTCATCCTCACATGTCACACATACTCCCTCTCTAAAGGATATCCTATCTATGATGGTCTACCAATCATTTGATACTATACGAAAATACTCTAGAGTCCATACATCACACACAACAGAGTATAAGACATATAAGCATAATGTAGAATATTAAGCCTCAAAATCAGTATCCACACATGCACACACATGTGATTAAGAATAAAATATTGGTATCATGGAATAAACACACACATGTAATCAATATCAAAACATGGGTCTCAGGGGAAATACACACACAGATGACCGCATATGATCATATTATAACAACATTTATAAAATGGATCTATATTGAAACAAATATCCTACATAAAACTTTTTTACATCAATAAAAATATTTTACTAGATGTACATCACCCATATCCTGTTCATCCACCAACCCAAAAAACATACATGTCATAGATTACTTATAATTAACAGGACTTGATCCCCATTTATCAGGGATTAATCCAAGTGTTTATGGGATAGAATAATTCTTGAAGATTCCCTTTAGTCTCTTAATGTTTTAGAATAAATTATAAAAGAAGTAAGTTTTCAAGGTTTCTTATTAATTTATAATAAATCTAGAGAAAATAGGTGTCACAGAAAAACATATAGGTTTGTATCACAATGTGTCCAAAAATATCATAGGCTCCAAATCTAGGGTGTTGGCCACACTATAGTGGATATGAGTCAAAATCTTGTTCATAATTCATGTTGGGCTCAACTGTGAGTTCCTAAAAACTAGGTAGAGGTAATACAATGAAATTTTCATCACCACACCACAGCCACCATTCCCTCACAAGGACACTATTCCACCACCACCCTCCACACCATAGGGATGCCAAATTTGGAAGAACAACCCAAAATCCACCTTCTAGTATCCACACTATAGGTAATTCTCCATGAAATAGCTATCCCAAAATATTTAGAACCAACAAATACGACAGTTTTCTCATAGTTCTCCAACTATTTTGAAACCATTCCCTCCATGACACAAAATTTGAACAATGTTATAGAATATGGTTCCAACTAAAAAATCAATATAACATCATTCTTTCTCCTCTAGAACCAACTATATTATATTTATTAAAATTCATGTTTGTTTTAAATATCCCCCCTATAGTGCATTATCATCCTCAAATAATTCCTCTAGGCTTCATGTTGAAACAACTCATACCATTGCGCCCAAACATCGTACTCCTACTCTTATGAGTCATCATAGATTTTTCAATAGTTCCATAGGAAGATGAAAAATGGAAATATATTTCCATGAAATGCCTTATCACTTTATTCTATGATCCTCACCAAGAGATACACAAATGACGTGTCATACTAAACTCAACGTCCTTATAGTCAATCACATGCACAGAATCAGAAATGTACCCCCGATTTTGTAAAAAATGGAACACATCATGTATACCCTAAAAATGTGGAGAAAGATATAAATGATAGGTATCTATCCATTATTTATCAGTAATCTCGGAAAATATATCAAATCCCATCGCTAACATCCCTTACATACATAGTTATTGATGGAATAATTGAGTAGTTACACACAAGAAAACTTTATCTCCCAATGGAAACTCCAGTGGTCTCCCCAGCAGGTTGTTATGTGATCACTATCTACACTGAGTTGTGACTACCTTCTGGCATAACAACTACACTCTCATAATGGTCTTATGTACTAAGCTCATCCATACAACTGTTCCTTGACCCATCTCATCCCAACAGTGTAACGCCCCGACCCCATTTGCATAGAGTCAGTACATTAATAAATTACATTGGCATGATTATAAGGGATCAAATCCCGAAATATCAGTCAGTTTAGAAACCTTGGAAGTACTAAATACATTCATAATTTGTACATTACATTATGAAATAAAAACATCAAAAACATTTTTTACACTTTTTAACACACTTATATCTATAGCCTATCACTGCAGGTCAACCATAAGATACGTCTTCAAATCCTGTAAAAAAACATAGAATGGGGTGACCTCAGATGCTCAATAAGAATAACAATACAGCGGAATCTTTCATAAATAATCATAAAAACTGATGGAAATGTATATAACTAAAAACCCCTTTTAAACATAAAAATTAGCATAATATGGAAAGAAAAAATCAAATAAAATCATTTATTTATTCAAATGGATATTCTACTAGTCGAATAATCATCTGCAATATCAATAGCCACTTACATAATGACGGAATTCATAATTCTAGACTTCATAACCATATAGTCCAGGATTCGTGCCAATACTACAAATAAGAATTTGTCAAGGCCTTGTTCCAAGATACTAGTTTGTCTCATGAGACGTACCGATGCATCGAGGAAGAATAGCAGGCTCTACTAATCACACAAAAAGTCCAACGCATTCCTCATATGAAAAGGGTTAAACATAACATAAACATTTGTATTAAAACTAGCATACGTAATTTCAATAATTTATCCATAACCCATAAATGGTGTGAAAATAACACATCCACCATCAGACATATCACAAAACCGTCAATATAATATGGATGTTTTGTATCATAATAAATCAACTTCAAACAAGCTTAAAATCCATCAACGGATGTTGACATAGATTAAATCAAACCTTTTTTAAAGAAATATATATTTTATTTTGAAATCATTTAAAAGTAATATAATTATAAAATAAAATATTTATTTTGAAAATATTCTTCTAAACTTGCATTGGAAGCATAGTCGATGATATAACGGCAGAAAATAGCTGTGACATCCCAAGTAAATAAAGAATAATACAATTGAGGGTTTATTAATATTTGTTAATTGAATATTAATTATATTTTAAAGGGGATGTTATGTTCAATATCATACCAAATAGAAAACAGTAGATTTCATTGAAATCTTACTTTTCACACTAATAATATAATATTATTATTTCAAATGGCAGTTAACGCCTAGCCATTATATCAGAGAGAATGAATAGAACTAACTTTAATATGAAGACACATGTTTGTTAAATTTTTTTACATTTATCTAATAAAATTTAGTGGCCTAATATGTGAATGAATCTATGAATAAATACTCTAATATTTTTTAAAAGGTCGATTCACCGCCTTTTGATGGAGAACCCTCTTTGAATCCAGTTTTGGTCATTTTTATATGTTTTATTTTTCAAAATAAAATTATTATTTAGATTAACGACATTAATTATTACTTTGGGTAAATTGTTTATATTTTTCTGATAAAGTTCATTTTTAATGAATAGTGAAAAACACTGTATTTTAATTCAAAAATGCATTTTAATCTAATTTATTTATATGGTTAGATTATATTATTAATGCTTTATAACATGTAATTAGAATATATTTTTACCAGTTAATCCAATGTTTTACATTGGAATTAATTTCACTTTGAAATTGGATATAAACAACTGTCAATATTTTGATAGTTAATATTTCTTAAATACACAATTTTCATTTTTACAAAAGGAATTCATTTTAAATTAATTTATGCCACTTCTGTGTTTTGAATTTATAAAAATGGATTCCAAATTTTTAATAATTAGGAAAAAATTGTGTAAATAGGGAACTTTATTTTTAGGAATTTTAAATATTCAATTCAGTGTATTTTTTATTTACCATGATTAAAGGATAAATATAGTAAATAGGGGTAAAATATAATATTATAAAAGTATTTAATTACCCTAACATGTGTTATAATCTTATTGGATGATTAATATCCGACCATTTTCATCCTTGGGTCGAATTTGGGACCCCATGGAGCCACATGGGAGTAATAATGACACTTTATATTATTTAATTTAAAGTAATGACAAAAATGACATAAACAAATATATTTTTGTAAATAAATTTTTTCATAATTTTATATAATCTATCCTTTTGACTATAAATATTAATTTGAAATATTATAGGTTTTTCTACATCATGGTATTTTTTTATAATTTTTGGACATCACATAAATTAAATTATTTGTGACATAATAATGATGGAGTATTTACCTCATTAAAAATGATTTTAATAAATAAGATTATTAATATTAAAAAAACATCCAAAACCTCTCCAATTATTATTGGATTAGTTTATTTCTACCATGAGTCATTTTAACTTCAAATTTGACGATTTTTTGACCTTTTGAAATAGAAGATGAGTTTATAATAAAATAATTGTTTCAAACATTCCCAAAGAGCCCCTCATCTTCCTTAAAAAAAGACATCACTTCTAACTCATTCCTCAAACATCTCAAGCCCTTTAATCTTACAAAATATACTCCAATAATCTCCCAAGATCTTTCTCTTCATCATAGAAGCCTTACCTTAGGAAGAAATCACATCAATAAACCCTTTTGTTTCAAACCAAAGTGAGTTACCCGATTTAAAGGAAACATCTTCTCGTAAGTTCTTTGTTTTATTTTACATATCCAACCCCCTAACCTCTTTTTATTCATTTATTTAATAACCAAAATAGTATCCTAAGTATAGTAGGATATTTTTATGATATGTATTAAAACTAAAATTAAACACACCTCCATATAATGGGTTAGGAATATACTGTTTTTGTTAATGGCAAAGTAACACCTCATGAAGCGATGGTAGTTAAATTATTTACTACCTCCTATCATTATGGACATTAAGATGGAACTATCTTTTTATATAATATATATTATGTTCATTTATTTTTTATTCTTCTCTATTTTTCATTTATATCATACCTTTATGGTTTCCATAATGGGTAAACACAATAATTTCATTTGAGGAAGTGCGGACTACCGCCCCCTCAAAGTGATATGACTCGTTAATGTCATATGTGGGTCATATAAAGGGTAGATTTTATTATATAATAAATTATATTATATTTTAATTATAATATACCTAGGTATCATTATGTTTTAATTCCATAAATGAATGAAATTTAAATTAAAGTAGCATTCATGCGTACGTACGGCTTACCGTCTCCATGAACAGTGCATTTCATTTTTTATCTCAAAATGTTATGTAATGTTATAAATACATATATATACAAGATATAAATGATGTATATGATATCTAAATCATCAATATAAATATATAGATAATTTATTGCTGAAAACTTGGAAAACTTGTAATTATAAGGTGTTCAATTTTTTAACTCAGGTACCATATATCGACGAAACAACTGTTAATAACTTCAATGATTACATGATATTTATAACATGGTAATAAGTGATATAAAATAAATAATAAACAAGAAAAATTTTAATAATCCAGTATAAATTAACTATTTTTTATTATTTATGTGATTAAAGAAAGATCGATTCAAGTTGGACATGAGGTATGTGACTTAATCTCAATCTCCATTCATTGAGGAATATTTTGTTTTATTCTCAAAATTCTTTTATACGTTATATATATACCTATGAATTTTCATTTCATTAAAAAGGAATATTTTCCTAAGAGTTATTTTACTAAATGACACAAAGTAGAATGATTTTTTTAACATAAGCGGTGACAATATCCTTTTTATCCACCATGAGTATTATGTGATATTTGGATTCTTTAACAAGCCGTAGTGTTTTTAAAAGGAAAATAAAACCATAAACATTTTTAGTTATTTTGGTATTTAAAATGGTTCTCATAATGGATTTTTTATGTCAATATATTTAAATGATATATTTTTATTAAAATGTGGAACTATTATCTTTCTTTTATTTTTTTTATGTTTTATGAATATGTTATGGTTTTGGGTCATTTATTATGCATACGGGTGGTTCTGTGATAATCCTAGGATGGGTGAGCCCAACATAGCTCTCCAATGCATAGGGTAACGTGATGGTGGTAAATATGAATGTTTCTCCTAAGAGATTTAGGTAATATACTGTGATTGGTATTCCAAAAGTAACTCATTACGTGAATGTGATAGCAACAATGTATGTATGATATGGATACCACAAGTTATGTTTATGATTTATGTTTTCTATGTGTTATTCATAAATCATATGATTTCATGAGGTATTTTAATGAGCTTATGTTATGTATGTAATGATGAACTAATATTTTTCTTCGTTATTTTATAACCCTTACTGAGATTTTTTATACTCAACCCATGTTTTGAAATGTTTTTCACATGACATAAAGATGAATAGGGTCATGGATGCAATCATGGAAAATTCAAACTATCTAAAACATGGCACTAAACCTAACTCTTTTTTTTCAAGAGTTTTTATTTTGTGGAAAAAATTGAAACTGAGTAGAAGTGTCTACTTTGAAATATTTAGAGATGTAACAATTATATCCAAATTCTCTAAAACTCAAAACCTGAGAAGATCCTTAATGTGAATTATTCATTTAATTTATGATTATTTAATAATATAAGGTCGAGTCCTTATAGTTGGTATCAGATGTTGGTTTAGAGAACATTAGGAGTTAGGGTATGGTTAAATTAATATCTATAAATTAATTTTTGTTAATATTGAAATGATATAGCCTTTACAGATTACCATATTACTTTTCCTAAGATATTTTTGTGTTCAGAATGGTTTTCCGTAGAGGAAATGAGGCAGCTATGTTGGGACGACATCAGGAGGAAGACAACCTTCCAAATTAGCAAACTGAGATGGTCAGAATCAGAACTGAACAATTATTTTCACTAGTGGCATAGTGGAATATGGATATAAATGGTGGTGGGATCTATGAACGAGATCAGCCAGATCAACCACAGAGCAACATGTTAGTAGTATAGCATTTGATGAGGCAACATCCCCCGTCATTCAGAGGATCATCTGACCCTGTGATAGTAGAAGGGTGAATTAAAGAAGTGGAGGAAACTTTTGGATGTCATTGGTTGTTCAGAACCCCAAAAGGTTAGTCTTGTTGTTTACTGTTTTTAAGGTGAAGTTGATCATTAGTGGTCGATGTTGAAAAATATTATGGATAGTGAGAATATTGATGCTCCTTATTGGGATGAATTCAAAGTTATGATCCTTCAAAAATATTTTCCTAAGGTGCTTTGACATAGGAAGAAAAAAAAATCCTATAATTGAGGTAGGAGGATAACTTTGTGGCTTCCTATGAAGTAAAATTCTCTTGACTCGCAAGGTATGCTTCAAATTTCATAAGAGATATTGATAGTAAAATCAACCATTTTTCCTCAAGATTAAACCCAAAGTATCGAATGGTATTGGATTCTCATGAGTTAAAAAGTTATGAAGAACTTGTTCGTTGTGCAGAGAAGGTGGAAATGGAGTCTGCTGGTGATCAGGTGTTCTTTTAAAAACAATAGAATAAGAGGTTGATGTTGCAGATGGAAGAGAAAAACTCTTCAAAACCGTCTGATGGTAAGACAGTTAAGTTTATAGTTTCTGAAAATTGTGGTAAAAAGCATGGTGGGGAAGGTCTTTTGAATTCTGGTAAGTGCTACTGATGTGGTAAAATGGGACATAAGGCTCTTAATTGCACTGAAAAAGATCAAGGTAATGGTAAGACAAAATCTAATTTAAAGTCAGTAAAATGTTTCAAGTGCAATGAAATGGTTCATTTTGATAATGGGTTTCCAACTAAGAACTCAACTGAGGGAAAGATGGAAGACTACAAGAACAAAGGGGTGGTTAAATCCTTTACAACTACTTCAGCAGATTCTGGGCCATCGGATGAAGTAGTATCTGGTACGTATATTTGTTTGTTCGGATTATGCCAATGTATTTCATAATTCTAGGTCTACGCATTCATTCAATTCTGAGAATTTTTCAAGTAAATTGGGAATTCCATCTCATGATATGAATATGGAAATTATTGTAAAAACACCTAGAGGAAATGTTGGGAAAAATAAATTATAAGAACCTTCATTTCCTTGGGTGCGGGAAGAATATAACTGCATATCTTATTGTTTTGCCTCTAATAGAGTTTTATTTTATTTTGGGCTTGGATTGGCTTTATATTTATAATTCTAATATTGACTGCTGATATAAAGAGGTTTCTTTTTTGAAATATTTTCAGTTTGGGTTCAAGAATGAACCCTTATAATTGATAACATATCAGGATACTGAGAAACTAGTAAAAGATGAAAATTAATGTTACCTTTCACATATTGTTGAAAATAAAGAATGTGTTGAGATTAATGATGTGACAGTGGTAAATGAGTAAATTTATGTTTTTCCTGATTAGTTTCCTTGTATTATACTAGATTGGGTAGTTTAATTTATTGTTGATTTAGTTCCTAATGCTAAACCATCTTCAAAACCCACTTATTGAATGGCTCAAATTGAAATTTTAGAGTTAAATAAGCAATTGTAGGAGTTATTATATGAACATTTCATTAGACCTCGCACATCACCATGGGGGGACCTTGTCTTATTAGTTAAAAAAAGATGGTTCAATGAGACTTTTCATTGAATGTAGATCATTGTATAACATCACTGTTGATAACAAGTATCCTTTTCCTCGTATCAATGTTTTTTTTGAGCAGCTCCCGAGAGCTCAGTATTGTGCGATGATTGATTTGAGGTCGGGGTACCATCAGTTGAAGGTAAAGGAAGCAGACATTTTGAAGACCATGTTTTTTACTTGATATGGCCATTATGAATTTGTAGTTATGCCTTTTTGGATAACCAATGCAGCTGCTGTATTCATGGATCTTATGAATAGAATTTTACGTGAGTTCTTGGATAAGTTTTTGGTTGTGTTCATTGATGATATTTTGGTTTTTTCTAAAATTAAATAGTAGAATGAATGTCATTTAAGGATTGTCTTTCAAACCATAAAAGAAAATAAATTGTATGGAAAATTCATCAAGTGTGAATTTTGGTTAAAATAAATTTCATTACAGGGTCACATTGTTTCAAAAAATGGAATAAATATTGATCCTCCTAAAACAAGAGTTGTTGAAGAATAACCAAGACCCACCAATATAATCGAGATTCGAAGTTTTCTTGTTTTGAAAGGATATTACCCATTGGATGTTATAAAATTTTCAAGGTTATCTAGTCCAATGACTAAGATAACTCGAAAAGGTGGTAATTTTATCAAGACAAAAGAATGTGATGATTTTTTTTCATGAATTGAAAAGAAGTTTGGTGAATGCTTCAGTTTTGGCACCAGCTTCTTGAAATGATGAGTTTGTTATCTAAAATGATGCATTGTTTAAAGTACATGGTTGTCTCCTTATGTATAATGATCTAGTAATTGGTTATGCTTCATTTCATTAGAAACCTCATGAGTTAAATTACCCTACACATGATTTAAAATTAGCTGATGTAATTTTTGCTTTAAAAATTTAGAGGCGTTATTTGTATGGTGTGAGATGTAAAATATAAACTGAACACAAAAGTTTGATGTATATATTCACTCAAAAATAATTGAACATGAGACAGAGGAGATGCTTGGAATTAATCAAGGAATATGATTGCATAATCCATTATCATCCAAGAATGGAAAATAATGTGGTAGATGCTTTGAGTAAAAAAGTAATTTTTTATTAACCTTGCTACGTTTAGAACGAGATACATGTGTTTTTTATGTGATGAACTTTGGCATAGATGTTGTTGGTGTAGGAAATTATTCTGTTTGGTTTTAGGTGTCAGTGGACTCATCTCTATCAGATAGAATCAAGAGAGTGCAGAAAGAAGATAGTGAGATACAGAAAAATGTAGAGTTGGTTTAGAAGGGTATGTTTCCAGAATTTAACATTGATAATGATTATGTTTTGAGGTTTTAGAAATGATTATGTGTGCCTTGTGATCCGTAGTTAAAGAATGAGTTATTATGTGAAGTTCATAGTTCCCTGTTTTCAGTTCACCCTAACAGTACTATGATGTACAGAGATCATCAGGAGTATTACTGGTGGGATGGAATGAAAAAAGATATTACGGATTTTACTGTGAATTTTTGGTCTTTTCATTAGGATAAAGTAGAGTGACAGTTAACAAAAGGGATTCTTCAGTATTTACCGGTGCCAGAGTGGAAATGATAAAATATATCCACGTACTTTGTTGTGGGATTACCAAACACATATAAAGGTAACAATGCAATATGGGTTATTGTTGATCTATTGAAAAAGTATTCTCATTTCATTCATATTCGAGATACATTGTCTCTAGATCAACTTTCTTAGTTGTATGTTAAAGATATATTCAGGTTTCATGGTGTTCCCCTCTCCATTGTATCCTATCATGATCATAGGTTTACTTCTAACATTTGGAAAGGCCTTCAGAAGTCGTTGGGTACTGAATTATATTTTATAAAATCTCTTCATCCTCAATCAGATAGGTAGTCAAAATGAACTATTTTAGCCTTGTAAGATATGTTACGTGCTTTCTCACTGGATTATCAGGGAATATGGGACCGACATCTTTCTTTGGATGAATTTTTAAATAATAAAAGTTTTCATTCCAGTATATAGATGGATCCATTTGAGGCATTATATGGGAAGCGTTGTCGAACTCTAGATTTTTGGGATGAAGTAGTTAAAAGAAATCTGATTGCAACAGAATTGGTAGAAGAGATGGTAGAAAAAGTTCAGTTTATTCAAAAGAAGATGGGCACAGCTCAAAGCAGACAGAAAAGTTATGCGGATAACCATAGTAAGGATCTATCTTTCGAGGTAGGTGATCATGTCTTTCTCTAAGTTACTCCTTGGAAAATTGTGATGCGTTTTCGTAATAAGGTAAAGTTTATTCTGAGGTTCATTGGACCTTATAAAATATTCAAGGACGTTGTAGTAGTTGCATACATAGTGGCTTTACCCCCAAGTTTATCTCAGGTACACAATGTTTTTCATGTTTCAATGCTGGGAAAGTATATGCCAGATCCAAAAGGGGGGAAGTATGTAGCATCCCAAGTAAATGAAGAATAATACATTTGCATGATTACAAATATTTTCGAATTAAATATTAATTTTACTTTAATGGGGATGCTATGTTCGATAGCGTACCCAATACGCAACAACAAGTTTCTTTGAAATCATACGTTGTACACTAATAATATAATATTATTATTTGAAATAGAAGTTAACACCTAGCCATTGTATCAATGAGAATGAAAATAACTAACTAAAATATGATAATACATGTCTATTAAATGGTTTATCATTTATCCAACAAAATTAAGAGGCTTAAATGTGAATGAATATAAGCATAAATTCTCTAATATTCTTTAAAAGGTCGATTTTCTACCTTATGATGAGAACCCAATTTAAATCATGTTCTTTTAATTTTTATATTTCTTGTTTGACAAAATAAAATTCTTCTTTAGATTTGGGACATCAAAATTTACTTTGGGTATATTTTTGGTATTTTTCTGAGAAAGTTCATTTTCTAATAAATATTGAAAAATATTGTATTTTAATTAAAAATTTCCTTTTAATATAAAATATTTATATAGTTATATTATCTTTTTAATTGGTTATAAAGTGTAATAAGAATATATTTTTACCAGTTAATCCAATTTGGGACATTGGAATTAATTTCACTATGAAATTAGATGTGAACAAGTCTCAATCTTTTGATAGATATTATTTCTTAAAAACACGATTTTGTTTTGACAGCGGGAATTGATTTTAAATTAATTTCTGCCACTTCTATGTTACGAATTTAGAAAAATGGATTAAAAATTTGGAATCATTAGGTTTAAAATGTGTAAATAGGTAACTTTTAGTTTTATAAATTTTAAATATTTACTTCAGTAAATATTTAATTTACCATGATTAAAAGGTAAATATAGTTAGTAAGGGTAAAATATAAGATTATAATAATATTAAATTACCCCAACATATGTCCTAATCCTATTTTTTGATACATATCTGACCATGGTCATCCTTGGGTCAAATTGTTGACCCCATGGAGCCACATGAGTGTAATAATGAAACATTATATTAATTAATTTAATGTAATGTCAAAAATGACATAAACAAATATATTTTAGTAAATCAATTTTTACATGAGGTTATATAAGTTATCCTTTCGACAATAAATATTCATTGTAAAGATAAAACATTTTCATAGATCATGGTATTTTGTTTATAATTTTTGGAGATCAAATTTATTAAATTATTTATGACAAAATAATGATGCAGTATTTACCTCATTAATAAATGACTTAAATTAACACGATTATAAATATTAACACAATATCCAAAACCTTTCCATTTCTTATTGAATGATTTTATTTCGATCAGGAGTCATCCAAAAATTGACATTAACAATTATTATACCTTCTGAAACCGAATATGAGTTTATAATAAAATAATTGTTTCAAACTTTCCTAAAGAGCCCCTCCTCTCCATTATAAAAAGAATTCATTTAGAACAATTTTTTCACACATCTGAAGCCTTTTGATCGAACAAAATCTTCAACAATAATCTCCCAATACCCCTCTCTTAATCCTAGAAGCCTTACCTTAGGATAAATGCAATTCAGGAAACCCTTTTGGTTCAAACCAAAGGGAGTTACCCGATTTAAATGTAACGTATTCTCTTATGTTTTATTGTTTTATTTTACTTCTCCAACCCCAAAAACACTTATTATTACTTTATTATATAAAAGAACTAGTATTCCCAATATAATAGGACGTTTTAATGAGATGTATTAGAACTAAACTTACACACACCTCCATCTAATAGGTGAAAAACGTACTGTTTCTGTGAATGAAAATGTAAAGCCTCACAAAGTGAGGATTTTTCAATTATATACTAATTCCTCTCATTGTGGCCATTAAGATGGAACTTTATTTTTATATGATATATATTATGTTTATATCTTCTTTATTATTTTGTATTTTTCATTTATAGCATACCTTTATGGTTTCTATAATGGGTAAATGCAAGAATTTCATTTGAGGAAGTGCGGACAACCGCCCCCTCAAAGTGATATGACTCGTCAATGCAATATGTGTGATGTATAAAGGGTAGAGTTTATGATATTATATATTATATTATACTGTAATTATAATATACCAAGGTATAATTAAATTTTAATTCCATTAAAGTTCTAAATTGAATTGAATGTAGCGTTCATGTGTAGATATGACTTACCGTCTCCCTGAACGGTGCATTTCATTTCTTATCTCTAAATATTATGTATTGTTATAAATACATACATATATATATATATACGGGATATATATTATGTATATGATATCTAAATCATGAATATCATTTTAGAGATAATGGATTGTTGAAAACAAGGACAACTTGTAATTATAAGGTGTTCATTTTTTTTACTCAGGAACAAAATATCGACAAAACAACCATTAATAACATAAATGATTACATAATGTTTGTAATATGTTAATAAGTTATATGAAATAAAAATAAACAAGAAAAATTTTATTAATCCAGTAGAAATTAACTTTAGTTTAATATTCAGGTGATTAAAGAATGATCGAGACAAGTCGGACACGAGGTAAGGGAATTCATCTCAATCTCTTTTCGTTGAGGCAATTTTTTTTTATTCTCAACATTTTTTATAGGGTGTATAAATACCTGTGAAATTTCATTTCATTCAAAGGATATTTTTTCCTAAGAGGCGATCTACAAAACGCCAAAATGTTTAATTTTTCTTTTTAACGTAAGTGGCGAAAACGACCTTATCCTTCCCGGTGAGTATTATTTTATCTTTGGCTTACTTAACAAGCCATTATGTTTTTAATAGGAAAATAAAAACCATATAATCTTTTTATGTATGTTGGTATTGAAAATGGTTTTGATAATGGATTCGTTATGTCAGTATATTTAAATGATATATTGTGATTAAAATGAGGAACTGTTGTCTTTCATTTGTTTTTGTTTTATGTATTGTGAATATGTTATGGTTCTTGAGAATTGTTTATGCATACGGGTGGTTACATGATAAAACTAGGGCAGGTGAGCCCAAGATAGCTCCCCAATGCATTTGGTAATGTCACAGTGGTAAACGTGAATGTTTCTCCTAAGAGATTTAGGGAATATATTGTGATGGGTATTCCAAATGTCACTCCTTACATAGCTGTGATATATACGATGTAATTATGATATTCATACCACAAGTAACCTAAATGATTTATGTTTTCTATGTGTTATTCGTAAATCTTATGATTTCAAGAGGTAAGTAAAAGAGCTTATGTAATGTATGTAATGATGAACTAATGTTTTAATTCTTTGTTTAATAACCCTTACTGAGCTTTTTATGCTAATCCTAAGTTTTGAAATATTTTTCACAGGACATAAAGATGAATAGGGTCAAGGATGGGATCAAGGAAAAGTCATGCTGTCTAAAACATGGAACTAGATATGACTCTTTTTTTCAAGAGTTTTTATTTTGTGGAAAAATGGAAACTGAGTTGAAGTGTATACTTTTTAATCTTTTGAGATGCAATAGTTAGGTCCTAATTCTCTAAAACTATAAACATGATAATATAATCATTATGAATTATTCATTTAATTTAAGATTATGTATTTTTTTATGTTTTGTCCTTTATAATATCCACATCTGTCGTATATTTCAATCAAAACATTCTTACCTTAATTTTGTTGAAAATGTCATAAAGTAACTTATTTGGAAAATAATGGAAAGATTAATTTCAAAACATATATGGTAAAATTTGGGTATAAATGACTTTAAACCATAGTATATTAAATCGTAAAAATTATTTCAATTACATTATTAATAATCATGGATACGGAAGATAAAGAGGCCTAGTAGATACTAAAGTCAAAACAACATCGGATAATAATGAGATTGTAAAATTAACCCTTACGTTGTACTTATCTTTGGTAGAGGGTACATTAATCTAATGTATAATAGTAAAATATTTTTTATTAAATAATAAATGAACAATATTTATAAATATGATATCATATATTATATTTTAATATTGCTTTTTAAATAATATTTTAATATTATCATCTTTTCGGGTGTTAACTAATTCATTTTCATTTATATGTTTTGTTATGCAAGCCATGTTTATTATGAATAGGATGTATTTGAATCGTATACAAAATTATATGAACTTATTAAACATTATTTTTATCATAAAATGATAATTATTCTTGAATGATTACGATGGGGAATTAATCTCATAGCGTTCATGGAGACATTAATCTGTACATACGCATGAGTGACAATATCATTCAATTGAAGGTGAAATAATATATAATTGTATATTATATTACATATAAATAATCACTAGCATGTTATATATATAATTTAAATCAATTATTAATCATTATTATACCCATCAAAAAAATAATGTACTGAATAACAACTACACCACGACGTGGAGACGGTAAGCCGTACGTACTCACGTACGTTGACATTGTCATTCATATGATGGATAGAATAATTAATATGGTCGTAAAATTTATATAATAACATCACAGTATGTATAATATATGGATATATTATTTCATAATGGAAAAAATGAGAATGAGGAAGTGGAAGAAGAAAATAACTTGAAATAGGGGATGAAATATTTACCTCTTTTTCATGTTTTTCCAATTGATTTGATCAAAAGGGCTACATAGGTGGGATTTTTTTCCAAATGAAGGCATAAAGGATTAAGGGAGGAAATTTTGGAGGATATTAGGGATGTTAATGGCCGATCCTAATGTACTTTTAGGTGTGAAATTAAGAAAATGGGAAGTACTCATTTATAAGAGAGGTGAGGGTCACTTCAAGAAAAGTTTGAAATTTTATTTTATAATAAAGTAATTTTAGGTTTCCAATGGATCCAAACTAAATTATTTCTAGTATAAGGTGTGGATGGGGCTAAAACATCTCTACCAATAGGTTTTATATAGTCTTAGGTCACCATATTAACTTTTTCATTGAGATTTAACTCTTAGTTAAATTGTTTGACATTTACCATGTCTTTTTTTAATTTTATATTATATAGTTAATAACCTTACTATAAAATTCCAAGAGAACCCTAGGTGTTTCATTATTAATATATATAACATTATCTATGTTGTTTGGCCGAACCATATTTTTTTAGGAATATTATATCAATTAACAAAATAGTGTTTGTTTTTAAAAACTCGATTATTTCAATTTTGACAGTATTTAGTATTTGAATTTTTGAAAGCCAAAAATACATTATTAATTAGAGTAAATTTTTTGTAACCAACCCTAAAATGTTATATAATCCTAGAAAATTATTTGAATTCACTATAAGCATCAATTTACATTTATTTGAATATTTATAATATAAATTATTTTAATATGTCATTAATAAGGTCATTAATCCATCATTATTGTGTCATAAAAAGATTGAATTATTTAATGTCTAAAAATTATAAATAAACAACTATTATGTAGGAAATAGTTTTATCTTTGGAATGAATATTAATAGTCGAATTTATATTGTTTTTAACCCTATATTAAAAATGGTTTAGTTATTAACCTTTGAATTTAACACTTTTTACTCATCCTAAAATAAAATTATAATAAATGTCCTAATCTAATCCAAGTAAACCAAAAGGATCATATTTTATTCCTATGTTTGTTTTTGGTTGAACAAAACTTATCCAATAGAATTAGGACATGTGTTAGGGTAATTATAATATCATTTTTACCATTAATTACCCTATTTATTTTTAACCGTGGTAAATAAAAGTCCAAAGATACTATTCACCATAAACCATTTTCATCTTATTGAACCACATTTTACTTACTAATATCAACAGTCTCTCTCGGATTTTTAAAATTCAACTCACTGAAGTCGTAAAATTATGTTTTTAGTAAATTTACATTTTCTCATAGGCGGTGGGTGAAATAAGGTAAAAAGTTCCATAAAATTTTTTATATATCTAAACTTATTATAAGATCACTCCAATGAATTAAATTAAACTTATATATGTATTATGTTTCTATTTTGACCTAAAATAAATTTAAATAAAATAATAATTATTTAAATAAAAAGATGGTTTTAACCAATAACGCAATGCTTCTCATTATACATCAAAAATTAAATGTTATCAGAAAAATACCAATACTTCGACTATACTAATTTTTTTATTCCTAATTCAAAAATGAAATCCATTTTTAAAATTAAAATTTATAAAATTTAAAAAAGTTGGTATTACTATTCATAACAGCTAGTTTGGTTGGTCATGGTGTGTTAAATCTCCAAGTTGTGTACAACATATGATACCATATTATTCAAAGGGAAACATACCGTGGAAGCTTAGGGTGTTACATTATCCCCTCCTTAAAATAATTTAGTCCTCAAAATTTCTAGAATTTTACTGTATAAAATATTTTGGTGGTTTTTCATCATAAGTTCCTAGAGATCCCACGTTGTGTCTTCCATCTTGTGGTTTCTCTATAGAACTTTTACCAGATGATTTTTTCCGGTTTCTCAACACTTGTTCTCTTGTATCAATAATTTTCATAGGCTCTTCACAATAAGATAGATCAGGTACTAGTTCAGTTTCATCACAGGTGAGTTCTTACATTGGCTCATGCATGAATTTTCTAAACAGTGATACGTGGAACTCATCATGAACTTTGAGAGACTTGGAAGAATTTCAAAACAATAAGCTACAACTCCAATTCGTTCGAGAATTTAGAAATGCCTGATGTACCTGGGACTCAATTTTCCATTCATACCGAATCTTATAACACCCTTCCATGGATATATATTCATGAAAACATTGTCTCCTACTTGAAATTAAAAATTCTTCCTTTGGATATCAGAAAATCTATTTTTTCTACTTTGTAATGCTTTGATGTGGGTTTGGATAATCTTCACTTTTTCTGTAGTTTCCTCAAAATTTTCTGGGTTTACGAGTTTTCCTTCACCAATATAATCCCAACAAGTTGGTTTGTGACATCTCTTGCCGTAAAACGCTTCATATGGTTCCATCTGAATACTTCAATGGATGATATTTTAATAGTAAAATTGTATTAGAGAAAAATATTGATCCCACATACCTTGAATTCCATGTGTGAAAGATTTGAACATGTCTTATAAGGTTTTAATAGTCTATTATGATTATCCATCGGTTTGAGGGTGGTAGGGAGTATTCAAATGAAGTTCAGTATCTAGGGCCTTATGATGACTTTTCTTAAATCATGATGTAAAATGGGGATCATGATAAAAAACAATCGATTTCGGTACACCATGGAGTCTTACAACTTCATTAATATATTGTCTAGAAAGACGTTCAAGCGGTAAATCTTCTCTTATATCGTGAAAATTTGCTTACATGGTAAGACGATCCACAATGATCTAGATCACATCATTCCTTCTAGGAGTATTTGGTAACCCCATGACAAATTCCACCATAATATTATCCCATTTCCACTCATGTATGGGAAGAGGATTCATGACTCCTCGAGGTTGTTGCCTTCCAGCTTTAACTTGTTGACATACCGTACATCTTCACACAAAATCCGTAATCTCCCTCTTCATTTTTTCCCACCAAAAGTGTTCCTTCAAATCATCATAAATTGTGGTGCTCCCAGGGTGTGTAGATAAATTAGAGCTATGAACATCATTCAAATATTTTGTGTTTAGATCAAGTATGTTATGAGCACAAATTCTCTTCTCAATTTTCAATATTACATCTTCATATACGAAGTCCCTCAATATCCCATCATTCAAAACTTTAATACTCTTTGGAAGCTCCTCATCATTAGTGTGAGAGTTCATTATCCTTTCTATTAAATATGGTTTGGAAACCATATTAAATGTAGTGATGTTTCACCATCCATAGTTATTCCCATATCCATCATTAATAGATCCATGAAAATAGGATCCCGTTCAACTCCAATCTTGTTCAAAACTTTATGAATTTTTCTACAGAAAGCATCTTCCACCTTGTTTTCCTTCCCAAGGTGGTAGTGTATAGTGAAATCATAATACTTGAGTAGTTCAAGACATCTCATTTGCATCATGTTGAGTTCATTTTGTGAGAAAATATACTTCAAACTCTTGTGATCTGTATAAATCTCAAATTATCCTCTATAGAGATAGTTTCTACATATTTTAAGAGCAAAGATTACAGCTGCTAACACAAGATCTTGAGTGGGAAAGTTTTTTTCATGAATTTTTAGTTTCTGTGATGCATAGCCAATAACTCAATAATTTTTCATAAAGACATATCCAAGCCCTTTCATTGATGCGTCACTATAAATAACAAACCCATCATTCGCCGATGGTAGAGTCAAGATAAGAGAATTAACTAATCTTCCCTTCAGTTCTTCAAGAAATTCATCACAATCTTTTTTACAAACAAATTTAATCTCGTTACGAGTGAGCTTGGTTAATGGGTTATTCAATCGAGTGAAATTCTAGAAAAAACGCCGATAATAACTTGATAATCCAATTAAACTACGTACCTCGGTTATACTTGATAGTTCTGGTCATTCATGGATAGCCTTGGTCTTTGGAGGATCAATAGAGATTCCATCCTTTGTGAAAATAAGTCCAAGAAAAAAAATATCCTAGTGCCAGAAATCACACTTTCTAAATTTCCCATATAATTCATCTCTTCTAAGTGACCTTTGGATAATGTGCAAGTGAACTTGATGATCATTTTATATTATTGAGTATACCAAAATATCATCTATAACTACAACTAAAAATTCATCAAGATATTATTTAAAAACTCTATTAATTAGATCCATGAATACAGAGGGTGAATTATTCAATCCAAAAGGCATTACTGTAAACTCGTAATGCCCACACCTGGTTCGAAATGTTGTTTTCAAAATGTCTTCCTTCTTCACCAACAACTTATAATATCCCGATCGAAGGTCATTATTTGGAAAATATTATTTTACATGAATTTGGTCAAATAAATCATCAATGTGATGTGGGGGATACTTTTTCTTTATTTTTATAGCATTGATCTCACTGTAGTTAATTAACAACCTCATAGATCCATATTTATTTTTTACAAATAGGACTGGGGATCCCCATGGAAAGACATGAGAAATAATAAATCCCTTTTTACTCAATTATTCTAGTTGTTTCTTTAGTTCCACTAATTCCATAGTGGTAATTTAATAAGGTGTCTTCGATATGGGCCTTGAACCAGGAATTAAATCAATGGAAAACTCAATTTCTCATTCAGGTGGATGTCCAAGTAAATCATCTAGAAACACATCAACATATTATTGCACAATAGGTATGTCCTCTAATCAAATATTCTTTTCCTCACCCATAGTAGTTTCATTCTCTTCCTCACCAATAATTAAATTTAGTAGAGCTACTGGGGGTGGGTCTAGATAAGAACCTGGTGGTGACATTTTTGCTCTAATGACATGGTACTCCTTATCATCATCGAAAATTGTAACATCCTTCTTATTACAATATATTTTCACATCATTATCTGAAATCCAATCCATTCTGTGGATTATATCATATTCATTCATGAGTATGACATTGAGAAAAGAAGATAAAGAACATTTATATACCCTAATGAGAACTGATTCACAATAATTTTTTGTGATTATACTTTGTTTAAGTGTTTTTACTGGAAACTCCCCTGTTATTTCAAATTTATAATATCTATATTTCTTAGAAAACTAAGAAGATATGAAGCAATGCAATGATCTAGAAGAAAATTATGTATTGTATAAACATGAAGAAACAATTAAATTACCTGACACCATGTATTTCAGAGGGTCATCCTCAGCAGTATTGATCGCATAAGCTTGGCCTTTCTCCCTTGTCCTTTTCTGAGGCATGTTCCCTTATCACTTAGGACATTCATTTTCATAATTCCCCTTTTCTCTCTAATTATAGTATTCAACATTGAAAATTTCTTTCTTCCTCTTGCAATCATGAGTTGGGTGGCCTTTTCACCACACTTGTAACAGACTCTCATTCCCTTTAGAAAAGTACCAGGGTGTTTCTTCTTACATTTACCATAGGATGGGTATTCAACTTTTCCCTTCTTCCCCTTATTTCCATTTCAAAAGTGTTTGGAAAATCTCTCCTCTCTTGCTTTTTCTTTGAAGTCGTAAGACATTGATAATATTTTTCCTATCTTGATATCTCCTGAGACTATATCTTCGTATGATAAGAAGGATTGTGAGACTAATGCTCAATATAGAATTGGTTTTAGCCCATCAAATATTCGATCAATTTTACTCATTAGGTTACGTATATAATATTTTTCATGCCTTGGTATCCCTGTAATGTATTCCTCATACCTTGCGACACTCTCATCCTCCTTTTTCTTTAGACTCAGAAATTGCCTTTCCATATATGTTCGATGGTCACGAGGAAAGTATTTTTCTAAGAAAATATCTTTAAAATACCTCTATTTCATGTTCAATAATTCTTTATCTTCCTTGGTGTTTTGGATTAATGACCAAAATGGATCTATATCTCCCATGAGGCGAGAAAATATCATGACAACTTTTTCTATTTCCATACACCCCTAATCTTGAAATATTTTTTCTAAGTAACATATCCATTTCTCAACTACTAATGAAATTTTACTCCCATTAAAAGTTGGTGGTTTTTTTTCATGAAGAGGTCTAACTTTGATCCTCTATGTTGTGGATCTTAGTGCTCAATACAGGTAAGATTATTATTCATAACCTGAGTGAGTAGTCCTAGTATGGTGATAAGATGATCAACACCAGTTGCATCACCTGCTCCACTGTAATTATCTTGACTAGGATGGAAATCCCTACATGTATTACGTGTGTTAATACTGTTTCCCTTCCTTCGACTAGGCACCATTTCTAAATAATAGAATACAATAGTTTATTTTATGAATTGCGATACATAATTCAAACATGTGAAATAGTTAACTTAAATTGAGCAGTTTATGGATATAATACAAAATCACCAATAAAATTGTATTTGAGGAATTATATAATTATATATCCTTCATAATGGGTTGTAATGTAAATGAGAATTATCCTATGCATATCCCCTGGGAGTTCCATAACAGAGAGTGCAGAAAGGCCCGTTGTCGTGTACTAGGATACCCCGGATCATGCCAGAAACTATTTGTAAGAGTTTTCACTTCTTAGTATATATGTTCCAGAGCCACCTCTACCTCCTCGTATCCAGATAGGTATTTATTTCTTGAAAAACTCACAGAATCTCTATAGTATTAAAATTCTAGGAAGTTATTCTATAGTAGTCTTTAAAGTCTATCATAGGTTAATGTTCTCTAATCAGAGTTTTTATAAATCTAGCTTCCAATGTTTGTACTAAACATACTCTATTTCTAAATCTAACTCCCCAAACCCAGTTACCCAGAGTCGAAGCATTTTTACATTATGTTGGCATGATCAAAAGGGGTCAAATCCCGGATGACCAATCAGTTTAGTTGCTTGCGATGTACTAGATACATTGATATGTTTTTAATTACATCTTGAAATAAAAACATCAAAAACATTTTTCCCCATTTGAACACAATTATATCCTTATCCTATCCCTACAGGTCAACCATAAAATACTTCATTAAATCCTGGATAAAATAAAACATAGAACGATGTGAGCTCATATACTCTGTAAGGATAACAATATACGAGAATCTTTCATAATAATGCATAAACATTTAAGGAAATGTATAAGAATAAAAGAAAATCCAGTTATAGATAAACTTCAGCATAACATGGAAAAGACAAAATCAAATAATCCCATTTACTTATTCAAAAGGATATTCCATTAGTAGAATAATCAGATGAAATATCAATAGCCACTTTCATAACGATGGAATGCATAATGCCAAACTTCATAACCACATAGTGAAGGCCTTATGCCATGAATACAAATAATATTATTTCAAGGCCTTGTGCCAAGAAACTAGTTTGACTCCTGAGACCTATTGATGCATTGATGAGCTATAGCGGGATCCACACGTCACGTACTAAGTCCAATGCATTCCTAATATGAAAAGGTTTACACATAACATAAAAATTCGTATTAAAACTAGTGTACTAAATGTCAATAATTTATCCATAAACAATGAATGGTATAAAAATAACAAATCCATAATCAAACATATCACAAAACCTTCAATACAATATGGAAGTTTTGTATCACAATAAATCAACTTCAAACAGGATTAAAATCCATCAAAAGATATTGACATAGATGAAATCAAAACTATTTTTAGAGATATATCTCATTCTATTTTTAAATCCTTTAGAAGTTATATAATTATAAAATAAAACTTTTATTTTGAATATTTTCTTATAAACATGTATGGGAATATTCGATGATGATATACCACCAAAAAATAGCCACACCCGCTGTATATGTTAAAAAACATTCTTACCTCAATTTTTTCGAAAAGGTCATAACGTACCTTGTTTGTAAAACGACGGAAAGATTTATTTAAAACAATACGGTAAAATAAGGGTGTAAATGAATTTAACCCATAGCATAGTAAATAGTAAATTTTGTTTGAAACACATTTTTAAGAAACATGGATATAGATGATAAAGAGGTCCCAGTAGATACTTACATAAAAACAACCTCGGATAAAAAACAGATTGTGAAATTAACCCTTACCTTGTACATATCTTTAGTCATGGGTATGATAAATTCCTGTATAATAGATAAATCATTGTTATTAAATTACATGGGAACCGTATACATAAATATGATGTCATATATGATCTTCTAATACTACATTGTTAATACTATTTTAGTATTATCGTTGTTTCGGGTGTTAACTAATTCATATTCAATTATATGTTTTGTCACATAAGCTGTGTTTTTTATGGATATGATGTATTTTATTCTTATAATAAATTATATTATGTTCTTAAAAATTATTTTAAATCATCCAATTAAAATTATTCTTGATTGATTACGATGGGGAATGAATCTCATCGCGTTCGGGGAGATAGTAATCTATACGTACGCACGAGCAACAATATAATTAAATTGAAGGTGAAAATGTATATAATTGAATGTTATATCATACATATAGAATCATTACCATTTTAAATTTATTATTTACATCAATTATACATCATTATTATTCCCATTCAAAAAATTAATGTATTGAATAACAACTACACCATGACGTTGAGATGGTAAGCCGTACGTAGGCATGTATGGTGACTTTGTCATTAATATGATAGATAGGATAATGAATATCATTGTAAAATTATTATAATGACATCCCAGTATGTATAATATACTGACTTTATAGTTTAATTTGTAGAAAAAAAATAAAAAGGAAGTGGAAGAAGAAAAGAAATTGGAAGAGGTAATGAAATATTTACCTCTTCTTCGGGTTCTTCCTTTTTATTGGATAAAAAGGGATCATTTGATGGATTTTTGACCAAAGGAAGGCCTCTATGATGAAGGGATAAAAGTTGGTAGGATACTTGGTCAGGGGTGGGCAGATCCAAATCGATTTAGAAATGTGAAATTAAGAGATTGTGAAGTACCCTTTTATAAGAGAGGTGAGTGTCACTTTATGAAAATATTGAAATATTATTTTATAATAAAATCAGTTTCAGTTTCTAATTTCTCCAAAATGATTTATTTCAGGGATAATCTAGTGATGAGTTAAAAAACTCTCAACCAATAGGTTTTATATTATTCTATGTACCCATATTAACCTTATCTTCTAGATTTAACTATTAGTAAAATAGTTTGACATTTACCATGTCTCTTTGTCTTTTTTTATTATATAGTTAATAAACATACTTTAAGCTCCAAACAAATCCAAATTGGTTAATTATTAATATATATGACCTTATCTAGTTTTTTGGATGAACCATAAATGTTTAAGAAAATTATACCAATTAATAATATAGTATCTGTTTAAAAACTCAATTAAGTCAATTTTGATACTATTTAGTATTGGATTTTTTTGAAAGACATAAGATCTTTGTAACATAGATTATTTATTTTATGCAACCAAAACATGTAATATTAACCAATAAAATTAGTGTAATTCATCATAAGGCTCAATTTACATTTATTTGGATACTTATAAAATCAATTATTTTAATATTTCATTAATTAGGTAATTACAACATCATCATTGTGTCATTAATAAATTAAATTATTTAAGGTCTAAAAATAATAAATAAATTATAATTATATATGAAATATTTTTATCTTTTTAAAGAGAATTTATCATCTAATTTATATTTTGTTGAACCCTATATTTAAATTGGATACTTATTAAACATTGAATTTAACTCTTTTAGAACTTCATTAAAAAATAATAATAAATGTCCTAATCTAATCCAAGTAGACCAAAAGGATCATATATTATTTCTAAGGTTTTTTTGGTCGAATTAAACTTATCTAATATAATTTGGACATGTGTTATGGTATTTATAATATCGTTTTTACCCTTAATTACCATATTTACTTTTAACCGTGGTAAATATAAGTCAAAAGTTACTTTTCACCAAAAATTATTTTCATCTTATTGAAACAAATTTTACATAATAATATCAACTGTGTTTCTATGATTTTGGAAAATCAACTCACAAAAGTAATAAAATAATTTTTTATTCATATTAGCAAATGCTCCGAGGAGGTGGGTAAAAGACGATAAAAAGTTCAGTAAAAAAATCATATATCTAGACATATTATAAAATTACTCCAATGAAATATATTTAACATATATAGGTATTATGTATCTATTTTGACCAAAAATAAATTTAAATAATTATTTAAATAAAAAGTCAGTTTTAACCAATAACGCAGTGTTTTTCACTATTCAACAAAAATTGAATGTTTTCAGAAAAAACAATTTCACCCTAAGCTAATTTTGATATTCCACATTCAAAAATGAAGTCCATTTTAAAAATTGAAATTTATTAAATTTTAAAAATTGGGTTTTATTATTCATAATGACTTGTTTGATTTGTCATTGTGTGTTAAATATTTTAGTTGTGTACAACACAAGCTACCATATAATTCAAAGGCAAATGTACCATGGATGCTTGGGGTGTTACAGACACAATAGTGAGAAACATGATGGGCCATAAAGAGACTCATTGGGTTCCATCAATATTGAATCCTAGAACCTATTATTGTACATAAATTCAACTAAGGATATGTAATCATATAAGCACCATGAAATTTCTGAACTCTTGCTGGTAACATATCATCTAAAATATGGATATTCCTCTTTGACATTCAATCAGTCTATGGAAGATAAATTATATCTAGTTTCATCTGGGTCCCTAAATACTTTTTTAGGAACTAGAAAAACTGTGATGTGAAATTCATGTCTCTATATGAAACTATGATCAAAGGAAATCCCTCTAGGTGAATAATATCCCATATATATAGCTTCCACAACTCACCCACTAAATATGTATCCTAAATCAGTAAGAAATGATACCCTTCCCTTAGATGATCAACTTTTTACCAGAAACCATCAAGATTCCATAGGTTCTTGGGTAACCATATCTAAAATTACATCATCATTTCATCACAATTCATCAACTACATTCTATGTGGTTGAGTCAAACTACCAAGATACTTATGATTATCATTTTCCATCTGGGAGGTAAGATTTCGTGAAACAAAATTGGTGATGTACCTCTTCATAAATGGACACTGTAATTAACATTAGATATTATTCTATATATTAATTAATCGTAAATACAATACCCGCTTTAATATATTTGATTCTCTCATAATCTCTTCCTTAATGTAAGTTAGCATTACTAATATCCCATGAAAGTAGTTTTCGTCATCATTTTCCAAGGACCACATGGGGACTGAATCATCCACTGCCAAACACTCTAGTATTACTATGCGCTCAGGATCCAACCCCTAGATGTGATTTACCCAGTTCACTAAACAATACATGATAATAAAATGTGAAAATTTCATAATTCCATGATCCTAAAATGCATCTACTAGACACTCATCCATGAAACACATCGAACAGAATTTTTCTTATGACGGCTACTCTCCAAGATCTTACAACTCTAGTGTTTTCCTATTGAAGTCATCTGTAAAGTCATTACCTATATCTGGAGCAGTGGACAACTCAAATTCAAATATATTAAGATAATCCATATAATTTATCTACCTTGTATATAAATCCATCTAAGAGAGGATATATTGTAAGATATTTTGGATCATGTAGATGAAAAACAACTCACAAAAGAGATAGTTATTGAAACATTTCATATCATAGACTACATTTATAATATTTATGTAATTAGTTGGGTTGTTCTTCTCATGGGATCATATTATATGTGACCCATAAGTGCTTACCTGATCCATCTGCATCACCACATCTCCCAACCCAACACCTAAGGAATCATATTACAATATATATTCAATAATAGGATCAGGATGAATAAAAACTATAACTATTATAAAACTATTATAAATCTCTAGAAAATCTGCATCACATAGATTATAACTCTTAAAATTTACCCCCACATATTTTCTATTATTTCATTAGTGTGTCCAAATTGTAGGATTCTCAGATGAATCATTAATAGTACCCTTAAATCCCAAGGAAAAACCTTAACTCAAACATGCTCTTAAAATGTTCCAAATACATCACATCCTATACATTCTCTATGTCCACTTCTATTCCCATCTCATAAATCACATACATGATGAATAACACCCAATAAATATAGAATTGAAACATTATCATATTTGAATAAATCCAATGTGCTAGAAGTTTACTCAATAAGATCTCAAATTTCATAGAATTCGTATATAAATTCCTCGAATATATAATCATATCTCCCATGTATATAATGATTAATGAGTCATATTATGGATGATAATTAATATTTATAAAATCCATAAACACCAATATAACATTTTTTAACCCAAAAGGCTTGATAATATACTCATACATTATATATCTACTCCAAAATGATATAGTTTTAATATCCTCTTCTTTGAATCTTAGCTAATGGCGGCTTGAAAAAAGAAAAATATTTGAAAACCAACAAGATCTTAAACATTTATCAAATAGATCATCAATCTGGGATAAAAGTGTATTTTTTCTTCATCGATACCTGAACCAACATCCTATATTCAACACAAATCTATGCACTATCATCAATTTTCTTGGAAAACAATTCTAGATCACCCCAAAGAGATATCCTCTAAAAGATAAATCCATTATCCTCAAAATCAACTAACTACACCTTTAAAATTATTAAATTAGTTAGTCTCATACAATTAATAGGAAGAGAAATCTATTTTTCCCTGGGTATAATCTCAATCTCCAATGAAATTCTTTATCTATAGGTAGACCTGGTATGTCATCAACGAAAACATCTTGATAATGGTCCATTGTTGGAGAGAAGATAGATGGAGTTATTGCTGACTCTATTTTTAGATCAAATCCTTATTCATGTGTCATGATAGATCCTATCTATCTCATTTTTGATCAAATAATACATTCTAAAACATCCCACTCACTGGTTAACAAGAACCTATGTCCTCTAGATGTAATGAAATATATATGCTTCTAATAAGTGTACACATGAGATTGATAATTGGTCGAATAGTCCATTATGAACATCACATTGAAACTATACATCACTAAGTTCATGAAGTCTCATTGATTTATATTTTCATAAACTACTATATAACAATTATAATATCACTAGATATGGTTTAATATCATTCTTAAGGTTGTCTCAAGAGATAGAAACTTAGATGATGATGCAACTGGTAAATCTAATCAAGTAACGACTAGATAATATAAAAAATTGAAAAACTATTGTATAAAAAATTAGCAGATAGATTATAGTTAAAAAATGATCATATAGCTATAGATTGTCCCTCTCTACTGAAATATGGAACCTAGTCCACTACACACACTTTTGAAACCATAGATCTATGGGATTACATATGTGGCACATAACATTTCTGGGTCACTAATGTCTATGGCGCCTTAGTCTACAACCATGGACCCCTTCTAGATCCATAGGTCACAACACACATATCTCTAAAACCCCTATGATATCTTGTCTCCAAAATCCTAAAAAACTGATAAATATTACCCATCATTCCTCATCCTAGATAGTTGATCTGAGGTCCTTGGATTTTTTTTAAATGACCACTCTATCCACATTTGAAATACTAAAAAACTACACCACCAAAATAGGTGGTAGATAAAGGCCTACTCATAACTTCCAATATTCAACCTATTTTTACATAATTATCCTTCATTTTTTTATTAGCAAAATAAGAACTTGTTATAGAACTAAGAAGCCATTTAGTTATTCCACCAATAGCTAAAAGGATACCTACAACTCTATCCTCTTCTAGAATTCTCTCAAAAGGTAAGGTCTTATGATGAACCTCAACATATGTCATTAGGTTAAATCCCCTACCTGTTGTCTAAGATCTATATGAATGATAATATAAAACATATTAGCCTTTTGTGCATCATTTCCAGTAAAATTATAAGAAAATCATTATAACTCCTTAAAATGATCTATATATGCTGAAACCTACATAATCTTTTGTTGAAGCTCTATGAACTCCTTTTCTCGACCTAGACATAGCATGCCAGGAAATAACTCCTTGAATAAAATCACATTAAAGGACTCTAAAATAAAACCCTCATTCATACCTACTTATCCCATGATACAAAACAACTTTTTGGTTGGTACCTAAAGTATAATGTCAGTCAGCTTCACCCATTTGTCATTATTTTTCACTACTAGATCAATGATTATTTCAATATGTTCAATCCAATCCTCAGCATCATGAGGACCACCAATTCCCTATAATTATCCTAGATGATTAATCTAAATGTTTATGGATATTTCAACCACATTCCATTGGGCCCCTTTACCTCGACTATTAGCAATATGAAAGACTTCAAGATGGGAGGGTTCATCACCTGATGCACTAGAGCAGGTGCATGGGAATGCTCGGGTGAATGATACTTCATAGCTTGTGGCATAGTTGGAGAATCATTTATAATCGTAGCATTCATGTGTCTCTGAGGAATCATATATTTGAAATTATAAGAAAACATTTAGATCCACCTATAATAACTTTCTTATATGAAAACATAAGTTCTTACAAGGTAGAAATAAGGGATTTGTATAAAAATACATATCCTAAGAGATACGCTTACAGAAGTTATGAAATTACTTGTTCTATATGAGGCTCAGTCCTAGTATTTTGTACATTTGCTTTAGTCGAAATCACACACACACACATATATATATATATATATCAAAATTCCATGATCAAGTTCTACTAACTAATTCCAAGGAATATATATATCACAAAGTAGAGAACGAAGATATATCACCGAATAGTTAACACAACTCAAGGATTATAATTTAAAAACTATAATGAAACAATAAAAGGAATATATATATATGACATGTGATCTTACATTCTTATTCATGATACATGAACACACCCAAATAATATAAAAATATAATATAAATCTCATCATCGGAAACTCATATGTCTCTTACACATGATATTTCTAGAAAAATGTAAACTCTTCTACCCAAGATCCATAAATATTATCTCCATTCTACCATGTCATACAAAGAAAATAAAGTAAATTTATATTTATATCGCATTATAGTACCCAACCTAAATCACTGAGTCCATACTGGTGTTCCACATGGCCATATGTGTTCCTCCCTATTTGCAAGAGGATTCCAACTAGAAGTTAAGGTCTATACATTGTCAATGGAGCGATTATACCATCAATAATGAAATTCACACCTAATTAATATATGATCGATATAATATTAATAGATAAATACACAATTTAACTAAATAAAATAATTCTATAATAGATCACATGGAAGGTATCTGAAGTGAAATATAGTATCAAACCAAGGACCACCGTAATGATAGCTCAATTTGTAATATATAGAAAAATATTAAAGTAAATGATAACACTTACACAACACTCTATATCCCATCTTAATACCATTTATGAAACCAATAATACTTCCCCTTATCTCACTATCATCAGTCCCTTATCTTTTTCTGGATTCTTGATCATAAATTCGACACATGCATCAAGATTCACATGCATAGCTTGAGTATAATCCCAGTAAGAAAACAAAAATGCATCCTCAACATAATTTAACATTCATAAGTGGTGTATTCCATGATAATAAGAAACATAACAATGAAGAAAAAATAAATAATGTTTTTTGTGGTTGTTTACTAACCACGTCGCCACAAAACCCTGATCATGACTACTTCCAATCCATTCTAAAAGGACAATCATAATTGAATTAGTGAACCATTGTTGACCACAAGTCCACCTCACATATCTCTAATCATCCACAGTTATAAATATTCATTGATCATGTCACAATGTCATTTATCCCTATTTATATCATAGGTTAGTAAATATATATTTCATACCTTTCCTCTACATCGTTTTTGGAAATAAGGTCATCGCAAACTGATACTACTCTGAGTCAGCCTATAAGACCATCATATCCAAACTATATCTCAGATTGGGAAAAAATCCATCATACCCAGCCCAATGTCTCTATCCATCATTTCCATAATCACATGTTTCACATGATGCGCATTATATGGTCTAACCAATCCACAATGGTACACCAATCATTTTATCCAAGAATAAAATTATCCAACACCCATACATCATACAAAATAGAGAATTACACATATTGGTATAATATATCATATCAATGATGACTATAAATATCCACACACACACACATATATGTGATCAATCATAAAACATGGGTCTCATGGGATACAAATTAATAATCATGTAAAAAATATCAAACATGGGTTCTTGGGCTATATGTGCACACACATTTGATCAAACTCTTGAATGGGTCTTAATCCACACAAAAAATACCATCATATCAAGCTAAAAAAAATATACAAGGGCTATATATAGTAAGAAAATTACTCCCTCAGATGTGTTAAGGTAAACAATTATTATTTTTATCACCTTTATCATGCTTTTGAACCAAATAAAACAAACGTTCAATCCATGGATTCCCTATAGTCAGTAAGAGTTGATCCTTTTTCATCATGGATAATGTTATGAGTTTGAGGGATATAAGTGATATTGAGGAAGCCATAAAGTCTCCCAATGTTTGAGTGGAATGATTGAGATAATTTTGGGTTTGGTTGGATCCGTAATTTATAGAAAATATAGATAAAATATGTGTCATTGTGTACCATATATGGATTCACCACCACAAGTCGTAAAACAGAATACTCTATTGTGCAATGGGGTTAGTCTTTCCATAATAGTTCCTGGACAAAATAATGTCTAAAATAAATTCAACACTAAGTGGTTCGATTAAATAAAATATGTAAAGGGGATATATATTAATTTTACTCACCATGTCTTAGCCTCCAATCCATCTTAATGACACCACAGTATGATTACCCTCCATACCGTAGTGATACAAAATTTGATAGAACTCCTCGAAATCAACCATTTATTTCCACGACATCACAAATATTCCACCAAAAAACAAAAACATTCAAATCCGAATAATTTTTCATTGTTCCCCAAGCTTGTTGCAAATATTCACTCTAGAACATAAAATATATACCATGTTGTAGAATCAAGTGCCAACTAAAAATTCAGTTATACTTCCCTCTTTCTCCCCTATAACCAACTTTAGGATATTCCTTAGAAGTCAGGGGTATTAGAGAATATAATATTGAATATCAAGAAATATAATATAATATTAATATAAGATACAATGGGGAAGTAATTTAATAATACAAAAACTTTTCTATAACATAAAAATGTCTTAAGGAAATCAAATTTTAGGCAATGAACCCCTATTATGGTCTTTGTTTTCTCTGCACATGTGCATAATTTCCTAAATAAAGAAATTATGTTTATTATATACATTATTATAAACATTATTTATATATATTTTATTTAATTAGGTCCATTCATTAAGATATTATGTTTCTTTATTATATATTTTTTGTTTTTATTTGTTAATTTCCATGAATAATCAATCAATATTGGCTTAATTATATAATTTTAGTGATTAAATATGATATTTTAATTGTTCTTAAATAATTTATGTAACCATAAAAAATTTATAAATTATTAAAAATATTATTTATAACATATAATAAATTTTGTATTTAACTTTCCATATTCATCCATGATAATATTTTATAGCATTGGTGAAGTAAGTGGTTAGACTAACCGAAACCTTAACATACCATAATTAAGGGGTGATTATTGTTATGGAAGTAGTTTACTTTGGAATAATATATTTATTATTGATGTAGAATGAATTTATTTAGATATTTTTAAAAATTTTGATATTATTTTAAGAGGATTGGATAAATATCAAAAATCATGAGGATAGATGAAAAACGTTAATTCGTGGAGGTAGTAGTCTTCACAATGTAAGGTCAACATTTTATTTTTCCTAACAAATTAGAGGAAATGAATGAGTATTATAAGTTTTATATTAATAATCATAATAATATTTTATAAGATTCATTATTATTCAATTAAAAACTTATAATTAGCAAAGAGAGCTTGTGCTGAAAAATAGAGTATGTCGCTTCTTGGAGGCAGTGGACCGCAAAAAAAGCATGATCAACACTTTTCATTCAAATTTTATGGTAAGGAGTAAATTATTCCTGTTAAATTAATATAATAACACATATATTTACTGTTTATGCTTATTTAATTAAATTACTATGTTTATGATAATTTTAGAAGTGAATTATTATGATTAAAAAGATAATGATTAAGTAATACTCACTTTGGGACCTCGAACTCTCACTCTAGAATGACAACTTTCAAATAAAGTGATTAAGATAAATTATGGGGGATATAGAATTAATTCCATGAATATTAATTATAGAATATTAATTTTGGGTAGGGTTTCAAGGTAATTTCTATGGTTATGTGTAACTTTAAGAGGGTTGAATTTTTATCCTTTTATAAGTGAATAAAAGGTCACATTTGTGAATGCCCATTATTTTTCAACAATTTAGTAACACAATTCAAGGTTAAATGGTTCAAAAAAAGGATAAATAATGGATTTTTGAGTGATATAATGTTAATAATGCCTCTAGAATTAATATAAACCGAAGTTTTAACCATTTTAAGTCATTAATACTTATATTTTTTACTATAACCTTTTTTATTTTTTATTTGGCAACACGTTTTTAACCAAGTAATTTGTGAATTACTAAAAACATAAATTAAACCATATTTAAAAATTTTGGTTTTGAGAATATAAATTTAATATCCATTTAATAGATTTAAATTTATAAATATAATAATATTACCTTTAAAATTATAATATTTTATATATAGAAAAAACTAGTTTTGTAACAAAATGATGTTTTATCAATTATGTGTTCATAATATTAATTACAATTAATTACCCATTTAATGTGTGTTAGTATATATATATATAATTTGTTAAGAAATAATTTTATATTAACATTTTAGAATAAATTTATTTAATTGAGTAGATAAAAAAATTATCATGTTAATAAATAATATCATTGGAAATAATAGATTCATCAATACAATTATAATTAAATTTAACCTCAGTAATATTATTTTTAATGACTAAAAATTAATGTGAAATTATAAAATAATATTAATTATATTACGTAAAATATGAGATTGATTTTTTTGATATAATATATATAGGTGATGAAAACTAATTTTTCAATATAAGGGAATAAAATAGTTCTTTCAGTAAATTTTTATTCACGTTTCCAAAATGTTAACCATGTAATTTATAAATTATATATAGAATTATTAAAATATTTAAATAAATTATCATGTAAATATATATATATATTATAAAGGGTTTCATAAAATATTCATTTATTGTTTTATTAAGATATTGTCATAGAAGTGACATTATTTTAAAAAAATCTATATTTTCACATTCACCTAAAAAAATTATTTTAAAAAATATAAAAAATGTCCCTAAAATAATATTGAGATATTAACTTAAAAAAATAATTTCACTTTAAAAAAATAAATTTTATAAATTTATAAATTTATCTTTAAAATTAAAAAAATAGTATAAGGAAAATTTTCTTTTACTAAAAATTGCCTTTTTAATAAATTTAGAGTTCCTAATATAATTTCATATGCATTTATCCTTGATTACGATATTCAAATTTACTAAAGATTTTATTATTAAAAAAATATTTTTAACAATATTAATCTAATATGTTGTGGATCATTTTATTTTATCTTTTCATTGCAAACAACTTTTCAAATGTACTGTTTATTTAGAAAAAGATGTATTCCAAAATCTTGATGTGTTATAATACAAATTGTTCATAATTTTTTAACAAAATATTAATTTTTATCAATGATAATAAGTCAATAGAATCCTTCATCCTAGTGTATCCATTGGCTTTATGAATACTCAAACGTTTGGGATGTATTTATGATAATCCACAACCTACAAAAATATTTTTAAAAAGTCAATGAGAAAAATGATAGCTTTGGTTTGATTTAGTTTAAATGGTTTCTATAAAAATTATTATATAAACAAATATCAAGTTATTGAACCCATTTTTATAAATGTTAAGAAATCCCCCCAAATATTTGAATATTTCAAAAATTCTTGATAACGATGGTCAATAAAATAAAAAATTAATTTTGGTTGGAACATTAGTGGTAAAACCCATAATCTAGCATCCAAAATACCTATGTTAAAATTTTGGACGATTGAATTTGGGGGGTGGGGGTAATATAATAGTTATTATAGTAGTAATATAGTAGTAGTAATATTAACCTAATTCAGGCCATTGGGCCAAAAAATTATACCTTTGGTCCATAGGGCCGACAGGCCAAAAGTATTCAAGATATATGTCAATAGGGACTTTTAGGACATGAAAAAGAGGTCATCAAGTCCATGAAAAACAGTAGGCGTTGTATTACTGATGTAACCAAATATTTATGGACCATAGAAGAATTAATCAACAGGTGGAGCTAACCAGACCCATGATAGAAGAATGGATATGAAATACATTCCATTGGCCCATAAATTAGCCCTAGGGAACTTCAAGCTGGTAGAAACACCATGTGATGTATTTTATGTAGTCCTACAAATGAGTTGGGGTTTGGGTATTCAAGTTTAGTTAGGGTTTTATAATTCCATTACAAAAATGAAATAATTTTTTTGAATCCTAAATCATTTTTCATTGAATCATTTATCTTTATAAATGATTCATTTGATACTATTTTAAGGTTATCTTGTAGCATTTAACTAATATTTTTAGTATTTCATTGGGAGAAACAATAAATTTTATATATTATCTTATAATTGTTATTTTTTTCCCATTTACCCTGAAATATTATTCTCCGACAAAATACATTATCTCTCTAAGATAAAAAAGTCATGGTATCAGATTTGGTGAATTTTTATCAATCTATCAGTTACACGGATGCCTTGTAGACTTAGTACAATTTAACCTAATTTAACATAATATGTAAAAACTTATGAAACATTATCCAAAATTCGTTTCTACATATCTTATTAATCATATTTTAGGATGTTTATGATTCATTTTCACAACATATTATATATTATATAACTAATTGTGAAAATCCATCCAAAATACCGTTTACATATATTATAAAAAAGATTTTGGGTAGCTCTAAAATATTTAACAATCACTTTATAACAAAACATAATCCTCATTGACACAACCATAAATTAATATCCAATGGTAACTTATAGCATAAAAAATAATTATGACCTCTATAATATATAATTCTAAATAATGAGAATCCTCTAGCGAAGACACAATGTTACGTAAGATGCAAAGGTATTTAATATGATATATGTCAACTAAATCTATCCCCATACATGTGTACACCATCTATATCAATAATAATTATAAAAATCATATATTATATTTTTCTAAGACATTGGGTGACCATGAGACATGGAGTATGTTAATCCTATATAGCCAATCCATATGTTTTCAATTCTCTAAGAATAGATCGACTTGACGGATAAACACATCACTTGTCATTTAACAATATGTATGATCACATCACAATAACATCATACAAATAGATAAGAACATAATATGTCAGTTATCTAGATCAACCAACAGACTTAATAATTTATCTCAATAAAGGACTATAATTCCATACTCCTCACATAATAAGACAAATTGTATCTAGGTTAAACCTCAACTGATATCAAGATCAACAACATGCCAAAGACCGTCTCATTAGCTCAGTCTCAATCCAAGTTTAATAAAGGTTTTAATGAGTGAATGTTATAGGGATAATTATGTTATAAACCTTAATTATAGAGACTAGATATGAAATATAAACCCTTGGTATTCGAAATACATCATGTGTGACACTCCATGTGGTATAAGTAGCGGTTTATCTAGTGTAAAAAACTAATTTTGTTCCTCATTATAAAATCTCATACCTCCATAAAAAACCTAACCCAATATATTTTTCACATGTAAACATAATGTATAATACTCTATGAGGACCATAAATTGGGGATAATTTAAATTTATACTTTGATATTAAAATTTCATTTCACTTTTTGAACATGTACAATAAAAAGGAAATATTGATAACATAAAGATAACCATTTGTATAACATAAAATGTGTTATGTTCATAAAATTAGTTAATAATAAACAAAAAGACCCATGTATAAATTTATAATAATGATATAATATTTTATAAAACACTATAAATGCATTATTCTTATTGTAGTCTTATGGTTTTTTTAAAATCATAACATATCTATGTAATTCTTATTGTATATCTATGTTACCATCTAATAAATCTCTTTTTAAAATCATTTAATTGGTAATATCTATAAAGAAATATTTATTGAATAATGGTTTTATTAGGGATCATTACCCTCATATTTAACTATTTAAATATAATATCCAAATTTCATTACATCACAACATCCAATTTTATGATTTTAATAGATTAAATTATCCAAAAAACCATCAATTATCTTAAATAACGAAAATTATTTTTATATTAATCATAATCATAGTAATTTTCCATTTAAACATCTCTTTATAAAAAAATTTGAAATAAATTAAAATTTAACTATTTATATTAAGATATATATTTTTAACAAAATACCTTAAAATATTTATGTATATGAAGTGACAATAATATAGAATTATAAGGAAAATCATTTATTTCTTATGTTTTGAGATTCAATAAGATTCAAAATACTCTCATTAGCCTTCTATAAATAATAATTTCTATAAAATATATTTCTAATACAAAATCATTTGGTTAAAATAATCCTTATTTCCATTTTGGGAATATTTGATAAATAAATTATTAACATCCATATTTTATATTGCACTTTTCGAGGCCATATTTAATGAATCCATCTAGAGTGGGATGAATTAGGGGGTTTTTTACTAAAACTTTTTTCCCTTAATCATGTTTCCCCTTATTCAAATCTTGTTCCCTTATTGGAAGGAATATATTTAATCTCTTAATAACTTAATATCACTCTCACACAATATGAAACACAAATACAGAATATAAAGTAGAGAAGGAACTCAATGATTTTACATTGTTCACCTTCATTGGGATACATTAAAGGGGAACATGAAAAAATTATGTTGGTGTGTCCACTAAACTCCATTTTAGTTGATACAATATCTATTCAGGGTCACTATGTACCAAGGATCACTACCTTTACAAGGATTATGGATGGCACACTACCACCCTTGGGTTACTCCATCTTCTTTTCCAACATGCATTGCATTGCGTAATGCTTCATGTAACACCCCAATATTTCATGGTAAGCTATCATCAATAGCTTATGTTGTATAGAACATTGACATGGCTTGCATTACATGCAAGATTGAGTTTTCTCAAAACAAAACTTTAGTATTATAATTATTTAAATGGTATATTTATCACTTATCCATTAAATATAGTAATATAAATAGTAATATATAATTTTTTTAGTGTTATTTTATAATGTTTTTATCTAAATAAAACATATATATATATATATATATGTTTCAAAAAAATAGATATATGTTTTGAAATACACTTTTCCTAAAGGAACTACTTTTCTGAACTTCTATAAAAAATAATAAAATCAATTTTAGACACTCATAGAAACTGAATTTGTTAAAATATACTTCATTTTTTATTTAAAAATATATAAATTAGCTTAGGATGAAATTTCGGTAATTTTTTGAAAAGTTTCAATTTTTGATCAATATTGAAAAACTCTACATTACTGTTAAAAAATAGACTTCTTCATTTAAATAATTATTTTAATTTAAATTGTTTTTAAATTCAAATATATGCATAAAACATATGTTAACCCAATGTAGGTCATTCGTATCATTTTTATAGAAGAATTAGATATAAAAATCCATTGAACATTTTTCTTGTCTTTTTACCCACCTTCTAGCCAAATTTTCAAATTAGCATTAAACCTAATTTTAGAACATGTATAAATTGAATTTGGAAAATAAGACATACGTGGTATTAATCAGGGTAAAAAATGTAGTCTAATAGGATCAAAATAAATTTTGGTGAACCGAAACTTTTGAATTTTATTTACCTTGGGTAAAGGTAAATTGGGTAATTAAAGGTAAATATAATATTATACTAACATAAAATTACCCTAACAATTGTCATAACCTTATTGGAAGACTCATAGATGATAGATAAATTCCTTGGGTAGATATTTTGGTCTATGAAAGAAACATTGGATTTATAAAATTTAATTTTAAGTAAAGGTAAAATATCATAAACATCACTCTTATTACTAAAACAATTTTTATATGGGGTTATATAAGTTATATCTTATTATAAAAATACTCATCAGAAAGAAAAAAATATTTGCTACCTTATGGTTATTTATTTGTAATTTTTATGAATTAAATATATAAATTTAACTATGACACAATGATGATGCTATAATAGAGTTATTAATAAAGGTATCAAATAAATGATATTATAAATATTAAAATAAATATTATTTGAAATTTTTTATGTCAAACAAGAATTTTTTTGAAAATTATTACATTTAAGGATTCATTTAATGTATTTTTTTCAAAAAAATCAGGTTATTATGACTTTATCAAAAATCATGAATTAAATAGTGTCCAAATTGACATAAATGAGTTTTTAAAATAAATAATATTCTTTAAAATGATATAAAATTCATAAAAATAGAATATTAATCCAAATAACCAGTATAGTCATAAAATTTTCATAAATTATCTACTTTATTTTCACTTGGTATTTTATCGTAACTATATTAACCATGTAGTGTAAAAATACAAGAAGACATAGTTTGAGTTAAACTATATAACTAAGGGTTATATCTAAAAGATAAAGTTAATTTTTTGACATGAACTTCTATAAAAACTATTGGTTGATTGTATTTATACATATACTGGTCTTATCCTCTAAATAAATTACTCTTGAGCTTTTAAAAACCACAAATAAATTTATAATAAATTAATATTTTAATTTCTCTCAAAAGTTCCCATCTTATCTCTTATAAAAGGGAACTACTCTATATTATAAATTCATACCTTCATGTACATTTGGATCGTCCAAACCCTTCCCAGTTATACTCTTAACTTCCCTCACTTCATTATAGAGGCCACACATTGGGCAGAAATCATTCCTATGGAGTCCTTCTATGTAAATCAAAAGAAGCTACCCAAAAAAGGTAATGGTTTTATCACCTCTTTTAACATTATTTTCTTCTTCTAATTCATATTTCTATGTTGTTTGCCTAATAAAATAAAAAATCGATTACATAATACATTCTTATATGTTATTATAATTATAATAAGACCGTATTTTTTCTTTTATCCTTCCTACGAACAAAGATGTCACCATGAATGCATATGTATGGCTTTCTGTCTCCATGCTTTAGTGTAATTCATTAATCAACACTACATTTTTTGGATGGGTATAATAATGAGTGTAATAGATTTAAATAATTAATATAACATGATAATTATTCTTTATAATTAATTTATCATCCAATTACATACCATTTTAAAATAAATGGAATTATATTGTCACTCGTGTGTACGTACGACCTACTATCTCCCCAATGCGGAGATATTCATTCCCCACGTTAACAAATCAAGAATGGTTATAAAATTAATTTTATGATTAAATATAATTTTTTAGGAAATTAAAATCATTATGGATATTAAAAAATATATTTCTTATGTAAAAGAAACATGACTTACATGACAAATCATGGATTGGAAAATGAAGCAGTTAACACTCGAAAAAATGGTAATTCTGACATATTATTAAATAAATGATAAAATAGGTATTATAATATATTATAAATATGTAAATGGTTATTGTATAATTTAATATCATACTTCCACCATTATACAAGAGGTCAACAAACCATATAATAACATAAAGTACAACTTAAAGGTTAATTTTGCAATCTCATTATTATTTGTGGTTGTTTATATTTAATTATCTACTAGGACTTCTTAATCGGTAATGCCCATGTTTCTAATAAATATATTTAAAAATATTATTACTATTTCTAGACACTTGTTTAATTAAATTTAAACTGATGTCTTAAATTTTATAAAACCTTTTGAATGTAATATTTCAGATATTTTCTCAACAGGGTACTTTATGACATTTTCGACAAATTAAGGAAAGAATTTTTTCTAACTTATATGTCACAAGCGACTATTTCAACCTTCATGACAGCTTAATGCTTTAAATATTCCCATAAAAAATTACAAGTTTATTTTTAGAATGAATTTTTTCTTTATTAAATACATGACATTTACAAAGTTAAAAAAAGAGGGTATATTACTCTCAAAGGGTTTTAATGATCTTATTAGATTACATTCGTGTATGTCAATATCCTTTGTTGGACTTTATGCATAAATGAGACTAATTTATTATTATAAAATCTTATATTATTTAATAATGATTTTATGATATGTTTGACTATGTATGTTTTATTTTTATACCATTCATGGTTTATGGTTAATGTATTAACAATTCATATTATAGGTTTAATACGAATATTCATGTTTTACACCTTTCAGAAGATGAATTCATTGGACTTAGTAAGTGAATGGTGGGGCCCTCTATAGTCCCTCAATGCATCAGTAGATCTAGTGAGATAAAATTAGTTGGAGAAATATCATTCGTGTTGTTTTTATAAGCAGTCTTATATTTTTTGGAGGATAGATCTTGACACAAATTAGATGGGTTTCTACGCACATAATTAAACTATAATAAGGATAGTTCATGACAGTATCTATATTGAGGATATATATTGATATTGTAGATGTACAGAATTATGAATTCCCTCGTTATGATATTAGTTATGAATATGTGATTATTTGACTAATATAATATCGATGAATAGTTTTATTTTTTATGGAGTTATTTATTTTTTCCATATTTTGATCAAGATTATGTATAAAGGGCTTGTGTTTCAGTTATACTTAATTCCATAAGTTTTATGGTTATTTATTTATAATATATTCTTCTATAATATTTCCCTTAATTATCATCTGAGATCACCCATTTCTTATGTATTATTATTTCATGATTCCATGAAGTGTATAATGACTGATATATAGGGTTAATCTAGGATAATAATGGAAGTCTCAAATATTATCTATGTTGTATTTTATTGTTTGAATTGTATTGTAAGATTAATGTAATATATTCTCTAATACTTCTAAACTGATCATCCCTTTTTGATTTAGTTCATTGTAATCATCCTAACGTATTAAAATAATGCAACAACTCTAGGCTTCTAGGTTCAAGGCGTTAAACTTGGAATGAAAGGAAGTTTAGAAAAATCGTTGGAAATCAGATTTAGAAAACATTGATTATAAAACATAACCCTATGAATGAATTTGAGGATAAGTCTAAGTATTAGATATCATCCTTTAGATTTGATAATGGATAACCTAGCTTAATCCTATGGACTTATGGATTAAGAACAAGATGGAATCATTTAGAGATCCTATATGTTACTCTTCATTACTATATAACTATGATTATTGTTTATCACTTTGTTCTTTCAGATTTGATCAATTTTTAGAATCAGCAAGGTTATAAATTAAATGGTTATATAGCTAGTGATGAATAGTTTAAAAAATAAAAATGTGATGAAAGAGGCATTAATGAATGATATGTTGAAGAGTAGTTAAGAGTTTAAAAGAAAATTTGAATAATTAAGGTTATTTTGTGTGTGGACTAAAGAATTATTATATGAATGGTTTTAGGGTTATAATATTCATGAGATATATAAGGATTGTACATTAGTACTTCCTCTTAAAGGATTTGGAAACATATGAGTTTTTATTAAGGATTTATAGGTGATAAAATATTTTGAGAGTGAAAATAAGATTTGCATTACATTGTTTTAGGAATCAAATGTTGAGATTGTTTTTTGAAATTTAGAGACTTTTTGGATAGTGAATTTGGATGGAAGTATTTTGGTCAATTCTTATTGTCAGAATAGGGTATGATGTACATGGGATATTATTTTTTGTGGTTAAACTATGATTTATTAGACACATTAGGCTAAATTTTTTGGTTTTAGTCAATATTTATAGGATTAATTAAATAATATTGGGCCATATGATTTATCAAAAGTGCTCCAAGTGTGAAAAATACATTTTCAACTTTAATTTCAAGGTGTAAGGAATGAAGTGAAAAAAGATAAAAGCATAATAAAAGAATGATATTATCCTTATAACATCAAAATAAATCAATTAGTTTGTTTTCTAACTAGAAAAACAATTCATAAACTCTAAGAAAAGGATCATGAAACTAAAAATTGTTATCCTAGTACTTTTAAGGATGAATCAAATGGTTGCATAGATAATCACATATTTATAGCTTTGTGATTGTTAATATTTTCCTCATCAGGTTCTCTATCACTTTCTATAAGATCATGATGATTTGTATGTCCATTGTTGTCCATGTTTTCCTACATGGAACCCTAGTATATGTTATCTACGGTGAACTTCAAACTACCCTTTCATTATTTTAAAAATGTGGTCTCATTAATCCATTTTCATTCTGATATTTCCAAACATATATTTTTAAAAGTCTAAGCCATAGTAATAGATCCCAAGAATAAATTTTGAGGATGCAATTTATTAAAGGAGGGTAAAGTGTAACACCCCAATATTTCATGGAATGTTATCTTCAATAGCTTGTGTTTCACGCAACACTAACTAGGCTTGGGTTACATACAAGATTGAGTTTCTACAAAATAACACTTTAGTATTATACTTATTTAAATGATATATTTAGAAGTTATCCATGAAATATAGAAATATAAATAGTAATAAATAATTATTAAGTTTTATATATAATGTTTTCAAATAATTAAAACATATTTATAATGAAATATATATATTTCAGAAAAATAGTTATATGTTTAGATACATTATTTTCATAAAAGAAATAATTTTTATGCCCTTATTTGAACAATAATAAAATTAATTTTGTAGAATCGTAGAAATTGAATTTGACAAAATAAACATCATTTTTTAATTTTGAATATCAAAATTAGCTTATGGTAAAAGTTTTGTAATTTTTTGAAAAGATTCAATTTTTGATGAATTGGGAAAACACTGTATTATTTAAAAACCGACTTTTTAATTTATATAATTATTTCAATTTAAAAGGTTTATAAACAAAAACTAGATAAATAATATATATTTTCTTAATTAAGGTCATTGGGATCAATTTTTTAAAAGAATTATATATAAAAATTTATTTATCATTTTTCGCATATTTTTACCTACCTTCTAGCCACATTTTCATATTAGCATGAAACGTAATTTTACCACTTATTTGAATTAAATTTCAAAAAATCATAAATACATGGGTTTAATCATGCTGAATATTTGGCCTAATATGATCAAAATAATTTTTAGTGAATAGTAAAATTAGAATTTTATTTACCATGGTTAAAGATAAATTATATAATTAAAGGTAAAAATAATACTATAATAATATAAAATTATCCAAATATTTTACCTAACCTTATTTGATGGGTCATGGTCGACCAATACAATCATTGGGTAGAATATTTGGCCTTTGGAAGCCACTTGTGGGTGATTAAGACATTTATAAAATTTAATATTAAGTAAAGGTAAAATTATAATTAAGATGCCTCTTCTTACTAAAAAAATTAATATGGGGTTATATATGTGATATATTAAACATTAAATATTCATTAGTATGTTAGAAATATTTAATACATCATGGTTATTTATTTTTAATATTTAGGGATTAAATAATTAAATTTAATTATGAAACAATGACATTTTAGTAATTGTGTCATTAATAAAAGAAGCACATAAATTATATTATAAATATTATAATAAATATTATTTTAAATATTTGATGCTATAGAAGAATTTTATAGATTGCTATAATATTTTATTATTTATTTAATGCATTGTTTTTAGAATAATCAACTTTATATGACTATAACAAATATCAAGTATTAAATAGTGTCAAAATTGACATAAATGAGATTTAAAAATTAATAATATTCTATTAAATGATATAAATATCATAAAAAATAAGATTAATCCAACTTACATGGATAGTGATAAAATTTAAATGAATGATCCACTTTAGTTTCTCTTGGAATTTTATAGTAACAATATTAACCATGTAGTGAAAATATAAAAAAACACATGGTAAGAGTTAATCTATTTATCTAAGGGTTAAATCAAAACGAGAAAGTTAATTTTATAACCTAAACATTTTTAAAACCTATTGATTGAAAGTATTTTGACCAATACTCATCTTAAAATCAAAATAAATTACTTTGTAGCTGTTGTAAACTGAATGTAAATTTATAATAATTTAATATTAATGATCTTGAAATAGTTCCCCTCGCCTCTCTTATAAAAGGATATTTCTCATTCTCTTTAATTAATAGCTGAAAATACAATGACAACGGCCAAAAATAACAAAATTATAATAAAACAGTCCCTCACTCTATCCTATAGGACACAAATTGGGCTACAAATACCACCTAGAGAGTCCATTTCTGTAAATCAAAGTGAGAAACCTGAAAAAGGTAATGCTTTTATAACCTCTATAAAAGTTTTTTTTTCTTCTAGTTCATCTTTACATGTTGTTTCAAGTATAAAATAAAAATTCCAGTAACTTACACACATTTATAAGTTATTATATTTATATTACATCCATATTCCTTATTTTCTCCATCCAATGAATAAAAATATCACCAAGCATACGTACGTATGGCTTACCTTCTTCATACTGTGGTGTAATTTGATATTCAACACTACATTATTTGGATGTGTATAATGATGAAAATAATGGTTGTAAATAATGAATAAAACATTATATTGATTTTTTAATTAATATAACATGCAATAAAATACCATTTAATTATCAATAGAATGATGATGTTGCTCGTGAGAACTTGCGACTTACCATCTCTACGACGCGGTGAGATCCGTTCACCATGTTAACCATTCATAAATGATTCTAAAATTCATTTGATGAGTAAATATAATATTTATTAACTTAATGTAATTATTTATGTGAATAAAATATATCCTATTCATAAGAAACTTGTCTTACATGACAAATCATGCATGGGAAAATGAAGTTGTTAACAATAGAAACAGTTGTGATACTAACATATTAATAATTCAATGATAAAATATAGTCATATATGACATATTAAATATTATTATGGTTCTATTATAATTTAATAACATGATTTAACTACTATAAAGGAGCATTACACAACCTCTAATAATATAAATTACAAGGTAATGGTTAATTTTTCATTCTCTTTATTATCAACTGTTATTTATACGTATGTATCTACTAGGACACCATTATCATCAACGCCCATGTTTCATAAAAGAATTTTTCAAAATATCATAACTACTCATAAACTATTTTTAAATTATATTTATACCAATTTTTTACATTTTATAAAGGGTTTTCAAATGAATCTTTTAGTCGTTTTACAAAGAAGGAACTATATGACCATTTCGACAAATTATGGAAATAATGTTTTTTAACTTATACGACATGAGAGACTATTTCCATCATTCTGATGCCTTAATGTGTTGAAGCTTACCTTAAAATCATTAAAAGTTTTTTTTAAAAGGAATTTATTCTTTTATAAATAAATGAATTTTCAAAATTAAAAAAAGGTGTATTTCTATCTAAGGGCTTTAATGATTTTATTAGATGACATTAATCTACTTCAACATCCTTTGTTGGATTTTATGCTTAATTTGTACTGATTAATTATGATAAAATATTCCTTATTGTATTAAAGAGTTTATTATATGTTTGACTATAGATGTGCTATTTCTATACCATTCATGGTTTATAGTTAATGTGTTAACATATCAAATGGTAGTTTTAATATGAATATTATGTAATGTTTTAAACCTTCCATAAGAAGAATACATATGACATAGTAAGGGAATATCGGGGCCCTATATAGCCCCTCAATGAATCTATAGGTCTTATGAGAAGAAATTAGTCGGAGGAAAACCCTTCACATTTTTTCTCTAAGAAGTTTTAGATTGTGAAGAGGATAGATATTGACCTAAATCAGATTGGTTTTTACCTACAGACTTAAAATTTCATGATGATAGATCATGAATATAAAAATCATGAGGATATATATTGATAGAGAAGATGTATGGAATTATTCATTTCCCCATTGTGATATTATTTATGAATATTACATGGGATTATTTGACAAGTTGAATATCCATGGTTATACTTATATGATATGGTATAATTTATTGTTGCCATATTTTGATCAAGATTATGTTTGAAGGTATTGTGTTTTTGTAATACATCTTCCCTTATAGTTTATGATTATTTATTTATAATAGAATATAATTTATGATAACCATTACTGATCATCTAATCTCACCCCTTTCATATGATTTATTTTCCTCTGATTCCATGAAGTGTATTACGACTCATATGCACGGTTCATCTTGGAGAATAATGGATTTCTCAAAGGATTATCTATGTTGTATTTTATATTAAAAATTATAATGTAATATGAATTAAATTTATTTTCCATTACTTCTAAACTGATTGGTCCTTCAGGATTTATTTCATTGTATCCAGCCCAATGTATTTAAATAATATACCTGCACTTGTCTCCTAGGGTCGGGGAGTTACATTAGGGATCAAAATAAGTTTAGAAACAACCATAGAAATTTGATTCTGAAAAAATATTTTATAATAAATAACCCTATGAATGACATTGAGGATATTTATATGTATTGGATATCATCCTTTCATATTTTTTAATGGATAAGTTTGGATAATCTTAATGTCTTGTGGATTGAAAAGAATATGGAATAAATTAGAGATATTTTAATTGATTCTTCATGAAAATATCACTAATATTAATGTTTCTCAATTTTTTCTTTTTTTTTTATCAATTTTTATAATTAGAATGGTTATACATGAAATGGTTATACTGTTGGTGATGAAGATATTACAAAAGAAAAAATGAGATGAAAGAGGAAATAATGAATAATATTTTGAAGCGTAGTTCATTGTTAAAAGTGAGGTGTAATGATTAATGTTATTTTGTACTTGGATTCAAGAATTATTAGATAAATGGTTCTATTGTTATAAAACTCATGAGATATATAAGGATTGTACTGTAGCTCTTCTTCTTTAGGGATTTGGAATCATAAGAGTTTTCTTTAAGTATTTACAGGTGGTCAAATATATGGACAATGATAATAAGAGATACATTATATTGTTTGGAGAATATAATTATAAGATTGAATTTTAAATTTTGAGAATTTTTGGATAGTAAATTTAGATGTAATTATTGTGGTCAAGTCATAAGGTGGGAATGGAATAAGTTGAACACTGAATATTATTGTTTGTGGTTAAAGTATGATTTATTGGATACTTTGGGCTAACCTTTTTGGATTTAGATAATATTTAGAGGATTAAGGAAATACTTTCAGTCCTTATGATTTATCAAAACTGCTTTAGGCATTAAAAATAAATCTGAACTTTCATTTCTAGGTGTAAGGGGTGAAGTGAAAATAGATCGAAGCACAACCAAAGAATGAGATTAAGCGTATGACATAGAGATAAATCTATTTACTTCTTTAAAAAATAGTAATATAATTCTTTAACTCTTTGGAAGGGATATTAAAATCAAATATGTTATCCCATTCCTTCTTTGGACGAATCAAATGGTCCTATAGATAGCTGTAAATTTATAACATTGTGATTTTTAACATTCCCCTCATCATTTCTCTATCACTCTCCATGAGAACATAATGATTAGAATTTTCATTCTTTTATATGTTTTACTACATCAAAACCTAGTATGCGTTATATATGATTACCTTCATACTTCTCTATCATTATATTAAAAAGGTGGTCTCATTAATTAATATTTTGATATGATATTTCAAAAAAGATATTTTGAAAAGTCCAACCCATAGTATTTGATACCAATTATAAATTGAGAGGTTGAAATTTATTGAATGAGGGAAGAATGAAACACCAAAATATTTCATGATATGTTATCTTCAATAGTTTTTGTTGCATGCAACATGTACTTGGCTTGCGTTACATGCAAGATTGAGTTTCTATGAAACAACACTTTAGTATTATAATTATTAAAATGATATATTTAAAACTTATCTATTAAATATAGTAATAAAAACAGTAATAAATAATTTTTAATTTTTATTTATAATGTTTTCACATAAATAAAAATTATTTAAAATGAAATATATAATTTTTGGGAAAATAGTTATATGTTTAAGAATACTATTTTCAAAAATGAACAAAATTTTATGTCCTTTTGTGAAAATTAATAAATTTAATTTTATACACTCCTAGAAATTTAATTTGGTAAAATATAAATTGTTTTTTAGTTTAGAATATATAAATTATCTTAGGGTGAAATTTTGGTTATTTTCTGAGAAGTTTAAATTTTTGATAAATAGGGAAAACATTGTATTATTGTTCAAAAACCGACATTTTCATTTAAATAATTATTTAAATTTAAATTGTTTTTAAAGTATTAATATATAAATAACACATATATTAACCCATTGTAGGTCATTGGTATCCTTTTTATAATATAATTAAATATTAAAATACCTTGAACATTTTCCACGTCTTTTTACCCGCATTCTAGCCACATTTACATATTATCATTAAACATAAATTTACTGATTTAGTGAATTAAATTTTCAAAAATATGATATACATGGGATAAATTAGGGGGAAAATTTTAGACTAATAGTATAAAAATAATTTTTTGTTCACAATAACATCTGCATTTTATTTACCATTGTTAAAGTTAAATTGGGTAATTAAAGGTATAATTAATATTATAATAATATAAAATTACTCTAACATGTGTATTAACCATATTGGACGAGTCATTACAGACCAATAAAATCATAGGTTAGAACATTTGTCCTTTGGAATCCACTTGGGTGTGACAAAGACATTTATTACATTTAAATTTAAGTAAAGGAAAAAATATCATAAAAATGACTCTTATTACTAAAATAATTTTAATATGGGGTTATATAAGTGATTTCTTAGAATATACATATTAATTTAGAAGCTAAAAATATTTCCTACATCATGGTTATTTATTTTAAATTTTTAGAAATTATATAATTAAATTTAATTATGACACAATGATGATGTAATAATAGAGTTATTACTAAAATAATCAAATAAATGATATTAAAAATTTCAAAATAAATAGTATATGAAATATTTGATGTCATAGAAGTATTTTATGGATAAAAATAAAATTTTAGAATTTATTTTATTCATTTTTTTCGAAATAATAATGTTTTTTTGACTTTAACAAAATCAAGTGTCAAATAGTGTCAAAATTGACATAAATGACGTTGTAAAATAAATACTATTCTATTAAATTATATAAAATTAAAAAGACAATTCTGCCAACTAAATTTGATAAGAATAAAATTTTCATAAATTATCCACTTTACGTTCTCTCGAAATTTTATAGTAACTATATTAACCATGTAGTGTTGAAATACAAGAATACATGGTAAGAGTTAAACTATTTAACTAAGGGTTAAATCTAAAAGAAATATAGTAACATTTATGACCTAAACATGTATAAAACCTACTGGTTGAGTGGATTTAGAACCATCCTCATATTTTCCTCGGATTAAATCACTTTGGGTCTATTTTAATCTAAAAATAAATTTGAAATAAATTAATATTTGAATATTTTCTACAAGTTCCACCCACCTCTCTTATAAAAGGTTACTTCTACATATCATTAATTCAAATCTCCAAAGTATTTTTTCTCAGCCAAAACCAACCCAGTTAATCTCCCAACTTCCTTCAATTAGTCCAAGATTCCACACTTTTTTCATATAGTCAACCTAAGGAGTCCTTTTTTGTAAATCAAAAGAGATACTTGAAAAAAAGGTAATTTTTTTGTCCCCTCTTTCAATGTTCTTTTCTTCTTATACTTCCTATATCAATGTTGTTTACATACTAAAATAAAAAGGTAGTACCTTCTATATTATAATATGTTATTATAATTATAGTAAAACCATATTTCTTATTTCTCCCATCCTACGAAAAAATGTATCACAATGTGTGCTTGCACATGGCTTACCATCTCCATACAGTGGTGTTATTTGTTATTCAGCACTACATTTTTTGAATGGGTATAATTATGATTATAATAAATTTAAATAATGAATATAATAAGACAATTAGTCTTTATAATTAATATACCATCCAAATACATTCCATTTAGCTATCAAGAGAATTATATTGTTACTTGTGTGTACGTACGACCTACCATCTCCACGATGCAGTGAGATTTGTTCACCACGGTAACCATTAAAGAATGATTATAAACATAATTTTATAAGTAAAAATAATATTTATGAACTTAATATCATATGTATATTAATAAAATATATCCAGTTCCTAATAAACACGACTTACATGAAAAATCATGTGTGGGAATATAAAGCTGTTAACACCCGAAACAATGGTAATATTGACATATTATTAACTAAATGATAAAAGAGGGTCATATAAGTTATAATAAATAAATATATTGTTCTGTTATAATTTAATAACATAATTTAAACATTGTATAAGAGGTTAAAAAACCCTTAACTAACATAATAAAAAACATATGGGATAATTTTACAATCTGATTATTATGTATGGTTGTTTATATGTAAGTATCTACTGAGAAATCATTATCATCAATACCCGTGTTTCTTAAATATGTATTTCATACTACTATTAAAATTCATAGAATCTTTTTTAAAAACATTTAAACCAATTTTTTACTTTTTATAATAGTTTTTTAAATGAATCTTTCGATCAATTTCCAAACATTGTACTTTAAGAACTTTTCGAAAAATTAAGAAAATAATGTTTTTTAACTTATATTGTTCGAGAAGCTATTTCTACCATAATGATGCCATATTGTATTGAAGATTAACCTAAAATATTAAAAGTTTATTCATAAAATGAATTTTTTCTTTTATAAATACATAAGTTCTCTATGTAAAAAAGGGATATTTCACTCATAGTGTTTTAATGATTTTATTAGATTATTTTCTACTATGTCAACATCTTTTATTATTTTTTATGATTAACTGATATTGATTTATTATGATAAAATCTATTATATTGTGTTGAAGAGTTTATGATATGTTTGACATTTTACATTCTATTTTTAAAAAAATCAAGGTTTATGGGTAACGTATTGACATTTTGGATGTTAGTTTTAATATGAAAGTTTTTGTTAGGTTTTACCCCTTTTTATAAGAGGAGTGAATTGGACTTAGTAAGTGACAAGTGGGGACCTATATACCCCCTTATTGCATCATTAGGTCCCATGAGATGAAATTAGTTGGTCAAAATCCATTCGCTTTTGTTTTCCATATAATTTTAGATTGTCATGATGATATATCTTGACACAAATCTGACAGGTTTCTACCCAAAGACTTAAATTTTTATGAGGATAGATCATGACCGTAGCTATCTTGAGGATTAATCTTGATAGTTCAGATGTACATAATTACTTCTTCACTCATTATGATAGTAGTTATTAATATTCCATGTGATTATTTTACTAGTAAAATATCCATGATTATGGTTAATTGATAAGATATTATTTATTTTTGCCATATTTTGATCAATATTTTGTTTAAAGGGTTTGTATTTAAGTTATACAACATGAATTAATGATTATGATTATTTATTCAAAATATATTTTGTAGTATTCTCACACTTAATGATCATATAATCTCACAGCATTCTTATGATTTATTTTCCCTGGATTCTAGGATGAGTATTATCACTTATATGTTGGTTTAATATAAGAGAATAATGGTGTTCTAAAAAGACTATCTATGTTGTATTTTATGTTTTTAATTAGAATGTATGATAAATGTAATATATCATCCAATACTACCAAATTTATTGGTCCTTAAAGATTTTTTCCCTTGTAATCATCTCAATGTATTAAAATAATGCACCTGCTTCGGGCTCCGAGTGTCGGGGAGTTACACTTCCTCAGCTTGTAGATGTAAGGGTATCATAAATAGTTAATACACAATAAGGTATATTCAATATTAGGGTATTGTGTTGATTCCCCTTACATCATTATGCTCCAATTGGATGTGATTATAATAACTCCAAGGCAAATGAGATGAACTCTTCATTTTAATTCCCCAATTTATTATGGTTTGGGAAATTATCTAGGGGTTTGATCTTTATATTGGTGTATGGATCCTTTTCACTACCAAAGATTAGATTTGGGGTTTTACCCTTTAAAACCCCTTTAGAGGATTTTTTTTACTGGACATAAGGATTGAGTGGATACTCAAGGCTTCGGGTGAACCAACAAAGGATGACCAAGTGGATTGGGATACTACAGCAACCATCATCTTTCTAGTGGCATGCCCAGTAGCCTAGGAACACCGCTAAGACCCACTAGCTAGACATTGGTGTCTAGTGTCTTGTTAGTGGGGATTTTGAGTGATTTTCTGTTTGTTGAATCTTTTTATTTTCCCCCATATTCCTATTATTTTCCCTCCACTCTTCTCCCCCAACCATATTTGAACAAGGTGGAGAAGGGGTCTCCCTTCATGGTGATTTTGGACACCTATCCATCATTTCATAAGTGTCTACAGCACCATTCATTATGGTAGATTCCTATGGGTGCATATAACCCCATCCATTCCTTAAAACAATTTTTATTATTTTTTTATTTAATAAATTCTTAATTTCATGGATTTTGTGACTCCATCATAGAGCTTGTGTGTTGATCTCAATTTAAGTGGAAATGTTTTGTGATTCAAATACACTATGATTAATATAGTATGTGTATATACTATTAAGGGTTATATTATAAAATTATATTCCTATAATTTCATGTGTATGTGGTTGTATCCCTATGGGACCTCTTCTTTTTTATGTTAGTGTGGGTGGGTGTGGTATATATCGATGTAAGAGGATTGTTAAAGTGGGATAATGGATTGTGTGCCTTCGAATTGGAAAAAAGAAGAAATATTTTAGGAATTATGGTATGGTTGTTTGATAACAATTATGGGATTTGAATGAGATTTTTAGTCTTGATTAAGGATAGGGTGGCTAAGATGGATGACCTACGGGTTCTATTAGTGAATCCACTAATGTATTTTCCTTAAATACTGTGGACAAGGTTTTTGTGTTGGTGATACGGATATGGCTATCTATTTTAGAAAGAAACACTAGTAGGTGTTGTTTTGGTTTATAAAGGACTACGATGACTTGGATAATTGGTATAGGGGTTCAGGTAGTGAATTACCTTTGTCATCTAATTTTAGCTTGTGAGTGGGAGGTTTTTACCAATATTTATGTGTTAGATTGTCTTCTAAGGTAAACATGCATGGAATATGTCACTTGGGATTGGGTTGAGTTTTTATAACATGGGTATGTGACATGGGGGCTTGTGCGATGTTTTTTTCCACCACGTTATATTTTATGTGAGGATGACCACGGGTGAGGTGGTTTATTATGGTGGTGGTGATGGCCATCATGATGGTGATATTAGTTGAGGGTTATGTTGTTGTATTTCTACACGTTAATTTTTATATTTCTATTGTTTTTTAGGAATGTTAGGCCTCCCAAGAACCGTCGATATGCACTAGTGTGTGTGTTTAGCCTCACATGAACCCTAGTTATGATCCATTGTGTATTTCTAGCCTCGTAAGAATCCTTGGTATGGTTTTTTTGTGTATGTATGGCCTCTTAATAAACCTTGAGAGTGACTAGTGTGATGATAGACCTCCCATGAAACTGTGGAATCAGATGTTGGAATTATGGTCATCACAAGAAGTAGCAGCATGGGCCTGTGTTTTTTAGTTTTCAATCCCAAAAGATGTAGGTAGAGATTAGTGGGCATTATTCACTTCCCAATAGTATTTTTTTCTATTCATGGGAAATTAATGAGTTTGTGATATTTGATCATATTTGAGTCATGGTTACTTATTATTATTGGTTTTAAGAGATTTTTATTTTGGAAATGAGGTGAATTAGGTGGAGTTACGGTTCAGAGCAGCCTAGTTATAACATAATAACAAAACATGAAGCATGATTGTTGATATATTTATTTTCCTCAATCACATAAAATTTCATATGACCAACTACATTTATGATAAGTAATCATCGATGTTGTATAATTGGGTTTATACTCACACATTGAATGGTAATTTCAGTGCATGTGAAAAATTTACAAGTTTGGTTTTTAGATGAGGGATGGGGCCCTATTTAGTGTAGAGTGTAGGAGGATCAGGTCAGCATGGGTGATATTAGAAAAAACTCTTAGATATTTGTAGGGATGTCTTTTTATTTGACTCTGTAATTTATTTATATATACTTAAAACATGTGGGGTTGTCTTTGATGTAGGGCGACTTGTACTCTATTTGTTATCGCATGGGTATTATTTATTATTGTTTTTTAATTTTATTTCCATGAGTTAAAATACTTATTATTATATGATTGATCACTCTAATTTTCTCTACCTATTATGGAGGGACTAGTCTCAACATGTTCCTTATTAGGTCATTACAAATATTAACAATCCTCTTGCATACAAGGATTCACAGATGACGTCACAAGACACATTATCCTAGATCAGGTAATTCAAATCTGGGTGTTTCAAAATGGTAACAGATCATTTTTCCCAATTCAATATATTTGGTAAAGACAAATAGCATATAAGATATTTTTAGAACATAGTACGAAAATTTTTCTTACGAGTATCTAACACACATATGATGGAAAGGATAATTTTCCATGGATGGGACTGATTTTCTTATTGTTCTCTATTGTCATAGAATGATTTCACTTTGAGATATGCACATAATGTTTTGACTAAAATATTTTTATGTTGATACATATAGTATTTTATTTTAACTTGATTAGAAATTGTGCGTATTCTCATGAATCATTGATGGGAATTTAGGTTTACATGTCATTCACTAGGTTTCCTAAGATTAATAGTGGTTCAAATTAATTAAATGTCTATGATAATATATTTTGATCATTCCCAATTATATTCTTGGTGACATTTATTTAATTTATCCTGGTCATTCTATATATTTTTATTAATGTCTTTGTATAATGTGAATTAATAAATACCATAGATTGTATATTTGAGTAGGAATGCAAATATTAATTATGTGTTTTCTATTCCATGGATTTTGTGTTGTTTATGTTTTCAAATTGTTTTTAAAATAGGAAATTCACATAGCATGAGAGGATTTATATTTATTTCTAGATATTTCGGATACAATAAGGGTTTATGAATGTGTATTGGTTATGGAAATTTTTTATATTCTGTTTGAAATAGAAATTTTGTTTTAAAAAAAGGTGTTAGCCCATTTGGGTCCTAATTTTGAAAAAAGGTAGGTTTTTTATGGAAGAGTTTAAGTGGGAAAAATGATTTATTTTTATTAAAGAAGTTTTAAAATAAAATATATTGGATTTTTAATTGGAAATAGATTCCAAAATGTTTAGTTAAAATTTGGTTTGAAATGGTATTTAAAAATACATAAACAATTTGGCTTGTTTGGATAGGATTTTTTTGAGGAATTTTTGGCTCTTTTGAATTTAATTTTGATGATGTAGATGTGAGACCCCTTAAGACTCTAATATTTATGATTTATATGGATCATTTCTTTAGGGGCATGCTTTTTTTGTTGTTCTTACCCCATGTGGATGTTTTTTTGTATGTTTGGTTCAATTATAACCCTCTTGGGGACGATGCGCTCAAAGTTGGTTGGTTGGTTTGGGTCTGATGTGTTTGGTTTGGGATGGAAACATAAGAGGGTCAAGAAGAATTTTTATGTTTCATGGGATGGTTGTGTGGATCCCTATAGAGTGATTTTGGTGGCATTTTGGTAAAAAATGGTTATTGTGTGATTCCTAAGATTGTTGTGGACCCTTTAGTGCATCATATAGTGGGATTTTATTTGGGATAGAGACATCTGGGTTAGATGGGTTGTTGTGGGTTATTGATCAGAGCTATTAGGATGTAAATATTGGTGTGATAGTTGGGTTAGTAATAATGTATAAGAATGTTTGTGCATGGATACCATTGGATTTTATTAGTTAATGGGATGTTCATTTTTTCAATCCTTGAGAGGTTAGAGAGTGAGTTATTCTCCTATCCTTAGGAGGAAAGTGAGTGGGATATTTTTGAAACAATGTGTGTGGTGATATGTATCATAGGCTACAAGACTTTAAAAAGTGGTTTCTTATCAGTATGGTTCTAAGTATTTTTGTTTTTTATGTGATGATTTAGTTTTATGGAATATAAGTGTAGTTATCATTTATGTGCCTCGAGAGGATCTTTTGTGGGAGTTTGAAAAACATTGGCTATCCAACAGTTGATATTTTACATTTAGTAGTGTCTTAAGGAATAAAATAGGTAACCAGTACATAAAACAAATGGAAATAAGATTCTTAAGAGGGATAGTATGGTATGAAGAAGGTTTAACTGATAGTTTTGGTTTTAGAACTAAATACAGACCTTGGAGTGAGATAAGACCATTATTTATTCCATGGAGTGGCAAAAACTATGTGATATGTGGTAGTATTGGATAATGATAAGATGTTTAATTCTTTTAGAATCCTGTAGAAATTCCTTATTTAATGGGTTGTAGACATCAAGGAACATTGGGTTTTCAGTAGGGTCATTAAAATATGGCCTTCAGTGAGTGGTTGGAATTGGCATGCAATTTTGGTGGGCAGTTGATTCATGATCTTTTAGTGTGGCTGGACATGTATATGATGGGTATTTCCCTAGTGAAATGCCTAATTAGAAACCATGATGTGAATTTCAAGGCCTCTCTGTGCTGTGTTCCTATTAATTTAATGGGTTGTATGATCAAAATTTCCGTCAGATCGAAGAGTCGTTAAGGTTTATGAGTATATAGTAGCGATTAAATGGTTTGGTCAAAGATGTGACAGTGTATTTAGACCAAGAATTAGACTCAAGGTCTAGTGTTTGTATTGAACATTCCATGTTTCTTCGATATTAATTCATCATGTATGGGAGGTTATATTGTACCGATGAGGGAGGTCAAGTGCCATTAAGAAAGATCATCTATAGAGGATATTTCTAGAGTTATTTCATAGAAACAGATGTGGTGATATAGAGACTAAATCAAATTCTTATTTTATGTTGTGATTATATTGTTTCAGGAGAAAACCATAGTTTTTGGAGTTAATCTGGTGTGTTTGGTCTTGGTGTTAGAATAAGTTTACGATGGGATGCTGTGAATTTAGAGATGAAACTCATGGTTTGGTAGTGAATTGGTATATAAACCCTTGGATTTTAAGTGGCCTAGTGGATAGGGATCCTGGTAAAATATTAGTGAGAATTGGTATGAGGGTATGTGATACTGAGGTTATTGAAGAGACTGGTGTTTATTGTTTGTTACTAGGGGTATGTGGTGTTGGATTGGGCAAGAATGTAAAGAAGGGTGGAATTTCATTTTAAAAACTATTTGGAAATCAAAATTAATTATTATGGAATAAAAAGTTGAAGTGATTAAAAAATTATTAAAGTTAATTGTAAGAATAATAAATATGAGTATAAGAATTTTAATTAAAAATATTTTTATAGTGGAAATAAAATAAAAAACATAGGAGTATTTGATCATGAAGTTTGTAAATCGCCCACGAAAGGTAACCACATCTCCACCCCCAAGTCATTTAAGAAATTTTACTCCATTGTGTTAAATGGTACCTAATAAATCTATTTATAATTTAAATACCTTGTTTTAAATACCAAACAAGATAACCCAATATACCTTTATTTTTAGAAGTTATAGAAAGAAACCCACTGTCATTTTAATGGTTGTGGATAGAAACTGAATCTCCCTTTCTTTTAGTGACATCAAATATATAAACCCATTAATTTAATAACCAAGTAAAAAAACACCTTCAAGGAATATGAAAGAACCTAAACCTTGATTTAAGGACCATGCTAGAAAGACCGATTAATTTAAGGTCATAAAATGTTCCTAAAACCACTCTTTATGGACCATGTGATAACCAAACTAAAAAAACTACTTTTTTGTGAAATCCATTTCAATCACAGACTCTACTCTATTTTACAATGATAATATAATAAATAAATGTTATACTAGGAGTGACAATTGAATAATAGATTTTAAATATAAAAAAATAACATGATCTATATTTGGAGAATGATAAATGGTACCATAATCTTTGATAGAGTGAACGATGACCTAAAAATAATCCATGTGGTGCATTTATGTTATATGTGGGGGTTGGAGGGTATTTTTGTCCTTGGGTGTCGATTATATCAATAGGTTGTCAAATTAAGTCTTTTTCACCTGTATAAAATGCTCATATTTCTATACAGTTATGAAACCAATGATTAGTAGGTGGGTGACACTAGACAGCTGGTGGCACATAGGTAGATCAGTCAGTTTATCTAGGTATAACTGGGAATACAATGGTACCCAATAAGCAAATATATGGCACAAACATGTGGGGGCTCCAAAAAATGAGGCTCTCTCTTCTTTTGATCCATCTGTTTGGTCCAGTAACTTCATGAAAATGTGTCTAAAATAAGTTCATTGAAATCCATGAAAATATATTTCAAAAACATAATTTGCTGTCTATGGACATTAAAAATCACTTAAAGGAGTGAGATATAGAAAATTACCTCCAATTTGGATAATTATAAACACATGATCAATTAATAGTACAATGACAGGCCTGATGTATTTTGTATTAATATAATATAATAAAATTTGAATATTTTATAATGAAATTCATACAATCATTTTTAAACCAAAAAAATCAATTTAGACATGTAATTAAAGATTTATTTCTAGAAGGATTTATTCAATAATTATATTTTATAACATCTCCACCTTCGTGATTATTAAAAATCCATGATCACACATTTTTCACAATTCAATTAAAAATCCTTCAATTTTAAAAATAATTGAAATAGTTCAATATTCCTTTGAAAATGATTACTTTATTCGTATAAAAACAATAAAAAATATCATTTTATTAACAAAAATAATCTCTCCCATTAATGATAAAAAATAATAACTATGAATAACTTGAAATAAATCATTACATATACTATAATATTATTCTTATCATTGTATATCCACCATAAATTCTTTTATGTTCCCCTTTTTACTCCAAAAAATGAAAATATTATCCTTGAGAAACCAATTTACCGGCTTCAAAGATGCTGAAATTTCGTTTTTAAATTAAAACATAAAAGATATTGATAATGTTATTGTATGGTCAAAAAAAGTCAAATATATGTAATAAAAATTCTATAATGTTATGAAAAAATTATATTTTCATAATATTAATTAATATAGAAAATATAGTTTTCTTAGCGAAAAAACACTACAATAATCCAAACCATTATCACTAATGTTTTATCACATGGATCATCATCTAGCATAGAAAAAAGATTATATATAACACCATTAAATATATGGTGTGTTAATTTACAATATATAATTTCAATTATGTATAACTATTCCGATTTTAAAAGATTTTCATGCATGTATTCAATTGAACCAATCATTAAAACGAAGGAAATAAACACACTTCAATGATGAAATGAAATATTATATCTCATCCAAAAAGACTTAAATAAAATTAAAAAAATTATAATAAATAAAATTAATATTGAAAATGTTAATAATTAATTTATTTTAGAATATAATATCATTATCTATCACTTTTTTTCACATGAAAAACAATTTCTTACATAAGTTATGGTTTTTATAATCTCACTTTTATTTCCTTGAGATATTCCTTATTCACCACTATTTCATGTGTGTTTGTTATTTATAATTCCCATTGATGTATCATATAAGGAATATATTTATTTTTCTGATTTTAAATTTCTTATTTTATCATTATTAATTTTTGTTTTATATAATTCATATGATTTCTAAGTTTCTTGGTTTACCTACAACATTCATTTTTCATTTGGGTGATTATTTCTCTCTCTTCACTATAATGTAATTATTTACTATTTTTATATATTTCTTACATATTTTTTTTTATATGTTCCAAAATCATATTTCTATATTAGTTCATATTTCTTTGATGGAAAATATATGTTTCATAATTTTTCTTTTTCAATTCTTCTTAAATACAAGTCTCAATTAATGGGTACTTCCCAGTTTTTTACCCATTTCCAAGTACACCCATAGTCAATTTTAAGGGAATAATATTTTAATAAATCCAAAATTTTTATCTTTAAAAAATCCTTATATCTTGTCTACATTATTAGATTCAATTATTCATTTTATGCATTAAATAAGTTTTTATATTTTTCCTTAAAAAAACTAAAGTTGATCATTTTTTAAGTTTATTAAAAACACTTTTTACATGTTTTCATATTAGATAAGAATAATTTATGCTTCAAAAAAATTAATTATATTTACCTTTTCATTTCTATGATATAAATGCATACAATATGATTTTTATAAAAGATAAAAATTTGTTTTTCAAAAGAAGTCTTACATGAAAAGTTAAATGTTTATTTCTCTCATTAATTCCATGATTGTTTTATTACAGTATTTTCATCTATTCCAACAATATATTTTAAATATGATTCATAACTAGGAATAATATTTTATGGTATTATATACCATATTTTATTAAATAGTTAATGATCTATTTGAATTTGGATATTCTATCTTCAATACCATTCACGATACAAGTCAGAATTCTTAGTGATTATGTTTACTGACTTGAAACAATGATTTAAATTTAATATGTATATGTTTTTTATTATTCACCCCATTCATTTGAGGAATTTATTGCACTTATTAATTATCGAAAGGGTCCTAATATGGTTCTTCAAAGAATCATTAGGTCTCATGAGACAAAATATACGGATTTTTCCAAGCACATAACCACTTATTTTCAGATGTCTTGGGAGAGGCCTTGATGGTATGTTTTAGATTTAAATCATTATGAATTCCATCATTATGAAACTAGTAATTCACTATAGTTTTAGTTATTAATCTAGTTTAATGTCCATTGTTAATTTTGTTTCTTGTGTGATTATTAGTGGAATTATATAATAAGCTTTTACTCCTGCCATGTTATGCTAGTTTTTATGTTATAATGGAACATGTTTCAAGTTATACAACATGGTTTTGGTTTATGATTATTTATGATATCTCTTAACTTATTTCATTCTCTTGTTGATAATATGATCTCAATCCCTTTATTATGTTTTATATGTCCCCATTATGTGATGATTAGTAATATGAAGGACTAGCAGGGATAATATACGAGTTCATGGGAATTAAAAATGGATTTTCAATTATGTTTTCTTTTCAAGATGTTATGTAAAACATATTTATTTATATGGATTCCAAAATTTACTAATCTATTAGGATCCTTGGGTTGGGAATTTTTGTTCATAGTACTAATGTAATAAAATAAGGAACCAGCTCTAGGCTACTAAGGTTGAAGTTTGTACAATTGTTATAAGATTATATTAAGTAGAATCCTTGAATACTAGATTTATAAATCATAGATTATGGAATATTGACCTAGTATATACATTGAAAAAAGTGTGTGAGAACAACATAGAAATTTGATAAAGTATATATTATGTGGGTATACCTCGAATTACATCCATTTTATTGATACGAAATTTGGATATAGTTATGGAAAAGATGTACTTATAGGTAACAGCTCTGACATTGTGTGTTGGTCCTAAATTAACAACACTTGATAAACGACAACGGTATATACTAAACACCAAATTTAATAACCTAGGTTCATTATAATGTGTTTTGGTTTGAAATTAAGGTTGCATGATATTAAATAAATTCTTATTCATTTTAATCATAATGACTATTGTAAATCAAACTATGATTTCATGTTTTAGTAAGTGGATGGATCCCAAATGTTTTATGTTAACATTGAACATAACGACTGGTGGTGGAGATAAGAAACTAAATGGGTTGTTGATAGAATTGAAATATATTATGTTAATTCATAATCAGTTTTCCTAAAATATTATTAACATAATATACCTTATACACAACTCCAAAACTAACTAAATATGTGAATTATAGATTTTTCTAAGTGCTCTAGTGAGGGAGACCATGTTAAAATGAAGGGTTGATTTCCATAATGTATAAACTTTTGAAAGAGACACCCAAGAACATGTATCAATGGAATAGAGAAAATATTTTTCTGTGGGAAAGAACAAAATAAATTTAATAATTTATAAGGAAAAATGAAGAGTAGAATGGGTGAAAATAAAACACATACTATAGATCCATTTTTAGTTTATTTCTTTTAATGTGTGGAATATATGCATTATCTTTTTTATATGAAAAACAATATTCCATCAAATTAATTATATTGAAATAAGTAGATGATTTTATTATGTTTTATTGATAACATTAGTGATTTAACATATCTATGGAATGTCAATAATATGTATTTTTGAAATTATATGAATATATTTTTAGAAAAAGGACAACCCCTAGGTAGGGTGATGACCCATGTTTTTCGATATCGTCATGGGGTTTAAACCCATAAGAGAATGAGAAAAAGGGTGAAATACATTCCCATTGCCTACATAAAGTCATAACTAGAATAACCATTTTTATATGTTATGGATAATAGTTATTTTGATTTTAAGAACATTAGTGTTAGCAAATTGATAACATTGGGATTGGAAAATAATTTGTTGATTAATGTATTAATATTATTTTGAAAGACACAGAATTTGTTAAGGAATGAATGTTGAATTGTGTTTTAGAGTCAAATATGATTTTATTATAGACATATGGTGATTTGGGATATTTATTAAAATGATTCACATATCATGAAAATTTAGAGACATTTTTTTACTCAAAATTTTAATAAATGTTTTTTGAATGATCCTTAAGGATAAAATATATTCATTTGAACATTAGACAATGTTGTTTGAGCTTAAAGTAGGATTTATTGGGTAATTGTTTCTAAAAAATTTCTTTTTAATAAATATATAAATTCTATTGGAATAACTGTTGGATATAATGAATCAAAATATTATGTCAAGAATGAAAATACCCCTCAAATAATACTTTACATTCTTTGGAAACAACTATATATTCACTATATTGTTCATATCTTAAACATTATATTTTAATATTTTGAATATATACTTATTTATAACAGTGAAACTTATCTTGAAAAATACATTAAAATCAATACACATTTACAGAATCAAGTTAATATATTTATGTAATTATAAAATAATACAAAACTAATTAATTAGAAACTATTATTAAATGCATATTCTAGTGAACCATAGAATATAACAGATTTATCATGCACACTGGTAAAAATGAATATCATATTTAAGAACATGTCAGTGAACCATAAGATCTAATATGACTAATAATTATTACTATACAAATATATCATCACTTCAAAATAATGGTAAATTATAAATAATTCCAGTTGACATGAAGAGGGTTTCAAAAATTGAAATGATTTTAGGCTTCAAGAATCAGAATTTTCGCAAAAATAGATTTTTTTAAATTGATTTATCTTAAAATATAATTTTATAATCCAATCATTATATGTTAAAATTCAATTCTCTCGAACTTAGTTGAATATAATCGTTTATCAAACATATCATATGTCTGATCATCCTTTAAAACACATTCTAAAAACCCATCTTTTTAAACATGGTTGCTATGGAAATTTAATCTTAATTATACATTTATAGTTCAAGAATATTATAAATTATTATTAAAAATAAAAATGGAATATTATTTAATATCAAAATAGTAATTTTTGTAAAAAAAATCATAATCATTTAAATCATCCTTAATCTATAATTATTGAGATAAAAAGCCTATTTCAACTACATATTATAATTCTATAGTGTATATATCAACTAAAACCTATTTTGTAGAACCATAGGAACTGGTATTTACCCTAGAAAAACACATTCAACTTGTGGATTTTATATATATCAAGTATCCACCAAAGCCAGAATTTGAATAACTTTTTAAATAAGAAATAGTTCTTTGATAATAAAATAAATAATGTTCATATAATCATTAACATATTATATTATAAATTTTTCATTTTTTATGTTTTTTTCTAGATGGTTTCTTTGAAATATAGGCCAAATAGAAACTACAAATAGAAAATTAATAAAAGGTAATGATAATTACATTAAACATACCAGCATACCTCTATAAATATCAATATCAACATATTATTCAGATTTAAAAAATATATAATTTACATAAATTACTCATAGGGGAATTTTACCATTCACATGAGTTGATACCAAATTCCTTTTCACATAATTTAAAATATTTTAATTTATTAAGAACAATCCAATCTTCTATTTAAAAAAAATATTTCAAATTAAGAAAATTAATTCTCTCATGAGACTCATTTCAAAAACATTTTTCATCAAAAATGAAAATTTATTACATAAAGTATCATTTGAATAACGAAAACTAATATCATCCATGTAAAATTGAAAAATAAAAATTACTTTTCTGCATTTAATTATAAAAAATATAGGTTCAATAATTTCATTTATAAAATTATATTAAAAAAAATAGATAATAGTTTATACAAAGAATTTGGTGATTATTTGTTTCCATAAATGGATATATAATACTCTAAAACTTTATTAGGATAATTTTAATTTTTATAAAATAGTATTTGATTACAATCCATTCCTAATAAATATATCCATTTAGAAACGCCCATTTAACATCCAATTGAAATTACTAAAATCCATGAGGAGAATCGTTAGATAATCAAATAAGTATAAATTCGATCCTTGAAACCACATAAAATATTTAATCATAATCTATTTCTTATTATTTTATGTGGCCTTGTGAACCTAATACCACATTATTATTAAAAATAATTCCATATGCATCATTTTTTACCTGAAAATCTATTTAGTACTAATTATTTGACAATCCATAGGTCGTTCAATAGGATCTAAAACATTTTTTCTAGAAAACTATATTATCTATTCTTCGATATAAATTATACATTTTCAGTCATTTAAATCCTCATCAGTATTTTTATGAATGAAAAAATAATTGTATGTATAGTTGGAACAAAAATTCCATAATTAATTTTCTATTAGAATTCCTCAACCAGTATTGACAATGACTTCTTCTAAAGGGTTCTATATAATTTATTTCTAGGTTAATTCATCAGGGAAACTCCCTCCCTAAAAATTTCATTTCATTTTTTGGTTCATTCTCCTCAAAATTAAAATAGTTAATTATTTCTTCATTCTTCGTTCAATATTCATTCTTCCAATTCAAATTATTTTCAATAAATTTAATATGTATAGTGTCCTCAACTAAAAAAATTATTTTATTATAATATATATAATCCTAACCTGGGTATAAATAATTAAAAAATATTCCATCATTATATTTTTTATTTTCATTTAATAAATAATATTTGGTGTTAATAATAATTACATTAAAAATAAATCCTCTAAAATAATCAATTTTTTTTCATCCATTACAAGGTTCATAAGATTTCATCAATTGAATGGGTATTAATATAAATATATTAGAAAAATAAAATAATAATTCATAACTTATTCAAAAAAATTATATATTAGTATTATGTTCATTTATAATTGTTATAGTTTTATCCTATAAATTTCAATTTTACCTCTTAACAACAACATTTTGTAGTGGTGTAATAGGGGCAAGATTTTCTAGAAACGAAATCAGCAAAGAAATTTAAAAAATTAAAAATTTAAAAACACTCCACCACAATCATTTCTAATTGATATTATGAAGTAAAATTATTATTTAGAACTAGTTTTTAATGGGTAATAAACATATAAAATGTTTATGATTTATCTTATGAAAGTAAAATCATGTGAATCTACTAAAGTCCTCCACAATTAAAAAGACATATATATATATTTACCTAAACATATTGTAATTAAATGTATATATAAATCAATGTGATGAAGTTGAATAGGGATTAAAAATATTACTTTTTAAATAGTTATAAAATATTATTTATGAAATTAATCTATAATATATTATTAAAAAACATAGGTGTAATTTAGTTTCAATTCGGACTACTATAGAATTTTTTGTTTCATTCATATCTTGTATAATAATGTAATATTGACATAGTATATAATAATACGTCATAAAAAATTTATCAAATATATATAATTTAAGATCCTGACATTTTTTTAGTTAGTTGTAAAATATTATATGAATTTATATTACCTTTTCTGTTTGAAAAAAACAAGAGAGAATCATAATTAAAAACCGAAGACTTATATTTTTATAATTTTAGATTAATTATATCATCACATAATTATTATATAATTACTAAATTATGTATTAATCATTCCACATGTGATACATTAGATATAATATTGAAATAATAAATTATAACCTTACAAAATTCTTTTCATTCTCCTTTACAGTTACCTCTAAATATAGCATTACTTCCTTCACATTTATTGAATGATTTTTAATCTTATAATGTCACTTATTTGGAACATCCATAATCCATGAACAATATTTATTTGTTTAAAACTTCTAAAGAACCTATTTTTGAATGATAGATTAAAGAAATATTTATTACCCCTGAAATAATTAGTCTAATAGAGTTAGATATAGAATTAGTATGAACAAAAAAATAATTTTATTCAATTATTTATAGGTAATCATGGTTTAATGATTTAGAAATAAATAATATATCCTTTTAAAGAGATTGTGTAAATTAATTTAAAGACAATATTTTATAATGAGAATTCATTACAAAATTATAATGATTAGTTATATAAAACCATTCGTTTAAGATTTTAATTATTAATATATATTATATGTTTTTGGTAATTCTTTATCATACCCAAAAAAGTTTTATATTATAAATTTTTATCATTCATACCTTATTACCCTAAATAACATTTATTTAAAAAAAATCTAAAATGATTCAATTTTAATAATTTATCTTCATTTTTATGATTAGTATTTTCATCCAGGATATTTCTAAACATTATTTCTATAGAATTATTATTATTTGAATTAAAATCCTTGTGTTTAATATTATCCTTTATAACAAATTCAAAATCAATATTTTTTATCATTAGAGATTGATGTATTATTTCTCAGTTATTCATTTTCTTAAGGATTTGTCTAGTTTTCATCAATATGTTTATAATACGTCTTCCAGAGTCCCATTTATATATTTGATATTCTAATAAAATAAATTTTTATCCTGTTAATCTCATGATAATATTCACCATGTAATTTTTTTGAAGTGAAATAAAAAGAATTAGAATAATATTCACTTACCTATTTTGATGAATATATTATGCATTTATTTTCAAACTATTTTGAAAAAATATATTCCTCACTAGATTTTGATTCTTCCATATAGATCCATCATACACCAAGATTCTGCCTTTATTTATTTTTAATCTTTTATTTCCATTATTTTTTCATTGGTCATTGATTTTTTATATTCCCCCTTCATACGCATTCATATAATATTACTTTTTGAAAATAATACACATTAGTGTTACATTTTTATTCTTATTTATGACCTCATATAAAATAATTTATCCTATTTATTGTTAATTTTTTGTTATTATTTTCAATATCCCATTGGTGACATTAATATTGTCATCAATTTCATTTCTTGAAAACTCAATATCCAAAGATTTAGTAATTTAATTCTATTTTATTTCATGGAAATTTATTTTATTTTACATTATTCTTAATCTTCTATAGTTTCCAATTATAACTCATATTTTAATAATTATCAAATATCATTATCAGATGTATATTACATAAAATTATTTCTCTCATTGATTTATACATTATTTTCATTCCATTTTTTAAGGAATAGATCTAAAATATCATTAAATTAAACCAATATTATCTAGATGATCGTATATTGAATTCAATCCATTTACAATTCCATTGAATCTATGAAACATTGGATTTACAGCTTCAATTTCTCCCATTTTGAATTCTTGATATTCTTCACGTAGCATTTGAAGACTACTATTAATAGGCATTTCCCAACAATAATTTGTATTTTTTAATATTATATATATATAATTTGTAGTTTCACATGTTTATTTGTCAAAAAATGAATTTAAGTTAATGAAATAGAATATTTTTTCATTAAATTGTTTCTAAGACCGTATTTCAATTAATTTTCACTAATAATGGTATCCAGATCAATAAAAGTGAGTTTTTAATTGTTTTACAGGGTTTATGGTTGATAATAGTTATATTTTTAAGATATGATTCAATTCAGACATTCCAATGGAAATAATCATTACTGACAAAAAATTCGGGCCTTTGTAGAACTCATTATTCATTTTCACATTTCCATATAATCTAAAAGTTATCTTTTCCATAGATTTTTATATCTAGGAAATAGTTAGTAGAAAATAATACATAAGTAATAAAACTAATTATTCATTAAAGGACCAAACAGGATACCAATTTTTTGTCTTAGTAGGAAGGATGGATTAATGCTCAATTTTGGAGGGGTGTGTCAATTTTTTTATAAAATGTTAAATAATTATTAACGTAAATGTAATTATGAATCATAAATTAGAATATCAACAAAAGTGTTTCATACAAGTTAAAAATAAATAGATCTTATGTATACTCTTCACACTCCCAACATGAGAGTATGACACCCACTAAATAGTTACATGGATTATGAGAAGAGGCATAACCCTATTTAACATTCTTTTTATCATCAGGGGTCACAACCGTAATAATACAATATTTTCACCTGAAGGTATAACATAATAACAATAGTTTTTAAATAGAGGAACATCCAACCATTCCTTTTTCAATACCAATATACAATTAAATGTACTACCTTTGAACAAATATGGATCAACTCGATGTATCTTTTGATGGAGAGGTAGAACCTGGAAACAAAGCTCATAATTTTCAACAAAAAATAATAACCAAAATAATTTTTTTTCAAATAGAAATGATATAAATAATTTATTCACCACATAAAATAGATTAACTATGAATGATTGATTACTAAGGTAATATTTCTCACTTTTGAATAATAATATTAGTATGATGATGTAATCGACACCACAGAATGATTGTACTTGTATTGATCTCATGATATACAAATCATGAATACTTTAAATGTTTTATGAATTCGTTCTATAAAACTCTATTAAAGTAGTTTATTTATGTAAAAAATCATTCAAGAATGATATTTTTATACATATCCTTTGTTATTTTATTATTTACCATGAAACCATAGTTTTCTATTAAAATTTAAAAAAATACATAATAGTTTGAAAAAATATTTGACGATCAATCGTGAATAATGCATATGTAAAAAAACAGCTATAACATTTAATATTATAGCTAATATCAATATTAAATATCTTTGAATAATACATAAACATACAAGAAAAACACTTCACATTTCAAATAATTCAAATTGGAGGATCAGAAATTACTATGATTGCAGTGTCCATATGAAACACATGTTATCCATTGTAATGAAAATTTAAATCTATATAATATGATTTCACTTTTTTTATAGAATCCAAATAATTAATTATTAAATATGTAAAAATTATATCAATTAAAAAATCATGAAAACATAAATAGAATCACCATATATAGATATATAAAAAAGAAATCGTATTATGTGTTTTTGAAAAAAATACTAATGATTTAAAAAAAATATGAATGAATTTTTGGATTTTATATGGATTGTTAAAATTTTGTATGAATTTATATGTATTAATTATAATTTATCACATACAAATTTAGTTTTTATAGAATTATATTTCATGTATGTCTTCATATATGATATTTATTCAATTCATGAAAAAAAATTCTATAAGAATTTGAATTTTATAATGTCCTCAAATTTCAGTATATATGAATTTATAAACAATTTTTATTTGACTTTAAAATTATGCATCTGACTTTTTCTTCAGTGTGTATGAAATTATAAACCCACACAACATTGATTTTGGGTGACTTATAAATCTTGTATAACGTAAAATCAATTTGTACTAGTAAATTAATAGACTTTGAAAAAATTGTTTTGTATTAATTTAGATCAAAACCCTTGAATTTGATATTTTTCATATGAATTAAAAACAAAATCCATGTTTTTGAATGTTCCATATGTCTTCTAGAAAAATCATATGACGTTGAAATTTTCTATTTCACTTCAATAGATAGATATATATTTAGAATTTATATGTATGATTCATATGAAATGTATGTAAAACATCCATAATTCTCAAATAAGTATATAATTAATAGAATAAAAAGTGTATTTATAAATAAAATAATAATAATTAAATGTAACCATAAAGATGATATTAAATAATATTGTGAGAAACTATTTTTATAAAATTATAAAAAATCTTTTGTATGATTTATAAAACAAATAAAACTAAGATAGATATTCCTCAAAATTCAATTTATATGAAACATGTTGAATTTATAGAAAAATTGTACTCCTGTTAGAGGAAATAAAAAATAAATCCGCAATTACCAAAACATAAAAATGTGATGTAATGGGAGAAACTCAGCATTTTTTTGATATAATTATTATATGGAAATAATGTGGCTAAGGGTTTAATGTTAATTATATTTTTTTATAATATTAATTAATATGAATAAAGATGAATTATTATACAATAAATGATAATATTAATTATAGTTGACAAATGTGAGAATCTTTTTTAAGTTAATTATTAAAGAAAAAACTCTGACTTCATTAGATTAATTAAAGACAAAATTAAAGTGTTGTAGATTAATGAAACAAATCTAGTATATATATATATATATCATTTATTTGGTAAAATGAAAGAATATTTTGATGATAAAATACGAAAACTGAAAGGCCTTGTTAGGATATGTCTGACTATTTAGAGGAGTTGAATTAATAGTAAACATTTATTATATTGTATTAATTTAAAACCACCATCTCCTCTTGTTTGAGTTAAATTACCACATAGATCACACTAATACTGAACTCCTGCAAGAACACATGAATTTATAAGCATCACTAATTAATTATAGTTTCTTGTATATGAAATAATTGGAAAATAATATGAGATCACATTGTCAACCAAAAAATCATCCATTGTGGTTTATAGAGGGTAGGGTATATACATAACATGAGTTTCATTATACTCCTTGGAAATATAATTTTATACTCACATAAATTATCTAATCAATAATGTTTTTCAAAAATATAATTATCCTTCACTATCAAGATTCAACATGTTATTTTTATTTTACTCGAATTATTTGCACTTTCCCTTTTTCAAGATATATATTATTCTTCTTCTTCATTAATTTACTATACAATAGTGTGTAAGAACATCTTCCATTAAACTTTCTCTTTATATTATCCATCTAAATAGGTCTCACATCAATGGACTTTAGCCCCTATAAATTATATAAAATGCAGTGTCTGTTAATTATTCTCTTTCTTTAATATTAAAATAATTAAAAACAATTTATCTACATTAAAATACAAAATTTCAAGAATTTTTTTATATGTTTTTTAAAATAAAATCTAATTGAAACCACTTCTCTAACTAATTTTTACTACTTATAAATATATAGAAATATCATGTCCTCTTTATTCTCTTTTAAACAAATATTTATTTCAGAATTAAACCTCATGTATAGATTAATCCATGAATTCAATTGAGACAAAGTTTGGAAAAACTAAATCATGGAATTCATAATTATGAATACCATATAAATGCTGCACATTTATTCCTTGAAAATTAAAAATTCCCAATAAATTGTTTTCATGAAAATATGAATTAATTTAGTTTTTTGTTTGATCAATTGTTCATGGAATAATAGTTACCATAATACACTCTTCCAAATTGTATTTAATCAATATCAAACACCTCTTCTTAAAAGATAACAACTCTAATAGCTCAACTACTCTTTCTTCTTCTACCTATGATAACATATATGTTCAGAAATATTTGTTCTTATTTTTTGTACTCATAATACCTCACTATATATCTCTTCATAAAATGTTCATTTCACATAATAATGATATTTAGACATTATTATATCACCTTAGTTTTCCACTTTAGATTTTATTCTATTATTATTTAGTTGATCTCAATGCCATATTCCATATGAAACTCAAGGTATCTCCTCCTATAGTGCTACTCATGAATGATAAATATTCCCCCATAGATAAATTTTCATTATTTTTAATCAAACACATCGAATATTTATAATCAAAAAAGATTCATCCTGCATCTCATAGAATTACTAAACCTCATAGAAGATCTTAGTTTTTATCAAATAAGAACTAAAACTCACAGAAGATCTTCCATTCTTCTCACGAATGTTATAAAACATGAACTTTGATCATGCTAGGAATGATTATTCTTTTTTCATTGTCATAGTAGAAAATTAGTCATTAAATATATATATTTTATATATGATTTATATAGGGAATCATTATCCATAGAAATACAATCTTCAAAAGAATGGTCTACAAGAGCATAAAATCCGTCATGCGTTCATTCACTATTACTCACATAAGAACAACATGACACAAGGTGTATTATCATTATACAAAAAAATAAGTGTTCTATATATATAAGGACTGGAAAATACTTTCTGTAATGTTGATTTATGTTTTTAAAAAAGACATATTATGAAAATTCACATTTCTTACTCTCCAGGTCATTCATCAATCCAATAATAACAAATCCAATCCTCCTGGACTCAATAATGTAATCCATTCGATTTTTTTCCAACAAAGGTAAATTGATCAATGAAGTTATAAAACTAAAGATATAAATCAGTATCTAAATATTATAATTCAATTTTCTCTTGATCGATATAGTAAATTGAATCATTGAACAATAATACCATATTATCCATAATGAAAAAATAAACAAACAATCGAATATTTATTCAACATTACATTTTTACCAAATAAAATGACATTAAACAATAATAAATAGTATTTTTACCACATTATCATGCTATTAAAATAGTGCACAGAAGATCCACATGTTGATATAAAATCATAACCCTTTTTAAAAATATCCCCCAAAATATATGGTATCCCTAGATAGGAAGAGACAATATTAATGGATTGATTTATGTAATCATATTTTTCCCCTTTGAGAACAATATCCAAATACAATATTATAGTAGTTAATAAAGCAAACATACCACATTCATGATGTAGATGTGGTTGGACGCCCATAATCGACCTCAATTTCCCAAATGTGTTTTTCAGTAGTTTTTTGGTAAAAATATCGATCAGATAGTAATTCATATGTAGAAACACCAAATTAATTAAATTTTATTCCATGAAATCCATTATGATGTGATATTTAATATAAATGGGTTTTTATTTTTAATGTTTCACTATATTATTTTTGATATTGATATTGATTTTCTTATCACAACATAAGAGAAGTGTAACATTACATCAAGAATTGTGTCTTCCAACTATGTCTTCATCCTTAGTAATTTTTTTAGCTTTAGATGAAGATAAATACTCATATTATATAGTTTTTGGAGTCACTAAATAATATTTATTTGTATAAAAACTCACAAATATTTATTCCTCAAAGAAAAATCCTCCATAAGTGTATTTTTTTATCTACATGACCAGCCCATTTTTACCAATATTTAAAAACCATCAAGTGTCATTTGTTATCAAAAAATATCTCATAATATTTTGTTCCCTTAATGTACTTGGGGATTATTTTTTCATCAAAATAATGTCCAATTTTAGTTACAATTATAAATTTTACACATAATTTTATGTCATAAATTAGGTTTTTCCTAGTGGATGTTTAATATATCAGGATAACTATAAACTTCTTTATATTTTTAGAATCAACATCCATTAAAAATCCATCATTAATTATGTTTGTTCCCACTGAGATAGGTATGGATATAGGATTCTGATCTTCCATGATAAATTATTTAAATATTTATTTGGAATATTTACTATGTGATTAGAAAATTATATCCTTATATTAAAAATTTTTCAAGCCAAGAGATCGCTTAATTTATCTCTGTATTGAATTTTCAAATAACATAATCATATATCTGAAAAACCATTTACAGTATTCTTTATTATTTATGAAGAATATGATATTATCAATATAAATAACCATTGTGAGATAGACCTTTTTATTTTCTTTTATATATAGGTTTCATTCTACTATTACTTTTATTATGATAAGCGTATTTAAATAGGAATAAAAATTAGAATACCAAATACTTTGTGTCTGGATTTAGCCCATATGAATCCTTATTCAATATATACACATAGTTATTCTATTTTAATATAATGAGACATGTTAAATGATTAATATACACTTATTTTTTTTACTCTATTTAGAAAAGAATACTTCAAATACATTTAGAAATATCATATTTTCAATATGTAGAAACTAAAAGAATGATTCAGATGGTTTCAAGACATTATACATTGGAAACATATTATTCCACATCGATGCCTTTAGGCAATTAGTATCCTGTATAAACCATTATTTCCTTACTTCTTTCCACATCACCATTTTTTCAGTTTGTTATATAAAATAATCATCATTATAATAACTTTTTATCATCAAGTTTGGGTCCCAAGACCCATGTATTATTTTTCTTAATTTCGTCAAATTCTGCATTCATGTAATAAATACAAACATGATGGTCAAATTGTTATTAAATGTCTCTTAGATCAACCAATGAATAGAGGGATGTATGTGAGAATTTCCTTTATGTTCTTATATTTGAACATATTATTCAAGATCCACAAAAATATTTTATCCCTCCATTTTCTTCCGTATTTTTATATGAGATGAATTAAATTTTCTCACATCACATTAAATGAATTAATCAATATATTTTTCCTTTTTATCTTCTACCTCATAAAATCCTTCATAAAAATTATATTTTTTCTTAATAAGGGAAAATTTATATCCCCATTCCGTAATATCAACAAATAACAATGGAATATTTCTTTTTTTATAATCGAAAACATTCATATCAACTGAATCAATAAGGAATTTAGTATCATTTTTTATTATTTTTATCCTCTACAATTTAATGGTTTTCTGGAGAAGTTACATTATTCACATATTTATTTAAAAATCACATGGTTATAACCATTAAATTAAATAATACATAGTCTTACAAACAAGATTATATAATTAATACATGGGAAACATTTATAATTAATCTTCAATTTAGAAATTTAATAATTTTTTCTATAATTGTATTGATTCTGGAAGTGAAATACAGGCACCATAATATATATACAATAGAACCAGGAACCATCATGTCTAATAAACATAGCTCTATCCATATCAACAACGATATTGTTATCTGATTCATAAACACCATTTTTATGCATGTATGGTGAACCAAGATCATGATTAATACTATACATCTCAGGATAACCTTCAAATTAAAAATTTTTATATTTAGAATTATTTTTTATTATTGTATTATTTTTAAAGTATATGTATTCCTTTTTTGTACAACCCTAGACTCTTTTGAACAGCTTGATATCATATTTTTTATAAAAGAATAATATATGTAATATTTGTGAAATTATCAATAACAGAAAAAACATTCACCTCAATTTGTGTATTTCTGTCTTTTGGCACCACATATATTAGATGGAATATTATCCAAGTGTTGATATTTATGTATATCAATTTTCATATGTAAATAATTTGAAAAATTTATTTTCTGAAATATGGGACAACACCAATATAGTTTACTTATTATATCAATGAAATCAAAAAAATCTATATGTCAACTTGTTCCAGTTTATAATGGAAATATTTCCTAGATATATATTTATTAATTTCTTTTCTTCTTTAACACTCATGTTACAAGTGATTTCCCACCTCTTATATAGAATATGTTCTCTTTGGTTCACTATCCTCTTTTCACAACACCCAAATCTCTTGTATTTTTCATTATGAGACAATAACATCTAATGATAACCGCCTATACATTTTCAAAAATCTATGAAACATTTAAATGAATTTTTCTACCCAATAATATTTAATTTACTTATGGATTTAAACCATTATTTTCAATTAAAAAAACATCCATTTCATTTCATCCTAATCAGCTCATCATTTCTAAAAGTCATTTAAACGTCCTTATAGTCATTAAAAGTATTCAATAGCCTCAAAACTATGGTAATGTATAAGGAATTACAATTTTACATTATCAAAATCCATTCTAGTTTTTTATCCTTGAGTGTAGCATACACTACAAGATCCTTCTCTTCCCATGTTTTTTCCCTCTCCCTATGATTTTGAATTTTTTCATCAAAAGATTAATTTCTCAGGAAATAAAAAATTAAATTCATTTGGATATATACATGATCTTTTTACATTCTTCTTCTCTATAGACCCTGTACAAAAATATCATCCATTGAAAAAAATCTTCAGAATGCAATTTTTTTTTTATATTTTAGATACATACTATATAGATAATTTTGAATCATAAAAATGGTTTTTTTGAAGATAAATGTTCCTTGTTTTCATTTATCTAGTTTTTTTTACAAGGTAAGGTTTTTTATCTTAATCCCACATATTTTCACCTACCTTCATATTGATATATTTAAATTCACAAAAAAATTAATTTAGGATTTCAATAGGTATTAAGAATATGGATTTTCAATTTTCATCCACTATTTGTATAGTTAACGGTTATACTATAATCTATTATCATCTTATTATCTTTCTGATGATTTTAATTTTTTTCAAGAAATTAAGGAACTTATATTTTTACCATGAACAAAATATATATTTCTTTTTCTTATTCATTAAAGATTCTACTTTTTTCAACGGTAACACTATAATCAATTACATTTTCAATAAGTAACATCCAATAACCATAAACACTTAAATTTATAGCTTCCACTTCTTCTTCATTGTCACCATATTCCTCACATTTATATAAATTTTTTGTCTTTTTTATTTATATGCATTATTATTTCATAAATTTGAGTAAGGATTTTTTTATCTTCCTTCACCTTATATTAACCTCTTATAATTTAATGTTCTTCATCAGTATCTTTATAATCCTTTATTCTTCAATAATTTTCTCTACAATGTCTAATGGATCAATAGTTAATAAATATCAATGGTGAGATGACATTTAAATTATTTTGGTCCAATTTTAACATTTTTTAGAAAATAATTAAATGATTTAATTAACCATTCACTCCATTAATCTTATGAATTAGATCAATGTCATCTTTTTCAATAAACATTTTATTTGAAATTTCTTCTTTAGTGTTGTTGAAGGAGATTTCATGATTATCCAATCCATTTATTTTGATAGAACTATATTTTCATAAATCATATGTAATGAGGATACTATGAAAATATTTTAAGGATACCATTTTAGCCTATATATATTGTAATGATGAAACTATGGAATCAAATATGAATTGAATAATTCTAGATAAAATTTCCAAAAATAATTGAGTCTTCCAATTTTTATCCAGGTCATCATATGGTTCATAAAATATCATTAATAGTTTTGAATAATTCACTAAAAAATTAATCATCTAATATTTTCAAATTATTAATTTTAATCAACTGATTTTTATTTTATCTTTAATTATTTAAATGTTTCCTTCTTATATATTCTTTAACCATCCACGATTGAAATTGTTTTTATAATTTTTTTAAATCATAAAAATTATCAAAATAGGATAGAGTGTGGTAATAATATCATTTCTAACTCTTCCATCTGTGTCATGATTCCACTATTATATAGATATTAATGGATCTCCTCATCATGAGGATTATAAAAATATATAATATATTCTAAAAACTTATATCCAATGGATAATAGATAGGGTAGAATTATTCCTTTAAAGATACGATAATTCTTCTCATTGAAAACATGAATCCCCTTATTGTTGACTGAGTTATGAAAATAGAAAACAAAATGATTATAATTCATCCTTCAACCATCCGGATTCAGTAAGAAAATATACCCTTGATACTATTTGAAAGGGTTGATTGTGATTAGTGTGAACACTGTGAGGGGAGGGGTGAGGTGAATCATTGGTCAATGCTTATTATGTCTTCTAAAATATTCACATCATATTAGGGAGAAATAAGTCTCAATAACAAAAAAATGGGTTTATAAATAACATGTATTTATTATCTCTAGTATAATTTATAATAATGGGGTCCTTTTTCAATGTAAATTATATCACTAATAAAGGGGTTATTTATTAGTGATACATTAAATAGTTGATAAAGGGGGCCATTGTTAGCACTAATATCAGAGTTTTGACAAAGAGGACCTTTACCAATTAAAATAAAAAATCACTTATTAAGGACGATCCTTTATCGACACTATATATAAAATCCCTGATAATTTCCCCCATTATGACTACTAAAAAAAATGCTAATACATGGGTTCTCTTTATCAGTTCTAGGAAATAAGCACTAATAAAGGGTTGCCTTTATCAAAACTATTAAAAAAATAAATGATAAATGTAGGTTCTTTATTAGTGATTTTTTCCATCACTATTATATGACCCCCTTTATCAGAAGTTATTTTCTACCACTCAATAGTGTATATTTCATAAAGAATAACATTTATTTAAATAAATATATTAATATAAGAATATATTTATATTGATAAAAATATAATATGTACTTTTTAAATATTACTTAGATAAAGATAAATACATATAAAATTAACATATATGATATTTAGTAAAAATCGATTATTTAAAATTAAAAATAATATTAATTAATAATTTTATATTTATTATTAAGTAATTTTCATTTAATAAAAATAGTATTGGTTAAAAATTAAATGAATTGATTAATGGTCTAATATATTTTGAAAACATGATTTGAAATTCCAATAGTCATAACATTTGGTCAGAGTTTCCATTTGGGATCTACTATATATAATGTCAAATCGTGGGATGATATCCAGTCTATAGGGTGTTGGATGAAGCCCGAGTAATGATTTTCGTAGAAAAAAAAGGCCAAAAGGCCTCTAAAACTACCTTTTTTTCATTATATCCAATTTTTTTACATATGATGGAATTTCAACCTTATTTATGTTTATTATCATTATCAGAGGAGATTGAATTTATTATCAAAGAATACATTTACATTAATAATAAGGTTTTTAGGTTTTATCATTCATCATAATAGAGTTTTTTTTTATAATTAAACATATGAAAAATTTATATTATTTATTTATAATAAATAAATTATATAAATACATATTAAAATATATTTAAATAAAAATATTTTTTAATATATAAAATAAATATGTTTTATTCATTTTATTTAGAATAGAAAATTGTCCATTTTATTTATACTGTAAAAATTCATTAATATGTATATATATTCGTATAAAAGTATAGGTTATATATAAACATGTGTTATTTTAGTAAAAAAATTTATGTATGTATATGTATATTATAATATATGTAAATAAATACATATTATGTAAAAATATATATGTGTATGTGAGAAATAAAAATCTATACATGTTTGTGTTTATCAATATTATGTATATAAATCATATAAAATATAATATTATAAATAAATCATTATCATTGTAGTTAAATATAATATATATGTATTTTATATTAAATATTTATAAATATATTATATAAATTATAAGAAAATATACAATTATATGTGAATATGTAAATATATAGACATATAAATATATATGTAATGCATAATATTTATATCTGAATATATTGACACATTCAAAAAATGTATTTAAAATAACTTCCAACCATTTTTTACATTATAATAATATAAGAATATATTTATATATATAATGTTTATATACACATATATTTTTTTTATAAATAAAGCAATATATATTTATATTATATTCTAGAATATTTAAATGAATATAATATATAATATATTTAAACAAATATATTTATATCTAGATATGTATTTAAAAATAATTACATAAATATATAAATAAAAAATATATATGTATATATATATAAATAAAAATAAATATCAATAAAGTAGTTACTTAAAAATCATGGTGTAGTTGCAAAGGCATTCACATTCCAAATCAAATGTACATGCATAAAATCTACGTTCATGTAGGTGGTTTGACGTTTTTAAAGAACTGATAAAGGGGGTAGGGAAGGGATGATAAATGGATGATTGGTGAGTTGGTGAAAATCCATGATGGGAGGCACAGAGATGTTTGAAAAAATATCTACCCTCATTTATCAATATATACCAAGAATCTCTCATAAAGGGTTCTTTAACATCTTTTTTTAGCAATAATGAAGCTTATATGATAAAATATCTTACATTATTAGTTTTTCCTTAGCACTGAGAAAGCCCTTTTTAGCACTATTATAGGTAAAATTTTAATAGTGTCTATTGAATAAAAAAACATCACACCCATTGAAACATATGAAATCACAAGGTTCGCTCTTTAATAGAAAAATCTAGTCTTTGGAATGAAATGAAAACAATTTTTTATTAGAAAAATTTATACAAAAAATTACTTTTTGGTTTAAAGGATGTAGGGTATATCCATCACTTGTATTTCACTCAATCCTTTGATTGTTCATGGAATCATCGCTCAAATAATATCATAAAATAATTTATCCAACAATTTAATAAAACATCACTAACGTGATTCAACACAATATTAGGATTTTTCTGGAAATATTCAAATGTTTACTTCATAAATTCTGACCGAATTCATCTTTAATACATTACATTGTAGTAATAACGAACCTCTTACTCTTATTTTTCTATCTATAATATTTTATATAAAATTTTTACATCATCAATATAAAACAACTATAAATAATATACTATAGAAATTTGGTTACTTATTATATTCTGTATCTATTTAAATTTTTGAGACACAACATAAATACATTCAAATTCAAATTAATAGAATTTTTATGAAATCTATTTTTCATGAAAAATTATATAAGAAAGCACAAGCAGAAATGGTTAAAATATCTTTTATAAGTGGAGAAATATTGTATCCTCTGATTTCAAAATTATTCATCTATTTATTCAACAATAAATCATTAGGAATGACTCAATACATTCATGGAACTAAGACATGATTATTCCATCTTCAATCTAGTATTCTTACTTATAAATACCATTAACCTGTACCTCCTTCATTCCTAGATAATTTCAAAACCCACCATTTATAGTTAACATGTTTATATGAATTCATAAATCATAGGAATTATCTATTATTCTCAGAATAATGTTTTAATTGATACCTACTTCCATATAACCTTCAGAAAAATAAAAAACATCATCTTGAATGTGTACTTCATGACCAACTCAACCAATATTTTTTCATCTTATTATGTTTAAATATTTTTTGAAATATACTTTTCTTCATAATTTTATTTTCACTCAAATAGATATTTTATATGTCTCTTTTATTTTATATATTTATCAAGATTCGACTTTTCAATAATGATTATAGTCTTTTTCATGATATTATATCATTAGTAGATCACATTACTTTTCATTTCAAAATTTTCTCCTCATATTCTTGAGACGATATCCAATCCATCTTTAGTTTGAATCTCATGATATATCCTCCAAAAATAAAACTCTTGATTTCACATTTTTTTTCTACATGAATATCCCTTGATATCTTATTCTCAAATTCATCTAATATTTATTCACAAAAAATATACACTATGCTTCTAACAGAAGAACTAAAACATGGGTACTCATACTACTTGGAAGGTATCGGAAATATCAACCATTATAAAAGATAATTCTTTATGGAGGATCTATTCATGGTCGATGCTACATCTAGGGAATCATAGTTCATAGAAGAATGTTCTTTGTAAAAATATAAGAAAATAAATATAAATTCATCATTACTCAAGGAATCTCATTATAAATCAATGTTCATTGATTTCATTCCATGAATGGTCAACAGTCTCTACATTAATTTACTCAAAAACACATCATGTAATGTTAATTTCTATTTTTTTAAAAATAACATCATAAGAAATGTTATTTATTTTTCATCATCTTCTTTATCAAGGGAATAATTATGCTCCCAATCACATGGTCTAAATAATGTTATGGTAAAGAAAACTAATGATTCAAATTGTATAAGTAAAAAAATATAAAACATAATAATGATAAAGGTTTGTGATTGTAATGATTAAATAACAAATTGATGGAGACATAATTATTAATTAGTTTTTTTGGATTTATGGGAGGCCATGAGGAATGATTAATTTACCTTAATAATAATGGTAGTGAATCTATAAAAAATTATTTTCAGATAGAACAATATAATTATAGGAAATAAGTGATGATGCTTTTGGTTACTTATTAAGATGTGTGTATAATAAATGATGTTTAAATCGAAATTAGTGTTTGTATGATATGGTTAAAAATAATATAATATATTTTATATAATGGTCATTTTATTCCAATCAGATAAGAATTTTTAAATTCATTAAAAATGTGATGAATAATTTATGAAATATTGTCTAAGAATTATCTTGGGACTAATATATAGATCATGAGTGGAAGGTGTGATGGATTTATTTTATTATTTTATATTGATATGTTGTTCATTAAAATTACTAGTACATATTGATAGTGAGGGTGTATTTCTTTTATTACATTATTCTCACCCACAAAATATATATTGAGAGAGATAATGATTCAATCGAGTGTTATACAATTTATCTCTCATGAAACTCAGTTCAAGGTAAATGATAATGTTAGAAGTAATTAAACTTTATCACTTATAACTACAAATTTTAGATATACCTGATATAAAATTTTGGATTTTTTATGATATTAGATGTATACATATTTTTATAGAATCATATGAGAATTTATCATGGGTGATTCAAGGGGAAAAACTGTAAATTGATCTAAAATTTAAATTATTATTTTCAAATACGATATTAACTTATGTGAATACCATCCACATTCTAGGTTTAATGGTTTCTAATATCGTTTAACAGAGAATCCTGGTGTTTCTCATGATGGATAGATTATCCGACTAGTATTCCTCTCCAAATAAATTAATTGTGTGATTAAAACATAGTGGGTCATATATACTATTTTTTATTACACCTCTTAAGAGTGTGAGGTCATGATTATAGCTCAATGGTAATATGATCCTATGTTTTTTATAACCTCTAAAATGATTTAATTTTTGATAGTTCCATTGTTTATTTGATATTATAAATCACACACACACATATATATATATATATATATTTATTCAAAAACAAAACATTTATTTAGTGATAATGTATTCAGGGATTTATGTGTAACTCATGAAAAAAATGATTATGTTTAGTGTTGTGATTTTTAAATATTGTCTGGGGGTTTTTTCTATATTTAATTTATTTATGTTTCACATAAAAAAATTCATTTATATGGTTGAATATCTTGTTGGTATTTTCATTTTGAGTATTATTACAAACACAAGAATGCACACTCATGAACAAATTACCTCTTTTACCACTATAGACTATCAAAAAATCATGGTAGATTATTTAAAATTTCATATATAGATGGTTGATGTGGCCATTGATGTTGTAGATATTTCAAAATATTTAATACTTTCATGTAATTCATTTACATTATTATATTTGTCTAGGATATTTACTTGCAATTTGTGATTTATTTTTTTATATTTTATTGTGAAGATACTAGTTATATATACATGTGTATATATAATATATTATTATTATGTTATGAAAAGGGGCGATTATTTGGGAAGACATATAATAATTATACTAAGGAACATTAATTCATTGAGTCATGATAGAGGAATTCACAAATATTGTGGGTGGACAATGTATTTTCATGAATGAAAACAACTGATAAATCATAAATAAAGTCCCGTAAAATAGGAATATTATGTATAATGGTAGGAAACATAAATCATCGAGATGCATGTATCAATTTTTTTATTCTATATTTTTTTTGATTTGATTAGATATATAGATAGTCTAAGTGGACCTGTCTGATGGAAAATCAATAATTATACTAATCATATGATATGACCATGAGATTGTAATTTTTATGGAGATAATTACCAATTTATTATTATGACCATCACATTAAAATTTATATTTTTGGTTATGACCATGATATATGATATACACTATAGATGATATATTTTTCACTTATTACTTCCAATCTCGGAGAATGATATTTCCAAGATATCATAGTAGACTCTAATAGTATTCTAGACGGAGGTACAAACATATAATGTGAAGATCGATAATTTTTTATGTATCTTCCAAAATTAACTCTTTCCTCCATTAGATTGATTGATATTTTTAAATATTTCATGTATGATATTTTAATCATGAGGGACTTCTATATGGAGTAGTATGTTGAGACCACTGAGGCTTCACCAATTATAGTGATACCTATGGGTGGTTATGAAATAATTAATCCTTATGATCATACTTCTAATTAAGGAACCTATAACTATTTTATTAATTTAACTCATTAATAAGTCTCTAATATTTTGAGAAGATGATTAATTGAAAGAGTTATGCTATTTAAATTTATGTTAGTGGGTTAAATTTTCCCATAACATACTACATAATTATCCATAGTTAAACTATTTGGACGCTTTTCCCCATGATAATGGCTTATAAATATAGAATAAATTATTAAAATTTATTTTAAAATAAAAGTGTGTTTGTTTCGGTAAATATGATGATAGTATTAATTAATTAATGATGTTTTGGTGGGTTTAATTGAGTATTCAACCTTTTCTATTAAATATATTTTACAAATTACATTTTAAAACATAAAAGAAATAATAGAGATCTATTAACTAAATGTTATAGGTTTAAAAACATTTAATATTTTTAATAGTTTATGAAAATGAGGATAAAAATAGTTTATAAATTTAAAAACAATTTACATTTTGATATTATCATAATATCATAAAAAATAAGTATATCAATATCAACAGTTAACATTCAACATATTTGTTAAAATGAATTTTATAATTGAAAATAGAGAGGGAAAAATAAATTTGAACGCATTGTGGGTTTTTAAACAAGGGTTTCAGTAGAAATATATGACTTAACACTCTCTATTTGAAATAATTCCACTATCAATACGGGTTTTTAAAAATAATATTAGTGATCCACAATCTATATTGGGTATATGTAAACAATTACACAATGGTAAGTCCAATCTACAAAGATCCTCTTATAAAATTTTAAATGAGAATAATGATATAAAAGGAATATGATGATAGTGTTAGAGTAATTCCTTTTGAATTATATTATATTAGTACCAAATAATTAACAAGAAAGCATCATCATATTGAATATAAATGTAAAAATAGAATATTTGAGAAGGAATATAGTTCTATTGCGAAAAATGACTTCATTTATAAAGAATGTGATAAAAAACAATGATCTTCTTATTTTATTATGATTTATTTAAATATTCCCTTGAATCCATAATTTCGGGATTTATGAATGATTTGGATTTCACAAGAAAACCATAGTGTTTTAGAAATATCATTACATTCCTCTCTATTTTTATATAGGTACCCCTCAACATGTTAGAAGATCCACTTATCTCACAAACAGAACAATTGATAAACATCCCATATAAATTAAGGGTTTTTTGGATATATAGTTATTCATAACTCAAATATATATTATATTATATTAGTAAATTAAATCATTGTACTATGTTGGAAATTTGTGAATGGATTAATTATTATTCAATTCCCAAGAGTAGTCATATAAAAATTAACATTATTAAAATACATATAATTAGAAACTTTTTGAATAAAATTAAATTAAAAAAACCTACATTCAAAATTTTAATTTGAAGTTAATATCAGATATGATCAAATTATGATATATTTAATTTTAGTAGAATACCAATGGATGCAGACATCAATAGAAGAATATATCCCCTCACAAAATTAGATAAATTTCCACAGTACTGAATTCTCAAAGGGTAAATACAACTCGATTGATTATAGTAAAAATAGGATAATGGTAAAATAATTCATCTTATGATACTAAAAATAGTTTTGTGGAATAAGATAATATTATGGTGATATAAAATTTGATATTCAGATAGAATATTTGTTTTGGAAGTAGCATATTTTTTCGCACGAAACAACCACCCCTCTAGATGAAGCAGAATATAACTAACATTCAGCGGATGATTTTTATTGTATTATATTAAAACAAATATTAGTAACTTGTAATTATATAAAATCTTGTAAAATACCATAAATAAAACATATAGTCATGCAACTCTTAAAAAGATTTTAATAAATTAAACTTGATTATTATTCCCTAAAACAAAGATATTGTGGTAATATCAAATAATATATTCCTTTTTATGATAAAAAATCATGGTTTTAAAATTAATTCAACACATTTTTTTGAAGAAATATTAGAGAAACATTGGAGCAAAAATGAGAAATTATTAAAAGATGGCCTCATTTAAAAATAATTGAATTACCATTAATGTTTACAAAACATTGTAATAAAAACAATAAATTCACCTTATTTCATCCCATTTGGGATTATCAAATAGTCTTGAAAGATAATAAGAACATAAAATTAAAAATATGGAATTAAATTACATAAAAAATATGAAAAGTAAAGATAATGACTTTTCATTCATATTGAAGAATTATATGACATCATTAGGACAAAAAATGAAATAATTCCTATCATATCATAATGAATGTCACAAACTGAATTGATAATAAGTAAGGTTTTTTAGGTGAAGAAATATGGGGAGTTGATTTAATGTAGGTGGAAGAGGCCTATAGACTATTAATGGGGCCACCAGTCAAAGATTCCTCATTAAATGAATTGGTATAAGTCCAAAAAAGATATCAGGAATGAATGAAGTGAAAACTAGAGCAATAATAGGTGCTATAAAATCTACAATCATACGAATGGCATGAGGAGGAACCACCTTAGTCGTTGAAATGTAAAGAAAAGGACGCATAACCTCAAATAAACTCAGACCCCACTCTACCACTAAGCATTACTACATAAAATAATTTCCACTTCAATTTTATAAAAAACATAAATAAATGTTCTTGAATAATCAAGAGATCAAATTTATCATTAAAGGCTCCCGTAACAATAGTAATTTGAAATGATTTTCCAAAAAAATGATGTGGTAGTTGAGATCATGTTTTTTGAATATATTTGACAAATAATAAATGATATATTTGTAATAATATCTCTATCATCATTCCCCTCATTTAAAAATTCAGGTACAATCATATAAATATGCTCACCATTAGTAATTTTCTTTTATATATACCCATAATATTAAGTGAAATAATTGACCAATACACTTTTAACGTCTTACGGAATAATAGCTCATACCAAGTCATCATTAAAATGTGTAGTCATTGAATATTAAAGATCCATGAAAGTGGATGATCCATCTCTATAAGAAATTTAAATATGCCTATTGATGATGTTGTGTTATCTCTAGTTTTAATATTCTCGTAAGACCTCAAAAATAGTGCAAATAACACCATGATCCTTTTCATGAATCATATTATATATTAGTAGATTCTAAATCATTATAAATAGAATAGGTTTACGATTTTACACTACCAGAGATACTATCCAATATATATCCCCCTCTTAAATAGTCTCTCCTTGGGAGGTGTAATCCTTATGAAATAATTGAAAGAACAAATAAAATATCATCCTTAAATGTATCAATACATTATATAGTAAATTATATTGAGTAAAGGGTATGATGATGTGAAGATAGATCCTTTATAGGTGATGTTGTTTCATGGAAAAGTGGAGATTCATGACTAAAACCCACTAAATTGTCACCCAAAATATTCACTAACCCTGTAAATTTTTCATCATCTATTGTAGGAACAATTCATAGAAATGGATTGATATTAACATCTTTTTTAATCCCCTCTACTAATGATTATTTAAGATCTGAATGAAGTGTTTGGATAGATAGTATACTAAAATTAGGTAGACTACCTCTATCATATTTTATCTCTATCTTTATAAAAATTAGAATACTCCAGACTAATAACTTCAACCCCATGGGACATATCCTGATTAGATATTGAATCATATAAAATTTCTTACACATATATTCTAGGAACATGACACACAATAAAACCTCAGGAGTTACTATCATAGACACCACTTATATTAATAACAGACTAAGTGATAGTTATTAAGAGATTAGTCTCTTCATCTACACATTATCCATCAACATCCTAAATAGAATCATCTTAAAGAATAATGACATATATTATAAATTAAAAATTAGATTCCAAAATATGAGTAGCATTATAGACCATAGTTTTTAATATCTCATCATCATAAAATGATATTTCTATAGAATTTCTATAAATAATTTATTCCAATGGCCTAGTAAAATAATTTTGACTTATCATAGTGTTAGGATCACTCGTATTTTTAAATAAGAAAACTTTTAATCCTTCCTTCTATTCAATAATATCTTCAACCAATAAATCAACTATAAAATATGCCACAACATAATTTGTTTCAAAACCTAGAATAAAAATAAATACTCATAGAGGGAATATTTTTGGGTTTGATGTTTTAATAAAGCCTCTGATTGTCCATAAAACATTTCTTAGCCCAGGTGTTCCAGTTAAAAGTTATGCTATATAATATTTGTCAGCATAAATATATGACCCTAAATTGAATTTTCCTTTTATTATTAATATAGAATAAGTTATATAGCATCAATAATAACTTATATAATCTTAGTATAAGTTAAGAATTATTTATGTGGTAAGTTTAAAAAAAAATATCTTATAAACTGAGACAATTGTCTATAGATTTACATTATCCCATCTCATCATGACGTATAAAACAGGGACACCATTGAACCTCAGAACACAAAATTACCTACAACCAAGATAGTTTATGTTTGGGATGAACATGAAATGTTGTCTAAATTCATCATCTAGTTAAAAACAACAAGTCTTCATGGGTTAGAATCTTCAATATTCTATAGAAGGGAATTTTTTTAGAAAATATTAATAGATGGTAGGTTATAAACAATAATTATGTATATAAACACCCACATGGTTTACTCCAATGATATTTTTCATTTCATCGATGATAAAATTATCTCCTTATCATCAAACATTCTCATTATGAAATCCATCATTTCCCTAACTCATAATCGATATACATATAAAAATCGAGAACCAATCATGGATAGAACTTTCATTCATTTTTATATAACTAAGAACCCTATCCCTTCCCTTGAAATATATTAAATAAATAATTTCCATGAATCTAACTATTTTATATGATATTTAAATAAATGAAAGAAAAAGTTTGGGTTTCAGAGAGAAAAGGGAGTGGATGATTGAATGGTATGCAAAAGATGAGGTTTGGTTCTGAATCTAAATAGTAATGAATTTTATTTTGGAAAAAATTAGTTACAAAATTTTTAAGGGATTTAATTTCTAATGAAATAAATAATTTAAGAGATAAAAGGGTAATGTTAGTCAATGTATAAAAATTTCAATTAATAGGATCAATTGTAGCACAATTTCATAGAAATAGCTAATAAAGGCTCTAAATGGTATCACCGAAGTGGTTTCACCCAAATCATATCAGAAGAATTATAACATATAAATAGTATCACTACAATGTTATAATCTGGATGGTAGAACCACGTGGTAGCATCTGAATAGAGGAACCCATCTGCATCATCAAAATGAAAACACTAAAACAATATCACCCAACATTAGAAAATATTCACTGAATCAAGCTAGTGTAATCATCTACTCCTGATTCCACATTAAATGATTCAAAATAACTAAGTATTGGAATAATATGAATAAATTTTTATAAAATGTACTTCTTCGATATTTATCAGTATTCAATGGTTTTGTAAAAATTTCATCGTGCTGATTTCTAGTGCCAATGAATTAAAGAGTTATGTTTCATTTTCTTAGAAATGATTTCCCAAAAATTGTTGTGTAATATCAATGTAAAATTACAATGAATAAGAAACCAAAATATTAGAGTTGTTAATATTACATGTATTGTCACAAGTTATATGGACAATGATAAATTGTTGTCTATAGTATAAATGGTTTTGTTTCCTCCACCTAAATTTTTAACAATAATTTCTTGCAATTATCCCGTCAAATTCAGTAGTGCATTATGAAAAATTATTATTTTAAAACAATATAATACTAGATACTATCACAAAAAGTGATATGTTCTTGAGGTTACCCTTTTATTTAACCTATACTAACAAAAGTCTTCATATGACTAACAAACTTATTCGTTGTATTGTCATCTAGTGTAAAACATTAACAAATTAATAGAATATTTGAGGTATTTTAAATTTATTTTTAAAATATAAAAATGTAATCCCTTATGATTTGATTGAAAATTATCGTGCATGCATACACACACACAAACAATACATATTATCTGAACAACTATTAGTCAAGTAACGTAGACCTCCAATGATACCTCGGTAAGTGGTACGATTAACTCATTTTCCTATTTCATCTAAATAAATCGTAAAATATGTACTCATGAGAGTATCAATTCAGTTTTTACTATCCATAAGAATGTTTCAAATGATAATTTTTGTATTTAATTTTATTTAAAAAAATCCTTACTTATTTTGAGAAATCCAAAAATAATTTAGGAACATTATCTCACACATAAAGTTCATTTCATCATCATTTTTCATAAATTTAGAAATTTATACCCAAGTAATTTTTGGATGATCTGATGTAATTTGTAAACATATATTATCACTACCAAAAAATTATTGGAATTCATTTTTATAAAAAATGTAAGATCTTGTAGCCCTTTTAATAATCATACAGAAATCATGAATGAGTTGAGCCTGTCATACCTTGCTCTAAGAGCCTATAATAAAATATAAAATCCTTTAGAATATTAAAAACCGGATTTGGAAAAAATAGGATTCTGAAATCTAGGGTACACAGAAATAAAAACATCCTCAATAGTATTACAGTTCATAAATTCTCTCTGGAAATCCAGTTGACATAGTTTGAAATTAATATTTACTACATATGAATGTAGTATTATAAGGGATTAGATTATTTTTTATTGTGAAAATGTTTATTCTTAATAAATATCTTTATATTTAATAAATCCATTGGAATCGAAATATGATTTTCTTCTAATATTTTTTTAAAAAATTATTAGACATGTTTATATATACCAACTTTGTGAAAATATTTAGCAAGTCTTTAGGTATTTTAACTAATTCCTAGACCATATTTCTTTTAAATTGATTCAATTATTATTAACTATATATCATGAATTGAATAATATTGATTTTCACTATTGTGTTTTTAGGTTCATGACAAGATAAAAAGGATTGATATTTATCCAAGATTCATAAGAGGGATCCGGTTTGAATACCATTATCATGGTCTCCAATAAAAATAAATGGTGGTGATTTTTAAGTGTTTTAATGGTTTTAGGGACTATTTTTTGTAGGTTCTTATAAAACATTTTATAGTCCAGGAATGTATTGAAAGTCTCAATAATGATATTTATTTGGGAAATTTGATGAAATATTATAATATATATGGGTATTATTGATATCAAAATTTCACATATCATCATCATGGGTTTTTATAGAAGTTTTGGATCTTTGAGGATCAATATTATCAAATGTGATATTCACCTATTCTACTAGAACATTAGGTTTTTATTAGATTTTTCATTCTTTACTAGTTTTTATGAACGAAATAATAATTCAATAATATCCTTTTGGTAAAAACATATCCTTATTATTTTTTTAATGCTAAAAATTTATCTAGAAATTATAATGTAATTAACATTGGGATTTCTAACATTCCATAGATTACAGGTTGTTCTTATCATAATAGGTTTAGTAAGAAAACTATTAATAACATTAAAAAATTATATTAACTTATTTAACCAAAAATAGTTAAGTAATTCGTATTTATATATCGAATTTTAAGAGATTTCATGATGAGTCATATTTCTCCTTTCTATATGCCCATTTTTTTGTGGTGTATGAGGTTCCGATAAATTGTGATCATATCAATGTTAGGAGAATATAAATTCTACTGTTTGATTTTAAACCTCTCAATCATTACCACCTCTCAATTTTTTTCTGGTGGGTATACTATGTATATATAATTATTTTTCATATTTAGGAAAATAAGAAGTCAGTTCACATTTGTGAGATCGGAAAAAAATGCAATTCATATTGAATAATTATAAAAAATTACATATTTGTTTTGTTTTCCTACAAAAACAATATTCTCTAGATGCCCAAAATTAATGCATGTAAACTATTTATATAGGTTTAGAGGTAGAAACATATTTATTTGGTTTGAAATAAATATTTTGTTTCTTTCTCTTTTAATAATGATTGCACACATTTTTTTACATAATTATTTTTTGGTTATATACATCATAAATTTTTTTAACTTTTTAATTAAGTATTTATTATAGTGACCTACTTTACTATCCCTTAAAAGTGACTCTCTAGGGAAATTAGTCAAACTTTTTTTTAATATAATGAATCTATACTGAAAAAATAATAAAAATAATTTTATTAAAGTATTAAATATTAATGAATTCAAAGAATCATAAATTTTAGAAGAATATTTTTAAAATTACATGAATGAAATAATATCATATTTGAGAAATCATGTTAATATTATACTTCATCTCCTTCCACACTCTTTCCTCGATCATGGATTAGCTCATGGAATATTCATCACCTCCCACCCTCTGATATTTCTAGATTGGCTGGGGGATTCAGATCTTACTCCTCTATTTTCATATCCTTATGATCCTATATTTTCCTCCTTAAATGGCCCAGAAAACCTCCATAGCTTTCCCGCAATTGATTTTTTACCTAATGTGCAGTCACTCATCAATGAATTTCCTTCAGTTCTTTGTTCTTCCATTGTGTTCTCTCAAGCTACTATGACAATTGATCTCTCTTTTGTCACTCTCTTTGAAAAGTATCACCTCCCCATGGATGCCTTCGATATATTTGTCCCATTTCAAGGATGTTTCATGTATTGGATATTGAATGGATTTTGTATTTGAGTCATACCTTAATCCAATTCCTAGATAAAGAAGGCCTTATCATTTCTTTGGATCAAGCTCCACTTGTACTTTTATGTTTCAATTTTCCCCTCTTTTGATGGTCAAATAATTTTAATCTGAAAAGAGAATCCCCCATCCTGTTGATATGGGTATATATTCTGAATATTCCCTTAACTTTTAAAGAACTAGATGATTCTTTGATTGACAGACAATATAGTGGGACATTTTCTCTTCTAGAATCATTATAAACACATTGTTATTCAATCAGTTTCTCAAAGGATTTTTTTTATGTCTGTGTCTCCAAGATCCCATTGGATTTCATTTATATCGAGGTAGAATAAGATCATAATTTGTATAATGAGGTATGATATGAATCATGTGTTATATTCTTTTTTATTTTAGGAACCCTCTTTAGGATTTTAGTATATGTTGGAATGTATTGTATTTAAATTTATGGGAACTACCATGGACATTGTGAGAAGATCCTCCCATAAGGGATGTTGGGAAAGATGGAAACAATATATTGTTGGAACCAGGTTCTTCAAAGCATGATTTGGTGTATGGTTTGTGTTTGTTGTCAATCCTCAGTGGAAGTTCCGAATGTGTTCCAGCAAAGTGATCATACAGTTCATGCAGACAACAGTTTTGAAGGTGGCGCTGTTTCCCAGTGTTTGCCAAATTTTTGGGCCTCAAAATCGGAAAATGAAGACATGGATTGTCTGCAAAAGGAGCTTCGCAGAAAAAGGAAGTGGTGCGCGAAATATAAGAGGCTTGCGCGAAAAATTTAAGTTAGGCGCGGAAAACAGCGGGATGCGCGAAATAGTTTTTCGCGCAAACAGTGTTTCGAAATCAGAGAGGTGAAAAATGACAAAGGCATGGGCTGCGCGGAAAATCAGGGATGTGCACGAAATACTTAAGTTGGGCGCGGAAAACAGCGGGATGCGCGAAATAGTTTTTTCGCGCAAATGCTGTTTCAGAATCAGTTTGGTGAAAGATGGCAAAGGCATGGGCTGCGCGGAAAAAAAGGGTTGTGCGCGAAATACATAAGCTGGGCGAAAGATTACGCGCCAGATGAGAGTTTTTCCGCGCCGAAGGGGATTTTGCGCGCAGTGGTCTCAGTCGTCTATAAATATGAGGTGACCCCCTTCATTCGGGGGGTTGGAAGACTTAGAGAAGATCCGAGGTCTGATGCGCGAAAAAGGATCGCGTAAAGGAGCTTGCACGAAATATTTGGAGTTGCGCGAAAAAGGGGATTTTTGCGCGAAATATTTTTCCGCACCAAAACAAAATGTTGCGCGCAATAGGATGATTTTGTGCGCAAATAGTTGATGTTTCGCATATTTCTCAGTAAGGTTTGTCTGCACGTTTTGGTGATCCAGTTCAGTGGTTCTGTGCGTTCTAGTGCATCTCTTCCGGACTTCGATGCAAGCAGAGTCTCGTGCTGAGCAGAGGCAAAGACTTCAATGCAAATTTATTGAAGAGACCTTCACGTCTATAAACTGAGTGAGACTTCACCAACGGCAGTGAGCCAGGGGGAGTCAACGGGAGTGACCCGAGGGAAGCAGTGAGCTATCCCTAAACCTTATGTAAAGGCAGTGAGCCTGGGACAGAGTGTCTGTACCCGAACATTTGTATCCGCAGCTAGTGAAGCATAGTGGATTTAGGTACGACCGACAATTTGTCGGCGTATGCTCCTTGGACGTAGCCCTTAGTGGTGAACCAAGTAAAAATTGTTGTGTCATCTCTCTGCATGTGAATGTTTAATTTCTGATCATATCCTTCATACAGGTTTAAGAAGTTCCTGCCAACGTGGGAACAAGATCCACAACTTTAAGAAGAAAAAGTTACCACCCTGATTCACCCCTCCCCTCTCAGGGTGTCCCGGGGTCCTTCAAGTGGTATCAGAGGGAGGTTGCTGGTCTTGAATCTGTCCTTTGTCGCCATGGAGAATGCAGCCAATGTGAGGGGAGTCCCTCTCTTTGATGGAAATAATTTTCAGATCTGGAAGAATAGGATGAGATCTCATCTAAGATCTCTTGGAATGGAAGTTTTGTTTTCTATTGTGCAAGGAATACAAGTCACAGATCAAACAGGACTGGCTATGACTGACACAGACAGGAAAATTCTTGATGCAGATGCTAAAGCTCAAAATGAACTCACCGCAGCTCTTTCTGATCAGATATATCTAAAGGTGATGAGTTGCACTTCAGCAAAGTCTATGTGGGATAAACTTGAAAACATTTATGAAGGAGATAGCAAGGTAAAGGAGGCAAAACTTCAGGTTTTACATAACAGGTTTGACGACCTAAAGATGCATCCCAATGAAAATGCAGATTCATTTTTTAATCGAATTACTGAAGTAGTGGGAGCAATTCGAGTTCTTGGAGAAGAAATCAAAGACATTGATATCGTTAAGAAAATATTGAGAAGACTTCCTCCCATGTACAATGCAAAGGTGTCAGCCCTCGAAGAAAGAGATCTATCCAAACTTTCTCTGGATGTTTTGTTAAGTAGTTTAGTGGCATATGAGATGAGAGTCAAACCTGAAGATGCCACGACTCGCGTGAGCAAAGAAATGGCATTCAAAGCCATGGACAAACTGAAAATTTCAGAAGATAGTAGTGGTGATGATGACGAAGAAAAAGAAATTCTTTCCCTCATCGCGAAGAAGCTGAAAAAGGGTAAAGGTAAATTTAGAGGTAAGTTACCTCTTGCATGTTTCCGTTGTGGAAGAGTTGGGCACATTGCCTCTCAGTGCCAAAGAAAGTTGGATAATGATGAGAGCGAAGCTGAAGACATTGAAAAGCCTCGGAAAAGGTTTTTCAAAAAGGGTGATTTCAAATCTGGAAAGAAAATGCAGAGGAAGAGCTTTGTCTGTGAGGAAGAAGATGATGATATTGAATTCTGTGAGGAAGAAGAACCAGAATTTAAAACTGAAAAACATGCTTCCATGATGGCTACCACTGAAATATCAGATTCTTCAATCAATAAAGGCAGAGATAATCAGAGTACTGCCCTTGATAATCCAAAGGTTCAAATTAAGGATGCTTTCTCCAAGATTGAGAGTAAATGTAAGAAATGTAATAAGTGGAAGGAAATGGTCAAAGAGTCATCAGAATATGTTGATAAACTTGAAGCTGAAATTGAACGTCTGGAAGAGTTTGTGAAAGTTCAGTCTAAAATCATTGAAAGCAATGATGATGTATTGGATCTTAAGATAAGAATTGAAGAGCAGGGAAAGGTCATCAATGACCTCACTTCAACACTGGAAGAAAAGTCCAAGACTACTGAGGGTCTTGAGGAGGAAATTGTTACTCTTACGAGTAAACTTGAGACCGAATCTTTTTCAAAAGAATCAAGGAAGAAAATACAACCTAGAAGATTCTCAGATGCTGAATTATTGGCAAGAGCCAAATGTGGTTCTGATGGAGTTGAAAAAATCTTGAGCGTTCAAAGACCCGCCTGCATGGGAAAGCGTGGAATTGGATGTGAAGCTGAGACATCAACTGCTGGAAATAAAGAAATTCAAAAGAAAGACAAAACGAAGGTTGAACATGTTGAAACATTTTCTGAAGTGCTGAAAAAGGAACCCTCAATCCAAACTAGAAGGATAACTGACAATTACCATCAAACATTTAGAAATGATAGGCAGTTCAACTACTCTCATAGGGATGAAGGTATGAGGAGAAATTCAGGTGTGAAGGCATTCCCTCACATGAAGTGTCAATTTTGTGGCTATCTGGGCCATACTATGTCATATTGCGAAGAGGCAAGGAGTTAATTTAATGGAGAAGATCTGGGAAATCAACAAAGGAGACCGATTTCATATCCTCCATCGTATAGAAGAAATATCTTCCATGGTTACTGTTTTAATTGTTCTAACTTTGGCCATAAAGCTATGTTTTGCAGGCAGCGGTATGACAAGAGAAATTCATACAACACCCAAAGACGGGACAGGGTTCATCCTCCTGATAATGTTGTTCTCACAAATAGTTTTTCTCTTCTGGGAGAAGATTATGGGTATGAAGACTCAGATTATGTGGAAGAAAGTTTTAAAAGGCCATCAGTGTCTTATGCTCAATCCAATATCTCATGGAAAGAAAAGAAGAAAATCGAGAAATCCAATCTTGCGGAGGTAGCCCTCAAAGCTACAAAGAGTAGAAGCACCTGGATTCTTGATAGTGGATGTTCTTCCCATATGACAGGAAATGCTGACCTTCTGAAGAACATTGAAAAGAAGGTTGATGGAACAGTACGGTTTGGTAACGATGGCGCTTTGAAGATTAAAGGCAGTGGGAATACTGCTCTCGCCAACGGAGAGCTGAAAAAGACTGAAGTTCTTTATGTGGACGGTCTACGCCATAATCTCCTCAGTGTAAGTCAACTCTGTGACTCAGGGCTCATAGTAACCTTCAATCAAAAAGGCTGCACTATAAATGGAAAAACAGGGAATTCTCTTATGAAAGGTTGTAGAACAGATGGAAACTTATATCAGGTTGACAGCAAAGTGAACTCTTGTTACTTGTCTGTTGACGAAGAAAACAATTTATGGCATCGAAGGCTGGGGCACATTAACCAACAAGAAATGGAAAAGATATCTAAGCTGAAGATAGTCATGGATATTCCCATTCTAAAACGCGAACGGGAAAAATCTTGTGATGCCTGTATTCGTGGGAAGCTGGTCTGTAATTCGTATCGTCCAAAGAAGAAAAGGGCATCACATCTTCTCGATCTCATTCACACTGATGTATGTGGCCCAATAAATGTTGTCGGAACCTATGGAGAGAGGTACTTCGTCCTTTTCATTGATGATTATAGTAGAATGGCTTGTGTAATGGTGATTCACAGGAAGCGACAAGTACTTGATTGCATGAAAACTTATCGCCGAATTGCCGAGAATGACACTGGACGGTCAATAAAAGTCCTACGATCGGACAATGGAGGGGAATACACATCCATTGAGTTTGAAAACTATCTAGAGAAACATGGAATACAGCATGAGGTAGCTGCTGTGAGAACTCCACAACAAAATGGAGTTGTTGAACGTCGAAATCGACAGGTCAACAATATGGCCAGGACTATGTTGATTGAGAGTGGTATCTCTCGCCATTACTGGAAGGAGGCTGTTGAAGCTGCAGTTCACATTCAGAATCGAACAGGGCTCTACATGGGAGAAACGAAGACACCGTACGAATTATGGCATGGAAGGAAGCCTTCCTTGAAATACTTTCGGGTTTTTGGAAGCAAATGTTTCATCCGGAATAAAGAAGGAAACCAAGGAAAGTATGGTGACAATGCTGATGAAGGAATTTTTCTTGGGTATCCAATGAACAGTAAAGCTTACAAGTGTTTCAATAAACGCTTGGGGAAGATTGTGGTAAGCAGTGATGTTAAGATAATTGAAGAGAAAACCACAAATGCTTCAAGGACGCCATATGCGGATGTGATGGACAATCAGGAAGAAAGTGAACGTGAAGAAAACACAAACACAGAGATAGAGGAAGTTGTTCAAAACTCTCAGCAGTCACATCATGATGTTGACTCAGAAGAAGAATTAGAAGAAGAACCTATAGCTGAAAAGAATGCTACTGAATCTCTCTGGAGAAACCGAAGAGCTGAGATTGATCCATCCAACATAATTGGGGACATGAATGCACCCACTCAAACAAGGAGGATGAGAAATAACACACCTTCTGCATTTCTATCAGTTGTAGAGCCAACCTCATTTGAAGAAGCTGCAATGGATGAATCCTGGGTGAAATCCATGAATGAAGAGTTAGATCAGATTGACAAAAATCAGACGTGGGATTTGGTCCAGAGACCCAAAGGTCACAATGTGATTGGCACCAAATGGATTTTCAAGAACAAGTTTGATGAGCATGGAAATGTTATCAGAAACAAGGCTCGACTGGTATGTAAAGGGTATTCTCAGATTGAAGGTGTTGATGTTGAAGAAACCTTTGCTCCAGTGGCTAGATTGGAGTCAATCAGGCTATTCCTTTCCATGGCTCTCCAAAGAGGATATAAAGTATATCAAATGGATGTCAAGACAGCATTCTTAAATGGTGTACTCGAAGAAGAAGTCTACATTGAACAACCAGTGGGTTTTCTTCTTGGTGCTGATGAATCAAAGGTCTGCAAGCTAAAGAAAGCACTTTATGGATTAAAACAGGCACCAAGGGCATGGTATTCTAGACTAGATTCGTATCTCAAAAAGCTGGAATTCAAAAGAGGAGGAGTTGATCACAATCTCTATGTGAAGAATTCTCCAAAAGATCAGTTCATGGTTCTTGTTTACGTCGATGACATTATATTTGGTGGCAGCAAACAGAAATCAGTGGATGAATTTTCCAATCATATGAAATCAGAATTTGAAATGTCAATGATTGGGGAGATCACATATTTCTTAGGACTGCAAGTGACTCAGAGGAAAGACTACACTTTTATCTCTCAGGAAAAGTATGCAAGAGAGCTGCTGAAGAAGTTTAACATGCAAGACTCCAAACCAATGTCAACTCCGATTGCAGTTGGAACCAAACTTGGGAAGCATGAGGATGGGAAATCTGTAGATCCCACCCTGCACAGGAGAATTATTGGGAGCCTATTGTACCTGACAGCGACACGGCCAGATATTGTCTTTGCCACATGTCTTTCTGCCCGCTTTCAGAGTAATCCAAAAGAGGAACACATGACAGCAGTGAAAAGAATCATGAGGTATATTCAAGGTACTTACAAGTATGGATTATACTTTGCTCTAGGAAGGGATAGTGAATTATCCGCATTTTCTGATGCTGACTGGGCTGGCGATGTTGTGGACAGAAAGTCCACCAGTGGGGGAGCATTCTTTATCGGAAATAATTGTGTTGGCTGGTTGAGCAAGAAACAAGAAAGTACTTCTCTTAGTACTGCTGAAGCTGAGTATATATCTGCCACAAAGTCATGCACACAACTGCTATGGATGAAGCAACAATTAACAGATATTGGTGATGAGGTAAAGCAGCCAATGGTGATCTACTGTGATAACAAAAGCGCAATTGATCTCACGAAAAATCCGGTTCAGCATTCTCGTACAAAACATATTGAAATACGGTATCATTTCATCAAAGAAAAGGTTGAACAAGGGGTGATTAGACTGGACCATGTGGGAACTGATAAGCAGGTAGCTGATATCCTGACAAAGCCACTGTCAGCAGCTGTGTTTGAAAAGCATCGGTTGAACCTAGGTGTTCAACCACCTCCTGCTGCATAAGGAGGTTTCGAAACCCCCCTCTCCCCATTTGTTTTAACTATTTTTATCTGCTTATGGCTGTGATGCAGGTTTATGGGGGAGATACTATCCAGGGGGAGTATGGATTGAGCTGAACGTTGAACAAACTTTTCGGTCTTTGGTTTTATTGTCAATGGGGGAGAAAGGAATAAATTCACGGCAAGAGAATTCACGGCAAGAAATTCATGGCAAGAAATTCTTCTGTGATGGAAGTGTAAGATTGTGATGAGAAGTTTAATAAGGATAACATCGGGCGTCATGGAGAATTTCAAAACACTAAGACCCAATTCAAGCTTCCTCTCTTGTTTTCTACACCGAGCATTGCTCACGTAGACTTAGAGTATTGGCTGAGTTGATTCTTGCGTTTTGGATTTCCTCATGGTTGGAGATCTATTGAATTTATTCTGATTGCCAACAAACCCAAAGGGGGAGATTGTTGGAACCAGGTTCTTCAAAGCATGATTTGGTGTATGGTTTGTGTTTGTTGTCAATCCTCAGTGGAAGTTCCGAATGTGTTCCAGCAAAGTGATCATACAGTTCATGCAGACAACAGTTTTGAAGGTGGCGCTGTTTCCCAGTGTTTGCCAAATTTTTGGGCCTCAAAATCGGAAAATGAAGACATGGATTGTCTGCAAAAGGAGCTTCGCAGAAAAAGGAAGTGGTGCGCGAAATATAAGAGGCTTGCGCGAAAAATTTAAGTTAGGCGCGGAAAACAGCGGGATGCGCGAAATAGTTTTTCGCGCAAACAGTGTTTCGAAATCAGAGAGGTGAAAAATGGAAAAGGCATGGGCTGCGCGGAAAATCAGGGATGTGCACGAAATACTTAAGTTGGGCGCGGAAAACAGCGGGATGCGCGAAATAGTATTTTCGCGCAAATGCTGTTTCAGAATCAGTTTGGTGAAAGATGGCAAAGGCATGGGCTGCGCGGAAAATAAGGGTTGTGCGCGAAATACATAAGCTGGGCGAAAGATTACGCGCCAGATGAGAGTTTTTCCGCGCCGAAGGGGATTTTGCGCGCAGTGGTCTCAGTCGTCTATAAATATGAGGTGACCCCCTTCATTCGGGGGGTTGGAAGACTTAGAGAAGATCCGAGGTCTGATGCGCGAAAAAGGATCGCGTAAAGGAGCTTGCGCGAAATATTTGGAGTTGCGCGAAAAAGGGGATTTTTGCGCGAAATATTTTTCCGCACCAAAACAAAATGTTGCGCGCAATAGGATTATTTTGCGCGCAAATGGTTGATGTTTCGCATATTTCTCAGTAAGGTTTGTCTGCACGTTTTGGTGATCCAGTTCAGTGGTTCTGTGCGTTCTAGTGCATCTCTTCCGGACTTCGATGCAAGCAGAGTCTCGTGCTGAGCAGAGGCAAAGACTTCAATGCAAATTTATTGAAGAGACCTTCACGTCTATAAACTGAGTGAGACTTCACCAACGGCAGTGAGCCAGGGGGAGTCAACGGGAGTGACCCGAGGGAAGCAGTGAGCTATCCCTAAACCTTATGTAAAGGCAGTGAGCCTGGGACAGAGTGTCTATACCCGAACTTTTGTATCCGCAGCTAGTGAAGCATAGTGGATTTAGGTACGACCGACAATTTGTCGGCGTATGCTCCTTGGACGTAGCCCTTAGTGGTGAACCAAGTAAAAATTGTTGTGTCATCTCTCTGCATGTGAATGTTTATTTTCTGATCATATCCTTCATACAGGTTTAAGAAGTTCCTGCCAACGTGGGAACAAGATCCACAACTTTAAGAAGAAAAAGTTTCCACCCTGATTCACCCCTCCCCTCTCAGGGTGTCCCGGGGTCCTTCATATATCAAATGCTGGTATAGCATACAAAGACAAAGAGTTGAACCAACATGGTACTATGGATTTGGGTCATCGTATAGTCACCATGGATGTGATTCATAAGATTTAAGTGATAAGGGTAAAGGATATTTTTTATCGATTGAGGTATGATTTGGTTGTCCATTTTTTTTACAAGTAATGTTCAATGAGGCTCAATAAAGGATGAGGGGAATGTGATGTTCTGAGAATAAATTCACGAAACTGTCCCTCATATGAAGATGATAAGATATCTAAATAAAATTCTCTATATGAGGAAAAGATCCATGAAATTGGTGAGGATGATTAAACTATTATCAACATTATAGATATAAATGATAAGGTGTTTTAGTGGATCATGGGGTTAGGTTGATGTCATGCCTAACAAGCCCCCCTGAATTTACTGAATAGGATTATGAGGAAGTGATGAAGAATACCTCTCTTATGAGAATAGAAAAACATTGAGTTACTATTATTGGATACCAAAACCATTTTAAATTGTTGGGAGTTGGTGGTTCACTCATATTTAATGAATGGATTGATGATGATGAAGGTGTGTAAGATTATAATGGAGTGGATAATGATTCTACCAAGGAATCATGGTCCTTGGTGACCACATAAGATGAACATGTAGAATAGTTCCTTCAATGCACATAAAATAAAGGAAAAAACATATCTGTGGATTCAAACGTGATTATTCAGCATATGTGGAGGTCATAGGGATATAAGAATTGTTCAAATTTACCAAGTCCTCCTTTTATATTGTCATCTAGTAATGGTAAACTCCCCCAAAATAGGGTGAAAATACTATTAACATCCCAAATAATAAGGAGTTCATTGAATCAGACAACACTAAAGATTTCATAAATCATTATAATGATGAAATGTTAGTGGGGTCCTGGTTTTTCATTGTATCAATGGATGATGCACCCAGTGTGTTCAAAAGATAGTTGCGAGTTTATTTTAACTAAAAAAATACTATGGGATTGAAAAACATAATAGTGTTTTGATATCTGTATTCAATTAGGGGAAACCATACATATAAGAATATGTGAAAACATAGAACATGAAGGAATTCCCCTTTAAAGACCTCATTAAAGATAATCCAATATATGAGGTTACATTTAATGAATAGATACCATTTAAGGTAAATAATTAAAACAGCTTTAAATTAGTCAGTAATGTTCTGCTAATTTCTTATGAGTTTTACCTTTTTATATATTTTGACCAATTTTGGTTTCCCAAATTTTCCTTAAAATTGATTTTGAACTCAAAAAAATTAATATATCGAAGCAACAATTTTTCATTTTTCATTATCAATAAATGTAAAATTCCCTCTATCCACTTTTAGAAGGTTGTTGAATATTTTATTACATTCTATCATGTGTATTTATCATTCACTATCCAAAAACTATACATTTATTATGGATATTTTCATATTCTTTTCCACTAGTACAATAGTTATAAATAAAAAATATATATTTATCATTTTATTTATCATGGATAGAGTTGGGGTTAGTAGAAGTACTTTTAAATACATTCAATGTGGACCTCACTGTTTTCCATAACAGTTTCTCTTTATGTTCACACATATTCTTATACATGTGATTGGTATATTTTGCTTTTATATGTCTTTTCTTCTTAAAATCATAGTAGTTAACCTCATTTGAGGAGTCATCCATTATCTAGTCTTTCTTATAGTTTCCCCCTTTACCATACTTTCCATTACAATTTTCCTTTTCAAAAAATTATTCTATTTATAATATTTTTGTATATTGTGTCTAGATAAGAAATTTACTCATGACTATATGTATTATCATCACATCCACTAGTAATATACTCTTTGAAATGTTCCTCTGATGTTGACTTTGATGCCTCAAAACCAAGATTTTTATGTTTTGGTTCATCCATGTAATTGTTCCCTTTTAGTTCATCATTATTCACCATCATCATTCTAATTATCTATTTTACTAGCAATGTTTTAATTTCCCTTGATTCTCAAATAGAGTCTAGAGTACATCTCTATCTGTTTGGAATATATCTCTCATTATTTAATACTTGATCTTGGTCTCAATTTATTATTAAATAAAAATCATAGTGTTTATGATCACTGTAAATGTGATATACATGTTGAATATATATTAATCGTGATTCATCTTGAGTGTATCATACTTAATAATATATATATATATATTTAATATGTTTCTAATAATATTATATGTGAATTCAAGAGAAATAGATTGACCATCCCAAATTTAATAAGATGTATCATAGAAAAATATTTGATTAACTTCATCCTCTTCAAAATAATTAAATATTGAATTTGTGGCATCGAACATTGAATCATAAGTATATTCAGTTAGGGGATACCATTGATTATAGCAATATTTAGGTGCCTAATATATATCTTCATTTGATCCTTAAATTTCCCAACCAATTCTCTTAGGATGAATTTTCATTTTTATTTTCCACTAATCATAATATTCACAATTTTAGAAAAAAGATATATTTAATGTATATTCATTAGGATTATCATATTTTCTAAAAAAATAAACAATAAATAAAAATAGAAAAGGCTATATTTATAAATTGATCAATGTCGAAGAGAATAATAAATTAATGGAAAACAAAAATATAATTGATACCAAATGGTAGTCATATTTAATTACTCAAGTGGTGGGTGGGGTTAATTGAGTATTCAAAATATTCATTTGTAAATATTATACAAATTAAAATTTAAAATATTACTAAACTAATGAATACTATATATATATATATATTTGTATGTATACAATAATTGAAAATATTAAATAATTATGAAAATGTCTCATCAAAATAAATTCAAATAAGATAAAAAACAAAATTTATCTTAATCAGACAAAAAAATATTATATCATAATAAAAATAAAACTATTAGAATATTTTTCAAATTGGAATATTATAGTTACAAATAGATAGATAGAATTAAATTTAATCACATAGTAGATTTCAAAACTAGAGAAATAGTCTCAAGATAAGACAGTTACCTTAGCCCTGGGTAGATGTCCACTGTAAAGAATATTTGTTAAAAATACACACAATAATCCAAAAACTGGTTCATTTATACACATACAACTAGACACCATGTTTTCTAGGATACTACCAACATATTCAATTAATTTCTATGGGAATAAATATATAAAATATATTCAATAAGTTTTTTAGAATAGTCTCTAATAGAGTACAATAGATTGTGTTCAAAAAAATAATCTAGAAAATTACACATTATTAAAATGTAAATATAAAGAGATTATAAGATAAACAGAACATGCATGCTTTTTGAAATTACGTTTCCCTGCGGAAACATGGGGTTCTCATCAATTATATTCCTCTTATGTTATAAAATTTTTAAATATTACATTGACTTCAGTATATAAGTCTTTGAAAAAGACTATCTTTTTTATGAATATAGAGTCTCATAAAAATATCATTGAAATGCCCTTTTTTTAGGTAATTATAAATATATTATAATTTCCACTAATCATAGAAACAAACCAAATAACCAACATTCCCTTTAAATTAGGGGTTCCTTTAATTTATACTTTTCTAAAACTCTAATTATATATTTTAAAATAATAATAAAGTAAATACACATAATAAGTTGAAAATCCAAGAAAGTATGACCTTATTCCATTATTCAGAGTATCCATTTAAGAATAATCGCACATAAATCCTCATAATGATAGACTCTCTAACATGAATTAAATTTCATAATCTAAATATTGGAATAATTAATTTTAATTTAATATATTATAATTACAGAACTGTAAATCCTTAACCAAACTGCAATATCCATTGAAGTATAAATAAAATGAAACATATATCTCTTCATAGAAGAAAGCCATTTTCTATAGTAGATGATTCTAATAATATATCTCCAAATTACATGATGGTATAAAATAATAGCTGTTGATAGAAACATTTATATGACGGTACCCGGACTAGTCCTACATTAGCAGGACATATCCTGGAGGTTGAATATTATCCTTTAAAGTAACAATTTTTAAGTGGCATTGTTTTCGTTATGGAGGTACTGTAAAAAATCATGATTTTATGGTATTTCTATTTTTAATTTTAATATTCCCGACATCAATGGCTTCACACAGCCCTAAGCTCAAATGAAATTTTTTTATATAATTAAATATATATATTTTTAAATGACCATTATAATATAGATGTTAAATTGTATGGAATGAAATGTTTTAAAAAAATAATTAAAATTATATATTATAAATTATAAATTTAATTAAAATTTACATTCAGTGACATGATTTTATAGGCATGTGATTTGAATAACTCTATTTTTATGTATTAAAAGGCCATATTTTTAGTAAATGTAGTTTTTCCACCTTTTAATGTTAAACATGTTTTAAAATAAATTCAAAACATTTATAATTTTTATTGAAAAAAATAAACTTCATTTTTAAAATTTTAATTTCAATATTATCTTCGGGTGATATTTTGGTATTTTTCATAAAATATTTATTTTTTACCAAATAATGAAAAATATCAATTTTTACAAAACTATCATTTCCAATATATTAATATTGTATTTAAAATTTGAATAGTGACCCCACCTATTATATTAAAAATACTTTCTATTTTTTTTATAAATGAGGATATAATATATTTTATGTAAATAAATAAGTAAATAAATGTTTTAAAAATAATACATTAAGTATTGATAATTTTGTGAAACATAATCCTTACTTTACATTATTATAATTAATATATTGATATAAAAAATATTATTTTCTTGAAAAATATTCATATCTTAATATTTTCTTCCTTATGATTATAATATAATTTAATGAGAACTTAATTAGTTTTTGAAAGCGTCATAAAATCGGTTATAATATTAAAGTCTGTATTTTTTGAACAAATGTTGAATTTAAATAAAAATTAAATTTTTAATATTTTGAAAATTAATTTCATAAAGTGGAGTCCATTTTTAAATTATAAACATTGAAAAATGGTTATAGTAAATTTTAATGATTTTTTGAAAATATTATATTTTTTTTTGAATTTTAAAATACGACAATTTTTTGTATTTAACAAATACATGAATTATTGAGTCATATATGATGTATCGATGATGTAAGAGAATTAAATAGAAGTTTAATTTATTATTTATATATATTTAGTGGAAATTCTAAATCTACTCATAGTCATTAACCCAAATAACAAACAAAATGAAAAAAATATTCAAAAAACACCCCTCTCTTCCACTATAAAAACCATCCTTCAAAAACACTTCTCCTAAAACCTCAAAATCATTGAAGATTAAAAAATTTATACCCTATCATTATACCAGACTTTTCACGAATGTTCTGGTTATACTAGTCTCACCCAAAATGAAATTTCAATGTTCCTTAAGTAGGTTCTCATAGAAAGGAATTCAATAGTTAAAAATCCCCTTTCATTCTTTTAATTTTATTCCAATTTCATTTCATTTAATATCCTATCTTTACCAATTCTATCAAAACAATCATGATAATATAGAATATTATATATAATTTAATATTATTATTATTATGGGAAATATCCACTAATTATTTCCTCTACCCCTATTTATTCTAATAATGAAAACATCATTAGTGAGGTGCAGATTTACCACCTTCATGAGTGAAGAGATCTTGTTTTTAAATCACACCTTCAAGACTAGTCATAAAAAAATTATTATTTTTTAAAAAATAAATTATTTTATTTAATAAAACTTGTCAAATGTTTTCAAACTAGTATATATATTATATTAATTATTAAAACAAAAATGGTGTCTGATGATGGAAAAAACACCAAAATAATATAAATGTCAATCATTAATGTTTTATCTAATGAATTAGCATTATATTTGGATAAAAATAATATATAATACAATTAAATCATATGTAATGACATTAATAACATATAATTTCAAATCTAGATATCTCTTCCCTTTTCACATAACCTTTCGTACATTTGTTCAAGTGAGACAATTGTGAAAACCAAAGAAACAAATAGTTTTGAACAACAAAATTGAATCTTACAACACATTAAAATGCCCATAAAAGAAATTGGTAAAATTACTAAAACTAAAATACATTTTTAAATGGATATAAATTAAATTATTCTTAAATTTAATTTCATTATCATGTACAATAATTTCAAGTGAAAAACACTTTCAAGTATAATTGAATGTTTTCTTCATCTCACTTTTATTTTTACAAGAAATTTCCTTATTCATCACGTTTTCATGTGTGTGGTGTATTTAAAATTCCCATTGATGTGTCATATAATGATTCTATATATTTATTTAAGGAATTAAATGTATTATTTTATTATTATTAATTATTTGGGCATATGATTCAATTGAATAAAAAGGTGCAATGATTTCTCTATGAACCTCCATTCCAAATTAAGTGATGTTTTCTCACTCATTACCATAATGTAATTATTTATTAATTTTATATACATATTATAATTTATTCTCATATGTTAAAAACTCATGTTTCAATATTATTTCATCTTAATTTGATGTGAAATACATGTTTTATAAAGACCTATTTTCAGTTACTCAGGATAAGAAACTTCAATTAATGGGTAATTCAAAATTTATTACCCATTTTTAGTTACACCCCATAGTCTGTATGAAGACCAAATTATTTTTATAAAAGAACATTTTTATCTTGAATAAAAATAATACATATTTCATCACTTTATGCATAAAATAATTCCTTTTTCCCTTTAAATACTATTTTATAGTTTTCCTTAAAACAATTGAAGAGTCCAATTTCTCAAATTTCCTAAAACTATTTTAATATGCTTTCACTCAATTTGGGAATCATTTAAGCCTCAAAAATTTCAGTTTTTCTTACCTTTTATTTTATTAGATATACATGATTAAAATATGATTTTATGACATGTAAAAAATTAATTTTCCATAAATTATCTTCATTGATAGTTAAATAAGAATATTTCTCTCAAGAATTCCTCGATGATTTTATTAGAATATTTTTTCTATTACAATAAATACATTTGAATGTAATTCTTAACTAGGATTTTTCATTTTTGATATCATATACCATATTTTTTTAAATGTATTATGATCAATTGGACTATGGATGTGCTTTCATTGATACGATTCACCATAAAACTCGAAATGGTTAGTGATTATGTTTATTCATTGGGTAATGTGAATTACCTTTAAAATGTATATATTGTTTATGTTTCTCCACATTAATATAAGGAATCAATTTGATATAGTAAGATGTTTTAGGGGACATATATAGCCCCTTAATTCATTAGCAGGTCTCAATAGATAAAATATATATGGATATGGCTGAGGCCATAACTATATATTTTTTGATAAAAAATCTATGGCCTCGATGGTATGTTTCTGATGTCTAGAAGTGTGAGTTCCATCATTATGATATTATTTATTGAAAATCCATGTAGTTATTTTACTATTAAAACATCCATGGTAATTTTTTTTCTATGATATTAGTTACATAATTATTTAATCAGTTATATTCCTACCATTTTTTCATAAGGATTTTTTTAAGGAATTTTTTTTTCGTTTACCGTGCCTTGTTGTTTATATATTTTTATTATAGCTTTGGATTTATTTATTTCCATTCCTAAACCGCTGATCTCACCCCATTATTATGTTTTACTTTTCCCCATTATGTGAAGATGAATGTTATAAATGAATTGAAGCGATAATATATGAGTTTATGGTCATTTCTAATGGAAATTATATGGTGTTTTTTATGAGTAATGTAATACTTTTTTATGTATCTTGTCTTCCAAGGCTATTAAAATAATTTCCCTTTTTTGGATGTGAATAATTGTTAATTGTAACAATGTAATAATGTAAGGCACCGACATCTGGCTATTGGTGTTTTGGTCTTTACAATTAGTATCAAAAAAAGATTAGTTGAATCCTTGGAATATATATTTACAAAACATATATTAGAGAACATAACCCTATGATTGTTTTTGAGGAAAATAATAGAATAAAATACTATATTTTTAATAAGGTTGAGATTATGTGGGTCTTCTTAAAAAATATATATATCTATGTACTAAAATTTGATGTTGTTTTGGAATATATGTAGACATGGGAAAGAACATTTACATGGTGCATTAGTCCCAAATCTATGTAAATCGGTACACGACAACCAGTCTTACTGCACACCTAGTTTGTCACTCTCAAGGGATATTCTATGGATAATTTACATTTTTTCATACAAACCATTTTGATATATTTTTATCTGTATTTATAAATAATTACCCATGCTAAACCAAAGGGTATTTAGGTTGAAAATAGGGATTCACAAAATTATATAAATGATTATACATTTTTCTCAATGTGACTATTATTACTAAGAATACGCTTTTGGTTTTTTTCAATAGTTTTACCCAAAAATAGCTATTTTCTCATTAAACATGATGGGTTTGTTAGTGGCGATAACCAAGAAAATGGGATGTCCATATAAGTGAATGACATCATGTTCATTCAGTGTCATATTTTTATAAAATATTATTGAAAATATATACCTTAACAAACTCTTGAACTCACAAATTAATAGATGTTAGGAGATTTCTATGATATCTATTATTGGATACATTAGAGAAAAAAAGACTTGATTTCCATCATTTAATAAATTGGATAGAGACAATCATGAACATGACTCAATGGAATAGAGAAATTATTTATGTGTGGGAAAGAAGAACATAAATAAAAAAATTTCCAAGAAAAATGGAGAGTGAGATGGAAGGAAATAATAACCATCATGTCAATCCATTTGTATTTCATTTCCTAAAATGTGGGGAATTTTGGTATTACATAAGTCAATTCCCTCTTCTATAGGATAAACTCTAGACCGTGGAAGGAACTACGTGAAAATAAATTGATGAAGTATTTATGTATTGGGGATTTATTGATTAAATAAGTGAATAAATATATTTTATTAACATATATCATGTCTATTTTGTATGATTTGTTGAAATATTTTTATTTAAACAATATAACCAATAGACCGAGTGGCAACCCATATTATCCAGAATGGTCGTGGGTTTTAAACTGACATTCGAATGTCGTTAAGGGTACAACGCCTACCATTAGCCTACTTGATTTCCTGATTTCCATAACCATTTCATATATCATATGGATAATAGTTATTTGTATTTTAGGTACATTTTCTTTATAATCGAGATAACCTTTGTAATGGAATATAATTTTGTGATTTGGTGATTAATGTTATTTTGGAAGAATAATAATATATTAAGGAACGAAGTTAGAATTGTATTTTGGGGTAAATATGATTTTACTATAGACTTATGGTTAATCATGAAATTTAAGGAAATGGTTGGCATATCTTGGAAAATAGAGACATTTTTGTAATGTTCATTTAGACAGATGAATTTTTTATGAAACTTAATGATGGAATTGATTAATTGGAAAATTGGAATAAATATTTCGGTTAATGTATGATTTATTGTATAATTTGTCATAAGAATTTTGATTCCGGTAAATCCGTAAAGGCATATGAAATTACTAGTCAATCTTATGAATGAAAAAAGTGATTCAGGTGTGGAAAAATTATTTTAAACATTCATTTACAGGAGTCAGGTATGATGTTAAAATAGATCGAATAATTAAAAAAGAATATATTATGAAAACCACATCGAATTTAATAAAGTATGTTTATTTTCTCATGGTATTTTATGGTGAGTAAAAGAAACACCTAACTCTTGTAAAAATATTTTAGAACATAGATGTTATTATTTTACTCTTATTTCTCATAAATAAATAATTTTTTACTTGTTCACATATTTATGAATTTTTAATAGTTATCTTTCTAATGAACATGTTTACTATTATTATCCATCAGAACATGTTAGTTAGATTTTTTATTCCATGGCCATGTTATCACATTCCACTAATTATTCCCCCTAATTATATTTTTTTGCAACATTCACTTGTCCATTTCCCTCTTATTAAGAGGATATTTTATAAATACTATTTCTTATTGGTGTTTCCCATAAAGTAATTTTGATTCATCAACCATTTATTTTTAGAGAACAATTTTATATTGTGAGTATACAATTTTTTTAAAGGACAGTAGAATGTAACATCCTCGTATATTTTGGAATGTCTCATTTAAAATTAAATCTATTCAAAGTCATAGGATTCAGACACCATTATGCATAAAAGAACAATGATATATATAATTAAATATAATTTTTTTAATTGGACGTTATATCCCCACCTTTAAATTAGTAAGAATGTATAGTATTTATAAAATATGAATTTTATATATTATATATTTAATAATTTTTTTTACATACTTCCAAATGATTTTTATGTATAAGATAATAATGAATCCAATTTTATGCATGAAATGTCTATATTTTCTCTAAATCCATTTTTCAAACTTTTAATGAAGCCCATATTTTAAAAAAAATTGGAAACAATTAAAAATTATTTTGAACAAAATAACCTTCCTTTTTAAAATTGTAAAGTCAAATTATCTTAGGTTGAAATTTTGTTATTTTTATAAATTTATTTATTTTCAAGTGAATCAAGAAAAATCCAGATTTTTTTAAAATATTAATTTTCATTATATTAATTATATAATAATGTTTTTAATCGTAAAATATCTTATCAGTGTATAAATAAAATTTAAGTATCCTATGAATTTTCATATAATATATTTAAGTCATAAATTAAAAAAATAATGTTTTTAAAAATTATAAATTATGTGTTGATATTTCGGAAAAACATAAATGATTATTTAAGATTTTATAATTATTATAATGATTTAAAATAAAATCTTTCATCATGAAATAGATTTGAAAATTATTATTTTGTTGTCTTATGATTACAATATAATTTTATGAGACCTTAATTATTATTTTAATGTGTCATAAAATCAGTTATAATATTAAAATAAATATTTTTTAAATAAATGATTCTTTTAATTTAAATTTATATTTTTCATATTAATAAAATAATTTTCAAAATATTGATTAAATATTTTAATTCTACAAAAATAAAAAAAATTATGTTTAATTTTTTGGATTTTTTTTAAAAATGTTGATTTTTTGGTGAATAGTTGAATAGGGTAATTTAAGTTATTTAACAGATACATTAATTGGTGGGTCATATATGATGAATGAATTATGTAAGCCCACAATCATGAACAATCATTTATTTTTAAATATATTTAGTTATAATTAACAAAATATTCATAGATTTTATCCAATATAAGAAAGAGATGAATAAAATGTTCAAATAAAACACCCCTCATCTCCACGATAAATAATTCCCCTCACCACCCATTATCTCCTTACACCTCAAAATCTTTGAATCATGTCCAATTTATACAGCATCCTCCAATTAATAATTTTCCACAAATTATTTCCTTGATTTTATCACCCTAAAATCAATTTCAAATTTTCTTATTGAGGTTCTCAATGTGGGGAATTCAAGAGGTAAAAATACCCTTTCTTTTATTTTATTTTCATTCGATATATTCAATTTTATTATCATTTACTTACCTATTTTATTAAAATAGTCATGAAAACTAAAATATTAAATATATACTATAATGTTATATTTATTATAGGATATCCATCATAAATTATTTTCTCATAACTATTTTATTCTATAAATGAAAACATCGTCTGTGAGGTATCGGTTTACCGCCTTCATGGATGACAAGATTTTGATATGAATTACACCATTAAGGCTGGACATAAAACCATTTTTATGGTTAAAAAATAAATTAATATATGTAGTAAAACGTTTTTATATTATGGAAGTAGTATAGATACGTAATATTAATTTATAAGCCAATACAGGTGCGTTATGGTTGAAAAACACCAAAATATTTGAAATGATTATCTTTAAAATTTTATCAATTAAATCATCCTTGTATATGAATAACATGATATATAGGACAATTATATCTTATATAAGTTAAATAATAATATATAATTTCAATTCAATATAATTATCCTCATTTCACATTATCTTTTGTACATGTATAGGGGAGAAAATATCATGAAAACAAAGGAAACAAACACTTACAAATTTAAAATTGAATCTTATAACATATTATGAGAGCCATAAATGAAAATAATAAAATTATAATAAAAAATGATTAAATGGTTATAAATTAAATTACCAATGAATATTATTTTATTATCCAGGACATTAAGTTCAACTTAAGAACACTTCCTGACATAAGGTAAAGATTTTATCATCTAACTTTAATATCTCGGATATAGGCCTTATTCTGCCCTATTTATTTTATATAGTGTATGTATAGAACCCATTGATGTATCATATCATGAATTTATTTATTATTAGGTAATATACATTACTATTTGATGACTATTAATTTTTGGGGATATGATTCGATTGATTACAATGTGTAAGGGTTACTTGCGGAACCTCTATTATTCATTCGAGTGACACATTATTTCCCTTTACCTTGGTGTAATTCATCAATATTTTTATATACCTATTCTATATTATTTTTATATTTTCATAATTCACTTTTTTCATATTAGTTCATATTTATTTGATAATAATTACATGTTTTATATGGTTCTGTTTCAGTTCTTCTTGATAAGGAAACCTGATTAATTGGTACTTCCCAATTTCATACCCATTTTCAAGTACACCTCATAGTTTCTATTAAGAAAAAAATATTTTTATAAAATAAATATTTTAATCAAAAAAAAAATAACTTATCTTTTTTTTTGTTTTATTCAGGAAATTATTCATTTTATACATTAAATACTCTATTATTGATTCCCTTAAACCACACCGAAGTGGCCTATTTCTAAATCTTCATAAAAAAATATTTTTTCATGTTTTCACTATATTTTGTCATAATTTCCTCCTTAATAATTTATTTCATTGTAATTCCCTTTTGTTTTCTATTATATACATGTTTACAATATTAATTTTTTACACATGAAAATTTTTTATAAAAAATAACTGTTCTTTGAAAAAGTAAATAGTGTATTTCTCTCAAGTATTCCTTGAAAATTTTATTTGAGTACATTTATTATTTAATCAACCTATATATATTCTTATTCGTAATTTAGATTAATCATTTGGGATACAATCTACCATATTTTATTAAATTATTTAGGGCTACTTTGATTATAGTTGTTTTAACTTTGATACAATTTACCATACTACTCAGAATGGTTAGTGATACTATTTAATAATTTGGGAATGTTATTTTCATTTAATATAGTTACATTGTTTATGTTTAACCCCATCTATATGTTGAATGAATAGTTAAATTATCTAAAAGTTGGTCCCCACAATAGTGAATTGATGAATTAGTAGTCTTCATGAGAAAAAATAGATATATATATATATATATATATATATATTTCTAAGGGAAAGACCATTTATTTTAAGATATTTTGGCTGAGTTCAAGGAAGTATGATTCAAATATCTGGATTTATACATTACATCATTATGAAATTAGTAATTGATAAACCATGTAGTTTTTTTACTAGTATAATTTCCTTGCTCATGTTTCTTTTCCAGTTGATTAATTATTTAATTATTTACTGATCAATCATTGCTTCTATATTTTTCTCAAAAATATGTATTAATGGTTTTTTTAGATATTCACCATGAATTATTTTTTATGTTTATTTATGATAGTTTTATATATGTTGCATAACCTTATAAAGTATTTGATATCACCTCTTTATTATGTTATATTTTTTCCTAGAATGTAGTGATTTGTATTATGAATGATTTAAAGGGATGATATAAAAGTGTTTGGGAATTTACAATGGAGTCACTATGTTGTTTTTCCCTTAAAGTTGTAATGTAGAACAAATATATGTATTAGGTTTTCTAAAGCTACAAAAATATTCAGTCTTTTGGGATGCTAATTATTTTTCATATTACCAATGTATTAAAGTAAGTAGTTGGATCTTGGATACAGGGGTTTTGGTCTTTATATATTGTTTATTTTTTCTGGTAGTATATTATTTTTAATGGATGTATCACCATACATAAGTGGGAAAAAATATAAGTTGTTGTCGCATGATTCTTTTAATGATATAATATTACAACACACAATAGAAACATATATATTGATAAATTCAATTTAAAAATATATTAATAATGTTATATCATACAATATATAAAACATTTTTAATAAAGTAAGAATTAATTATGAGAATTTAAATGAGGAGTTTCTAGAATGATCTAACAAAGGTGAATTTTTTAAAAGGAGGAGGTAAGATTTGAATTGGTCCTATATTACTAGAAAAAATATTTAATAAATTAGATATATTTTTGATGATTAATGTTTAGGTCATGATTTTCTATTAATTAGGGTATATGTAATATTTAGAAATATACCAAAATTTCATATATGATAATTATATGAACATTATTAATGATGTTTTTTTGACTAAAATATACATATATCATACTATGAGAAATGTGATGTTATTGATTACATTGAGTACTGAATTTTGGAAACATGTGTTGAACTCGACTATGATATTATAGAATGATACCTATTGATATGATTCTGATTTGGTTTTATAATGTTTTAATGTATTTAAATAAGTTTTCTAGGGGTTTGGAGATTTTTTATTGAATGAATAATTAGATATTCGATTATTTTCTCCTCTTAATGACATGATGCAATTGATAGTTGTTCTTTTAGCCTATAAACAATAACATTTGATGATATTCAAGATTTATTACATTATATATGATTGTATGAGTCGTTGATAAACTGTAAATGTTTTTCTCGTGAATTGATTAATTATTTTAGTACATTTATGAGATAACATATCTTACTGAATAAATAATAGGCAACCAATTGAGGGAGTTTTAATAAAGTCATTTTTTAGTTTTGATCATGATATTGAATAACGTTAGTATATTTTATATATAATAGATATTATAATGGATTAATATATGTTAAATCATATATTATTGGCATATTCTGATGAAAATTATGGAATAATGTTGTTTATTATTATTTTATCCAAGATTTCAGTGGAAAAATTAGATAATTGTTTCTAGAAGTGGATGACTATAATGATATAGAATAATATTATAATGTGATAATGACATATAACAATCTTTTTATGATAATAATATTGGTATATTGATAATAAATCTAGGTTTTATGAGGTTGTAGTATATGTGTTGGTGAAAAATCAGGGATAAGATAAAATTTGGAGTATATGTTTTTAATGGATTCTGTGATAATTCATGAATCAGGTGGTTCTTTTATTGATTATTTTAATAAAAATTATCATCATGAATTTAATTTTATTAAAAATTTATCATGATTAAATATATATATAAATATATTGAGTTATTTTGAATATAATCATATTACTCAATAATAATTCGATCTATTTTTAAATGTAATATATATATTTCATCGCCAAACGGATGGATTTTGTATATGTACTCGTATAGTGAAAGGGATATTGATGTGAATAATTAAATTTAATTATTTATGATGTTAACCAATTTATGTGTTCTTTTATAATTTTAAATAATGGTTAATTAACTCAAATATAATGTTAAATCATTATGAAATGTTGAAAAATTTGTTTTATATTTGTTTTGGAGGATGAGTGAGTAAAGCTAAAATTATATAGGTTAAATATTTTGTTGTGTGGTGATCTCTTGAGAAGCATGTGATGAAAATATGAGTTGTGAGTTATATTCTTGTTGATACACATTATATATTATTATAAAATTTGGGGTACTTTTTATTTTCTTACAAATTTTTACAGTTAAAATTGAAGAGATAGAGAAATGTTTTTCTCTCCCAAACTATCATGTTGTGGAATTTTATATTTTTTTATTATATGTAATGTTATTTTTTCCTTATCTATTATAATGGAGAATGATTGAACAATTTCTTTCTCGGTTGGTAAGTCAATATTAAAATGCTATGGGATAAGATGAAAAATTTATATTAAAACTATTAATATAACCAATCATATAATTGTAACAATGCCTAAATAATTTAAATTTGTTGATTAAATAGAACCAGGAACGTAACGTTGGTAGTAATTAACAAATTGGGATAATGATTATGCTAATTCAAATAATGTTAATGATTGAAACATGATGTAATGAAGTTACTACTATATAATATTTTTATTATTATTCCCTTGTGACACTATACATATTTTTCAAACAATGGATGTGAGTGAATATAGTTTTTCAAATAAATTATAGTTGATTTTAGAATTCATTTTTTCGTGGTTTTTACATGAAAATGATTTTTTTGTTAACTGGGTAAATGTTTTCTCTTTTTCGAAATGAAATGATTTGGAATGTGATTGTTGTTATTAGAATTTTTATGGAATATTTCTCTTATTGGGGAAAATAGTTTCAAATATGGAGGGTGTGTAATATTCTAGGATTCTTGTGAGAATGAATTATCATTTAACAAAGAATTGTTTTAGGATTTGACCTATTTTGATTCATTGATACTATTTATTTTTTAGATTGAATTTCTATTAAAAAGATATATTTATTAGTATTTTAATAAAATTATAATCTTTGATTTAAATGTTTAAAATAATAATTTTCTAATTAAGTGTGAAACAGAGGTCAAAACTTTTTCATTGAGTGAAGGTTTTTGAGTTTCCCTTAGGATGAGATTTTGATAATTTCTTATTATGATTTTATAATTTTACTGACAGTGGAGATAGTTTCTAAATAATTAATATATAATTATTAATAATAATTATAATTCTACATAAAATACAAGTATATAGCTAATTTTTAGATGAATTTATATAATAATAGGGTTTTGGGATTCTTGTGACATAGAAGAAGCTAATGGGGTTGTAGAATTCAAAATATAATGGGAATATACAAGGAAATATGTATGGTTATTTGATTTGATGTATCGAGTTTAATGGTTCTAATGATTTATTATACATATTATTTTCCACTTCTCTATTAAATTATTTCTGGAATGGAATTAATTTATGAAATTTATTAAATAAATAAAAACATTATGAAACCATTATATAAAACTCATTCTTAATTGCGGTAACTATTAATGGAAAGTTTAATTAATCAAAAATTATCTCTAATATATTAAGTTAAAATCCTAATATTATATATAAAAGAAAAATATTTTTTATTTTATTTATAAATATGATTCCAGTGACACTTTTTTTAAATTTTAATCTAAATTTTTAGTGATATTTAAGAGAGAAATTTTCATTATTCTTTAATAATTTTGATAATCACCAAAATCAATAAATAATAATATTGTATCTGATATACCTTTTTTGAAGATAATGTTGAAATAAATCCCACAGGACTAATAAAAAATGATCTGATATATATATTGAAGATTATTAAATAGAGAAATTTGTCCCATTTTCCCCGTCTCTCAAAAACAAATTTGGTTTTATTATTTTACTCAAAACATAGATCATTTATTTTATTTCTCATGACAAGATATTAATTTTATTAGTGTTTATTATTCCACTTCCACTTTATCTCCCTAGTTTTGGTGAATTTTCGGTGGAAAATGGTTGGCATACAAGAATTTTATCCACTAATTCTTGGTAGTTTGGTGGTCATCCATTCATTTATTGGATGGATGTAGTGGGTGACATGTCACATTTTCATTTTGTGTAGTGCAATTCAATATTAATAAATATGCATTCGTCTAACTAGTTTTTTCAATCAGCAACGAGGGTAGTCTGTGATCATACATGAGTTGTAGGATGAAATCCATTAGATCTTTATATACATAGAGGGTCATTTCTTATTCTGATAATATAAATTATTGATATATATATATATATATTATTTAGAGAATATTTATCTATTAAACTATGTTAAGAAGATGTGAAATGGATTATGAATATTTCAATGATATCTGATACTGTAGTGTGGTGGTTGGTTTTTTCAATACATTGTATAACGATGGTGTATATAAAAATTAATTATTTAAAGAATTAAAACAATACTTTGTATAACTATGTTGAATGTGATTTCTCAGCCCCACATGTAGAATCATGTATCTTCCAATTTTTTGTTCATACAAATAAGAAGATGATTTTAGTGGATGATCATAGTGTTTTGAGATGGATAATAGAAGTGGTTTCTCATGGAAGGATTTTTTATTATCATAACCACTCTTATGTGGTCTGTTTCTAGGCTTATATAAATTTATGAAATATAAAATACATGTATTTACATATTTTACTATTTAACATTTTCTAATGGAGATACATATTATATATTCATGTGTTATATTACATTTATTAATATGAATATATATTATTACAGATGATGTTGCATAATATAGGTAAAATGTTTTATTTTGACTAATGGTACCCCATTAATAGAGTGGATAAATCTACAAGGGTATTTAGATTATATCCTATTGATATGGGTTTGGGGAGTTCACTTACACATGTAAATGGATGTGACACTATACTAATGTTTTTTATAGGGATTTTCAATAATATCATATTTAAATTCTATATGAATTACATTCATAATTTCATTATATCTTTTGAAATCAATACTTATATATGCATATATTGTTGATAAAAATAATTTATCTATTCAACTCATTAATATTTAACAACATTAGTATTTTTCATATGTGTTAATATGTGATCCTTATACAATTAATTATTTTTTATGCATCCATAGTAAAAATAATAATTTTATTATTTAATAAGTTACATAAATAAATCATATTAAAATGGTGCCCAAAATTCATCCCATGCAATGAATTCAAAAAAAAACCTAATCATTAGTATGTATGGTGAGACATGTATTTGAGTACAGCTTTTATAAATTGAGAATAAACTTTATGAATAGTAAATAGTTTATTTCAAGTACTTTTTATCAACATATCAAATGTTAAGAATTACTGATGTTTTAGTAATGATTTTAACTAAAAATATATAAGAATATACTATATGAATTTAATTTAATAATTTTAATAAAGAATAAAATTATAATTTAATTTTTTTAAGAAAATAATATAAAATAATATTTATTAATAAATTTAAATGTATGATTGAAAATTCCATAAGAAGTTTTTCTTTTTGTTTTTTAATGTATTTTTTCCATTAAAATCTCTTCATGTTTGTATGGATGGATGAATACATGCATGTATGGACATATGTATGTATTAATTCGTTTATATATATATTAATACATGAATATATGTATGAATTCATGTTTGGATGGATAAATGGATGTATATATTCTGGCATGAATGTATGTATGAATGTAAATATGTATATATATATATATATGTAATGATGAATGTATGTATTAATATAAAAATATATTTATAGGGAATTATATAAAATAAAATTTGATAAATTTTACACGAGTCTTATTGGAATATCATAATTCATGTTTTTAATATATTAACATTTTCATAAAAAATTATAAATATTTTCAAAATATCATTTTCCCTTATAAAATTACTATGACCAATAAATATTTATTAAATTAAATAATTTCAATTTATCATTCAAAAATATTTTTCATACTAAAAAATTAAATTATTTTATGGACTAATGATATATTTCTTAATGATAATATGTGGAGGACTTTTCAAATATGGTATATTATGTTTTTTGAAAAATGCCATTTTCTTGGTTATATATGTAAATGTGGTAACCTTGGGTATGTGGATGGGAAGAAATTATGGGGGCCTATTTCTATCTTGATTTTCTTGTTATTTAACAAATGTGTTTATCATGTGTTATATAGAATAATTTAATGAAATTGTTTGTCTTTTAGTGGTTGTGATATACACTAAAAGGTGTTGAATTAATAATTTATTTATCAATTATCTTTTTTGGTTCACAAAATGAATGGAATAATCTAATTGTAGGTATAAATTAGGTTGTTTTTATTTTAGTATCATTTATATTTTTTTCTATTCAACATGGGGTATGTATTTTTTATTTATAATTCTCTTTTTATGTAATTTTATTACCCTTATATAAAATAGTCAAATCTTATTTCAAATTTAAAATTTCATAAATATATTATAATATAAATTCTGATCATTTAAATTTCTAATATACATTAAAAACCATTCATAATTTAACCATAAAATATTTATATTGGTGATATTTCATAATTTATGGATTAAATTATATTTTATAGGAGTATATAAAAAAATTCATCTCTATGTTATATTAAATATTTTTTCAATTTTATATGATAAAAAAATTTCCTATATGTTGAGAAAGTGTTGTTTTCAACCATACATAATTTTTTTATTTAAAGGGGGAGATTGTTGAGAATAATACTCTATCTATTTATGATAATTTTGATACTCACAAATACCCTTAATTATTTTCTAATGATTTTATTTTTTTAGAATATTGTAGGAATTTTTCATTCATTATATTTTTATTTCTGGATGAAATATTTAGATTCTTGAACAATGATAATTAATTTCTAAGGTATTCTCATTTAGCGTGTTCTGTACACACTATTCATTCCCTACATATTCGGGATCTTCTTTAGCGCGTTCTAGAAACACTGTTCATACAATCCGTGGAGAAACATAGTGTAAGGATGAAATGCGGTGTATACATTATGAGATAAGAGAAAATTATGTAAAATCAACCATACGTTATTGGAAAAGTATGAAAAGGAACACTACGTTAGGAAGGAACCCTACATTGGGGATATTAGAAAAGTATGGAAGGAGACCCGTACGTAAGTGTTAAACATTACGTTTGTTTCTCAAAAGTATGGTTCAACAACATTACTTTTGTAAACAACCGTACATTCTTATAAAAGTATGGATCAAGTATCTTTTATTTGGAAGCTTATAAAAGTATATATCTTTTATCAACCTTACGTTTGAATAAAGTGACATGAACCATACATTTGTGATCAACCAAAAATTTACAACCTTACGTGTGAAGGATACATCATCAACCTTATTTTTATGATCTACGTTATGATTTGAGGATGCATACTGTACAACTAAACCTTACGTTTGGTGCCTGAGAGTTTGAAGTCAATATTATTTTGCAACGATCACCAAGCTGATTATTAGCCTAATTTCAAGTCGGAATTAATGCAGTTTTTTAAGCGCGACATTGACTGATTAAAATCCGTTTTATCAATGGTTTAAAGATCTAATTAAAAGGATCTTTTTATGTCAAGTTTTTAGGGAAGTTACGACTACTCTTTAAATTCAAATTTTTGAATATCGCAAGTCAAACGTTGACTTTTTTAGATCTAAATTTGTAGGATAAGTGATCGTAATTATTTTAAATATGAGATTTTCTGAACAGAAAAAGGAGGAGAAGTTTTTTAAAAAATCGATCATTCATTAAAAGGAATAAAAACAGAGTCTCTAAAAAACATAGATCTTCTGATTCAAAGGAGTGAAAAGGAACTATTTATTGAAGAAAAATAATCATGATAGAAGATTCTCTCATTCTATATCGAATATCTACTATGAATCTACTAATTATGAAGTTGAGAATTATATTTCTATATTTAATACAACACGATCGACTCAAAATGACTCTTTTGTGAAGATAATTATTTATTAAGGCGATGATCCATCCACTGTCAATTTCATGTTGTTGAAATTGTGAAGAACATCTGGAATGTATTTTCAAAGTACAAAAATCTTTATTTTCTATTCTTGAGTGATCGGCTTCTCGTACTAAGCTGTGTAAGTTTTTTGAGGGAACCAGAAGGCTTTTTTTTTCCTTACATTGTAAAGGCGTCAACTGCCTGTACTCAGTTGTTGAAAGGTATATTGAAACGAGGACCAGATATTGAAAATCACCAAGCTCATGGAGAGGAGCGTTGGTGGAGTGTACTAGGGCCCTTCAGATCCCTGAACCACTATACATTGTGTGTCTATGCACTTCATATTTATGCTGCATTATTCTATCTGAGTAAATATTAAGGACCAAACACGATCTCGTGATGATTTTTGAAAAGACACAATTCACCCCCCCTCTTGTGTATATTTTGTGTAATCAGATCCAACAATTGGTATCATAGTTTGAGCTTTCTGATAAAGCCTTAACAAGCTGAAAGTAATTATACACAGAGCAAGATGAATAATACAAGAGAGGGAATGTCTATGGTCAGAGTATCGTACTTAAATGGAGAAAAACATGGATGCTAGAAGTCGCGAATGATAATCTATCTGGAAAATCTAGGATATAGATTATATTCTAAGATTCGACTCTATATGAAATAATAGAAAAAACTAAAACATGGATGTAGATATTGATTCAGAATATGATATGAAGTATAAGGCAATGAAGGCTATTATATGGGGTCTAGGACCTAATGAATTCAACAGAGTATCTCAATGCCCGACAACATATGAGATGTGGAAAACTATTTTTGTTTCTTAAGAAGGAACTAACAATATCACAGAAATGAGATATGCTACTGCTATGATTAAATTTGATACATTCATGAATGGTTTAAGGTGAAAGTATTACTAAAATGAATGGAAGATTAACAGAGATTGTCAATAACATAACCTCTATGTGAGATACCATAAAACATGTTGATCAAGGTTTAAAAGTACTGAGGGTACTACCTACAATATGGAATGGAATCTCTACTGCAATCAGACAGTCGACACCTATCAAAAACATAACCATGAGAGAACTGATTGGAACACAAATGATGTATGAAGATGAGATGCAAGATAAAGTTAATGAGAATAATGTGTTTATCAAGATAGATGACACTACCTTGAAGGTGTCATTATAGATAAAAAATAGAAAGATGAAGAAAAGTGTAAAAGTTAAATCAGAAAGTTCTCATTGATCAAATTCTGATTTGGTATTGGCTCAGCTAGCGAGAAAATTTTCTAAATTCTATAGAAAGGAGAAGGTCTTCAAAAAATCCTTCAAAAAGGATGACAAGGAAGTCATATGTTAGGAATGCAAGAAAATGGGGCACATCAGACCTGACTATCCTCAGCTAAAAGAAGACAAGAAAAAGTAATTCTTCAAAAGAAATGATTATGAGCATGAGGACAAGAAAGAAATGAAAGCTATATGGAGTGTATCTAAAGACTCCAGTAGCACTTCTAAATCAGACTCAGAGAAGAAAGAAGTAAATCTGAAAGCCAACATGTGTTTCGTGGTAGAAACAGATGAGGTACATTCTTACTACTCTTCTGACTCTAGTTCTGAATCTAGTTACTCTAATAAAAATGATACAGCCTACTGCAATATGCTAGAATAAAAATATGATTTCATATTTAGGAAGCATAAGTCTTTAATGAAAATTCATAAGGTTGTTTCTGATGAAAGTGATACAATACTGAAACCATATAAAGAGTTATCTGAAAAGTTTGACACAATTAACACTAACAATACTGATTATGAATCAATGATAAAATCACTGCAAACTGAAGTGTCAAATTATAAAAATGAAACCCTAGTTTTTACTAAATGATAAAATACATTAAATTAAATTCTTGGGGAAAATTTCATTAAAAATGAATGATTTGGAATTGGCAGTAAAGGTGAAAACCCCAAGCTGTACAAAAATTATTTTATTCCAAGTGCAAAAAGACAAAATTGTAATTATTGTGGAACACAGGGACATATTTCTAAAAACAGTTTCTTAAGACAACCCAAAATAAGTGGTATTATGAAGGCTTTTATATCAAATGATTTATTTGATTCTTATGAAATTAGAAAAACAAAGTAAGTATGGATTCCCAGATCTCTACTGGCTAACACCCTTGGACCCGACAAAATATGGGTACAACTCAAATTTTGTAAATTCCTTCGTAGGAAGCAAGTCAAAAAAACCAAAAGAACATATGGTATATGGACAGTGGCTGCTCAAGACATATGAGTGGAAACTCATCAAACATCACTACACTGACACAAAAATTGTAACACCCCAAGATTTCATAGTACATTATATCTTCAAAATAATTAAATAACTTGCACTACACGCAACACCGAGTTCTAGCGAACCATGTCTTACCAAAAATGCCGTTCAAAAGCGGTTATTAATACTATTAACTGAATTTTTAAATTTATGTAATCCTTATATTTTTAGAATCCATATTGTGATTTTCTTAGACATAATGTAAGAACAAATACATTTTTTCAGATAAAAGAAAAAAATTTCCAAAAATGCAATTTTAGCGCCTTTTAATGGCGAAGCCTTTTTAAATCCAATATTTGAAAATTGTATATATTCAATTTGAAAAAATAAACTTTTTCTTTAGAATCGGGACATAATACTTTAGTTTCAATAAATGTTTGGTGTTTTTCTAATAACATTCATATTTGGGTAAATAGTGAAAAATACAATATTTTAAATGAAAAAATATTTTTAAATCAAAATAATTTATATTGTTAAATTATAAATTTTAATGGTTTGGAAGTATAAATAGCTTATATTTTTACCATTTAATCCAATGATGGTCATTTTAAGTAATTTCACTTTGAAATTGGAAATAAACAACTGTCAAACTTTTGGTAGTTATTATTTCTTAAAAATACGCATTTTGGTTTTAACAACAGGAATTAATTTTAAATTAATAAATGAAACTTCTATGTTTTTAATATGGTAAAATATACTTCATTATTGAATTTTGAATATAAAAATTACATTACGGTAAATTTTTGGTATTTTTCTGAACACTTTTAATTTTTGATGAATAGTGAAAAACATTGAGTTATTGTTTGAAACCGAATTTTTATTTAAATATTTATTTATTTTATTTAAATTTATTTTATGTAAAAATAGATACATAATACCTATATAAATTCAATATAATTCATTGGATTCAGTTTATAATAATATTAGATATATAAAATTTTTATTGAACTTTTCATCGTCTTTTAGCCACCTCCTAGGATAATTTGGAAATTCATGTAAACCATAATTTTACCGCTTTTGTGAGTGGAATTTAGACAATCCAAGATACATGGTTAATATAAAGGGGTAAAATGTGGTTCAATACGATAAAAATAATTTTTGGTGAATAGTAACTTTTTACTTTTATTTACCACAGTTAAAAGTAAATAGGGTAATTTAAGGTAAAAATGATATTAATATCACTCTAACACATGTCCTAATTCTATTGGAAAAGTGTATCTCGACCAAAAACAACCGTAGGAATAAAATATTATCATTTAGGTCCATTTGTATTAGATTAGGACATTTATTATTATTTAATTCAAAGAAGAGTTAAAAGAGTTAAAATCAATGTTTAATTACTAAAAAAATTTAATATAGGGATATACATAAGATAAATTATATTATAAATAATAATTAGAAATATAAAAATATTTCTTACATAATGGTATTTTATTTATAATTTTTACACATTAATTAAGTTAATTTATTTAGGACACAATGGTAATGCAGTAATTACCTAATTAATGAAATATTAAAATAATTGATATTAAAAATATCAAAATAAATGTAATTGGAGACTTTTTATGAATTACACTACCTTTCTAGGTTAATATGAAATATTAGAATTGTTTATATAAATTTTTTTCAAAGTAATAATGCTGATATGAAATTATCAAAAACAAAATATGCAGTAGTGTCAAAATTGTCATAAAAGAGTTTTTAAAACAAATATTATATTATTAATTGATATTCTATTCATAAAAATCTAAGGGTCATCCAAAGGACTTATATAATGATAGTTTTATCATTAATTGAACACTTGGGGGGTCTTTTGGAGGTATATAGTAAATTTATTAAGTATATAATATAAAAATACAAAAAGGCTTGGTAAATGTCAAACTATTTAACTAAGAGTTAAATATAAATGATAAGGTTAATATAGTGACCCAAACCTGTCTAAAATCTATTGTTTGAAATTATTTCGACTCATCCCAAACATAACCATTAAATAATCCACTTTTTAGTCATTAGAAACCGAATATGAATTTATTATAAAATAATATTTATAGATTTTCCAAAGGTTCCCATCACCCCTCTTATAAAAGGGAACTCCCCCTTCTCTCTAATTCACACATTAAAAGTATTTTTGCTTGGCCAAACCCTACCCAAATATTCTATAAACATCCATCAATTAATCCTAATGGACTTATTTTGAACATAAAGCCAACATAAAGATCCATTTTGATCAAATCAAAAGAAAGAACCCGAAGAAGAGGTAATGTTTTCACCACCCTCTTTCAAGGTCCTTTCTTCTTCAGATTATTCATTGTTTTTTATTCCCATTATAAAAAAATAACTCTAGTATCTTCTATATACAGTTATGTTATTATAAATATGCTACTATAATATTCATTATTCTATCCATCCTTTGAATGACATGTCACCATATGTGTGTACGTACGGCTTACCGTCTCCACGTCGGGGTGTATTTTTTATTCAAAACATTATTATTTTGATGGGTATAATAATGATGTGTAATTCATGTAAATAAAAAATATAACATGATAATAATTATTTATATATGATATAATATCCAATTATATCTTATTTTAATATAAAAAGAATGATATTGTCGCTCGTGCATATGTACGGACTACCGTCTCCACGAACGCGATGAGATTCATTCCCCATTGTATCCATTCAAGTATAATTATCATTTGATGATTAAAAATAATGTTTAAGGACTTGATATAATTCTAGATATGAATAAGATACAACCTATCCATAAAAACACGTCTTATGTAACAAAACATATAAAATAAAACAAGTAAGTTAACACCCGAAATGACGATAATACTAAAATATTATTAATAAAGCATTATTAGAAGATCATATATGATATAATAATTATGTATATGGTTATTTTATAATTTGATAACAATGTTTTAACTATTATATAGAAGGTTAACATACCATCGACTAAGGAAAAGTACAAGGTAAGGGTTTATTTTACAATCTCTTAATTATCCGAGGTTGTTTATACGTAATTATCTTGTGGGACCTCCTTATCATCCACATCCATGTTTCTTAAAAATGTTTTTCAAAACATTCTTAATATTTTACAGAATATGGGTTAAAGTCATTTATACCCTTGTTTTACTTTTTATAAGAAGTTTATAAAGGAATATTTCCATCGTTTTCCAAACAAAGTCCTTTTTAACCTTTTCGACAGAATTAAGGTAAGAATGTTTTTTTAAAATTATACGGTGGGTGTGGCTATTTTCTATCATTATAAAATCCTCGAAGCTTCCCTTATAATCTTATAAAAATATTTTGAAATTATATTTTATATTTTATAATTATGTGTCATTTAAATGATTTCAAAATGAATATTTTAAGAATTTTTGAAAGGTACTCTTTATCAAGATCAGAATTTTAAATGTTTCAAAGATTTATCTTTATAAATATTTTTAATTAATGTCTATGATTTAAAAATTCTTTTAAGGATTTATTTATCTTAACATGAATATTTTGATATGATATTTTTTTTCAAAAGTTTCAATGTGGTGTGGGACACTGTGATTCAAAAATCTCATTTAAATTACTTCCTTTATAAATGTGTGACTTTTTAATGATTTCAAAAAAAGAGATATTTCTCTCAAATAGTTTTGATTTCATCTATGTCAACATCCTTTGATGGATTTTAAGCTTATTGGAAGTTGATTTATTATGATACAAAACTTCCATATTGTATTAAATGTTTTGTGATATTTTTGACTGTGGATGTGTTATTTCTATACCATTCATGGTATATGGAGAAAGCATTGACATTTTATATGCTAGTTTTAATATGAATGTTTATGTTATATTTAAACCTGTTAATATGAGGAATTAATTAAACTTAATAAGTGACAGTTGGAGCTTGTTATAGCTCCTCGATGAATCGGTAGGTTTCATGAGACAAACTAGTGTCTTGGCACGAGGCCTTGAAAAAATATTATTTGTAGTCTTGGCACGAGGCCTTGGCTACGTGGTTATGATAGTCTGGAATTATGCATTCCATCATTATGAAAGTGGTTATTGATATTGAATGTGATTATTCGACTAGAAGAATATCCATGTGAATAAGTAAATGGCATTATTTAAATTTATTTTTTCCATGTTATGATGAAGTTAATGTTTAAAAGGCTTTTTTTAGTTATGAATTGCCTTAAATGTTTATGTTTATTTAATAAAGTTTCTGCTATATTTTTATCCTTACTGAGCATCTGAGCTCACCCCTTTCAATGTTTTATTTTTCCCAGTATGTGAAAACGTTTTTTATGAATGACCTGCTGGGTTAGTATGAGGGAATATGAAGACAATATTTTGTCGTTTTTACTATATTATGTAATGTAAGACTTATGAATGTATCTAGTGTTTCCAAAGCTACTAAACTAATCGGTCTTTCGAGATGTGATATTTTGTGATCATGCCATTGTTATGTAATAATGCACTGACTCTAGGTAACTGGGGTCGGGGCGTTACAGTTGGTATCAGAGTAAGTTTAGTATAATCCTTGAAAGCTAGATTTAGAAAAACTCTGATTAGAAAACATAGACCTAAGATGAACATGGAGGATTAGTATAGAAGAAATTCCTATAATTTTCGTATTGTAGAGATTTTGTGAGTTTTAAGAGCAATATATCCCTAACAGGATACAAGCAGGTAGAGGTGTCTCTGGCACATATGTACCTATGGGGTAAAACCCAAAAACACCGCTTTGAGATAGACTCAAATGGGAACGGGTGCACGGAAATGAGCCTTGTTATACACTTGGTTATGACACTCCTGGGGGATATGATTAGGATAATTCTCATTTTAATTACAAATCATTATGAGGGGTTTATGAGTATATAATTCCTCAATGAAAACATCTTTATGATTATTGATTATATCTATAAACCACTCAATTTACGTTAGGTATTTTACATGTTTGGAATTATTCATTGCAATTCATAAACTGACCTAGTTTATGCTATTGTATAGAAATGGCACCCAATGGAAGGAATGTGAACTCCAGTAATACTTAAGATCCAAAGAGTAAGAAGGATCATATCTTTCACAGTATTAAGCCAACATTTAGAAGGAAAGTAGTCTCCCCTATATTCTCAACATTTGAAGAAATAGTATCATGTGTTAATAAGATAAGTAAAGAATTCTAAGAATCCTATTTCTTTGAAGGGAAGAAAGAGAATAAAGGGATGGAAGAGAGAAAGATGGATAAAGGGAAGAGGGAAAAGATGAATTTTCCTATATGTGATAATTGTGGCATGAAACACCCTGGAACTTGCCTAAAGGGAATGGGAGTTTCTTATAAGTGTAGAGAAAAATGACACCTTGTACGTCACTTCAAGGATAAGAAAAATTTTCAAATGTACAATGCTTCATCTACAAGGATTTCAGACACTACGTGAATCAATGTCCCATTCATAAGAGTATACCACAAATGATGTTATTGGATAATAATCAAGTTATGATACTACCACACATGAGGAGGAATGATTAGAATTTTTATGTTGTTATTAGTGAATTATGTCATTTTAGTGTTGTATCAAAAATGTACTGGTTATAATAATTATGGAGTATATAAGGATTGTACTACTGTACTATTTCATTTAGAACATGATATTTTGTGGAACCATGAAAAGTGACTCAATAACAAGTTAAATTTTTGGAAAATATATGGTTGAGAGAAAGATAAACCATAATATGGTTCTGATACCGAGATAGTGATTTTGAAATAATACATGATTGATTTGGATAAATTATATTGGATATTCTCCATTACCTTGAAACTGATTAATGATTTGAATATTCCATATTATTTGAGTTTATGACATTTTTGGATAGATGGAGTATATCCAATATTCTATAAGGAATATGTGATCATCAATGTAATCAATAAGGTTTTATGGTAATTAATGATGTTGCAGTGTTTTAAAATAATAAATGATGAAGGTGTTCACATTTTATTACGCAGCAAAAAGGATCTTCATTGTGTTTACCTTCCTTAAAAATTTAGGACTATGAGTTTGGACAGAAGTATTTTGGATAATTATAGTTTGAGATTTTTTTTGGAATTCTATAAAAGGTCATCCCGAAGGGCGGGCGGCAACCTATCGCGTCCGCCATGGCCGCGAGACTTAAAACTGCAACCGAAGGGCAACAAGGTTGTATCGCCTACCACTAGCCCACGTGTTCTCCTGGATTGAATAATGTAATTTTTTCAAAGGTTTGTTAAATGAATTATAAATTCATTTTGTAGGAACCCTATACGAATATGATAAATAGAATATTATTTTATCTTTTATAGTGAAATATTAGTTTGGGGTATAAATTAGTTAAAGGATGGGACTCTACTTATCAAGTATATATTTTTCTTCTTCTCTTCTTCTATGAAGAAATAAATTCTTATACTTTAGTTAAGGGATCTTAAAACCAAAAATGTGTTATCCTAATACTTTATGTTGTGTTGAAGAAATGATATTTTAAATCATCATGGATTGATGGATTTGAGGCCCTCAATTCATCAATTGTTTGTGACTGATGACCTCAATCACTTCCTAAAATTATTTACTTCTTCCTCCAATTATGTGTCTTTAATTTCCACCAATGTTCTCCAAATCGAGATCATAATTTGGTGGTGACCCTTTCATTTCACTTTTCCTCTTATTAAGACTAAATTTCATTAACCTAATTTCTGATGTGGGTTTTCCCAAAGGTATTTTCTATCTTCAACATTTTATTTTCGAAAAATAATTTCAAATTGCGAGGACACTATTTATTGAAGGAGGGAATAATGTAACACCCCATTATTTCATAGTATGTTATTTCTTCAAAGTAATTCAATTACATTCACTACATGCAACACTGTGTTCTAGCACCCCATGACTTACCAAAAAAGTGGTTCAAAAGCGGTTATGAATAGTATTAATTGAATTTTGAACTTTATATAATCCTTATAATTTTAGAATCCATATTATGAGTTTCTTAGACATAATATAAGAACAAATTCATTTTTTTAGATAAAAGAAGTAAATTTCAAAAAATGCAATTTTACCGTCTTTTAATGGCGAAGCCTTTTTAAATCCAATATTTGAAACATTTATATATTAAATTTGAAAAAATAAACATGTTCTTTAGAATCAGGACATAAGACTTTAGTTTCAATAAAGTTTTGTTGTTTTTCTGATAACTTTCATATTTGGGTGAATAGTGAAAATACTATATTTTAATTGAAAACAGCTTTTTAGATCAAAATAATTTATATTGTTAAATTATAAATTTTAATGGTTTGGAAGTATAAATAGATTATATTTTTACCATTTAATCCAATGATGGTCATTGTAAGTAATTTCACTTTGAAATTGGACATAAACAAGTGTCAAACTTTTGGTGGTTATTATTTCTTAAAAATACGCCTTTTGGTTTTAACAGCAGGAATTAATTTTAATTTAATAAATGCAACTTCTATGTTTTTAATTTGGTAAAATTTACTATATTATTGAATTTGGAATATAAAAATTATATTAGGGTAAATTTTTGTTATTTTTCTGAAAACATTTAATTTTTGATGAGTAATAAAAAACACTAAGTTGTAGTTTAAAACCGAATTTTTATTTAAATAATTATTTATTTTATTTAAATTTATTTTATGTCAAAATAGATACATAATACCTATATTAATTCAATGTAATTCATTGGAGTTAGTTTATAATAATTTTAGATATATATAAATTTTATTGAACTTTTCACCGTCTTTTACCCACCTCCTAAGAGAATTTGGAAATTCACATAAAATTTAATTTTACCACTTCTGTGAGTGGACTTTAGAAAATCCTAGAGACACGGTTAATATCAAGGAGTATAATTTGGTTCAATAAGATAAAAATAATTTTTGGTGTATAGTAATTTTTTACTTTTATTTACCCCGGTTGAAAGTAAATAGGGTAATTAAAGGTAAAAATGATATTAATATTACCCTAACACATGTCCTAATTCATTTTTACAAGTGTATATCAACCAAAAACAACCTTAGGAATAAAATATCATCATTTAGGTCCACTTGGATTAGATTAGGACATTTATTATTATTTAATTCAAAGAAGAGTTAAAATCATAGTTTAATTACTGAAACATTTTTAATATAGGGTTATACATAAGATAAATTCGATTATAAATATTCATTTTAAATATAAATATATTTACTACATAAATTTTTTTATTTATAATTTTTAGACATTAATTAATTTAATTTATTTATGACACAATGGTGATGAAGTAATTACCTAATTAATGAAATATTAAAATAATCGATATTAAAAATATCAAAATAAATGTAAATTGAGACTTTTTATGAATTACACTAATTTTATAGGTTAATATGACATATTAGAATTGGTTATATAAATTTTATTTTATGTAATAATGCTGTTATAAAATTATCAAAAACAAAATACCCAATAGTATCAAAATTGACATAAAAGAGTTTTTAAAAAATATATTATATTATTAATTGATATTCAATTCCTAAAATTCTATGGTTTGGCCAAAGGACTTATATAATGATTTTTGTATCATTAATGGACCACTTGGGGGTCTCTTGGAGGTATACAGTAAGATTATTAAGTATATAATATAAAAATACAAAGAGACATGGTAAATGTCAAACTATTTATCTAAGAGTTAAATATAAATGATAAGCTTAATATAGTGACCCAAACCTGTCTAAAATATATTGGTTGAAAGTATTTCTACCCATACCCACCTTATCCATTACATAATCCACTTTGGATCCATTAGAAAGCGAATATGAATTTATTATAAAATAATATTTCTAGCTTTTCCAAAGGTTCCCCTCACCCCTCTTATAAAAGGGAACTCCCCCTTCCCTCTTATTCACACCTTCAAAGCCTTTTCGCTCGGCCAAACCCTGCCCAAATATTCTCTCAACTTCATTAAATTCAACCTAGAGGCCTTATTTTGATCATAAAGCCAACCAAAGGAGACCTTTTGATCAAATCGAAAGGATGAACCCGAAGAAGAGATAATGTTTTCACCACCCTGTTTCAAGTTCCTTTCTTCTTCAACTTATTCTTTCTTTTTTATTACCATTATACAAAATAAATCCACTATCTTATATATAATATGATGTTATTATAAATATGGTATAACCATATTCATTATTCTATCCATCCTTTGAATGACATGTCACCATACGTGTGTATGTACGGCATACCATCTCCACGTCGTGGTGTAATTGTTATTCAAAACATTATTTTTTGAATGGGTATAATAATGATGTGTAATTCATGTAAATAATAAATATAAACTTATAATGATTCTGTATATATGATATACTATCCAATTATATATTATTTTCATATGAAAAGAATGATATTGTCGCTCGTGCGTACGTACGGACTACCGTCACAACGAACGCGATGAGATTCATTCCCCACTGTATCCATTCAAGTATTATTCTAATTTGATGATTAAAAATAATTTTTAAGTACTTGATATCATTATGGATATGAATAAGATACAACCTATCCATAAGAAACACATCTTATGTAACAAAACATATAAAATAAAACGAGTAAGTTAACAACCGAAACGACGATAATACTAAAATATTATTAACAAAGCATTATTAGAAGATCATATATGATATCATAATTATGTATATGGTTCTTGTATAATTTAATAACAATATTTTAACTATTATACAGGAGTTTAACATACCATCTACTAAGGAAAAGTACAAGGTAATGGTTTATTTCACAATCACTTCATTATCCAAGGTTTTTTATACGTAATTATCTACTGGGACCTCTTTATCATCCACATCAATTTTCTTAAAAAAAAATTTCAAAACATTCTCATTATTTTACAAAATATGGGTTAAAGACATTTATACCCTTTTTTACTTTGTATAAGATGTTTATAATGGATTCTTTCTGTCGTTTTCCAAACAAGGTCCTTTTTAACCTTTTTGACAGAATTAAGGTAAGAATGTTTTTTAACTTATACGGTGGGTGCGGCTATTTTCTACTGTTATAAAATCGTCGAAACTTCCCTTACAAGCTTATAAAAATATTTTTAATGTAAATGTTCTATTTTATAATTATGTGACCTTTAAATTATTTCAGAATGAATATTTTAAGAATTTGTGAAAGTTACTCTTTATCAATATCAGAATTTTAATTATTTTAAAGATTTATCTTTATAAATCCTTTTAATTAATGACTATGATTTCAAAATGACTTTAAGGATTTATTTATATTGAAATGAATGTTTTAAGATGATATTTATTTTCAAAAGTTTCAAAGTGGTATGGGACACTTTGATTCAAAAATATATTTTAAATTAATTCCTTTATAAATGTGTGACTTTTAAATGATTTCAAAAAAAGAGATACTTCTCTCAAATAGTTTAGATTTCATCATTTTCAACATCCTTTGATGGATTTTAATCTTATTTGATGTTGATTTATTATCATAAAAAACATCCATATTTTATTGAAGGTTTATTGATATTTTTTTACTGTGGATGTGTTATTTCTATACCATTCATGGTTTATGGAGAATGTATTGTCATTTTGTATGCTAGTTTTAATACAAATGCTTATGTTATGTTTAAACCTGTCCATATGAGGGATACATTGGACTTAATAAGTGATGGGTGGATCCCGCTATTTCTCCTCGATTCATCGGTAGTTATCATGATACAAACTAGTGTCTTGGCACAAGGCTTGGACAAAATTTTATTTGTAGTCTTGGAACGAGGCCTTGGCTACGTGGTTATGATAGTCGAGAATTATACATTCCATCATTATGAAAGTGGTTATTTATTTTTCATGTTATTATTCTACTAATATAATATCCATGTGAATAAGTAAATGGAATTATTTCAATTTATTTTTTTCCATGTTATGGTGAAGTTCAATTTTAAAAGTCTTTTGTTTTAGCTACGCATTGCCTTAAATGTTTATATTTATTTAAGAAACATTCCGCTATATTGTTATCCTTACTGAGCATCTGAGCTCACCCCTTTCAATGTTTTTTTCCAGGATGTGAAGAAGTATTTTATGAATGAACTGCAGGGATAGTATGAAGGAATATGAAGTAAATATTTAGTTGTATATTTTCACTTTATTATGTAATGTAAGACTTATGAATGTATCTAGTTTTTCAAGGATACTAAACTAATCGGTCTTTTGAGACTTGATATTTTGTGAACATGACATTGTTATGTAATAATGCACCAACTATGGGTAACTGGGTTCGGGGCGTTACAAAAATATGGTGGACTAGTTACATTTGGGGGCAATGCCAAAGGGAAGATCATTAGTATTGGAACAGATGCAGAACTCGAATATGTCTCAATCAATAAAGTACTTTTTTACAAGTATTGAAGCACAATATGATATGTATCTCTCAAATATGTGATGTTGGTTACACAGTTGATTTTTCTAACAATTTTTATTCTGTTTTCAAAAATAAACTGCTTAAATTTATAGCACCTAGAACTGACAATGTTTATACCCTGGATTAAAATTCTTTGTGTAAACAACAAGTAAACTGCTTAACTGCTAAAGTGAATGAATCATGAATCTAGAATAGGAGACTTGGACATTTTAATGTATATGTTTTACATAAATTATCTATGAAACAATTATTTTATGATTTTCCTTGTATCAGATTTTAAAATAACAAATTATGTGATGCATGTCAACTTGGCATGCAACACAAATCATCTTTCAAATCTGTTAATAGAATTGCAACATATAAACCTCTAGAACTTATCCATATGGATTTGTTTAGACCTTCAAGAGTAGCAATCTTGGCTGGTAAATTATATGTATATATTTTAGTTGATGAGTATTCTAGATTTACATGTATTTTATTTAATACAATTTAAAAATGAAGCTTTTACATTATTTGAATGTTTTGGTAAAACTGTTCAAAATGAAAAAGGTTTTAAAATATTTTCATTAAGAAGTGATCATTGTGGAGAATTTCAGAATAAGGAATATAATTCCTTCTGCTCAAATATGGGTTTTAAACACACCTTCTCTGTACCAAAAACACCTCCAAAAAATGGAATTGTTGAAAGAAGAAATAGGTATATTCATGAAATGGCTAGGACTATACTAAATGAATACAGTCTTCCTACCTATTTTTGGGTAGAAACTGTAAGCACAGCCTGCTATATAATGAATAGAGTTTTAATTATACCTCTTTTGAAAAAGACACCCTATGAACTTTGGAATAACAGAAAACCTAATGTAAATTGCATTAAAGTTTTTGGATGTAAGGTTTACATCTTGAACTCCAAGGACGATCTTGGTAAGTTCGTTCCAAAATCTGATAAAGGCATTTTATTAGGATATTCACCTACCTCCAAAGCTTATAGAGTCTATAATAAGAAGTCAAGGATTTTTGAAGAATCAGTTCATGTGCAATTTGCTGAATCTGATCCCTTTGAGAAAAGGACAGATCAAATGGATGAATCTAACTCTAATGATAACAGGAAACTTTAAAAAATGAAAATTGATTTTGAAAAATATATAAATGAAATTTATTCCACTTCATAATAACATGATACTGAAGAACATATGAGTATACTACCAAGACATACTAGAACCCTAATGAATCACCCTTTAGAAACAATAATTAGTGAATTAGACACAGGAATAAAAACTAGAAGAAATATAATTAATATTGTAGAATTCTATGCCTTTCTATCCCAATTAGAACCCATGTCTATAGAAGAAGAATTAGATGATGAAATCTGGATGATAGAAATGCAAGAAGAATTAAACTAGTTCAAAAGAAATGGAGTCTGGGAATTAGTTAAAAGACCACCGATTTATCCAGTGATAGAAACCAAATGGGTCTTTAGAAATAAACAGGATGATAAATGAATAAGAACTATAAATAAAGAATGACATGTAGAAAAAGTATATAATCAAAAAAATGTATAGATTATGATGAGACTTTTGCACATATATCTAGATTAGAATCCCTTAGAATACTTTTAGCATATGCATATCATATGAACATTAAATTATTTCAGATGGATGTTAAGTCTGCCTTTCTAAATGGTTATCTAATGGAGGAAGTTTATGTTGAGAAACCTTTTGGTTTTGAAAATTCTCAGAAACCAAATTCTGTTTTTAAACTTACTAAAGATCTTTTTGGACATATACAAGTACCTAGAGATTGGTATGAAAGATTAATCTCTATTCTGTTGAAAAATTATTTTACTGTTGGAATGGAAGATCTAACACTTTTTATGAAAACAGTAAATACTAATATTTTTTTAGTTCAAATTTAAGTTGATGATGTAATTTTTGGATCAACTAATAAATCCCTTTGTCATGAGTTTTCAAAGTTAATGCAAAAAAGACTTTTAAATGATCATGATGGGAGAATTAAATTTCTATTTAGGAATTCAAATTTATCAAAATTATTTTGGATATTATTGAATAAAAGAAAATACATTACTAATTTATTAAATAAATTTGGAATTGAAAACAGCAAGACATATATAACTCTTATGTGTACTAATATAAAACTTGATTCAGATGAAACTGGAAAATCAGTTGACAATTATTAATATAAGGGTATGATTGGTAGTTCATTATATCTTACTGTTAACAGGCCAGATATAATGTATTCAGTATGTCTTTGTGCAATATTTCAATAAAATCCTAAAGAATCTCATTTAACTGCTGTTAAAAGAATTTTTAGATATTTAAATGGAATTGTTTTTCAGTCTCTTCTTTATCCCAAAACATATGATTTTAATTTAATTTCATATTCATATGCAGGCTTTGGGAGTTTTAGATTAGATTGGAAAATCACTTTCGGTAATTTTCACTTTTTAGGGAAATCCTTAGTGTCATGGTCAAGTAAGAAACAACATTCAGTTGCCTTGTCAACAGCTGACGGAGAATATGTTTCTACTGGCAGTTGTTGTGCACAATTGTTTTGGATAAAAAACACTCTTATGAAATTTGGACTAAATTTTAATAATATGCCCATTTTATGTGTTAATACTAATGCTATAAATATTTCAAAAAATCTTATTAATCATTCTAGAACTAAACATATTGATATCAGACATCATTTTCTAAGAGATCATGTTCTTAAAAAGGATATATCTTTGAAATTTGTAAGTATTGAAATTCAATTAGCTAATATTTTCACTAAACCAGTTCCCACTGCAAGGGTAGATTTTGTTAAGTGGGATCTAGGTTTATTAAATTTTAAATTTTGTTTTATTTTACTATGATATTTCTTTATTTTAATAATTTTTTAAATAATTTAATTATTTTTTTTAAAAAAAGAATATGTTTTTTTTCTTTTCCCCATGTAATAAATTTTATTTATATTTAAAATCTATGTAATGATTAATAAAAACAAGTGAATCAAGGCTGTCAGAAACCTTTCAAATTCTGAACTGTTTCATTTCCATCAAAACCCTTTCAAACCTGTGAAACTGCACCACTGCTTCTCAACCCTAATCTTTGAACCTCTGAAACCCTAACCTTAAAATGTTCAGAGATTCTCACAGAAATGGAAAATAATAAGAGAGCTGATGAGGTCGGGACCAGCAATGCCAAGAAACAATGCTCAAAAGGAAGGACATTCTTATAGGGAAAGGAGATTTATCTTGAATGCCTATTTCAGATGAACATGATGTTAAAAAAAGAATTGCATTCTCAGAATCTCGAACAAACCTTAAATAGTGAGAATAGAGAATTTTCTTATGAGGTAGAACATCAATATTTCTTTAAAATTGTTCGATTCAGTTCGAGAGATCATTATAACACCATGCTGGCTAAGATAGAGGATAGAGATTTTTTGATCTCCTCTGCGGAAATTAGTCAGATACTGAACTTCCATCATGAGTGAGTGTTTCATTTTGATTTGAAAAATATAGGATATTCTATGCATAAATCTGAATACATTATGTCTTTTCAATTTGGCTCTACTTACATAAGGAAAATGATAGTTAAGGATTTGGAACCAGATCAGAAGATTCTTGTGGAATTTGTAAAAACAGGGATAACACCAAGAATGTCATAGATGGAAAAGATATTATACCCCGACTTGTACATAATGGATCTTCTACTCAGTGATATTAATTTAAATTTTCCTAGGTACATGGTGAGGTACCTAAGATACTACTGTAATAGTGAAGCCAAAATTAATTTCCACCCTTTTCGTAGATTCATTGCCAAACTTTTGATCAAAAAGGATATTGTGATACTGGTGGATGCCAGAGTAATATGTCATCATAGTAATGTTTTCAATTCATGAACAATAAGAAAAATTGTCTATTTCTGGAGAACATTAAGAGGGAAACATTTTCCAATAGGAGATGAGGAAGAAGAAGATAGTGATTTATATCAGTCTTCTAAGTCCAAACAGGGACTTGTTGAATCGAGAGTAATCAATGCTGCAAGAATAATAAGATTTGAAACTGAAGACACTCGAGAAGAAAGAATTCAGGAGGGCATTCAGACTGAAAGAAAAAGTTCAGTAAATGGGGAACTTTTTTTCCCTATATAGACAACAATATATTTACTCTCTTACAATTTTGTTAGAGTAGCTACTGTTGAAAAAGTAGTGGAAGCTATTATTTAGAGGTCTTAACCAGTGGAAGGTCCTTAGATTCAATCTAGAATTCATGAAGAATCTGATGAAGATACTCAAGAATATGATGTTGTTGTTTCAGAAGATGACCTTGAAAGAATTGAAGTTGAAAGAACAGAACCAGAAACTGAAGCTGACAATGAACAAGAGGCAGTTCCTGGAGTAGATGTGGTCAGTCGTCAATTAGCTAAAGGTTAAATTCATCGAGAGATTAAAATATAAGAAGTTATTGCTGATATACATGATGAAAATCCTTCAAAAGTAAAAATAGAAGTTCTTCAAGATGATTTTTCTTTGGTAGATTCTGGAAAAGACTCAGAGGAAAAATCTATGGACCAACCGTTTAGAGAAGCTAAGGAGAAAGAAGATGTTGAATCCTTACCACTAGTGTTGGTACATCCCTTTCATTCGGAAAAGGATAATCAAGCACAATGTACACCTGAAATAGAAGCTTAGGAAGTTTATGAAATTTACACAAAATTTTAGAGGGTCGAGCAAGAGAATGCTGCTTCGAAGAGAGAATTGAAATATGAACAACTAAAATTCTAGAGACTGCAAAATAGTACAGTTTCCAAGCAAGAAGTTGAAATTTTTAATAATGATATTCTGAATTCGGGTGAAAAATTAATGTCTAAAATGGTTATGAAGATAGATTTGTCAGATCTCAAATTATTTATGGAGATAAAATTTTTATCTTCCAGGACTAGTGAAGCAAGTGGATCAGTTACTTCTCATTATTTAATCATACGGTTTCATGCTATCACAGCTGCAATGAGCAAAATGAATGATAGATTGCAAGATCATTAATGCAACAATGATCCTTTATCTGTCTTGTTAGACAATCAGAAATTTTTGGTTGATCAGCTCACCTCAAATAAACCAGGTATCAAATCTGTCTTAAATAAATTCACAGATAAGTTTTCTTTCTTTTTGGAGAAGTAAGAAAGAATACATGAGTTTCTAAGAGTCAACCACATAGAAGACATTCATATGACTCAAGAGAACAAGGATTTTATTTTTATGCTTAGTGATGGAATGATGAGAAGACTCAGAGATCAGCTATTAAAAATCAAGGAAGTCATTCGAATTAGATAGAATCTATCTAAACCCTGACCAAACCTTGATTCTTGTATTTATCGATTTTTTACTTTTAATGAAAATATGTTTCATTATATTTATTTTTTGTTACTGTCTTTTTTTAGCTAAGACAGTAATCCAGTTTCACTAATTGATAAAGAGTTAATTATAGCATTTACTAACATTCAGTTCTACATTAATTTGTGTTATATTCCATATTTTGTCATTCATTTTGATATCACAAAAAGGGGGAGAAATATGAATAAACACAACATTTTTTCTAACATTTTTGTCTGTTTCAATTTATATTTTTATTATTATTGGGGGAGAAATTAAAATGGATAAATTAAAGGGAGAAATTAAGTTAAATCTAATATATTTATTATATTTTAAAAATTCAAATCTATATGTAATTAATTTTTGTAAGTTAATTTCATTGGTTATTTTATGGGTTTTTTTATCATGAAAAAGGAAGAGATTGTTGAGAAAGTGTTGTTTTCAATAATAAATAATATTGTCATTTAAAGGGGGATATTGTTGAGAATAGTACTCTATATATTTATGATAATTTTGATGATCACAAATACACTTAATTATTTTCTAATGATTTTACTTTTTATAATATTTTAGTAATTTATTATTTAATATATTTTTATTTCTGGATGAAACGTAGTGTAAGGATGAAATGTGGTGTATACTTTAGGAGATAAGAGAAAAGTATGGCTAATCAATCATACATTATCGGCAAAGTATGAAAAAGAACTCTCTGTTAGGAAGGAGCCCTACATTTGAGATATTTTAAAAGATTGGATGGAGAACCGTACATAAGTGTTAAAAGTTGCGTTTGTTTCTCAAAATTATGGTTGATCAACTTTACTTTTGTAAACAACCATACGTTCATAGAATAGTATGGATCAAGTATATTTCATTTGGATGCTTATAAAAGTATGGATCTTTTATCAACCTTACATTTGAAGAAAGTGACATCAACCTTAAGTTTGTTATCAGCCATACATTGACAACCATACGTGTGAAGGATAAATTATCATCTTTACTTTTATGATCTACGTTATGTTCAGAGGATGCATACTATACAACTCAACCTTATGTTTGGCGTCAGAGAGTTTAAAGTTGATATTATTTTGCAAGGATTTGCAAGCTGATTATTATGATCATTTCAAGCCGTATTTAAAGCTATTTTTTTAAGAGCGACGTTGACTAATTCAAAGTCGTTTTATTAATGGGTTTAGGATCGAATTAAAAGTAAACTTTTATGTGGATTCTTCAGGGATGTTACCACTACACTATAAATTCAAATGTTTGAATATTGCGAGTCAAAAAGAAATTTTGTGGGTCGAAATTTACAGGAGAAGTGATAATAATTATTTTATATTTTATGTTTTCTGAATAGAAAAAGGAGGAGAAGGTTTGTAAAAAATTGGTCATTTATAAAAAGGATGAAAAACAGAGACTATCAAAACATAGATCTACTGATTCAAAGGAGTGACAAAGCTCTGTTTACTGAAGGAAAACAATCACGATAGAAGATTCTCTCATTCTTCATTGAAGATCCACTATGAACCTGCTACTTCTGAAGTTGTGAATTATATTTCTATATTTACACTAACAGGATTGACTCAGAAGGACTCATTTTTAAATATCATTATTTCTGAAGGAGACAATCCATCTAATGTCAATTCCTTGTTGTTCTAATAGTGAACAACATCTGGAAAGTATTTTCAAAGTACATAAATCATTATTTTCTATTCTTGAGTGACCGGATACTCATACGAAGATGTGTAGGTTTTGTGACTGAACCTTAAGGCTTTGTTTTCCTTAGATTGTAAAGGTGTCAACTTCCTATACTCAGTTGTGGAAAGGTATGTCGAAACGAGGACCATATATTAAAAATAACCAAGCTCATGGAGTAGAGTATTGGTGGAGTGGACTAGGGGCCTTCTCTTCCCCGAACCACTATAAATCATTTTTCTCTGCACTTTATATTTCCGCTACATTAATCTATTTGATTAAAGACTAAGGATAGAACACGATCTCACGAAGATTTTTGAAAAGCCTCATTTCACCCCCCTCCCTCTTGTGTATATTTAGTATAATCAGATCTAACACTATAATCTATAATAAAATCATACCATCGTGTTAAAATCATAAACTGATATTTATTTAATGATTTTTTATTTTTTAGATTGTGTATGGATGTGTTCAACATTGAGTTAGGGAGAGGGTGAATCAGTTTTGGTAATTTTTAATTAAAATGAAAACCATTATACTGTTTTGTTCATTGAATGGATCTCTCCCTCTCTCTCTCTCCCTCCCACTAAATTTATCTCACTATTAGTTGGCATGAATTTCGAGTAAGAATGAATGGACATAAAAAACCGAAGTTTTTAAATGATGTTTCATCCAAGATGGATGACTACATCATTAGTTTTTCATTTTTTTTACCCACACACATCGCTTCCATCTTATTATCAATATAAGATGGAGAATTTTTATGATAATGGACCAATAAAAGTTCTACCACTAACTAGACTTATTCAAATATATGTTCTAGATTTTATCACATAAATGTTAGTCAAATGTGAGGTTTTATGTATCCTATTGAGTTATTTCTTATGAACATTTCCAAAATGTGTAGCAATTTCCAAGATACATCATACACTATTCATCGTAAAAAAATAGAACATTAATTCTATAAGTTATCTCTCTAATTATATCAACCTATATGTTATTACAAGTAAACAAGGTCATATGAACATTTATTCTTTTAATCCTTCTACAGTGTATGTGACAGATCTTCATCATGCATTAATAGAAATAAAAACTAATTTACTCATAGAACAACTAGATGATTGTCGAGATTTTTTTCTCTTATTCTTTAATAAAAATGGTGTCTAATGATTTGATAGATCATTTCTCCTTTTTTATTTCTATTCCAACTTATATAATATCCACCATATACACATAGTCTAGCTAACCATTTTTCCATTGACATGTTAAATATACAAAACAAATGTATATTTATTTTATTTTCTCTCCTTAAACACATTATCCTTTTTTATATACCAGAAAAAATTTATTTAAAGAGTATTTTGTGTCATTCATATCCTCAATAAAATCTACATCTGACTATAAATTTTCATGATATTTTATAAAGAATAAATAATTGTTTTTTTGTATCCTTTTTCATCTGATGATTTAAAAATGGAAATTTTTACAAAATATAATAGCTCATAAAAGATCAAATTATACATTTTCACACGATTATTTATTCTATAAAAATATATTCAAATTACCCTTTCATAAAAAAATTTTAGTCTATGAATGTATTTAAATGTAACTAACCAATACCATCAATTTTAATATGATAGTACCTTAAAAAATAACCCCTCTATATTAATCATTATCAAATAACACTTTACAGTATTTTGTTCATGAACCCATTTATTTAGAATCATATCTTATGAGATCTCTTACAAAGTTTCTCTTATACAATCTAGGTATCATCAAAACATGGAAGTGGTCCTTAAATAGTTGATCCTTATGAAATTTAAAATATATTGTTGAATGATCCAAATTCACATTGATTTATCATTATGAGGATGAGATATCATTTGTATGAACTAATCCATTATAATTCTTCAAGCACACTATTTTCAGTATTCTCTACAGGCTCAAGACATGGAATCCTTCTTCATTATGATTCACTGCCTATTAATTTTTTCATTCCTACTCACTATTTTGTCACGACTACTTAATAGAATTATGGTATATTAATCTTGAAATCAATGAATAGCATCAACTAGATGATTTATTTAAAATATTGTCTATGGATACTCACACATATCATTCCTCACACATGCATTCATCTATTTTTATCAAGATGATAACATCCTTAATTCCTCATTTATATAAATTGAATATCATTGAATGAAACAATCTAGAATGACATAACACATATATAGAATAATGGAAACTCCCTTTCATGAAGAATATTTAGTGTGATATTTAATATGAAAGGTGGAATCATTATTATAAAATAATGTCATCTCTATATTATATAAATGATGAAAATTATTTCTGATTCATGAACCACAGATCTAAAAAAAAGTGGGCAATGAAATTTTTTAATCAAGGAACTACAAGGAATTTTATTCAAATACATTTTATAATAAAAAATTTTATTAAATTACTCAAAAATTACCTAGAAAAAATGTATACCACTAATATATTTTTCATCAAAATAAATATTCCAAAAAATTATTTTTACACTTTCTACCTCATTTAAATTTTTTTGGAATTTTGAACAGACTATTTTAATTTATTTATTTGTATCACAAGACATCATTACTAAATAAATTATATTTTTTGCTAGTTTTTTATAATAATTATCTTTGACTAATTCAATATATCCTTTTTTAGGATTAGACTGAAATAAAAAAATATTACTTGTCTGTTTTTCTTTACCATATTTAAGAAATGTATTTCTCAATAAATGATTTCACATTGAGTAAGTCAAAATTATTTAATCCATTAAATCATAGAAATCATACTAACATAATTTTTGTATATAAATAATTAAAATTTCTACATAAGCATCATATATAACCCAAAATACTATCTTAATTAACTATTTCCCAATTCCATAGGGTCTTGAAACATCATCTTCATGAGATTATCTATAAAAATAACCACAAAAAATCAATATTTATATTAAAATAACTCATATGTTGAAAGACCGTATGTAATGTTCAAAATCATGTATTACCTCTATCATGAATTCACCATTAGTGATACATTCCTTATATTGGATTCCCTTATGTCAGATTCTTTTGAACATCAATGATGATATATGAGTAAGGTGGGGGGACAATACTCTCAAACACTGGTTGATAATAAATAACAATAAAATTAATAATTTTGGTCAAAATACAGTAGAACTATAATTTTGAAATACGGTTATATACCAAGAAATATTAAAGAATCTAACATCTATTTTAGAAAATGATTTAAAATCCAATGTCTGGAAGATGTACAATAAAAGTAGTATTTCATGTGGCCTATCAATATGAATTCTGATCCAATGAAAAAAAGAGGAATCTATAATAAATAAGATTATGTGTTTTCTCTGATCTCTACCTCATATAACCAACCATGGACTTTTAACTTTCCCAACATGTGTATAGACCCTGACCTTATCTATACTTGAATACATGACATCAAACCAGATACAAACATATCGTATTAGGATATGAGTACACAATTGTAAACCACCACCAATTGTTCCACTAATAATCCAATACCTTCAGGTGAATATATAGTGTGATATGTTTGTAATAAAATAATAGTCAACTGGAGAAATTATAAAAATTCACGAACATGTATAAATCTCATAATTTTAGGTGTAATTATAGCTTCCTCAACTTGAACTATGATTTCTATGAGCATAACCAAGAAATATGGACTTAGTATCATGTTATCAGTCACAAACATAGTGATCACATCCCTTCATAATATGGTGAAAAAATCCTATCTGAAGAATATTGTAAATTAAATCATTATAGCAAGCATGATATCCCATTAAATGATAATAGTTAATACAAGGGCAATACATCACATAAAAAGGTCATAAAATTGGTCCTAACATCATATTCGCAATGGCACAAAAGTAGTTATAACTCCACAAAGAAATAATAGAAAAATATATATCATGTACATACATGTTCATTATGATAATACATAACATCCCTAAATAATAATATAATAGTTTGAAAACCATCTTATCTCTATTACAGATAGGGTATATGATTTATGGCCATATCAAAAATTATAATTTGGAATAATTATTAATCTTGATCCTTTTTATAAGAAGAAGGATATTGCAACCCATACATGGGTATTATCACATAGGCATTACATTACCTTCCTTTGAATCATCACACTATGGGAATTGCATCCCACTTCTATGGGTAAACCAGTCAATTGGGCATGGAAACCCACTTCGAAAATCATCAGGATAACTTATCCATTACATCCCATTACTGTAAAATAGAATCCCAAATAAATCCAATGAACCCAATGGGTATTACATACCTCACTGATACAAAAATCGGTAATATGGTTATTTCATCCCACATGCATCTAATAATAACAATAAGGGAATGTTTTCTAATATACATTGCCTACAAAAATTAATAGTATAACTAGTCACTCAAAATATGATATATGCATTTTGCCTTGAGGTTTTTATATTAGTAAAATGAAATTTATACATAGTATATGTCATTATACATATAAAGTAACCATATTCAATATCAAATCCACATCATAACCAACCTAGTCCAAATAAATTAGTTGGTTAAGGAAACATACACCTTAAATTACCATAACTCGACCTAAATGGGTTAAGGGAATATCACCAATCTCATATGGCTCAATAATCAAGTTAATATTCCCTTAATTACATATTACTCTATTATCAATGGAGGATATGTGAACATGTATAGTTTCCTAATTACATAACATAACTGAAATGATACCTCATCGGGTCTCGAATATAAAATTTTTCATACATTAATTCAATACCATTTCTATTATCATCTATTAAATAAATTCATAACCATATAGAAGTATCTTATGATCCAAATATTTGTAATAAATACATATTTTTTATGAAAAAAAGTTTTTAATTTGAATTTTGGTGGAAAAAACGTGGTTGGAATGACCCATAAATCACCCATTTATGTAAATCATTATAAACTGCTGGGAAATCCTAATAACTATCTTCCTCGACATTATAGGATCCCACTTATCTAATATCAACAAATAGTGTTTCCTCAGTAAAAGGATACTTATATTACATAGATAACTCCAAACAATTAGGCTAAATTTATTGATAACATATAACCAATGAGACACATAAATATTTAATGGTAAATACTGATTAGATTTATCATAGGATTTTAAACGTAACAAATAACACATTATTTGGCCATGAAATGTTGTGGGATGAGTCAAAATACAGATGAAATTGAGAAAAATCGGGTAAGATTTTTTATAGGTTGTGCTAAAAAATAAATGGATTAAATTGGATAAAACATATAAAAATATTGCATCACAAAATAATTATAAAAACTCACCTATAATCCAGTGAAATATTATGAATAAATTGGTGGGATATGTTGTGTCACCACCCACACCCTATAATATAGTAAATGTTTAAGCAACCTACTATAATGATACATTATGGTATTTGTTCACAGTAGTTAATTAATTATGTAAACTACACATAACAGTTAATAACACATGTAATGGATAAAATAAAAAACATTATGCATAATAAATTAAAATCTTTCAAATATATATTACGTCATACATCACCTTCCATCACATGATTACGAATGAATGACATTGAAAAATCTATTTGGACATCCATCTCTTGACTCTTACTTTTCACATGGATTTCTTATAAATGTTATGTGTTGAATAAACCTTATTACATGAAAAGAAATATCCCTTTCTAAATAGGATGTAACTTAGAGGTAAGTGTTGAGAAATTAAAATTCTGGAGTTTGGGATTGGGGAGACTATTTGATGCTTCAATGGGATTCAGGATGATAGTTGGAAGATAAATTCATATCTCAATACATTATAGTCCCTTGAACAACCCTTATTGGGGTTTCTGAGAATAGGGATATGGATCATTTCCACTAGAATGTCCTAGAAAATGGATAATCCTTATTCAATCATGATGGATATTGGGACTTCATAAAATAGTGGGAGATTCAATAAAATTAATTATTATTATATATCACATTATTTCTTAATAAAGAAAGGTACTAATAATCTATTTATCTATTGTATAATTTAGAAATTAAAACCATGAAACAACTATGATAATTCTCTACCTGAGTTAATGTCTTACAAATTAAAATATCTTGATATGGTAGAATAATTTATGTTATCCATTATTATGAAATCCACCATATTATGTATTGGAATTCACTATTCATGTTCTTCCACCCTAGTAGGTGAGTGAAGGTGAAAATTATCCACACTAGAGATATACTAAGGTTAATCTGTAGGTCTGTTGTATTGTATTATCACCTATGTATGTAGAGTTGATGATACAATATAAATATATGTATTCATACATCATAATATGACTTCCCCATTATATTGATAATTAAATTTAATGGATATTAATAAATGATATTTTCGAAGAACTATATTAGTGGGAACCATAAGAAATAATTCTAGCTACAATTCTTGCCTTCAAAATGTTGGTGTATATTGACGCGTTAGTGAAATTGGGAATCCACATGTATAAGAAATTATCCATTTATCTTTTTTTTATCCTCACCACATAGGAAACCCTTATTTTTATAATCCAAGATACAAAAAATGGATATGTAACTCATGAAATATTTTTCCATTCGTGACAAAAATACAAGGATAAGTTGAAACCTATTTCTCTACCCCATGTAGTGAAAATTTTAAAATACAAGCCTGAATATCCCATAGCCAATATAAATCCAAAGGATGATGTATGAAGTCATGTGAAGAGACAAAATATTCAAAAGAAGAAGAATTATCATGAGGCTATTATCTTCATATACTGAATGAATTGACATTGGAAAAAAATCAATGAATTAAAGAATCATGCAGTCTCATCAATGTAAGATATATTCATCAATTTTTTATTCATTTCCTATGTAATAAATAAAATACACTTAAAAAATATATTTAAATATAATAAATGAGGAAGAAAGGAATGTTTATAGAGTGAACTCAAAAATAGATTATGAAGGTTTATTCCTATGTCAGCTAAAGAGAGATCACTATTTCTCATTTCCAAAATAAAATGATTAAAATTTATAATTAGTGTTGGCAAAATATTTAAATAAGTGTATATCGAGAAAAAATGATAAATTGTTTCACTTTGGAAATATTTTTTTTATTATACATCATTACTAAAATATTGGTCTATTATCTCTTTAATCTAAAATTCCTGTCACAATGATTTAAGTATATAATATATAATACTATGATGTAATTATAGGAAGATAATTCATTTTCAAATAAAACTGAAATAAGTAGAATTATTTATACCCATTTCTTTTTTTTCTTAATTAAGCTATGATAATATGAATAAAAAAACTACTTATCGTGATTTATATATGGTGGACTTTGAATTTAATGGTATGTTACAATGATTTTTATGTTAGATCAACATGTTCTCATGAACTATTCTAATCTGATAATTTTTATCATATAATTCACGATATACCTTAAATAAATTTATGAAATAAAAAGTGTATTACATGAGTGAGCTTGGAAACTGTTAAAGAACCATTATGATTTATTTTCATATATCATCTTATCTATTTACACATTGGTCATAGATATGGTGTAAATGTAGCACCAATATTACATTTCTGTATAGAAATAATTTAAATAATGTTAGAAAAATGAAGATAAATATTGAATCTTATATGTATTTATAATCCTCTATTATTTATTCCAATACATGTTTTTCTAAATAAAATTCTATAAATAATCCATAAGAAATGTAAATTTTATAATAAATATCATTTCAATAGGGATATGAACATAATTTTTTAATACAGCACTAAAAGATTTTATTAAATGCCATTTATTAAATGTTATAATTAGCAACAAATGAACCTCAAAACACTAAGGTGAATCCAAGTAAAATATATTTTGACCCTTGAGGATATTAATATCTATTTATGATTGAAAATATTTCTATAAATTACCCTCATCTATTTTAAAAGAGCGGGATTAGTCTTAAATTCTCTTTGTTAAGGCTGTAGATACACATGAGTTGGCAAGTGAATACTGGAATCCACATAGATTAGTGGTAGGTTTAGTTCTAAAGACACATATATTGTAGGAATTTATAAGAAAATAGGTGGTTTATGTTTTCCACAATGGGTGATAAATGTTTTATTATTTGAAAATATTGATTTCAATTATGAATTAGTAAATATTAATATTATATGGTTCGAAAATATGTATAAATTTTTGTAATGGAATCTATGTATAAAAATTCATGTACATTGTATTTTTAATGATTCCAATACATGATATTTCTGGTTAGTATTCCATAGTACCTAGACATATATGGCACAAAATATTATAGATAAAGAATTAGTTATTTTTAAAAGGCATACTCAATGAAAAAACCTCTAAATCAATCATCATGTATAAAATCATTCATTAATTATAATTTTTATAAAATATTTCTCTATTCATCCTATTGGGCTATTTATTTTTAAATCCACCCCCTATAGAGTAATGATTATGGTAGATGATTATATAATAGGACTACAAGAAGATCTTATGGTATATTTCTAATATGAATAACTAAAAACGTTCAGTGACAACTATAAATTCCAAAAAAATATATAAAGATTAAATAAATTCATATATGAATAAATTATTCATAGTTATTATAGAATAATATTTTTAAAAAAATGAGTGAAATGTGTATCTAAATAGTTTTTAGGAGAACTATATCTTTTCTATAATGTTATGTTGATGTCATATAGGGAAAACATTTTGTTACCAATTTTTAATACTAGGGATTGAAATTTACCCAACTATAACATAAAGAAACAACTGTGTTCTAGGTAACAAGTTCAACATGATAAATCGTTGAGTTTCATTAATTTCATCACAGTACATATATTAACATAGTATTAAAAATAAAATGTGTAATAATTCGGAACCGAATTTTTGTTGTCATATAATCCTTCAAAAAGAACATTCATAGAAATTGGATGAGATTGTTGAGATTAATATAATTTATCATGTTTAAGTTATATGAATTTATCTAATTCTCAATAATATCTAGTAATGTTTTATAATATTCATTTATTTTTCATAATATGTTAATATAAAATTTATCCAACATTACTACATCAACATATAGTTTTAACTATTCAATATTATTTTGCAATGTAGACCTAGATGACTTCATGGTGTCTATTGAATTGAGAATAATTGATATCATTTGAATTAAACACTTCTTTTCATTTAGTTGAATTTGACCAAGTATCTCCAAATATTATAAGGTAATTTCAAATAAAATATTTTTATAACTAGTGTTAGATATATCTATAATATCATAGCATATTATGGCTTCAGATGCAACAAAAAAATTGGTTTAACAACATCCTGTTGTGATTTTGGTTTACACAAAAAATATAGAGTTTTAGGATTATTATGATATGATTTCACTATGGATTTAGCTATGATTTCAAGTCACTGATGTGGAAAATATAGTTGGATACTTAGTAATGTCAGTACATAAGGGAATTTATAAACCTAGTAATTCAACAATAAACAAATTTTCACAATGACATGTGTTTTCTCCAACCCTAGCCATATAAATTTGATAGGCCTACTAGTTGTTGATGTTCTTAGTGGAATCATATTTCTATATGTGCGAACTGACTGATCGGTTTCATTTTTCTATATTTCAAGTTGGTTTTTGGGATTTGATTCCATAGAACCAACTATTTTTTATTTAATATTTCATCTATATTAAAATTCTTGATTATTAATTAAAATATATTATCAAATATTGATTTTTTGATAACATAGAAGTGATTATGTATTAGACTATATGTTACATTAAAAATCTATATTTGTTCCCCAGTGTGAAAAGAACCTTAAAATTTTATAATTTTATTATTAAAACTATATTTATAGTCAGATAATATACTATTCATAATAACATAGCACGTAGAATGTAGGGTGCAGGTACTTTTATGTGGATTGGAATCATCTCATGATGTTTTTACGTGGTAATCTAAATTATGGGAGCATAAAAAACATAACTATCAAAATAAATTCCACAAGTTTCTATGTCATATAATATTCCAATCATTAAGCATGTTTAATGGTCCATAAACATTAATATTTTTTAATGATTATCAAGAATTACTAAATTATATTTACTGACTAAAACTATCAATCCATATGTTGGAATGAAGTATAATATGTTGGGTGTGTCACAAATGAAATGATATTAATAGATAATTCTTCGATGTATATGTATCCAACATATTTATAAAAAATGTTATCTCAAGCCTTCGATTGAAATAAAAATGGTTCATTAAATTCTAAAATCACAGTGTAATTATGTTTATTTCTAATAGTCAATTAAATATGTATCAAACATATAATCAAATGATACATATGTGAAACATTATTAACATGATATTAAGATAATGTTATTATATTAGAAAATAATCATTTTTATGTCTCTATTGACATTGCAGTATTACATACTTTCTTTTTGGTGACATGACCTATTTCTAGGTAGTGATCTTGGACATTTGGCATACCTACCTAATTCCAATGACAAATAATTTCAAGGGATAACACACAATTCATATCCATTGATCTCAATTAAATTTTATTTTAATTTAGTTATTTGAATAAAGGTTTTTATCCTTCCCAAGAAATAATTTTTTTCAAGGTTTATTTTCCTCAATTATATTCAATATAATAAATAATTATTTTATCTTTAATTAAATATAATATGTAATTATATGAATTTTTAATATTTCCTGATTCAATGGATTGTGGAAAAAAATATTTATTACATTTATTAAATATTTATTAAATATTTATTCTATTCTTCAAGAATAAAATATTTATTTCAATGAATAAAATATTTTTTAGGTATTCAATAAATGTTATAGAGTTTATAATGTCCAATATCATGCCCAGTGATAAATATTAATTTACAATATTGTAAAATATTATTTATTTTTACATGTGTTAGTGAATGATGTAAAATAATATTATTATTATTATTGGGAATGGGGTTTATCAAGGATTTAATAAAACAGAAGGGATTGTACATAATTAAATAATATTTTTATATAAACAGTATCTCTATAAACATATGGTAATGTATACTATATAAGTAAATAAAAAATTGAGAATAGAGATTCATTTCAAACAACGGAATTCTATCTCTACCTCTCTACCCCTCTCTCTTTATCTCTTTGTCTCGAATTCCTCCTCTCATCCTCTTAATAACAAGAAAAATTCATTCAATACTAAAAAATCATTGAGAAATAAAAAAGAAAAAAATAAATTTTATCCTCTATACTAAAACATGAAACATAGTTGGCATGACACAGAGATATAAAGATTAGATATGGATCACTAATAGATGGATTGTACACTTGAATCCTTATACTGCAAAAAATTTCATCTAAAAGTGTTATCATATCATCAATAACATCATCAAACAAAGGATTCTAAGAAAAGGAAATCATATATTTAGATTCTGAGTAAATTATTCACAACATTAATGATAATGATCTTCTTTCAGTGTTTAGTGAAACATTAAATTAAAGGAAATTGTAATTTATCACCAACCTCGTGATGTTTTTTTTGTTTCTGAAACCTACAACAAATCCATGTGGTGTACCATATGATGTTAGTGAATCCTATAAAGGTGAACTCTATTAATTATATAAGGGATATGATTTTTTTCATTATTCTCACATCAACATGAAAATAATAGACTTATCCAGAAAACTATCAAACTTATTCTATTCACTTCAATAAATTGTCAATAACTCCAAAATTTTATCCAGAAACATGTATCCCTGATTATAGAAACCTTGAAACATGGTACTGTCTATATATATTGTTCATAATTTCATATTGATTTTTCTTAACAAATATAAATTCCATAATCTCCCTAGTAACATGATTCTCAAACATCATTAGAATACAATCATAGGTTATAACAATACTCAGTAAATATAAATTTTCATTAACATGTGGATTGACTTAAGAAAATCACATACAATAGGATACTACATTATAAATATTTATTGGAATACATAGAATAGTATAAGTAACCTATCATTTTACCAAATTACAAATTAATTAACTTCTTCATATCAATTTCAATATATGATAAAAAAATCATCCATATACAATACACATGAACATTTCATCGTATTGAAAAAAATATAATATCATAATTACAAATCCATTTGGGTACATAAATATCTCCATTTGGGTTTTTTTTATAATCCAATTTTATTTAAATTATTATGTTATACTCCTTATATTGTTGAAAAAAATTAAAATGAATTTAAGGTGTGTAAATCCTCTTGAAACATCTTCAATGGTTTTACATTAATGAATTCTTTCCCACATTTATCTAAATTACACCATACTAAATAAATTTAGAGATCTATGACTCTACATACTTCATATTCATGAGTATTTTTTTAATCAACTCTATTTCTAAATGACATATCCTAATATATAAACAATGGTTATTTAAAAATGATATAAATTATATCCATTAATATGTTCATCATTTGATGCCATTTTTGATTTCTCAATTTTGGGTAAATATAACAGGATTTTATAAAAAACTAAATCATGCACTCATCATAATAAAAATTATTATATTTCATGTGGAAGACATATTAACCACCCCCCCCCCCACTATCTTAGCTTAATCATTGACAAAAATCCTCCTAAATAAATAAACATTCCAATGAAATAATTTGAGGAAACTTATGATGGGAATACCTTATCTTTCAACAGTAAGGGTATATAAATAAATTATATATTCATTAAATATATATGTCTTGATACCCTCACTTTAAATTTTTTTCTATTAGAGGATGCACTGGACCCTTCACCGTGGCAGTTAATTTTCACCATGATGAGAAACACCATTTTATTTTGAAGTAGTTATAACCTCATCCATATCATCCTTTTTATTTTTTCCTTCAATTCCATACATTTTATTTCAAACACATAATTGTTAGGGAATAAGGTGGTGATGATTTTCTCTTTAATGATAGCAATAAATTCAATAGTTTCATCATAGCCTAGATCCTTCATGTCTTGCAACTTCAAAATTTAACGATCTCTTAATGACTAATTTTATATATTTTCTACTATGAAACCTAATGGTATACATGGTTTCATTAAAAAAAATTATTTTCAATTTTTTTGAATGATTTTTATTGTGCCTAATTATAAAAAATTTATATTCATATTCTTATTTATTATTCATTAGATTTTCGATATGACTTTGTAGAACTGTTGAATTATCCTCTACATTATGTCTAACTAGAATGCACTTCCAAAAAGACACCTTATGTTCTTATTAGTGATAAATTTTTTATAACATGTCTTCTTCTTGTAAATTTTATTTTCTACATTTTTCTTAATTATTCATTTCTTGCCTTTTTATCCATATTTTGATAAGAATTACATTTACTAGAATAGCCACATTTATTCCAATTTTCTATGATTTTTCATTACTCTTACATCCTATAATATATATTGTAAATTTAAATTTATGATTTATTCAAAATTATAAATCTATTTATCAAATATTCTAAATGTTTCATTCATATTTTTTAATTTTCATATGGTTTTAAAGACGTATTGTTTTTATAAAATAAAATTTTTCCTCCAATGGTTGTTTCTTTTCCTCACAAATCTACTTCTTAATTTTCTAGAGTATCTAGAACTTGCTTCATTAAAATTAAAATAAAGGGACATATTAAATCTTCAGTTATATTAATTATTCATGATGGGTTCACAACTCCAGCAAAAACCATTAATACGATTTTCCCTCAAAAACTATGATTCGACCTATAAATTTCATCATGTTTTCATAGCATACTCATGTATTCGTTTTATTTTATATTTGGCCAAAATCCCATTTTAAACACATCTCTAACACCTGGTGATGCATAATTATGTTTAGTGGGTCATTCTCATTCGGATTTTAATTTCGTTTTGACAATTATTTCAACCTGGCGTTATTTTTTCTAATAAATTTTTATGTGTTGCAGAATTTGAAGGTCAAATTAATAATTTTATATATGAAGTAAAACTGATCATATTCTTACTGTGTTTTTTCCATTATAAAGATATGAATATTATATTTATTTAATATTTTTTTGTAAAAATAAAATTCAAATGTTTCTGTGGTGAAAAAATTACCTAAAGTTGTTACAATATCTTTTAATGATATTGTAGTTTTCAGTTTAATGTCAATTTGGAATTATAATGATATTTGAATATAAATTGATGGATTCATGATAACATTATACCATTGGATAGATAATTTAATTATATAAAAATCATTAGTTTATGTGGAAGTATGAATATTATATTTAGACACTCCAAAAAATTACTGATGTTTCTGAAGCATTTTTTCTAGTGTACAGGGAACAAATCTAAAATCCATTATTATTTATTTTTTTGCAAGCTCAAAATATGTCAGAATCACTCAAAACATGTGGAATTAGAATGAAAATAAATCAATATTTATTTCATTAGATAACATAAAAGGATGAAAAAGTGGGTTGGATGGTAAATAAATTAATCAATGATTGGGAGTGCGATTTTACAGCGACAGTTTTCTAGAATATTATTGATTATATTTTTTAAAGGTTATAGAGGGTTGAAGAAGTTATATTGATTCACTTCTTGAACCATTGGAAATATCATGACATTTATGAAAATAATTTCTAATGGTATTAAGGCTGAATCAGATGGTAAATGGATCAAATAATATTCAATGAAGTCTAATGTTAAAATGTTCATATTTTCTAGAAACAATGTTCATAACCAACATAGGTAAGTGTGATGTAAGGAATTAAACCCACATTTGATAAATGTATGAATGGATTATCCACCCTATTCTGAATTTTATTCATATGGATCCTCAACCCTATGTTTGACGAACAATAATCTTAAGGAATAACAACCTTATTTTTGAGTTTGTAATTACTATTCATACATTAAGTTCAGAAATTTGAACATATGGTTAATCAATGATATGTTAGTAATCTTATGCTGAAAATGGTTCATGCATAGATTCTCATCCCTAAATTACTTTTTGATCCCTATGTCACTTGCTGATGAATGTATGGGTAAGGAACCCTATTTTGGGAGGAACCCTACACTATAAAAAGTATTTATATGCTACACCAAGGATCCAGACACTATGTAGTTCAACCGTACATTTAGTATTTTGTTGTCACATGAAGGAACCTTGTGTTTGATATTTTGTTACATGAACGAACTCTATGATTGACTGTTAAATGATGGAGTTTTATTTAAATATATTATCCATGATTTCTGAAACTATTTTTATAGAATTACATATCGTTACAAGGATGTTTTATGATAGATTCAAATGATTACAAGGAATGGATTAAATCATTACTATTTATAAGGGTCATTATGAAACACTTTGAATTAATTGATTTCAAATATTCATGATTTATTTTGCGAATATTTTTCAGGAACTGTTTCAACTATATTTAAAGTGGATTAAATGGATTTGAACATTATTCTCAAACTGGTCAATACTAATATTATTATGGGGATATTATTTGATGAGTTATTAAAAACATTAAATGCATTTATTATAGATTTATTTTATAGGAACAATGAGTCAACGACTCTACACTATTCTTTTCAATATTTCTAAAATCCACTAACTATATTTATTTATGGTATCTTATGGAAAATTAATGATGGGAAAACTACTATATATTTATTATATTTATATCCCTCTTTGGAACTAAATGAATATACACAACAATTAAATGAAATGAATACTATGTTAAAAATAATTCACTGAAAATTTTCATACTATTGCTCAACACTTTTGAACATATGATATAAAATAATTCTACATTCTTATTATCTCACGGGGTAAATAAGTAGGAAGCATGTGCAACATTTTATAATTTATTTGATTCTATTTAATGAAAAATAATCATGCTCAAAATTGATGTTTATTTTTTTGTCGCTATTATTCAATATTTAAGATCATATATATCTGTTAGTTGATGCTACAACTATCAGCTAATCCATTTTCACAACAAACTTCTTATCATCAATTTTCATTAGAGTATTAGCTGCTCAAACATATCAATGGAATAGTGTCATCTTTTGGGATTAAACTATGGATATTTTGGTTCCCTGTAAAAGAACCAGATGGCCATATAGATGACATGTAATGTGTCAACTACCTATACTTAGTTGTGGATGGTCATTTTATAGTAATACCATGTAGTGAACACCACCAAGATCCTAGAGTACATGGTTGGTGGAGTGTATTATGGGATTTATGTGCCCCGAACCACTATACAACCTTGTGATCTTTTACTTTATTTATTTTTACGTTCAGCTAGACATTAAGAAGGAAGGAAAGTATTTCATCATTTCAAGAGAGTTATTTTAATGTTGTGATGATATTGAAACATACACAATTTACCCCCTCTTTTCTCTTGTTTGTATACATCAAAACCTAAAAGAATTTTATCAGAGGTAAATCCCTACTAATTTTTTTTGGCTCTAACAATCCTGATTTAATGATTCAGAAGAAGATAAATCTATATGGAAAATTTTATAGAAGTCATGTTGTTGATCGAAGATCCTTAATCTAATAGTGATAATTATGGATGTATATATCTCACATGATTTTATATTTGAAAAATATTTACAGTGCCCCGACCCTAATTACCCAGAGTCAGTGCATTATTACATAACATTTGCATGATAACAAGGAAATCATGTCTCAAAAGACCGATCAGTTTAGTATTATTGTAAACAAGATTCGTACCTAAGTTCAACATTACAACTTGAAAAGAAATACAACACTAAATTATTCCATTAGAAACATCCAAGCCTCCTATATTATGCCCGCAAGTCACTTGTAACTAACATCTTCATATCCTAGGAAAATGAAACGTAAGAATGGGGTGAGCTTAAATGCTCTGTAACGGTAAGCAATACAGTGGAAAATAATATAAATATTAAGCATGGTGAATAATTGAAACCACATCCCTTTACCAATAATAAAATTAATACTTTTTTGGAAATAATATGAGCTGAGTAAATAATGCCTTAATAAAAATAATCATGGATATTATATTAGTTGAATGACCACATGAACAATCAATATTATTTTCATAATGAGGGAATGTATAATGCCAAACCTTCTAAAACATTTTTCCAAGGCCTCGGCCAAGATGTCTAAAAATGATTAAGGCCTCAGCCAATACCATTAATCAAATTTAGAAAGGCCTCAACCATTTCCACATCTAATTGTCTCATGAGACCTACTGATGCATTGAGGATCTATAGCGGGCTTCACCTGTCACATAATAAGTCCAATACATTCCTCATACGAAAAGATTGAAATATAATATAAACATTCCTATTAATACTAGCATATTAAATGTCGATACATTAACCATAAACCATGAATGGTGTAAAATAACACATCCACAGTCAAACATATTGAGAAACCTTCCAAACAATATGGAATATTTGTATCATAATGAATCGAGTTCAAACCGGTATAAAATCCATCAAAGGATGTTGACATAGATGAAATAAAAATTATTTGAGAGAAATATCTATTTCTTTTTTTGAAACCATTTAAAGTTACATTCATATAAAAGAAAAATTTTATTTTTTAAATATTCAAATAAGCTTGTAAGGGAAGCTTTGACTACGTTATAATAGTGGAGAATAACCACACCCACCTTATAAGTTAAAAAAACATTCTTACATTAATTTTGTCGAAAAGGATGTTAAGTACCTTGTTTGGAAAACGACAGAAAGAATCCTTTCAAAAAAATTTATAAAAAGTAAAAAAGGTATAAATGCCTTTATCACATAGTCTAGTAAATTCGTAAAAAAAATTTCGGATACATTTTAAGAAACGTGGATGTGGATGATAATGAGGTCCCAGTAGATACTTACGTAGAAACGACCTCGATAATATAGAGATTGTGAAATTAACCATTATTATGTACTTTTCCGTGGTCGATGGTAGGTTAACATCCTTAATAATGGTGAAATAATTGTTATTAAATTATTCATGAACAATATACATTAATATGATATCATATATGATCTTCTAAAATCACTTTGATAATAATATTTTAGTAATGTTGTCGTTTCAGGTGTTAACTGATTCGTTTTCCTTTATATAAATTGTTACATAAGTAATGTTTGTTATAGATAGGCTGTGTATTATTCATATTCAGGATGATATTATGTCTTTAAACATTATTTTTAATCATCTAAATGAAAATTATTCTTGAATGGATATGATGCGGAATGAATCTCATCGCCTTCATAGAGACAGTAATCCGCACATATGCATGAGGGAAAATATCATTCTTTTGATATTAAAATAATATATAATTGGATGTTATATCATATATAAAGAATAAATATCATGTTATATTTATTATTTATGTCAATTATACATCATTATTATACTCATTTAAATAATAATGTATTTAATAACAATTACACTATGACGTGGAGACGGTAAGCCATACGTACACATGTATGGTGACATGTCATCAAAAGATAGATAAAATAATGAATATGGTTATAAAATATATATAATAACATAAAATTATATATAATATACTTGAGTTATTATTTTCAAATAGAAATAACAAATAAAGAGGATGTGGAAGAAGAAAGAAACTTCAAAGAAGTAATGAAATATTTACCTCCTCTTCGTGTTCTTCCTTTTGATTTGATCAAAAGGGCTCCTTATGTTGGATTTTTAACTAAAGAAAGGACTCCAGGATGAATGGATGACAGTTTAGAGGGTATTTGGGAAGATTTTTTCTGAGCCAAAAGGATTTGAAGGTGTGAATTAGATATAAGGTGAAGTGCCCTTCAATAAGAGGGGTGAGGTGCACCTTAGGAAAATCTAGAAATATTATTTTATAATAAAATCATTTTTGGTTTCTAATGGATCCAGAAATAATTATTTAATGGATATGGTGGTTATGGGTCGAAAACCACTCAACCAATAGGTTTTAGATAGGTTTGGGTGACTATATTAACTTTATATTTTAGATTTAAATCATAGTTAAATAGTTTGACATTTACCATGTCTCTTTTTATTTTTATATTATATGGTGAATAAACATACTATAAACCTCCAAAAAAACATCACGTGGTTAATTAATGACATATATAATATTATATAAGACCTTTGGCCAAACCATATATTTTCAGGAACAGAATATCAATTAATAATATAACATTTGTTTTAAAAACTCTTTTATGTCAATTTTGACACTATATACTATTTTGTTTTTTTAAAATTCATAATAGCATTATTAATTCAAATAAAATTCATTTATTCAATAATAACAAGTCACATTAACCTAGAAAATTATTTTATGGAATAAAAACGTTCAAATTATATTTATT